>OX940880.1:18825000-19450000 GCA_954870665.1 Stratiomys singularior
TCGGAAACAGTTAAGTATACTTTCGGCAGCAATCAAGTTACAACTGCAAAAGCGTACTCTTTGCTAGTATTTTTTTGTCGAGTATACGGGACAGAAATCTATTACAAAAAGATGTTACAAGGATCAGGGTCAGGATCATGTTGATCAGGGTTAACTGTTGAAAAGAAAACATAAAATTTTCTTACTTACGAGGGGCAAGTAAAAAATAAGGTTCCCACATTTTTTTCAGGTGTAAGACATTTTTTATTGCAATAAATAAGTATACCATCTGAATGCTTGTACTGTAAACTATTTTTCTACATAGTCACCAGATTTTTCTACGCATTTTTCCTGACGAGTTATCCACTTCCGAAAACCTGCTTCGAAGAACTCCGCCGCTAGGCCGCCGATGAACTTGGTGACCACTTCCTTTACCTCTTCAACTGTACCGAAGCGTTGCTTCAATTTTGGAAACAAGTGGAAGTCGCTGGGAGCCAGATCAGGGCTGTATGGGGCATGATCAAGCAATTTCCAGCCGAATTTGTCCAATAGGGAGGTGGTCTGTCGAGAGACATGCGGGCGCGCGTTGTCGTGGTGCAGCCTAACGCCCTTGGTGAGTCTTCCTCTCCGGCGATTTTGGATGGCTCTTTTGAGTTTCGTCAACGTCTCGCAGTACTTGTCCGAATTTATTGTGGTCCCTTTAGGCATAAACTCGGTAAGCAAGACGCCTTTTCGGTCCCAAAACACCGTAACCAACACTTTTCCTGCGGATAGCGTCTGCTTAAACTTCTTCGGCCTTGGCGATCCGGGATGGCGCCATTGTTTCGACTGTTCTTTTGTTTCCGGAGTGACATAGTGACACCACGTTTCATCTCCCGTAACAATGGAGTCCAAGAATTCTTCGGTATTCTCGGCGCATTGTCGAAGAAACCACTGGGCACACTTTACACGATTGTCTTTGTGGGTTTCTGAAAGCATGTGCGGGACCCACCGCGCACACACCTTGTGATAACCAAGTTTTCAGTCAAAATGTTGTCGATGGTTTTTTCACAAACCTCAGGAACCTGGTCAGCCAGCTCTCGAAGCGTTACTCTCCGATCCATGAAGAGAAGGCGCTCAATCTTCGCCACGACTTCGTCGGACACCGATGGTCTCCCGCTCCTTTGCTTGTCGTAGACATCTGTGCGTCCTTCGGAGAACTCCCTGCACCATTTGCGGACGTGTTGGATGCTGATGCAAGCTTTCCCATAAACTTCTTCCAACTGTCTATGAATTTCAATAGGTTGAAGCTTCTTCGCGTTTAAAAATCTAATCACTGTACGGATTTCACACGTGGCGGTGACGGCGATAGCGGGCTCCATCGCGGATGGCTGTCAGGCCGGCACTGAACGCCGCAGAGAGTTCTACCAAGACGGGATCTAGAGTGGAAAACCCAGCGCACACGGCGGTGTTGCCGGATTTTGCCTAGCATCTCACGCGGGGAGTTTACAGCGTTGGGAACCTTATTTTTTACTTGCCCCTCGTATTTTCTGAATTTTTTCGGAGAAAAGTAATAAAATGGATGCAAGTGGGTTTTGAAATATAAGTGTTTAATTTTACCCCAAAACATCCTTTGTTAAGTAAATAGTTTTTCAGGTTAACATGTGATTTTTCTTCATTACTCATGATTTCTACTTTGATATTTACTCACCTTGATAAAAAAATTCATCATTTCTGAGACTGGTGGATCGAGCATAGATACTTCCAACCGTTTAAGGTTTCGTCCACGCAGTCGCGATACACCGACTATATTATGAGGATCTAACACGTATCCTGCAATATAAAATTTAAAAATAGCAGAACAATATGTTGAAACTCAAGAAAATTTTGTACCGTGTATGACTATTTCCTCGAGATATTTGCACCGCCAAGACATCATCACGAATGGATCCTGTCCAGATCTTAGGAATAAACCCATTACATTTCTATCCATTTCTTGAAAAGCCTGAAAAAATTAAACATGAGTTTGACAAATGCCGATTTACCAAGTCGTTCAATATTACCGAGTCTACCCATTGTATACTCTTAAGCGTATCAGTATAGTACCTCGAAATGAGATCAAGTGCATCAATATTTATCTGAAAATATTTGAACAAGTGGTACAGCTGTTCTAACTTCAATTTACAACGTTAGAAAAGAATTAATCAGCATGTTAAACATACATCACAACACGACACTTACCAAATTACAAAAGAGGACACGTAAATGTGATAGGGGCATAGAGCGGCGAAGAATCTGATGTTGTAATACATCAACGGCTTCAAACGCGTATATTAGAGTCAAAATTAAATCAATCTTTTCGAAACGACTGCTGAATTCATTCCATGCATTTTCCGAGATTCCAGGATGCGTATCATCTAGTCCATGTACACATATCATAAATTTTTTCAAGGGAAGAACTCTAAGCGTTTTCAAAAACTCATCATTCAGAGTATCGTAGTCGAGAGATAATACCTGCATTTTAATAAAAAATGCACAAATGTGTAAATCGTAAATTTATTTTAACTGAAGCAATTACCTGAAGAGAAGTACATTTTTCAAATAATATTGGTTCGATTATCTGAATCGGATAGTGACTAGGATCGTATTTGATTGATGCGAAGGTTATTTCTTTCAAGTCTTGCGGACGTGCTAATGATTTCATAAAGTCGGTTGCATATAAAGTTAATGATTCGACAACGCCTAGATCTAACTTCTTGAAGGAAAGTGATTTGCGCGACAGCAGTGTCTTTATAGGTTCAACGAAAATTCTAAAACGTTAAAAAATGTAAAGTAATGTGTAAATAAATATTTGACACAATACGAACTGCTCAATTTCTTTAGCATCGCGCTCTAGCAGACTTCCCGATACGCCAAGACGCGTTTTGAATCTTAAGCCAGTCAGTTGATCACTTTTAGCAACTCTTAAATGTAATAAAGACGAATTAGAATCGACCAACTCAATTATGCATTTGACATTTAACTCACCTGCTAAGGATACGTTTTACTTTATTTATATGATATATACTTCGAACGTCGAATATTAATGTTAGCTCGCTTGTCAAATTGATTAAACTTTGCAAGAAAAAATTGCATTGCCGATCGTTTGCAACATTTAGGGAAAACTTAAAATCTTTAAAAAATCTGTGGAAAAAGAAATTCCTCATTAATTATCACATTTCAGAAGTTTCTATTTAAATTTATACTATTAAACATAGTGAAGGTGTTATACTATCATTGCCGATAATTTACATTGAAATTCAACACTGTGACTGTATCACCCGTATAATTAAAACAATTTAATTAGACATAATGTGGTTGAAATTGAATTCTAATTTTAATATAATTACATTCTAATAACGTATTATATAAATAACAAAGTATGATTGTCTGTTTTTGTTTGATTTCCTGGTAGTAAGGTCAACCATAAGAAATTGGAAATTATAATTAAATATTTAGAATTTTTGGATTTTGATTACATTTCTTAAAATTTATGTCTGATAGTATGGATCGCAAAATCCTCAACACTTGCACATTCCTATCGCAAAAGCCTTTGTGTATACCTTGCATAAATCATCAATTTATCCCATTCAAATTTCAGAAATCGAATGTGATATGTTCTGCAATTTATCATACCGATTTTTTAAATTTCTAAAAAAAATTCATAAATGTTCCTGTGTCCTAATTGAAAATGCAACAGTCTAGTATCCAATTCCTCATTTCAAAATGACCCCCTCCATCATACTATATAAGTATACTTAACATCCATTTTGCTCTTCAGAATCTTGAGTTGAGTACTTTCCCAAAATTTATTTAATTATTAATTTTTTCAGGACGCTGTGTGGAAAACAGCAACAAGAACGATTCAAATAAGCTGAAGAAGGGCCGGCATAATGGCATTTGTGACATCGCTTTGGAATCAAAAGTTAACCAAAAAATTATTTCGAATCATTTGCATAAGGCAAGATTCAAAAAGGAGCTCCAGGTTTTGTTGCCACACGATTTAGACATCAAAACATTCTTCGACTATATTCATGTCTCCGAAGCATTGCTGGAATTAATCGAAATAAGGCAATTTCTCAAAATAGTGATAACGATTGAGGGAAAAAGTGGATGATGCACGACAATAGTGTGCAAAAAGAGCATACGATTGAAGCGAGATGAATATTCAGAAAAGATAGAAAAGCCAGAGTTGACGCTAAGTGTTTGTTGAAACTAATACGGAACCAAGTTGTGTGAGGTGCTGCAAACGGGAAAAACGCTTTTCTATGAACAGCTAGTTAAATTTCAGCAACCAATAGAATAGACATTATCCTATACCAAGAAAATGCCAACGAAGACACATTTCTGTTAGGTAAAATAATACTATGTCCCTGCTGAGAAATTCTGATGGATCATCAAATAGATACCAAGGAACATGCGCCTTCAAACTAATATTTTTTTCGTGCATTGCAGAGCTCGCATGGCTCAAAAGACTCAGAAATACTACAGTACGAACAATAGAATTTAGTCTATCTAAATGACACATGTTTTCTACAATGAATTTCGTTTGAATGAATTTATGCTGCAGATCGGCAGAGACTTTTGTCCCAACAACACAACAAAGACATAACTTTGAACTTCAACACTGAAATTTAAATTTTAATGATGGTATCTTTGCGAAATGAAGAAATGAGGAAACAGTCACAACAATAGGGAAACTCAGTTGAAGCTCAGAGAGTTCCTGGTAGATGCGATAAACTGGAGACCGTGTTAACAGGATGAGGATGATCGGGAGCACTTCGAATGAGACTAACGTAGGCTATCGTAACGTTGACGATGATAACACATTGCAAATAGGTAATAATTGCATGATACCATGACAACAACAAAAATCTCTAATGTCTCTAATTTTATCTCTAATGTCCGGCTACCGTTTCCAGATTAAGCAGAATTGGGAGATTAACATATATGATCTATACACACACTGTGCATTAATATCAATGTATTTTAAGGCAGCTGGTATTTGTGCTGCAATGTTTCCTGGTGTAATCAATGGGAGTATTATTCGCCGTTTGCTAAGCGGATATTCAGAGTTTTGCTAATGGAGTTGTGTTATCAGCTACATCAGCGATTGCAAAAATTAATTGTTTAAATCAAACCAACATAAACTTAATCAAAGCTTGAATCACGAAACTTAATTAAAGATAAGTGTAACACGCGTGCAGGACTGGCTACGAGCGTACGATTCACTTCTCTATTTCATGGCCACAATCGCAAAAACAATAAGCATTGTACAATCAAAGATATCACAGACCACAATTAAACCAAATGCTTCTTGACAGTTTCGAAACCAGTAGACAGGCAGTGGCTGCGATTAAGTTTCATGGCCACAGAAAAGTGAAAGCCAATCACGGCAATATCTAATAAGCATTGCGTTTTAGCCAAACAGAAACGGATTCCTCAGGAGCTGATAACTTGCGGAAGCTACAACTCGGGAACAATTTTTACGATCCAAAGCAAATAAAGCGGGGCTTGGGCTTTAAATGACTTGACAACTTACTGAATTATTTGAATGGTGACCAACATAGAGATGATGTGAAAAGACAATTTTCTGGCCTAGTAAATGGCCCGAAACGCGAAAAATTGCTTAACCAGCGATTCGCAACGATTTGACTTTCAATTACTTCGAGTTAGGGTCCAATAGACATGAAAGTATTCAGCAGACATAACAAACCATCACGAAATATTTCGTGATTGCATTCCAATCAGTGTGCCCATACGACCGAACATACGACTTAATTCAATTGTCGTCAAAGTAAATGTAAGACGTAAAATACGAACATATGATAATTCAGTCAAGAAAAATGCTCCTACTTACCTCTTTTGAAACAAAACACTTCTCCAATGCCAGCAGGTAGCAGACGCGATGTAAATGTCGTCGCCGTCAAGATTGTCGTAAATGTTGCTGATTGCTAGCGCCGGCAATTCGCCCCATTTTGGGGTCTTCCGAGCCATTTTACTGCTCCCCGACGCAGCAGATTTTCGTTGCAGTGCGGCTGTCGCGAGCACAGCAGCTGTTCGCTTTTTGTTGTGACAGCTATTGACTTTTCTTCTGTTTTTCGTCACCGTAACAGGAGGAACACCCATCGTACACAAAACGATAGGAAAGAGAAAGTTGTCAACAGATCAGTGATAAGCAAGCAATACACGGAAAACAAAAACTAGATGCACAGGACAACTAAGACGCGTACCAGCTACACTGTACTGCAAGAACAACTCTGCACAACTTTACAGTTAGGACTACATCAAGAGACAAGCACTATTCGGAATTGTCCATCAGCCACTTACCGTTTTCGATTTGCTTGACGAGCTCTCGTCTCCCTATTGGTCTGCACTCGCTACTCTTTTCCCACGTCTGATACGATATGTCTTTCGCGGCTAGTCGATGGCGCTGTTGTCTACTATGTCGCGTATCTAGTAGTGGAGCGATACGGCCATTCGTTTCCGTCTTTTCGCAACCGCTAGGGACGCACCAGCTTTGATGTCAAGAAGGAAAAAACCAACTATTACGTGCCCCCGCTCGTGACGCAACTGACTGCTTTCACACCTCCCTCGTCTCACACGAATGACACCCCGCTCCTAACAACCTCTCAAGAAAATCTTTAACAACGAATCCATACGCAACAGAATCTTGCAATTATGCACTCTAAGAGACACCAATAGTAGTGTAAAAGAACTAATCGTAAAACTACAATTCCCAGAATTTGTTTGGCATGAAACGAAAAGAAATTTCTTCTATGTGCACCGTCAGGTCTGGATTACGGAGTTACAAATCCGGACGGGGCATTTCGACTAAAACGGATCGAACAGGAGCAAGTAAAATTTTGAAAGAAAAATAGACTCGATATAAGAAATTGGTTTTGGTCGGTGTAAAACGTTCGATTAAAATAGAATTTCTGCAACGCTAATCCCGTTCGCGATGCAACAAAATTTCAGTTCACTGTTCGACTGGCCTACTACGATACTGTCAAATGCGCCAGTCAGCTGTTTTGCGTACATATGGGATATATTATGCTCCATCGTTGGCTTAGTACTGCCACATTGTAATGGAAGAGAGGAAATTGAAAATGCAATCAACAAAGTTGAATAGCGTTAAAAGCTTTTCATATAACTTTATTTATTATTTTACATGATACTCCTTTTTTTCAAAAGCACAGCAGTTGTAAATTTTGCTTTCTTTTTTTGCATGTGTCCAGGCAACAACGCTTGTTACTATATTGTCGGAACATTGACCATTCCTAATTGATTCGAATTGGCGATAACAATTGTTTTGTTCTTTTTTGTTGGATAGCTTTTCCTTGTTAACGGATAGATATTATATACAAAGCTACTAAGATCATCTTATAGTAAGTTATTTTAGTTTTCACGCATAGGCTTTATAAATTGTTTTTAAGATTTGTAAATATTTCTTCACTCGTTGTTCCAAGAAAATGTACTGTATGTCTTTTGTTATTAAAATTATATAATACTAGCTCTTTACCTTCAACACAGATAAGTTGCAAATGGAGTAGGGATTTATGTCTTGCCTAATTCTTTCATTGCAATTACAACTCCGTTACCGCTCTGCGATCAAATCGTTGAGTGTGGCAAGTAACGTCATTTAAATTATCACACGACTGAAACAACTTTCATTTATTATCAAAATAGCAATATTCGTTTTGATAGTAAAATAAAAAGTTTTAACTTTTTCGAGAATATGTCATAATGAGCGAAAACGGTGACACCGGCAACAGGAACCCGTTTAAAAAAGGGGTAAGAAAGGATATATGATAGGATAATACAGAGATGCAAATGTAAAAACCACGTTAAAATTGTTGAAGACAATGAACAAAGCATTTTTCATCTAATGGATTGTTATTAAAGGATTAAAGGATTAAGGATTTACTATTAACACTTTGGTTTTAAGAATAGACTTCAGATTTACTTTGAGGCATTTTGGTTAAAAATATAGCTCCAAATAGCTCTTGGACATTGTAACCATTATGTAATGACCTCCAGTTTTTCGTAATTGTTTTGGTAAAGGGCAAACTGCATTGCTCCCGGTCTTTCCGTGATGGTGTTCTCGACCAGACGAGACCATTTGCATTCGAGTTCAGTTTGGCCCCTGCTATCACTACAACTACAAGAATTCAATGAAGGAAAAACTCGTAATTTCTATATCTCCGCCTTCCTCCCATAAACTTTATGTTTCTGTTTTATTTTTCATTATAATACGGAAATGTATCTGAAACATGTTTATATTTCGTCTCATATTTCATAAAATCCGTAGCATCGTCGAGAAGAAGTTACGATGAACGTCTTGATACGTGGTGTTGAATGGAATGCTACTCAAACTACTATTATTACTTACCACTGGCATAAATTGGGATATTAAAATTTTCATCTTTCGAATTTTTTCTAACTTTATGCAGAGTCTCTCTCCAGCTCAGTTTCCCAATGTTTTGGGATGCTGGTGGAAGAACTTCGGGCAATGTACACAATATTTCATGTCAATTGTTTGGTCAACAATTTCAACTAAAATTTCCCTTTCAGTTGAACATCTTAACTGCATTCAACTTTCCTGTCAACTTTGCTTATAAGCTCAGCTGTTCGGCGTTCATAGTTTCTGATTCGTTTTGCGGGTAATCATTGTTGTAGTTTACAGTCATATTTTAATTAGCTTTGTTTTGTGGGAAGAGCGATTCTTAACATGTTCGCCGGAAGCATTTTGGTTGTTTTATGTTGTGTTTTCGCTGTTGCTAGAGCAGAATCTAGCGGCATGGATTTTGGAGATGCCTTTGCATTGATTCTTGGATTGTTCTTGGGAACAATTGGAATACTAGCCTGTCTCGGGAAGTATTCAAGAAAAGTAGCTGCGGGACAATTCTGATTCGATGAATTAATGAGATATTGCTTCGAATACATTCGTGTGCAGGAATAAGAATGAATGTTGACGCAAGTGGCATTGTAAGCAGCTTTGCGTACCGCAGACTACAACAATGAACCTAATGAACCTTGTTCAAAAATAGTCCTATAAGTTAAAAAGTATTGTCATATATTAGTACAATAAAAGAATTTCAATTCATGTATGTGTTGGAAGTTTTTTTGCTTGAAAACTGGTCCTTTCAAGATTCCATCGCATGTCAATACTTGCTACGATAAAATGCCTTTTGCATCTTTCCGAAATTCAACTTTCTGTTGTTCGCTCTGACTTTCAAAGGTCCTTTAAACTAAGACTCTTCCATATCCAGTAGAATATGATACCTGCTTGCAATATGACATGCTAACTATAGGCAGATATTTTAATAGCCATTGTGGGTTTTTATTGTTCTTTTGCGCCTATTTCACGTCATTAAATCTGAAAATTTGCAGGAATAATTGCTGCGGTGCTTCTTTACGTAAACGGCTTATCACAATCGTCAACCAACATGAATACTGCCATCAAATTTCAATTGAGTGCATTTGCGAGGCAATGGAACTCGTCAGTGCATTTGTACAACTCAAGAAGTTTTTCTTGTTTTGCAATCAACTCTAAAACCAAATGTCGGAAGCGAAATATCAGGCCAGAGATGCAAATCCAATACAGATCCCTTTCTTTCGACTCTGCCATTGTAAAATTTTGGACAACAATGTCGAATAGTACGCCAGTTGCGTACATGCAACATGGCCTTGTACAAATTCATGACTTCACTGGACTTCCTTGGTGGGCATCGATCATACTTTCAACATTTTTATTCAGGACGGTAGTAACACTCCCACTAGCCATATACCAGGTAAACTAGGTTCATCTTTGCACAGTTTTTAATTTTATTTCATTAATTTTCCATTTTGATTAGAATAAAATTACCGCAAGATTGGAAAATTTAGCGCTTGAAATGCCAGCCATTGTAGCCGAACTAAAGAAAGAAACAGCATTGGCAGTAAGAAAGTACCATTGGGACGAACGACAAGCCAGACAGGTTTACAATAGATCGGTGAGTATAAATCCTCAACATTGTTTAGGATGTAGGATTTTAAAAATGTAGTTTAAGATTTCTTTCATAATTTTAAGTATCTGAAAATGATGCAACAATTATTAAATTCAAATTTTAAAGGCACAAACGTTAAAAACGAGGAAAGACACGGTAAAGCTAACACCTAACCACTCAATGAAAATATCCGTTTAATACCATTAGTAATGGACTTCTACGAGTTTAAGCTCCCTTTTCAGAAAGGAATTCAACAGGAACAATATATTAAAGTTTAATATTAAAGTAAAGTAATCTAACACAATCCTCAAAAAAAAAACTCATATTGAAAAAAATTTAAAGGGTTATGTTTACCTTCATATGCTTAATAAACACAGAAAACTAACAATTCAATCCGGTAACCTTCTACATCTATATTTATCAATAACAAAGATGGTTTAAATTCAATTAAATATCATAAAGAGTAAAGACTCTTTAATAAATAAATAGCATAAAAGCATATTTGCAATTGCTTCCATCTTCATAAAATTTTTGATGATGACAATTTGAATGATGAAGACAAATCGCTGATGAAGTTCGAATCGATTCCGCGAGGTAAATAAAAAACATAAAATTAGAAGGAAGGTTTCTTTATTTCTAGCATAAAAGCATAATTATTTAAATACACAAGTGTTTCTTCCGACTATAAAGTAGATGACTGAAAATATCTTAAATTAATTATCCAGTGTTAATAAAGACATTCTTGAATATTTCCTGCAGAGGAAAAAAATTATTTTCCCACCTATCTCACCAATCTTATAGACTTCATCCAGGTCCGATTTACTTAGTCTGAAGAAAGTATACTTATTCCTAGTTGCCAATGGTACTTGTATACTCTACTACACAGCTCTTCAAGTCAAAACGAAATTAAAAAAGGAACTTATTTTTCGGTAGTTTTGCATCCAGCGCTTTAGACATTGCAGAATAATGCTCAGAGATGAATAAGTTCAAATCTATTCGATGAACTAGAGACAATAGACAAATGTATATGTGACGGAGCACTTAACAGCTTCCACCAAAAAAATAGACACCAAAATAAAATCACAGATTTCGTTCTCCGGCACTGGCTTCACGTAACCAATTTCCCCATGTTGTGTTTGCAAATACTATCGCATCTTTATGAACATGGGTCGGATACCGGTAGATTGGCAATTTGTTCTATATGTTATGATAAAGACGATCAAAAAGGTATCCAATCCTTGGATAATTGCGCCAATCGAATTAAATTGGACGGTACCTCAATGTTCACAATATTTTTATAAACAAATTTATTTATACAATCAAGCAATTAAAATATTTTCTCCGAGTAGATGAGCGCAGTAATACTTATATGGAATTTATGCGAATCTTTAATAAAAAGCGCAGAAAAGTGTATTCTAAGGATTGATTGCCTTGTGACTTTCTCTGTTTTAATTTAGTTTGTTTGTAACATTTAAGCTTTTATGATTACATTATTGCACTTACGTTATCTTCAATCATGTTACATTTTATTTTGGTTTAAACTCAAGTGCTACGGTACAAAACAATATTAGTGTTAGGGATATGTAAATTTTTTTCGAGAAAATATTCGCCCAAAACACTGGAAAATTCTATCAAGAATAAATACTTTAAAAAAACAAAACTTTATTTCGTTGGCGTCCGTGGTTTTCCCTGAGAAAATAATTGCTTGATAAGAAAACTCAATTAATTTTATAATCATGTAAGTGATACTTTTGATGAATAATGATACTTTATTTCGGTGACTCAAATTGTGACTATTCATATTATAGGTTAGGGAATTTGAAATGCTTTTATTTCTCTTATCGCATGAAGCAAGAACAACTAAAACAAGAACTCAACATCATAGATATGAATTAATCATCGTATGAATTTGATAATTTTAGCTTAAAAAACAATGGAACAATCTTATAGTACGAGATAACTGTCATCCTGCGAAAACTCTAATCGTTCTATGGGGTCAAATCCCACTTTGGATTTTCCAGTCCGTCGCAATTAGGAATTTAGTTTACATGCTTCCGGATCCAAATATTTTGGAAGCAAAGCTAATTTTCACGGAATTAACAATTGGTGGATTTGGATGGATTCCGAATTTAACGGAAGTAGATAGTTCCTACATATTGCCCATTGCACTCGGCTTAGTAAATCTAAGTATTATTCAGGTGTGGTTAACAAAGGTCATTACTGAATGTGAATAATATAAAACATCATGTTGAATCTTTCAGATACAATCTGCACTGCGAACTCGACCTCAAACTCGTCTGCAACGTTATGTAACGAATGCATTTCGCCTTCTCAGTGTGGGAATGATTCCTATTGCTTCGACTGTACCCTCCGTATGTGAAATTTTTTCTTTTCATTTAGCTTATCCTTAATTTGTTTTGCGTAAAAATTACTCTATTATGATTGATAATTATTGTTTTACATTCTAACAGACATTCATTTTTTTCTGTTTGCAGGCTCTTTGCCTTTATTGGGTATCATCAAGTTTATATGGTGTCACGCAAAATTTAATTTTAATTTCACCACGCGTTAAACGTTTAACAGGAGTTCCTCAAACGAAATCTGAACTTGAGAATCCCTACGAGCATTTAATGGTAGCGTTTAGAAAACGATTTGGATTTGGTGAATCAAACAATAAAAATGGTCCAACATCATAATTAAATTACGTGCAACACACATTAATCGTTCATTGATGTTTTGTAAATTTATTTACTTCAGATGAATTTGTAGTTGAGAATCAAGTAAATATAGAAATGAGTGTAAGAAATTCGTCGTTATTATTTGTTTGACCTTTTTGATTATGCACTGATAAGCATCATGATCATATTACGTGGTTATAAACAATTTACAGGGTGGTTTTAATTTTGGCGAAGGTACAGATTATGAAAAAATAAAGATTATTAAGGATTATGAATTTTCATCTTTTGTACGTTGCAGAATATTCCATATCGTAGCACTGAGCAAAATATTTTGGTATTAGCCGGCGATTACTTGATTGACTAAAAAACTACAAACTCAAAGAGATGGTTAGCAAATCTTATTGCTAACAACTCCCATTTGTTCTTTGCGTTATTTTGCTATTACTTATTTTACACAAAATATTTAAGATTCTCGTGAATGGAAGGCTGTTCCTTTATTTTGGGATATTACAAAAACTAGAACATTGCAGTCATAAATATTTTCAATGTATCGTAGTCCAATGATTTACTTTTTCATGTAACAGAAACGCAATTTAGTCAGCTCGGCTTTGAGCTACAACAAAAATATGAGAATAGCTTAAAATATAAGAATTTTTGAAAGCAACCATGATAAAATACAGTTATAAAACATCATTTTGTGTACCGTTTAATCCCGAGAAACAACATAGCATCGCAACATTAAAAAATGTTTCAGGCTAATTTAGATTTTAAGTTAAGAACATTCCGAACAATTCGACTTCATAATAGGATTGAATGCTGGGGAGCATGAATTAAAGATCAAGAAAACATTTAAAACCCTCAAAAAATATGAAGAAAGATGAATTGTACCCTTATCAATTCGATTATGAAAATATGAATGAAAACAATGTAAGAAATTCTGTTGCCATGCTAAATAAATCTATTTCGTTACACCAATAAATAACGAAATACTCGCCACTAACGCCAATGCTCGTAAAATGTCTTTTTTACCACTATTTCTACGATAAAGTCTTACTAATGCAAAGAAGACACCTCGCTTTAGCGATGTATTGTTAACCAAGGGCTATACGAAAGAGCAACACGTTTGGTTTTTTATAGAATGTAAGGTTTGGCGAGCCTGTGCTTTGCAATTTTCTCTTAAATATATGGCCGGTATCGTAATGTATAAAATACAGCCAGAATAGTGGCTGCATTGCATATTTAGAGATTAATTTAAGAATACGAAAAGAGTGAATCAACTGGTGGTCTCAGATAATCTGATTGTTCTTCAACTAGTTCTACATTGATTTTAAGGGCTAATGCTTTAACTACGATTATAGCTGAGGAATTCATGTAAATGTTAAAAAGAAGGAATAACCAATAGATTGGGTAACGATATCACTTTCAGATATAATCGAATATATATCTAGAATTATATTCGTTGTTCTGTGAGCTTGAGAGGCTTCCTCATCACGAATTAGCTGACAAGCTCGGGGGAGCTCGAACACAGGACTGTATGTTTTGTTTCAGAACTTTATGTACTTATACCAACATAATATCGATATTTTATTGAGGCTACCTCTAGCCTTCCTCAATAAATACAATAAATAATATATAAATACAATAAAGAAGGGCACTTAGCAGGCCGAGTGTCATCATACTTAACAATATACAGAATTGCTGGCCTATAATTAGTATTTTGGCAATGCACAAATTGTGGAATCAATCCACCGCATTGGTTCTACAGATACCGACGAATACGATGTAACATTTAGTTTTGATGGTAAATTACAACACTTTTTCTAATGAAGCATTCGTTATATTAGTGGATTATCGTTCTACGTATAACACAGAAGAAGAAGTTGAAGATATGGAGATGGCAAATTAAGTTTTCCCTTACAAAAACAATCTGACACGTTATTCTTTTCCTCTTTCTCTACAATTACCTTGACTGGCTCAAAAGGTATAACTTATTTTATTTGTAGTTATGATTTTTTTTTGTTATGTATTCATTCAAGGGTCGAATTTCAAATATTATGAAAGGAATCAAACTTGTTGATATTGTTTTGTATTCGTATTGTCCTATTGCTTTTATTTATCTTAATAAGGATCAATAAATTAAGTTGCATGTCTACTACATAATTCTTCGAACGATATCTTGGATGACAACTAGAAAAAGTGAACTTTAATAACCCAAGTTAAACTTCTGTTAAAAGACCTAAACAAACAATCATTGTCTCTAAGTAAGCCAACTAGACTTGGTGGTACTCACTGATTAAACAAAAGGGTAATCCCGCAAGTGCTGGAATACGTTAACAAATAAATGACTTTTCTTGCCATTAAAATGTAAACGATCAGAGTTGCAAGATGATCTGAAAGCAGACATACTAAATCTAAATAAATACTATCAATGGAACCAAATATAATCTAGCTCAAACTGATACTTTGCTCACTATATGTCCTAATATTAAGATTGTTTAGGCACAACTGAATTTTCTTAAGCTACTTATTACACTTAATCTGTTACATAGGGCAGACAGACAAATTTAATGCTTAAATAATTAACTTAAATCGAAGCTTTTGTAATGCATGTTACTCGGTGTTTATAATGTTATTAGAGTGATAACAAGAAACTACTGTTCGTCAGAGTTTTCGCTAGCACTTAGGAGAACAATTACATGGATCACATCCCATTAGTCAAATCTGAACGACAAAAGCCAGTTTACCTTTTCATTCTGTATTTTGTAGTATTCCAAATAACAATAAATTATATGAAATAAGAAAAATTGTGTTACTGATGATAAGGACTGATAACATATGCAGTATACAGTGGTGAAAGAATGAAAGTGGATAAATGAAGTTTGGGTTATAGAACACAATTTTTTTTATACAAGCCTTGTTTCTAAGGCACGTTTTAAAAGTTAAATTTAAAAATTTATTATAACTTAAAAAAAATATTGAGAATTTAATTTATATTTATTTACTTTACTTTACTTCAGAAGTAATAAAACTGCGATAAATACTGCAGATCATACAAATAATGGTATGTGGTCAAATGTAATTCCTGCAGATCGACTGCTATACAAATTAACGAAATTCGGCCAAACTTAGGGACAAAATTGCAAGATCAACAGTTGTGCCGCTGTGGACAATACGGAGTAAACTGTTCTTCCTATTCCTGCCCCAACTTCAACCATTGAGGATAATTGTTAAGGATGGTGGTAGTAATCAAATCATTGCATTGTTTATTCGAAGGATTGCTATATCAGGAAACCCTGCTATTCACTGTGAATTATTGCAAGAATTGCAGTTAAAGATTTCTTTAAATTTTACTAATTCAATCTTCGAAGTTTTTTTTTTCATTTAAACTTAAATTTAATTTTAATTTGTTTAAAAATTTCCACTGGATCAATGCTTTTCATTATTTATTTATTTAGCTATTCCATTTTATGAAAAAGAAAAGAAAATCATGAGATTTCTATCAATTGAAAAATGCTATTAAATTGTAAGGGCAAATGAAAGGGTCTATTAAAAGTTTTTAAAAATGTTTCCTGTACCTGAATCCACACTGAAAACACTAGAGAAGTGCCGCCAGAAACGTTTAGAGATACTTGAGCATAAGCCTCTTGGTGGAAAACTTATCCCTTTGGTATGGAAAAATTAAGGCGTCACTTTTTATTAGTGATTGGGAAAATGAATCAAATACGGAAAAGTGAATAAATGTACAGAAACTTTTGTTATCCACTTTAAATAAACAATTGTTTGGAAAAACAATAAAACTACTTAACTAGATCAACAATTATTCACTCGGATTAGTAAAATAACACCCTGTGTACGAGTTAGGATCAGAATTTAACAACATACGGATTGGTGACGACGACGACATTAACAATAACAAGATTGATGATAATATTCTTCTTAAAGAGGTCTAAAGATCATCATTGGGTGCAGGGTAACAGGCAGTCAGGCTTTTGCTGGCTTAATTAGATAATTTATTTGTTAAAATTGTTTCATACGCGAAAGATGTAACGCATACGCGTAACATTGCTTACAAGTGCAGAATTGTTACTATTTGAACGTAGTTAGTGGAAGTGGCATTCAATTGAACGTTATCAGCTTTAAAGACCAGACGTAATAAGATGATCATCAAACAGAAGTTTTTCGGGTTGTATTGCTGCCTTTTGTTAGTGCATAGTTGTGTACATGCGGTGAGATAGAATATCTTTTTGTTTCTTGAAACAATCCACGAGTGTGATCTTGAAAACTTTAGAGATTCAATAACACTATTATTTCAGATATATGACCCGAATGATGGCAACACGAAAAAAGGATTCCAACGCAATGCTGAAACGGGAGAGCCCATTGTTATGCATCATAAATACAGCCAGGTAGCATCAAATCGTCCCTTGAGCCGAGCGTCAACGGAGCCTACTTTCGATTCTGTTCGGCAATCTCGTACCAGCTATACGAACGAAGCGGAAAATTATATTGCGCAATACGGACTAGAGTGTCCTCCCAATGCAACGGGTCAATTCCCATATCTTCTTAATTGCCGTCAATTTCTAAATTGTTGGAAAGGTCGTGGTCACATTCAAAGCTGTGCCCCCGGAACAGTTTTTAATCCAGATACACGTGAATGTGATAACCCCGAAAAAGTGATATGTTTGAATTATCGTGGCGAAACGAATGCGAAAAATCAATTTGCGCGATTGGAACAAGACGCGAGTGAAAATTACGAAGATCCACCTCCCACCGCATATCGTGAAAGTTCTGTGAAAAAAACTGAATCACAAAATGTAAAATGTCCTCCTGAAGCTGTCGGTTTACAGCCTCATCCGTTTGACTGTGCCAAATATTTAAATTGTGCAAATGGTATATCTTATATACAAGATTGTGGTCCGGGAACAGTGTTTAATGCGATTGCATCGGTTTGCGATTGGCCTTATAATGTTGATTGTTCTAGCCGCAATGGCAGGAAATTGAATGCCAGTGAAACAGTACCAATAAACCAGAACAATGAAAACTATACTCGGGCGAATCCCCGCGTATATCAAACTATACATCGCCATCGCAATAATGATGCTAGCGTCTCTCCACATGGAACGGACAGGATCAGAGAATCTGGAACTCTACCAGGATATGAAGACCACTCGCAACACACTTACAGCTCGTACCCCAATTACCCAGAAGCACCAACAAGTTCCAATCAATTTTCACGAATTCCACAAGGAGATCTTAGTCAATCAAACAACAACGGGAATAATGGCGAGCCGTTCTTTAGCCACCATCAACACTCTCATCAACCAGGATCTTTTCCTCATCGCCACATGACCCCTCCGCCAGCAGGTTGGCAACAATGGACCGGATCAGCCGGAATCACACATGGGCATCAGCAAGGATCACGTCAAGGTAATCGAGAGTCAAAATCTGGATGGAATGCATCAGCTGGAACCAATTCACCAGTATGGCAAAAACCTATTACTGATTCGCACACATCAACTCAATCATTTAGCATAGATCAAGCACAAGTGCAAGAAATGCAAAGCTCTGGTTTTATCCCCTCTAATAAAACAACAGTACATTACGCACAACCTGCGCATACATTTGACTTCAGTAACAATCATGGGCAGCAAAATGTTCCATCTCCATTCCTTCAACCACCGAAAGTACCAATCGAAGAAAAGGTGATCACTGAAAGTGCTGATAGGAGTAAAATGACCATTTACTATGCTCAACCGATTGGAACATATGGATCTAGAGATTTTCAAACGTTCAGCAACGGTACCATTGGTTGGAAAGAAACAAAAGAGCCACCCACAGCAAGGGCAAATAGAACTGTTGTTTATTATGCAACCCCAGTGCGAGATTATCATAACTTAAACGGCTACGATAATCGATGGGATGATGCACGCCAGAATAAAAATAATAGAGATATTATTACTGAACAATCGCAAGATCCTTCATATACTTCGAATATTCCTGATCAAGAACAGACCAGTTCATGGGCTAATACTAAAATACCCTCTTCACCCAAAAGCATCGTTTATCCTACTAACAGTAAACCATTATATGACGCAAACAGAAAATTACTACCTTCTCAAGAACTACGTCCAACATCTGAATCATCACAGACAACTCCTTACAGTCAATTGATACCACCCTACCCTGAAGCGGTTCCACCAACAATACCAATTGTACCAGTTCCCTATGGAGATTTACTTCCTCCTATGCTTGACACTGTGACAACAAAAAAACCAACCGAAGTTGCTCAGCCACCGGTCTTATACCCTCCCCTCGAGCCAACGAAGCCCATCACTGGGGCTGAATCGAAACAAGAAAAAGTTTTCCATGTCTATTCAGCTCCATCTTCTAATACACATGAAGGTGTAAACACTCGATATTCAGGTGTAACTCATTCTATAGTGAGCTCTGATCTTGAAAAAGATTCGCATCTTAGACAGCGAGGAGAAGAAGATGTTATAACGAAAAAAATTGTGCCTATTTATTCGAGACCAAACAGTTTACACTCCAAAACAATGTTAGATAAATCATCAACGCATTTACCTCCCCCTTATAATCATGTCTATTATAATCCTCCTGAGGCTCATACCAGTGATTCAGAAAATATTGAGCATTCAATTGAAGGGGTCTCGTCAGCAGAACCAACAGCTCACATATTAAGTGAAGCCTTAAAAACTCTTCTTCGTCCGTATTTGAATCGGAGCGGAAACGTGACTGAAGATGCAGCCGACAGAATGGGTCAACACATAATGAAACTGTCAAAAGCTAATTCTGCTCAAAATCCTTCAATAACGCCCCTGAAAAAAGAACCGACTGATTTTGAGGTTGAATTTAATTTTTCAGGTGAACAGGATAATTTGAATCGGGGAACACAACATCATCAACAAGAGACTAGTCTTGAGAATTCTGACGAGAATCCTTCGCAAGTATCAATGCACCGCGCCGATTCTGACCACGCTCATCTACATCATCATCGTTTGCATCATGATCATAGAAACCATGGTCCAGCCTGCAACCATACCCATCATAATCATCGTCACCCTCCGAATCATCATCATGCTCCGAATCATCATCACCCTCCAAATCATCGTCACCATCCGAATCATCGTCACTATTGGAACCATAATAATGGGTCCTCGTCTCACAACCGTGATTTCCACAACAGACATCCCAACATTCCTAATCCTTTTGCTACTAACGATCTTGAAAACTCCGACACACCTGATCAGCAACTTGATACAATAGAGCCACGTCTTGACACTAACCCCTGGACAAACCGTCACAATTTGACGGAGGGAAGATTATACCCAGAATTAGATGCCGCCAAACCAACATGCCAATTCGATTGCCAGAACGGAAAATGTGTCCGTGAATATCAGGTGAATCCCAAAGTTTTCCAATCAATATTTGAAGTAAATAGCGAACTGTATGAATCCTAGGTTTGTGATGGTGTAAACAATTGTGGAAATCGACTGGACGAAGCAGATTGTGACGCTATTGGATACCAGGTACGATTGTCTAGTGACGAGGGTAAATCCAATATGGGCCGTGTAGAAGTCAAAGGTATGAATAATATTTCAAATTCAAAGGGACACTTTAGTTGTGATATTCTGCTGAAATTATTAGAAATCAGTAACATTGCTCAATACTAAAGAAAAAAAAAACAAGCAAACATTCCCGAAATTAGGCTCATCCTACTAAGTCAGGCCACAATGTTTTTCGAATTTCGAATTAACGAATTTACCACCTTTAATCAAATTTCATCGCCTAATATATTTTTACCGATTTTCGAACTCATTTTGTGGTTTCATGAATATTATTATTCTCAGGGGTTCACGGTTGGATACGGAATGTACCCGCGTTGACCTGTAGTTTTCGGCGAATGGAATTACTGCGTGTAGAGGTTTAAAGCATAGCCGCGTAAAGAGGGTTCATAGCATAGTCTTGCATAGTTCTACCCCATTCATTTGGGGAGCCGTTGACTAAGCCTAAGGAGAATCCAGAATGAAGTGCTGCAGGGTTTTCTCCTTCTCGTCGCAAATTTGGTATTTCTCGTCCATTTGAATACTATTCGGCATGCTGAATTAAACGGTGGTGGCGAGTTGACAATGCCACTAGAGCCCTTGCGTCTTGCCGGTTTGTCCCTGGGAATAGTTTTGTGCTCCACTTGTTAGAACGATGCAGAGAGTGCACTTACCAGTCCAAAAACAGAAAGCGTATCTGCAGATCCCCGCAGCCGCGTTCTAACGATCAACTTTAACCATACAATTTTTTCCATATTGATAAATCTTTGATAGTGTAATTCATATCGGAATTTTTTTCTGTATTTTTTATTCCTTTTTATATAGTGCAGAGTTTCCCAGAGTCCCGAATGGTAAAACAAAACTATTTCCACTACTGATATTCAGTCCATCACTAAATTTCAAGAATAGTCGATACCATTTAGTTTGAAAACAATATTGTTTAAATGCATCCAGGACAGTATTCAGTTCAACGGAGTCATGGGTGCATTGATACCAATTTTCAGTAGCATGTTATATAGACATTCTTGTTTCTAATATTAGCTTTAAATAATTTAGACTGATATATTACATTGCAGTCCGAGGCCAATGGGGCTACGTATGCGACGACAAGTTTGGAATGCGTGCTGCAGATGTCCTTTGCAAAGAGTTGGGCTTCGTATTAGGGGCCAGTGAAGTTCGTGGAAACTCCTTCTATCCACCGCATAGAGAAATGTATGATAAAGGCGTTGTGCGGTATTTAATGGATGAAGTTGATTGCTTGGGTAATGAAACGTCGATCAGAGAATGTGAGTTCATGGGATGGGGGGTACATGATTGCTCTCCCGATGAAGTTGTTGGCGTTGTTTGTAAGATTCCAGTAATGACATGCCCACCCAACTATTGGTTATGCAAAACGTCTCAAGAATGCGTAGCTATTGGATTCCTATGTGATAGTGTCCCTGACTGTCAAGACAGTTCCGACGAACATGAGGAGATGTGTAACGTGAGCATTAAACTTTAATAAATGTTTTCATTTAGGACCAGACTTTGTCTTCTTCTTGACCACTTCTCATTTCTCTAGGAAGCAATCCAATATCGTATAGTTGGAGGACCCTCTGAAATGGAAGGACGAGTTGAAGTGAAGTATCGCGACACTTGGGGTACTATTTGTGATGATGATTTCGGTAAAATTGAAGCTCAGGTTATTTGCCGGACTCTAGGATATTTGGGAGAAGCGGTATGTTGATTTTGGCATTTTAATGAATGCAGCTTAATTTCAAAGTTGGTCATCAAAGTCTATCATCAAAAACGCATATGGAGGTGGAACAGGTCCTATTTGGTTGGATCAAGTTTCATGTGTTGGAAACGAGACGACTTTCGAGCAATGCAGTCATTGGGCTTGGGGCGAACACAATTGCGATCATAAAGAGGATGTCAGTGTGAAATGTTCCGAGCGATTAGCCCATCCACGCGCTGAGCCCACAACATCGACAACATTGAAACCAGAACAGGAGCAGTGGCCTGAAGAAGATATTGATCTTTATTTATATAAAGTGCAACGATCCTCAAAAGCGTTTAACACTAACAAAAGATGTGGACAAATCAATGAACATGCTGTGGACGAGTTTAATACGGATGATGAATTTGCTCGGGTGGTAAACGGAACGAAGGCAATTAGAGGTCGTCATCCTTGGCAAGCCAGTTTACGAGCTAAGGGTCGTAACGGAATGTCTACACATTGGTGCGGAGCTATATTGATAACACAGATGCATGTTCTTACTGCTGCGCATTGTTTGGTAGGTTACCAAAAAGAAGCATTATTCGTTCGGATGGGAGATCATTACTCAAAGATCGCGGAGCCATCAGAAATAGACAGTTTCATTCAAAACTGGTACGTGCATGAGGAATTTCGAAAAGGACATCATATGAACAATGATATAGGGCTGATTGTGCTGAAATCTCCAGTAATCTTCAATGACTACATACAGCCCATTTGCTTGCCACCAAAGGATGCAAAGTACGAAGAAGGAATGAGATGTACAATATCTGGATGGGGATCAATCAAATCAGGAATATCAAGTACGCATGTATTTTGCTTAAGGTATATTTAGAAGTTAACTAATTTTTAAAGATCCAGCTCCATCGAACAACCTAAAGGCCGCTCATGTGCCGATCATACCACAAACAGTATGCAAACAACCATATGTATATGGGAAAGCAATAACAGATGGAATGTTTTGTGCTGGGTATTTGGATGAAGGGGTGGATGCATGCGATGGAGATTCGGGAGGTCCATTGGCTTGCTCAAGTCCAAGTAAGTGTCTAATCCAATTAAACTAGCTTCGGATTAAGTTGCATAAGTCACTCATATTTGCAGATGGTGAAACCCTTTACGGAATAATATCTTGGGGACAGCATTGTGGGCAAGCCAACAAACCCGGTGTCTACGTGAAGGTGTCCTACTACATGGATTGGATCATGGACAAAATTATGTACTCTATGAAAGGCAACCATGAGTAGCTATAGCTATAAGATAGCTAGTAGTAGTCTATAACAGACTGCGAATCAATACTCATTCCCGAGGCAGCTATAGAAGACAATGAAATATACTTACAATGATACGTTAAGAATCGTAGTTAAGAATAAAATAGTGCCAGAATAATATGTGTGATACAATAAATATAATAATATGAAGTGTAATTAAAATATTTTTCTCTTTCTTAAAATATCTTTTTTATAGAATTTCACATCCGCCCGACTCTCTTTATTTGAATATCTTCATAACATTCCCAAAAAAACTATCAGAAACACACGAAAAGTTGCTGTTTTAATGTTAGATTGTGTAGTTCTTAAAAGTTTGTCATCGCCAGCCCTTAGTTCTTTGTTAACACTTTGTGATCCTCAATAACAAAGCTCACTTTGTGCAGGGCAGCGAACGAAACACAGGACTTGTGAGCAGGCGCTTTGTCGTGTAGAAGGAGGCTACCTTTATAATTTTTTTGACTTTTTGAATCATTTCCTGAGTTGTGACTCCGATCGGCCATTTGAGTCTTCAAATGAGTCCCTGCCTTCCCGGACAAGAGTCCCCTATTGGACGCTATTACCTCCAGTATGGTTTCAACTGTTTTTCCCTGCTTGGTGAGGAACTTTATGACGGGGCGGTACTCATTTTTCCAGAATTCACACTTACTTCCAGCTTGAGATGTTCATAAGGATATTTCGAGGATTACTAACCCGACTAAGATAAAACCTGCTATTCAAACCTATAATGACTTACTGAACGCGTTATCACCCTGTCAATTACATTGACTACTGATTGTTGTTGGTCGACAGATTAACATTAGCAGAGCGTAAAATTGCATTAAAAAAGTCCTTCAAATCATCAATCTTCTTGAATGGCGTGACGGATCAAATGTATCAGACAAGTTTTGTTTTCTGGTGTTTCATTGTCGTATAAATTGTTCAACCCATAGCATCGTTCCAATTACATAAAAATCTTAATATTGTATAGACGCCTACTAACTACTTCATACCGTTTACATTCATAAAAATTTAAACAAAAATTTTTCCACACAAAGAAAGTATCCCATTTCTTACAATGCATACTAAGAAAACAGTAAGAAAGCACTCAAACGATCAAAAAGTAGCCACAGCCTTCTCCGATGTCTCTAAAAAGGGAGCAAATTGCTCTAAGTGTAATTATGCAACATGCACCAGGAGCATAGCATTTCGAAGGGGTTCTTTTGACACTGTTTGCTTTATGATCCTGGCTTCATCTAGATCCATTCATTAAAATAAAGGCATTTAATTCATTGATTTTATGCCCGTAACAAATGGCAGTTACAATAAACGTGCGGTTATTGCCTAACTTAAACTTTGTCGCATGAGACATTGTCCCTTTCAACAGTATATCGAAAGCGTCCGTTTTCTGTTCAACTTTTATTCTTGACAATTGAGTCAACTTTTGTCTCACGAAACAGAAAGCTTCAAAAACACGATTTAATACGAAGAATTTTATTTGGAAGCGTGAGTGCGTGAAAAAAAAAACAATTTGCTGTACACAAATTCACCAGAAGCTTTCTCATGGCAGAAAAGACACAGCTGTGGCTAGCATGTGAGATGTATACAAAAGCTCCGCATGTAGTTGACAATCGCAAGTTGAGATTTGCTGGCTCGCAGATCACGAAGAAAAGTGAAAATTGAATCGTCAACTGGCAACTGGTGCTGCTCTCAATCAAAGTTGATTCCGTTTGTTTCTGATTCGTGAGGACGTTGAAAGGCTCTACCTAAAGTGCAAAATATTTGATTAACTTTTCATTTCGCGAAAGTGCAGTTCAAGGTGTGGGAATCTGAAAAAGTGCATTTGCTTGCTGTGGCATCGCTCACTCGTAGACAATTAGACGTTCGTACAAGGGTTAGACGTTGTCGAAAAATCGTTAAAAAGTGTCCAACTATTGTGAAGTAATTTCCTCGAGTTTTCTTAAGTAATTTTCGCATATTTCGCGCAATTTGCAGTTTTAGGTAAGTGACGTAACCGTTAGTTTTTTCCAAGTTCATTTCGCCGAAGCAGTGAATCGAGGCTGGCAGGCGACAGAATGCTGCATGCCATGCGATTGCCTAGAGCAGCGGCAGACGACCTCGCGGAGCCTTCCATGCCGCGCGGGCGATTTGATGACTCAGTTCAGCTGTAGAGCTAGAGTCGATTCTGATAGATCGCTATAAGCTACCGAGCCGGCATTTGCACTATTGTTTGGGGTAGTTTACATCCGAAGAAATGATTAAGAGCAGAAAGCTCGTGGTCATGACTCGCCGCTGCGTCAATATCGTACATACGTAACATCATAGGAATAGATTTCGAGAAAAGGCGGGAGCATGTGTGACAACAATTCACCTGTCACGATGCACCTGATAAAGTGTGTCAATCAAAACGCTGTATGTGCAGACAATTTCTCTCCTATAACGAAAATTTCCTGCACTGTATCGAAACATTCCTTGCGTGCACATGATTTCACTCTGTGTGACGTAACGATAATCGTCTTTCTGGGCTTGGCTTCTGATGTAGTTACTTGTAACCTTGTTTCAAGGGTAGGAGCATTGGGTGAGCTTTCTATTAAGGAGTTCGTCCCAACCCGCTTTCGCGACACTTACCTACCACACTGTTGTTGATATAAACGGAATGTTGTACGCCGTCCTTTTGGCTTGGTGCGTACTTTCCGAAGCGATGACAATGCACGACGATAGATGATTGATGATACAGCAGAAAAACCGAATGTTAGGATTTTAACTCGTACCGCCCTGAGCATTGAAATCCACTTTGTATATTTCGCACAGGTCGGAGGTTGTTACGTAATCCGAGAAATGTAGGTCAGTATACAAATTATGTCGGAATCCGAGAAGCTTTTTCGGAGAAAACAGCAAAAGGTTGAAGAATTTACGAGAGGGTTTCACCTTTTCACCAACGTACACCCCATGGCAATTCTCCAATAGTTTTATTTGAGTAGTTTGAATGTATAGAACGTAATTTCGTAAAACGCTGAGTCTTTTCATTCGTTTAGACTGTTGTCTAGTTTGAAAAAAACTATAATCATATGATATTTTGCACATACTGACTGGAATACGAGTTAAATAATATACCTCCGCATCTTTTAGCCACTTTTAGCCTTTTTCGTCTCTCGTCTAGTTCAACAGTTTACAGTAGTAAACCGCATTGATTATGCGTCACTCGTTCAAAAAATCAATGAGCAAAATGTTTCTTCGGTCACAAGAAAAAAGGTGAATAATCCCCTGTCTCAGCTTTCACTAGAGTCGCCTCTTCCCTCCGGCACTTTTTATTAACTTTAGTAGATTTCGGAGTCTAGGGGTGGACCCACGATGCGCCGGAAGTCCGCATGCGGTTCATCTAATATCTACCGCAACCTAACTAGCAACCCATCTTACAAAAATATCACTGTAATTGGTTGATATATTGTGAAGCTGGGATTACCTTTTCAGCTCCAAAGGATTTGTTATTATGTGCCCGTCTCCAGTGCTACTAGAGCACTCAAAGCAGATAAATCATCCTGATGCTAATGGCATTAGCCCTTGGTTCCCCAAATTCTAAAATTCCAAACTCCCAAATTCTTTTAATTCTAATTCAAATTCTTTTAGGAGAAATCTTCGCAATATCCTAGAAATTGCTCTGCTGTTGCTTTCTTAAATTTCAGTACCTGCACTCACTATTCGCTTCTAAACCCAATTTCTTGAATATTATGCGAGACTACGAAGCCCTTTTAGGATACTAGTAAGGACTCTTAGCCTCCTCTTGTCAATTCCGATACAAACACGAAATTCCTCATAGTAGGCATTGAGGAACTGCCTAAGTGGAAGTCTCTTTCAGAACCTGTTATATATTACACTGTTTATTCTATATTATTCCACAACTCGTACGTATGTTAATGGTGCTAGGTGCCTGTTGTCTAAATGTCTGTTTGCTGTTTTATTGTAACGCACCAACCGTTACTTCATTATATTCAAAGGACTTGTCGATTTTTTCAGTCAATACACACAGAGCGGTGTCTGATAATTTTCACGTCCTATATGCGTGTTGATAAGAATGTAAATAGTTTTTATAAATTTACTTTAAATTAAACGTTTGTCCACTACTTTCCTCATCGTTTTGAAAAAAGATGACCTTAAATACTTGAGTCGCAAACTTTGGCATAAGTTTTATCATTCCTATCTACATTTGGATTAGTTACTGTTTGCGCAGCCATTTATAGCTTTGACACCAGGCTCAATGCTAAGCTGCTTCTAAATACAACACGAGCAGATGTTTCCCTTTCTGAGTACCCAAAATAGGAGCGAAATTTCTTGAACCACATTTAATATGTGAACTAATCGATTGTTATTTTGTTATTTTACTTTATTCTATTGGAATTAAGAATAAATGCGTAAGCTAAGAGTACGGACATGGATGATGAATAATGTTTTATGTTTCAAACCCTTAAAAATGCTTTGATCATCGTTAAATAAACATTGCGCACGGGCTTGAAATTGAAACGATGTCTTTCCATTTCGACTGATCAAAATAATGTTATGAGTGACTTCAGAAGTACGTTGATTTTTCACTTCTTTAAAATGTCAAAGTGGTCTTATCTTTCATCATTTTTCAAGTTTATCATATGCATTATCATGGATGTTGTGTTGCACTCGTCACCTTATTAAATTCATGCGAAATTATGTAATGATTGAAATATTTATCTAGCATATACGCAAACAATGTTTGTCGCTATCACTATCTTTAGGAAGCATTCGACGATTGCATGGCAAGGATTACTTATGCCATTTTCTTTGGAGAATAATAATGTTTTTATGAAATTTATTTGATTTATTAAATCGAAATATCCACATATCGCTCAATTTTAATACATTAAACTTTTAAATAAGTTGAATAAAATAATCTTCCGATTCACAGAGTTAATTGCCATAAATTTCTTTGCATTCGTGATATTTTTTAAACAATCCTAAAAACTATTAGCACCGAAATTTCACGCAAAGTTTTTCTTATTTTTGAGTGTTCGAATGAGAAAATTATTTGTTGGTAAGCGTGTTTAATTGAATACGCGCAGCACGCGTGAATAGAATTATCAATCTATTGATATTATTTTTTTGTCATTCATTCGTATCAATCGGTGTACAATTGAAGTGATGGAAAACTGTATTGGCTACAATACAGTGTGTTAATTGTTTCTAATATAATTTAAGAGTAAATATATCGATTGAACATGTTTCGAAGACACAGAGGGTATCCAAAAGATCGTCGAATTGAAATGATAGAGATAGTCTAGGGAATAAATGTGCCAGAAAAACGTATTTTCCTCAAATCGAATGAAGATTTACACGCGAAAATGTTTTTCACGTTGTGAGTGCACATTTGCTCACATTAGTTCAAAAACTTGTTGGAACACATTTTCAATCCTTTCTCGGCTCGGTTAATCAGAGTTTTGTAGTCGAACACTTGGTGTTGATGAAAGTTGCAGATACTTTTACACGCTAAATACCAAATCAGAAAAATACAGTCAGAAGTCTATAGACTGCGTAATCGGCTTCAAAAAAAGCAAAGACTGTTTTATTCCAGGTTCCTGTTTTCACTTGGGAAGGTGATAATGACTGTTTTTTTGAGAGAGTCATAAGATTTCTTAATTGATTCCTTTCAAACAGCAAACAACATTGCAATCAGTGCACCATCTCGCAAACCAGCGCGCTAATAACAAGACCATGACCATCTTAAATACCAGCAGTTGCTAAAGTAAAAGTCCAAGGTCGGACACCCATTCTACTTGACCTGGCCCATCCCTAAGCACGTTCCTTTGGTACCCTAATCTAAAAATTCTCTAGACAGAAATTTTCGTGAAATCGTGGAAAATCCTACGTTGCAAACATTTATGTAATAGGGGAAGACAAGGGAAGCTGTGGATAAATATTTGGACGGATTACAGAAATAGGACCATGCCAAGGAAAGTCTGTAGAGTTACGACGAGACTTTGAAGAGAAAAATTAAAAAATGCAATAATTATCACTTCAAGAGCACTACTTAAGATAAACTGGATTAGTGGAAAGATTCAGTCATTAAAGTATTGCATACTAAATTTTATTTATTTATTGACTGAAGAACAAATTAATTTAAATTGAAATAAGAGATTTTAGATAACGAAAAAACACGTCTCTTGAAAAATGGGCCAGGTAAATACTGGTACATTTCAAAACACTAATGTTTACCATTCAATGTTCGTAAGGTTATTATTACTCTTATTCGCTTTTTGTGATTCGCGCTATTCGCGCCCACGGTACCTTATTCCTAGAGAAACAAAGCAATTGAATTACTGACTTAACACCTCCGCTTTCACATCGAGAGAATGGCCTGGAGCAGCATGTCATCATGCAATGGGACTGGCATCTTTCGTCTCGTCGAGGTTCAGGCAAACCCTCTCTAGGCCGGGGCGAATGAAAAATAATAGGATTACTAAGATAGTGACCCCCTTGCGACAAACGGTCCAAAATGCCCTTCTTTTGAAAAGAAGCTCGCACATAAAATGACACCCAGTTCACTTGCTTTTTTCGAGGGAAATTTTCCTGCTCTCCTCGAAAAAGAACTTGTACCGACTTTCGCTTAAGAAGAAGGTTTTCCAAGCATCATCTGTGATACTCGAGCAAAATAAGCAATCAGGGACAAAACGAGCAAATTCACATCTTATACTGGTAAAACTGAAAATATTTAATTTAGGTTGCGAAAGCAACGATTTATGCCCATAATCGTCTCTTCTATATATACTTATTCATTGTCACAATAGTTAAGTAAGCCTTTTTCTTACATGTGAACAAAGCAATATCTTAGAGGTCATTTATTGGACTTCAGTAGTCGTTTATTCTGTAGCATTTTTTGATCGCGGACTTTCTTTGGGGTCGTCTAAATTCATAAGGAAAAAGAACCTTTTGGGGAAGCCATCATGTCGTTGACCTCTAATCCACAAGACAACCAAATGGACTTGACAACATCGTAAAGAATTCTTTCTTATCATACATGTCCACATATTTTGCTATTTTTACGCTCGAGTGAACCTGAATCTTCTCTTTGCCTACGAAACGTGCAGCACATTGAATTTAATCAATATTAAAAAGCAACACGAAAACACAGATCCCTTTCTCATTAAATCGCTCGTGATAAGATCAGAAAGTTCTTTGGTTAAGAAATGTCGTATCGAAGCGCGAACAGGCTCTTCAGGCAGGATCTAAAATAGCAATGATTTGGTTCATAGTTTCAACGCAATTTCGCTGATTCAAATGAAATTTCACACGACGGCGATGCAATTAGATGTTTAAAGTTTCTCGCAGGGCAGCGACATGACATGGTATTTTGAGCCATTGCCAAAAAGTATTTTCCAATGCAAAACAGTATTGAATGTGAAAATATCATTCACTTTCCTCGGTTGGGAAGCCAATGACTATATGAGATTTATTTTTCTAATGTTCTCGTATTTTTTTGACCAGCGAAAATCATTTGCTTGTTAATTTTTCAAATTCATATATATTGGCATTGGTTCAGTTTCGTAAGTGTGTCATTCGGCTAAAATCATTTACCAATTTCTAGGACATCCGTATGACTAAGGTGCATGCGTTTCCTTATTTATTTTAATGGTGTACAAAATGGCGCTTTTGATTTTGTTCTAAGATAGAATGTCACTTTGTGCACTATCAAATGTGAGAAGTCGTTCGTACAACAAAACGTCGTCCTCAAATAGATTTCGGATCTACATAATCAATGTTAGTAAAAACGTGGGTTTAGGTGAGTATGATGACTGATCTATGTCTTAGATCAGTCATCACAGTAGATCTTAGTGTTATTGTCAGCCTCAAACAAGTTCCCGGGCGTCAACATTGAAGGCGCAATAAAAAATTAAACAAAAATTGGACTAAAGGACTTAAAAACTGAACATCTATCCTAGATATTCGGGATAGAATGCAATAGCGGAATTGTCTTTAGCTTCACTATTCAAAATGGCTCGCTCTTAAATCTTCTATAACATTTTACTCCTAGTTAAAAGATTACGTGTTAAAATTTTCATTCTCCAGTCCCTTCAGAACAAACTTGCAAAAGATTTGCTTATTATCTTTTTGAGAAGCTTTGTCCAACGTAGAAGTCATATGTGGCTCGGAAAACATGTTGACCTTTATCCCAGCTGCATTACAGTAACCAGCCCCAAAATATTTTATTTTCTGCACGCTGCAGAAATCTACGTTATGCTACCTTTAATTTCAATCAACAGCCAAGAGTGAACCGGAAACAGGGATATCTGAAAATTCTACTCCCACGTTTAACACAAGATTCACAAAGTTACTCGGTCGACAATACATCATCAAACTATAGCACCGCGGACCTGAACCGCATTTGCGGAAACATTGTTGTATTTCAACAGTTCGTAGTTTATTTAAAATCATAAGACTAAATTCACTTTAAAGTTGCATGCGTGATCCTGCTCGTTTATGTTTGTAGTTTGAGTACTGGCAAATGTTATATGATCGCAAGTGATATTTATACCTTATGAACCTCATCATAAACACGACTTATTTCTACGTGGTATATTCGATAAAGTTTGATTGCTGTCATCAGTAAGATTAAATACTATCTCTACTCCTCAATAATAATAATAATTATTATTTTTTTTTTGGATTGGGAGGTGAAGGCTATTTACGCCCTGTGTATCGGACTCCCGCAACCAGACTACCGACAAAACACCTCCCCTGTCACTCCAAGAACCTAGCCTTGAACTGTTTGTCACATTACTTCCGACTAGGCTTCGTTAATCCTCGCCTAGCGGCGCCTTCAGGTTAAGGGAAATCCCTCTTTCTGTGCGGAAGAAAAGGAAGGAAGAGGATTGCTGCCCCTCCCTCTGCGCCGCCAAGCGATTCATCATGACCTTCTTTATAAGAAGAACTGTCCGTACGTAATGCGACACACAATACCAATTGTCTTTTGATTGCACCATTTTTTCCGTTATGCTTTCTGGAGAGAGCACGCCTATTTTCCCCGAGAAATGCGAACGGAGTCTTGTCCATCTTGCACACGCAAGATAATAATAATAATAACTTTTGACCACCAATGATGCGAATCGATTCGCGACCTAACTCTACACGAAGATTCCCAAGAATCAAGCCCGGCCCATTCAATACAATTTTGACAGATGCTCAAGTTGGGGTTATTTTTTTCTGGGCGGAATAAACATTGGGAAAAATCAGCTGATATCAAGTCTATACTAAGTTCATGAGATGTGTTTAAAGATCTAATTACTTACTTAATATCCCGAACAAAGATAATGCGTATCGCGAATGTGATGTTTTAGATTAACGTTCACTAAGTTGTATAATCCTGAAAAAAAATTTCAATAGTCGAATCAAAAATGTGACAATTCCTTTGAAAATTTTGCCTTTTTAATCGGAATATTAACTGGCTGGTAATTTCAAATACGAACGTGCTTGAACATGAGGAAGATGTAAATATTAATTTCAATTTTCGATCTGATCAACGAAAAAGTTATTTCTTTTGGAGATGTGAAACCTGAATGAAAAGCACTGATTTTCAACAATTGTTCCCGATGCCAAAGCACATAGATGCCTTCAATCATAATATTGAAAAGTCCAAATTGTTTCAGCATTTTTCATGAATTATAAATGGATTTTTGTTCTTTTACCTATGATGGGACAGTATGCTCTGAACCTTAACTACTTTCCAGATATACGTTTTTCTACTCGATCGGAAATCATTGGAATTTCATTATAATCGGTAATCATATTCCATATAGCTCTTATTCAAGTATGAATGGGGAAAAAATAGCTATGTAAATCTATCTAAGAATCTATCAAAGAATTTACATAAAGATACTACAGATTGATGTTAAAATTACTGTTACAACGTGCAGACAGTGTCGAAGCGTCCAATCGATCAATAGTTTACTCTGCCATTATTTTATCACAAAAAACGACCCCATATTAATTATGAAATACGTCTACACTACGTGTAGACAGGAAAATCCCTAGGAAACTAGAAAGGATAGAAACATTAAATAAAACAAAAAGATAGCAACAGCTTAAGAAAGAAAGGACATCATATGACCCAAAGAAAATAATGCACGGGAGCGAATCACACCACTCGCTCAAAATAAGAAATTACTGACTTTTCCCTGTTTGCGGCTACGATTTATCTCTGAATAAGATCATTTAAACCCAGAATCCTTGAAAATAGACAGTTTTCCAAAGATGGCAAACTTTCGTTCCGAAGACAAACAAATAATATTTTTAAAAGTCCTAGTCCGTAGAAATCTTTTCAGAATACATTAACATAATACTAATACAAATAATTTCGTGTTCCGTTCAACAGTGTTAGGCTTTCTCTCTTTCAGATTAAGGTTGTTGTTCGCTTTCTACAACACATGGTCTTATACTTTCAGCTCAAAGAGAATCTGTCGCACTTCCCAAAATAAATAATCGATAACCTCTAGCAGGATTTGCTCTAACATAACTAATATGCAAGGAAGTCAGGATACACAAAATGACGCAGTGCTTACCAATAAAAGGGCATCGTATTTAGACATGAAAGTTTATTTTAAGTTCAAAGTGGCACTGGCTTCAAAATAAGCAAAACCTTTGAAATGGAAATAGATGATTGATTGAAATTGAAAATCAATCTTAGAATATTGAGTTAGAGAATACTTATACTAAATTTATTCAATTGAATACTGAAAAGAATGACAGTTGCAGTTTTGTCTTAAAGGTCAACAGTTAAAGTCGGTTTCGATCAATGTGAGGTTACAAATTGTTAATGCCGAAGGATTATTCGGCGGATATTGGCAATTTAAAAAATAGTCAATACTACCATTAGGAATATTATGTTCGCTTACATAAATCCAATCTGCTCTCCAGTTTGCATTTTATTTGGATCGATAAATTTGGAAGTCTTTATTTAACATACTGAGTTTCGTCATGGTTTTAGTTCAAATGGTACAAAGTTTACATCCAAATGGTCGTTATTAAGGAAAACACGAAAAATTTATCGCACATATGTTCAATTTGTTCAGTAAATATTCTGCAAGCTCATGATCCCAATCATTTAAAATTGCAATATAAGTCCAAAACCATGTTTCAGGTTTTTTTTTAATTTCTTGCGACCAAGGAATCTTCTTGGGACCAGGGAATCTTCTTGGGACCGGGGAAATTGGCACTGACACTCGTACTCACCAGCGTTAAACCATTAAAGGTGCTCTTTGAAAACTGAATTATCTTGCAGATACTGTTCTTGCTTCTGTAGAGATCGCGATGTACATTCTGCGATGACTTTTTCATATAGCTTCCCCACGTTGGACAGAACAGGTATCGGAAAAGTATCGACTTCGATTGTAGCATAGCACTAGCGTATTTCCATGCCGAAGGAAGCTTCCTATGTTCATGTTCTTGTTTAGAAGGATTTACGCTGCTTCGTTTAGAAGTTTCTTTAGCACAGCTACTTTTTGGAATTTTGCGGAAGTGTGAGCATACTTAGTCGTTCAGGGCTCATAGGTACGGGGTACCTGCGTGCAAGGGACTCTAATCGAAAAATCTAGTCAAGCAGAAGTGCTTGCGATCCGCGTCGAACGTTCATATTGATATGGTCACCAATGAATTCAAAGTAGAGTCCTTACTTGCTCCTCCCCTCGGATAACTATCGCATAATGATTTGTAATCGAGTCAAGAACGGTCTTGTATTCACATTATTCAAACTGTTATAAATGATCATTTCTGGCAGCCGTTTTCATTTATTTTAGGGAACGTACAGACATCACCTGGTCTGACTCTGTCTAGACTGTTTAAATCTTCCATAGAGAAAGGCAGAGGCTCTTCTCGACATTATTCCATTATGGGAAAGTGTAACATGGTATACCCTCTGATACTTCCTGTTAAATACATTATAGTTGCGGCGGTGTTATCAAGAAACCTTCTTCTGGAGTCCCGGAATTATATTCTCTACTTGAGAATTATTCGAATATGTCTTATACGCGATTCAATATTAAAAACATTTTAAAGATATTCAGATGTGACATGTTTTATATATGTTGCAAGAATTTTTTAGTACTATATTATTCTACAAAACATAAGCTAGTAGATTTCTCTACATTTTATATTATGCTATTTTGCCATATTAATTATATGTTTTTTCTTCCTCTTTATTTCAGATCTACAGCTCTAGTTTTTTTTTTAAAAGTTACAATTTTCTACAATGTTCGCACTGTGGTATTTATCTTTTGCTATCGACGAATTCCGGTAAGTAATATTCGCATAAGCATGTGTAATTTGATTTGTGTGGGAATAGTTCGCAAATTAATGGATTTATCAATACTACTAGCCAGCTTCGTCTTATTTGCTAACTCATACTCCTAACTACTAATAAAAAAAAACTAAGAAAACTAAATGGAAAAATACAATCGTTTTCAAAAAATCTGAAATACAATGGACACAACGCGAACATCGAAAATAATTCAAAAATATAGTGGGGAAAGAGGTAAAAAGATTCAAACTTAATTCACTTATGCATACAAGCAAGCAACGACTTTATTTATAAACGCCACTGCTTTCAATTGAATAAATCATTATTCTTTCCTCACTTTGTCAATTCTACACGAAATCTTAAGTTTCTAAACTTTTAAAGTGAGTTGTATCGTGTATCAGTGAGTTGTATCTAGCATTTAAAGTTGTATCTAGAAGATCTTATCTTAAGAGTTTGTGTACTAGATATGTTGCTCAGAATTTTAGAACTTTCGGAAACTTTTGCTTTTAGTTCAATGCTTTCCAAGCCTTCGTAAAACAGGCCGGGAAAGGTGGAAAAATCGATGTGAATTGCATATGTTTAGGTACTAACGACGGTCGCATTTGTGTCTTGAAGACTAAAACAGTGCAGTCCCAACAAACCAAGTATCCTAATTGAAATTGCGGAGATTGAATTTTTAGAATCAGCTTAAATTACTTGATACAAATTGAAACCTGAAAGCCTCCATCTATAAGTTTATTTGCACAATGTGAGTCTTCATTTCATTCTGAACTCGGAAACTCTGATCGTGCATCGAAAAATTTATCTTGACTCGTATCTTGAAAGAAGCAAAACAAGTGCATCTCTCGCGTATACGATCTGTAGGTCCAGTAGGAAAGCTGTGCTTCCTTATCAACGAATGATGAACTTAAAAATGGTAAACTTTAATCCGCCGAAACAGAGCGACAGTTTGAAGGAATATAAACGTTGAGCTATTTAGTCTAGACCACTAGAACTTTATAAATATCCGGAAAATATTACCCTTCAGGGGGGCAAGCTCTTTTTGCGTCTGGCATGAAATTATTTCGAATGATACTTATTTTTGCGCGTCCTCCTGCACATGCGACTTGTCACTATATTCTTTGTATCGTCGTCTTATTCCTGGCAATTAAAGAATAAAATGAAGTTTTGGGAACGGAAGGGGTTGCCAGTTAATTTTCATAAAACAACCAAAATTTGTTTGTTCTTCTAGAATTTTAATTGACAATTCCATTCTCACTTAATATTTGTAAATGAATAAGATCTCTTGCCAAGTTGACTTTGCGACATAGAAACTATATAAGAAGTAAAATACGAAAGATTAGAAGTTAATTTCCCAAATGCATCCTTGCCGGTTCTCATCAGGCCGAACTGAATACTTGGAGCTCATAGATTGACACTAGCAGCTTTGGGGAGCCTGTCTAGTCCATTCATTATCAAATGTAAATTCTAAATACGTGGTTTGTTCGTATTTTCGAGTCTAAGGCATAATTACTTATCGTCTTTTCTTGGTAATGAACCTTGCCGATGTTTTGTCTGAATTATAGGAGCACTTATGGTGCCACTTGATGTATTTGACGTGAAGAAGCTGTTTCAAATAAGACATGCATTAAGTCGAAACATAACATGCGCCATCTGAATCTTAGAAGCCTTACAAGTTGATTCCAGTTGGCCTTACTCGATCAAATAAGTACGAGAACTGTGGACGATTCTCAACCAGTTGGCAGTTCAACTTCTTTTATAATAAGTGGCATTCTAACACATATCTTACAAATTCAGACCTCCAAACATTGCGATGAAAACACAGTAACTATTAGTGCAAATGGCAACTCAATAGAGAAAGGAGGATCAGCTTCGTTCTTCATACAGCAGCAAAATAATATATTCAATTGCATTCAGCTTGTCAACTGTGCTGTAATTTATTTTAATTCCGCTATGGAATTGTTAAATAATCCCAATATGATTAAGATCGATAAGAAAATCCTTTGCAGAAGAGAATCGACGAAGCAACTCAGCATGAAATTGGTCGATCCATGGATGGTGATAAGCCTTGAAGCACTGGTTTCAAAGGGGCTTTTACGAGAAAATACAAACCAAATTCTCGTGAAACCTAATGATTGGATAATGAACTTAAGACAATAGAAACTTAGCCCAAAAAGTAAATAATGTGCTCTTTGCTACTACAAAAAACCAGAATGTCAGAGCCCAAATAGTCGGTATGAAGCAAGCACAAAAGTGATTTCCGTGCAGGGTACTCCCAAAGTTATAACTGGTCTTAAAATTCAAAAAACATTTGGTGTTCCCATCATGTGTATATCATCCGTCACTCACAATACGCATTATCTGTCCAAGTTTCAAAAATTCTTTTACTTTTATTTTTCCTTGCACTTTTATTGCATTTGGTAAATTTATATTCCTTCGAAAATTGGGCATACGTTAATAAGTATTGTAAGCATTATTACCAACAGGGTTTCATTTACATGTGCACGCTCTGAGGCATATGCTTAGGCTCCATATTTATAAAGGATATGACCCAATTCAAGAACAATATACTATGAAGTACTTGTAAAAGCATTTATCCGAACGCTTCGCCTAATGCGGACAAATTTTTAATGCAAGTTCAGTGAAAATTCTGAATTATTCTTTCAAATACAAGAATGCTATCGTATCGATGAACACCGCGACTTTTGTGACCGATAAAATCGTAGTTACACTTCATAGTACAGTGTTACCTTAAAGATAGACTGTTCGTTTATTATCTTTATGTTTTTTTATGAAGGGCAACCGTATATGTTGGACCCTCGCCTCCTGTATACAAATTCCGTCTACCAATCTGGGTCGATTGACCTCGTCCTTCAATTGAGCCCGACCAGCGTTTCACGGGTTTTCCCCACTACAGTGTCATAGCTGGTATTTGCGGATACTCCCAAGGCACAGCGTAATAACATACAGCGATAACACTCCGACCATCGACCGATCTGATGAATTTTACAGAATTGCATTGGTGTTAGTAAAAATATTTATTTGTTGCTCGTATTTTGATCGCTTTGTTTACGTTTTCGTAATATACTTGTTATTAATCCGCTATACTTTGCCTGTGTAACTTCAATATCGGTGCAGACCACGGTACGGCTTTGTAGAGAGTTCATAGAGTTCATGGTTGAACCTGACTCTCCCATGATATGCTTCATGTTTTGTTCCTGTTATGCGTCTAAGGGCGACCTTCCAAATGCATTTATTTTGTTTGCGGATATTTCTCAGTGTTAACATCGCAAAACGATTGCATAACACAAACGATGTTATCGTGAATGTTCGTGTTCTAGAGCTTTGTCCTCCTGTGCAAGCAACTGGCGTTAAGAATGCTACAAATTCTTCTATAAAATTATACAAAGAACGCCTTAACCGCAAGCTTTATTCCAGTACATATTCCAACAGAGTGATCCTTCACAAGTTTTAAACAATGGTATATGAAATCATCGACATGTTTGACACTGTTCACTTTGTTTTGCCCACTTTCAATTTGCAGTCCCATCTGTCATGCTTTTTGCTGCATAGTAAACAGAATTTGAAAGAAACTTAGAATACAGTGATACGATGTTAATATCATCAGCGTAGGCAGCAATTTAGTTAGATTTAAAGAGCAGCGTTCCTTTTATATCAATTGAGGGCTGTCCTTAATACATATCATAGTGCTAGGGTAAACAGCAGTGGAGCCAATCTGTCCCTGGTTCTAATACTCTTAGAGCCAATGTCAACAGTCAGTTGTTTGTCGGATTTATACGGTCGGTCAGATGCAGTTGTTTTGCTGTGACACCAAAATTCACATAATTTGTTAGGGTTTGCTCTGATCGATATCTATGCTTGCTTGCAGTCGATAAAAATTTAGTCAGCCAGAATTTGTATGACCGAAAACAGTTGGACGGGGGTTGGAGGGGGAAGATTCCTTCTCTAAAATCTCCTTGATATTCGCAATGTCTTTTCTGAGTTAATAGCGATTTGCATGAAAGCAGTTTATTAATACGTTGTATATTTGGACAGAATAGTGATATGCTTCTATAATTTTCACAATTCAGTTTGTCTTCTGTAAATAGGGGTTATAATGAATTGGTAACTTCGCCACGTTATCTACTAATGATCGTAGATGTATTGGATCTGTTTATGGATGACGTTTTAAACACTCCTAACAAAATATTTTATAAGTTCTGTGAGAATTTCCTCAATGCCCGGCGTCACATTTTTCTGGCTTTTGATGTCGGAATTTACTTCGAAGCGTTGATGGTCCCAAAGTGGAATCGTTGACAGTGTCGGATATTGATGAGGCGTAAGGAGAAATGAGGAATTTTTTTAGTGGGCAGGCTCTACCTCCTTCATTCTTCGTTCTTATTTTCATGAATTATTTTAAATTTTGCGAGGAATCATTAACGTTTTTCAAAACAAACAACCTTGGTTGCTTTTCGTAACAGTTTTTTGTAGGATTTTCCTCGTCTTCTGGGCATTTCTATTACCAAATTCGTTGCTTTTTCGTCCCCAGGACGAAACCACACACATAACATGGCACACCGCTAAAACACGTATGCGCACGATACAAGAAAACGACTGCAACTTCGTTAGTAGGACAAAAAAAACATTTCCATCCCTGGCACAGAAAAAACGTGTTGTTATACGTCCGATTTGATCACTCTAAGGGTCCCTCATATTCATCGTCAAGCATATAGCGTAGCGACAGCTAGCATTAACACTTCCACCAAGCTTTGGATCTAACGGTGTTTAATTGAAAAAAGTTGATCTTTATTTGGACTTTATTTGAATTTTCTATCTTTATCTGAGAGTAGCTGTCCGAGAGTGTTAACGCTGTATGTGCTTACGCTATGGCCGAACCAATGATTTCACTTGCACAAGATAATATATCCTATTGTTTATTTGCATCAATTTTTTTCTTGCTGATCAGTTCAAGTTTGTCATCCATTTTCGTGGAATTCATCGGAAAATGATACCACTTTGAGCTTCTTAATATCAAATTTTTTTAAGGTGCGGATTTTGTATTAAATGTCTCCCACAAAAGACATCGAAAAATTAATTTGAATAAGAAATAGTGGTCCATATTCGCTGGTGGCCCGTTATTGTAAGGTAAGAACATGGTTAGCTGGATTGAACGTGTTGTGATTCAGTGATGCTCGGGTTCTTTTGTGTAATAGATTTTTTGAAATATGTCGAGCTTATGGTCTAAGTCAATTGAATTTCGACCGTTTTTGTTACTTCATGAAGAAGACAGCCAGCCTTTGTTACTTACCTTCAAGAATTCGTTTTATATTGTTAGTAGGCAATGAGTCGAAGCAATTTTTAGGTAATTGTTAAAAAATCTTTCATTTCTTCGTCCTTCTTTGCCCCCAAGGCTAGTGCTTAAGCCATCAGCCACGAACTTAAATATTTTCTTTTAATGAGAATCGTGCACATTCGCTCGTTTATTGATTTGACGCCAGCTACGTGTCATTTAAAATCCTATCCACTGCAATTTCCAGCTTTCGCCTGTTATCTCACTTGAAACAGTGTGATTGTACTCATATCAAACACCTCGCTACAATTCCATTACGTTTTTCACATTGCCAGCACATTCAGTTTGACTTGGTCCTTCAGGTGTGTTGAATGATTTGACATTCCACGATCCAATTGCATAATTCATTATCCGTTTGGAAGTCGTTTCTGTTGATCTAATCCCATCCAAGTCACCATCGTGGGTTCAACACAGGTTTTTGTTTGACAGGGATGAATTGTTATAACCTATAGCCTATCGCCTAACCTCAACTTGGCAACAAGCAAAGCTCGTCTTGCACTCTTTTACATTTTCTTTCCGAGAAAGTTAGTTGCGCCACCACGAGGATGTGTAAGCAATATTCAATACAAGAGTTGCAATTTTACAGCCATCATTTCTCAATATTTAGCGTCTTCTGCAGGAAATCTGTGAGCTTTTTATGACGCCGAAATCATGACCTACCGTTCGCTATCTTTTTTAAAAAACAAAAAAGATATTCGTCCGATATCTGCTGATGTCTGGCGTTCCCTCACGTGATTCCTGTTGTAATCTTTGAGTCCAAAAGATGAGAAAAGGCTTTTAAAACAAACTTAACAGGAATACGTAGAATGTTTTCCTGTGTTTACCCCACAAAATGGCTTTTCGGCAAAATTTTTATCTCGGAAGTTCGATAGTTGGACATCTGTTCGCTTTCTATGCCGAAATAACCATTCCTATGCGTTTTATTATCACCGTAGCGTCATTTATCTTTGTTTCTGATAAGGCAAATATTGCTTGCATTGTTGTTTATTTTAAATTGACGATCAAGGTCTCGAAAATTAAAAGACAAATGCCAAATGTGTGAGCGCTCATATGTACGCGTATCTCGTGTTAGTGGGATGGCGATGTGGAGGCAATTTATGGGGGCTTGTTGATAATGCACTCTGTGCTATTTATAACATCCCAAGTAAATGATAAATCCTTTAATCTAGACATTTGTGCGAGATAGAGCTGTCGTCCCCTGCCGGTTCGCGCAGAAACCCGGCTTGCAATTGTATCATTTACGTACATAGCAACCATGGGCAGTAGCCGGGGCTAAGGGTGTACGTGCAACTTGAAACGTAGTTGTTCCAAAGATGGGGCTAATGACTCATGTGTGGAAATTGAATGCTAGGGACATGTACATATTACTGTTACTTTCGATTTTCATTCGATATTCAAGTAGGTAACGCACAAGCCCGACCGATCAGCTCCACGAATTGGCAGGAAAATACGAATTAAATATGCATTTGCAAGTGTTTCTTACCTCCATTCAAAGTCAACCCATGGAAAATCGAATTTTTCCTTAATTTGTTTTCCTTTAATCAGTTGCTCATCTTTCGAGCAATATCGCGACATTAGACGAGTAATAATTGTCAAATAATGAAGAAAAAAAAAACGATGGCGTGTGCATGCCATCGGAAACGCAAACACACCGAAATTATTGTCGAACTTTTCAAGTTCACCATGTGATCGGCAAACTGAAGTTTTTTACTTTTCATCGATAAAAAACGATTTTGCCGGCTATGATTCATATTTTCATACCTGTCTGTGCAAGTTTACAGGTGAGTCGTACATTGAACACAAAACAGATACAAAAGTGACTGGAGTCGATTGGTTTGGAATGAAATTAGGTTGAGATACGTATCTATACACAATCGCCAAAGTGTAGGTAAATAGAAATTGCTTCCCGTAGGTGCACCGATATCTGCAGAATGCATTTTTGTAGCTTTTTTTGCGGCGATTGACGCAAAATGGAACGAATGAATTTTGAAGAATTAAAAGTTTTGAAGATTTCAGATTGGAACAGAAGAAACACTTGGTAACTGAAAACTTTTCGATCACGTTTTTGTTTTCTTGAAAAAAAATTCTTACAATCACACATTTGCCTTAAAGCTTATATAATGAAGTTACAGACGTGATCAGAATATTAAAATTCTTTGAAGGTAATCAAAATGAGTTTCTTTTTCGTCAGCGGGGTCACGAAAATTGTGAAACATAATTTGGCCAAAAGTTCGATTAGCAAATGAAATAATTTATCAGAGTGCAACATTATAGTAATAGCATTATAGTAGTAGCAATATTCTTCGCTTTTCTAAAGACCAAGGGTTACAATTGGATCCATCTATTCGAAAGATAAAATTCGATGTCCATCTTCCTCTCATTATACAGCAGTGTCGTGATAATCTAAAAGAGACGGTTTTTGTTACCTCGTTTTTTTTAAATTTTAAGTACTACCAAATCGTTTGAGTACGAATGAATCAGAAAATTAATGAAAATCCTCAAATTCGATCTTTATTCAAAAACAACCCATCATTTTCTTTATATAAAATAAAGATGTAGTTTTTCCTTATATACCTATACAAGAGCATCCTACGGTAACAATGGTTTAGTAACGATTCAAATAAATGTTGGACTCCAAGTCGGAAGTCGAAAAAAAATTACGCCGATTTTGAAACGTCATAGCTCGATAGCACAAAAACGCAGACAGATATTCAGGTCTAAGCATTTCAGTTCTACATGCACAAACGACAAATTCTAAATCAAAGAGATATTTACACTCTTTCTATGAATTCTGGGTATTGTTTGTGCATTCTTGAGCTGATGGTCTCTATGGTTTGTGAGTGATAACTATAGACATCAAGTTTATAACAGATTTGGTGTTTTGTATCGGCAGTTCTTAAATCTAATAGTAATTCTAATCTAAATCTAATGCAAAACCTTAAGAAAAACGTCAAAGGTACAGAAACACCAACTGAGATGCAAGAGCTGATTGAAACGTATATATGGAGAAAAACCTCTTTGGGTAATTGACATCATGGTTAGAAAATGCGATAGAAGTATCCAAACAATCATATGAAGCTTTTGAAACAAGGGTCCAAAGGGTCCAAACCACAGCAGCCGTAGTCGCTGACATCTGGGTATCCTTAATCTTTGGGTACCCTAGGTGGCTCTGAGGCCGGCTGCGCTCAGACTGTCGGGGGGTTTTGTGAAAAAGATTACAACCCGTGCTGGGCCACCTTAATCAAAACCATAAACATATAATTTACATATTGGGGATAAGGGAGAGGATGCGAATGAGGTATGCATCAAGATATGAAAGTCAGGTTTTTTACTAGTTGTTATTCATGTTTTTAATCCAAAAAATAAAAAAAAATATAATTCGGATACAAAAAATACAGTCAAATAAGATAATAATACTGAAAAAAAATGATCGTAAAGAAAAGAAGAAAAAGAAAATGGAGTCTGCCCAGCCGTGAAGAAAACAACAAAAAATATTGAAAGGAATAAACAACCTGGATTAAACCACCACCTTATCCGAGCGGGTACAGTTTACATGCATAATTAATTATGTCAAAGCAAATTTTACGTTACGTTAATTCCACTGAAACAATTTTTCGCCACTGATTGGTTTCTTGCTTTATATATACATACTTATGTATATATATTCTTTTTCTCGGTCACAAGTTTCACTCATTTATAAACGTTCTTCGATTATTCTTCATTCTCAGTACAGGGAGATCCTGCCCGCAGTCATTTATCTTGAATTCTAACATAGGTTCACACCAACGCCACAATCGGGAACGCCGTTGCCATTCTTTTACTATTTTTTGACACACTTCTTCACCATCCACTCTTTTACTATTCGCAGTTTACTATCCATGGTTCACACTCAATACAAGAAAAAAATAAAAAAAAATGGTCCTACTTTTTTTCGCTGTCTCGCATAAGATTCGAAATTTTTCACCCCAAAAAACCCAACAACTTTCCATTCTCAATCTTTTATTCTCGACGTTTTGCAACCAACTCCCTTTTCTGTTTTTTTCGGGTCATAGTTTTACCTCCCTCCCTCCACATCCGACAACCGTTTTCTCCTGTTCGTGGGCAATACTCTTTCATCCTTCAGTCAATGTCAACATTCTCAGAACAGATTGAATATAATGTCAAACACCCTAAAGAAGATGACTCGACCAAAAGGTTAAAAGGCAACCACCCACGGTGGATTCGAATCTAGCGTCTCGGGGTCCATAAGCCGCCGTTAATCCGTTGTGCAACAGAGCTGACTTATTCTATTACATACATCAAGCATCTCCGTTGCCACTCGCAATCATACGCTTTGTTGATGGTAGTATTCAATGTATTTGGATCGTGTACCAACTATTGAGGTGGATATTTGGAGAAGGGCTGTGGGGAAAATGGTGAGAAGGAAATGAGAGGTGAGAGGAATAGGTGTAGAATAGAAATGATGCATAAGAAATGACATGACAATGCTAGGCAGAACTAACGACGCAGTGTGGATCGCGATAACGTATTTTTTGAAAAAAGCGAATGATCATAAACACCATTAGGAAGGATTCAACAAAATCTGCCCATAATATTGCGGGGTATATGCTTGCTTCAAATATTAAAAATTGTGACAACCAAACCGTAGAATGTGTGCTATATAGTGCTGGATGTCTTGGCCGATTCCGGAGAGCCATTATTATTACAAAAAAAAAGGCGGTTTGGATTCGCGATATCTCCTCATTCGTCATAAAGTAAAGATGAAAGATGTTGTATTCTTTGGGGAGATTACAATTACCAATAATGATTATTTCCACATTTTCAAAATGGTGTTAAAAAAAAAGTCTTGAAACACCATCTTTCATTTTCGAAAAAAATAACGATCCTAACCACGAGATTTGTCTCTCAATGATACTTAAATGGAGTTTCAAAGCATACAGCATACGCAGCTCTATCACGAGTTTAAATTTCAATCAAGTTTTGATGGGATCTGTTACACTGACGTATCCAGAAGCACAAGAAGACCTTGCGAAAACATTTTCATAACCGGATGGGAAAAATTAAGTCGAGCGCTCCGCACCAGTCGCAAGAAAGCCAAACAGTTTTGAAATTTTTAAAATTTGTTTTCAAATGACGAAACAAATTTAACTTTTTGTTATTTTTTACATTTAAATTTCAACAAAGGTAATCATTACCAAAGTTTTTTCGGTTAATTTCTCGAATATATTTACTATTCAGATGTCAAATAAAAGTCGGCAAAGTCAATCAAAAAAAGTCAATTCTATGTACAATCCCACGAAAAAATCTTTCAACTCTTCTCAAATATAACAAAACATCTTTAATAGTTAAGGAGTTCGTGGCGGTATACGGTGTACGGTAGCATATTAGGGGTGTATCGCAGTTGGAAGCCTTCATTTTTTTGATAATCCAATGTTTAAGTAAAGGTAAATATTTTCTAACAAAATATGTCTTGGAAGCGTTGCTAACTTCGAAATGTCTGCGATGTAGATCTCATCAATGATCGTAAGCGCACATCCAATCGTGTAAGGTCGTGAAAGAGGAAAGGATTTCAAACCAAACAATAGATCTCTATAAATTTCTTAACGAAAACATAAAGTACGAGTTGTTTTGTAAATTTTAGTTTGCTAACAAACGAGACTGATTTTGCATATTGTTTTCAGTAATGAATCAGAATAACTTTTCGTCCTGCAACTTTTCATGTTGAAAAATTCAAAAGTAAATTTCAAACGCTTTAGATTTTGTTGGGCACAGTATATTTATGCTGAGAAGTTCCAGCGCCTTCCAATTTAAAGTCAAGTACAATTTTATTTGGATTAATATATTTCTCTGAAATGAAAAAAAAAGATTTTACTTAATTATAAAATAAATTTTTTCATAAATTTTTTATTCATAATCAATTATTTTTCTATTACATCACACATGACTGTTACTACTACATTCTAGATTCAGAATAAGTGTTACAAATTATTTATCCCAAGAATAATCTGTTAGAATAAGTCTTGTTTGAATTTGCATGGAGCTCTCATTTCGCACAATGATAAAAACAACAAATACAGGCAACCAATGTGATAACTTTCAGTGATTCGGTATGGTTTTGTCTTCTTTTTCTACTGATTAAATACATTGTGCATATTATTCGCTTGTATCTAGCCAGCAAAAAGATAATTCAGCGAGTTATTCCGAAGTCTGACAAGAAAATAGATATTATGCAAGCACTGACATTGATACTACAATGACGCATAGACATCTGTATTAGATACGGTCTCAGAGGTTTCAGTGGATTTGGTGGAAAGTTTTTATGGAACCAGTCATGCTTGGCAGTAAAATGTGTACAAAGACGAGCTAATTAACACTAAAGTGCAAATTATACAGATGCAATTCCTAGTTGCAGTAGGAATATCTTCACATGACAAACACGTCGTAGAATATCTTGCATTATTTGTAGCTTCGATATCGACAAAAAGATTTTTATCATGGCGAAAATAGGGCGTAAACATAAGCAGAAAGCTTCTTATTGATTTTTATGCAAAAATAAATGAAAATCAAAACAGGAAATGCTAAAATGTCGAAATTTTGAAGAGCACTCATTTAGAAAGACATTCTTACCGATCCCCATTTCGAGCAAATATTACCTAAAGTAAATTACGTAAAAAAATCTATGAAAATAGCTATAAAGTAAATACGTCCGTATTCTCTACATGTCAGATATATATCTACGTATATTTGTGAAGAGGTAAAATTATAAAACTTTACTTCGCTTTGTTTAAGATTGAATGTCTGTCTATCCAACTCTTGGCAATGTTTCAATTTAACAATTTTAATGTGACATAATGTTCCGAGGAAATTTTGTTTTTCGTTCAAGAGGGAAAATTAGAAAATTGAAAATTTTGTAAAATTGAGATAAACCCAGCACGTACGTGCAAGCGTATTATTTTTAGGTGTTCGGTTCGAGTTTCATGAAAATTTCAAAGCAACAAAATAAGAGAGAAAATAAATCTAAAATATTTGAAATATGTTTATATTAACGTTTATTGATATGATGGCGTTTGTTATGAAGATTATTATTCGAGTCATGTTTTCACATGCATTTATTTCATTGCTCGCTGTGCAATGTGAAAGTAGGCTGAAAAGAAATATTTAATATGAACGATATTCTACCCACCATCGTACTATAAAGATAATTTGTTTAAAAAATTAATTTTGATATCCTAAGAAATACTCAAAAATCTGTCAGTCAGGATTATTGAGCAGGCTGGATTTAAAATTAAAGAAATATACAGACAAAAGTGTCATCCTGTGACAAAGCATAGGTATTATTGACATTTTCGCAAGACATCTGAATTGTTTTATTACACATTGATACACCTGGTAGCATCATTTGAATAAATGGAGGCAATATATTGGGTGTAATCTGTGAAATTTTGAAAAATCGTCGTCGTCGTCGTTGTGGCGCTACAGCCCATTTCGGGCCTTGGCTTCCCGTAGGTGTCGCCTCCAGTTGTCTCGGTCCATCGACCGCGTCCTCCAATTTCGGGATCCGAGTAGCGTGCTGCTATCTTCGTCTACAGAGTCGGACCAGCGCTTTCTTGGCTTTCCCACTGGCCTGCGTCCCTCAGTTTTTCCGACAAATACCTTTCTAGGTATCCGACCTTCATTCATTCGCTGCACATGGCCAGTCCATTGTAGCTTCCGCAGTTTTATCACAGTGGAGACGTCTGGCTCGTCGAAGAGTTCGTACAACTCATGGTTGTACCTAATTCGCCATTGTCTTCCTTCCTGCGTTGCTCCCACGATTCGTCTTAGGACCCTCCTTTCGAAAGCGTTTAGTATGTTTGCGGAAGCTTGAGTGAGGGTCCATGTCTCACATCCGTAGCACAACACAGGTCTTACCACAGATTTGTATACTTGCAGCTTTGTTTTCCTATGTATGAAGCTGGCCTTCAGAATACCCAAAACTGAGTAGAACGCTTTATAAGCGAGCTGAATTCTACGCTTTATTTCCGCCGTTTCATTACCATCCTTCACTAGCTTGGAGCCAAGATATGTAAATTCGTCCACATTTTCCAGGTTGAATTCGTTGAGTGTTATGTTTTGCCGGTTGGGGGTGTTTCTCCTGGTTTGTATCATAACTTTTGTTTTGGACTCGTTGATTTGCAGCCCCACCTGCTTCGCTTCTTGGTCTAGTTTGAGCAGGAGTTCCTTGGCAGATGAAAAGGATCTTGACAGGATATTGATGTCATCCGCATAGGCTACCAGTTGGCTCGATTTGTAGAGTAGTGTTCCTTTCGTATCCACAGGTAGTTTCCGTATGACGTATTCTAGAGCTAGGGTGAATAGCAGTGGAGCCAGTCCATCGCCCTGCTTCATCAATCCTACCTTTGTCTCAAAGGCATTAGTCAGCTGGTTATTGATTCTGACTTGTGCTGTTGTTGATGCCATTGTCATTCTTGTCAGGCGGACTAGCTTCGCTGGGATTCCAAGCTGAAGCATTATTTGGTACAGTACTTCTCGATCAATACTGTCGTATACTTGCTTAAAGTCCACGAACATTTGGTGGACGTCGATGTTAAATTCCCAGCACTTTTCAAGGATCTGCCTAACTGTAAACAGTTGATCAGTAGTTGATCGTCCGGCTCTAAAACCACCTTGATACTCCCCAATTATATTTTCAGCATATGGTGTTAATCTACCTTCAAGTATTTTTGTGAGGATTTTGTAAGATGTACAGAGTAGTGATATACCTCTGTAATTTTCGCACTGTAGTTTGTCTCCTTTTTTGTCGATAGGGATGATGATGGATTGGCACCACTCTTGCGGCATCTGCTCTTGATCCCAGACGTGTTGGATCAGCTTGTGGATGACTTTCTGTGCCGCAACACCGCCGTTCTTTATCAATTCTGCTGACATTTCATCAATGCCCGGCGCTTTACTGTTTTTCTGGCTTTTGATGGCATACTTGACTTCTTCCAGAGTTGGAGGGGCCAAAGGGGACGGTTCGGAGATGTTTGACGACTCTGCTGTTCTTGAGCCGTGTGTAGGATTAAGGAGCTCCATGAAATAGGCAGCCCATCTTTCCTTGATCCTATCGTCGTCAGCAATGATGTTACCGCTTTCATCTTTACAGAGTGATGTCTTGGGCTGATATCCTCGTCTTAAGCTTTTCACTACTTTGTAAGCGTTTCTCGATCTATTGCTCGCTAAATTTGCATCTATTGACCTTAATTGGTCATCAAAATATTTTCTTTTCTTATTTCTAATAATCTTATTGGCTACTCGTCGTAGATTCTCGTAAGTTTCCCTCTTCGTCCTGGTATTTCTGTTAACATATTCTTTATACGCCTGATTTTGCTTTTCTAACTTTATTTTTCTTAATTTTGAAAAATGGTTGATTTAATTTTATATATATATATATATATATATATATATATATATATATATATATATATATATATATATATATATATGTATTAAACTGCTCCTAAAAAGTAATTATAATCGATTTTTTTAAGACTGGATAAAATGTTTTTTGCTTCCCCGTATGCCCAAAAGATTAGTATAGAAAATCACGTAAATAGACCATGAATAGGCGAAGAGATAACATAAGAGAAAAACGTTATCAAAACTGTTATCAAGCATCTCTGTTCCAATAAATGTAGAATTCGAATGAATTGGCTCCTTGATATTTCGTAGTTGCCAGCTGGGCGAAGGAGTTAAGCCTGACAGAAAAACTACTGAACATGAATAATGCGAAAATAGGCATCAATTTAAGCGAATGAATAAAACGAAAAAAGGCGAAGGTGTTATATTGGCAGATCAAAGACTGAATATCAGACAAGTAGATGAGGGCACAGATATGTCATATGGCGTTGTGAAAAAAATCCCTGTGAACAATATGAACTTGAAAAATGTCTCTGCACGTTGAGTACCGCGAATATTAACTGTCAACAACAAAAAAAAAGTTCCAAACAGACAATTTCAGGGAAACTTTCTTTTTAATTCTAACACTTAACAACGATGTAAGACTTGGAAGCGAGCCTGCTCACCGATGCCAAAGAAATTCAACTCGAATGCAAAATTATGCAAATATATTTGGGAAAAGAGCAACTATTTCAGACTCAGAACGTTCAACAAAAATGAAAATATCCAGAAGCAATTAATCGAGTGCGGCGGGGCAAACTACGACCTGAAGTGGGGGTAATATCTTTATTTTATGGACTCATATCTATTAATATCCTCTTTATGAGGATATAATGGGTATGAGTCTTTATATGAGTAAAATTTATAGATGGAATTGTAGGTTACATTTAAGAAATTCAGAAGAAAAAGGAGTATACCATATTAAAGAAAATAATATCGAAAAATATTTCAGAGAAAATTTAAAAATGTTTAGAGATTTTTTTTAAACTCCTTAAAAATTTGAAAAAAATATAAGGGATAAAAAACATTGTAAGGATCGTACTCGATTCGAACAGCTTTTGGGAAATCTTAATTGGTTTCATCCATTGATGCTTCGTCTGTAATGCGCTGCAAAAACGAAGCTCCGAAACGATTAATGTGAGCAGATTTTGTCGCACATATTTTTACACCAAAAATGTCTCTAAAAAATCGTTTAAATTGAAAAAATGACTGAACAAGGAGAAAAGATTCTCATTTTGAATTCGCTTCAATAGCTCAACTATGACTGTTGCTGGCTGTCCGTACTGCTGGACATTGCTGCTGTTCACGCTGGCATTAGATCCTTAAAAAAGTTAGAAATCATATACTATGATTCTCTCCTACGTTAATGGAGTAAAAACATTTTATAACCCAAGATTATAACATCTTATTAGTATATTGTATTACTTGTCCTTCTAAAGAGCAAATTTACTCGTTAACCCGATGCGTTGCTCCGATTTTTAATTTAAATTTTAACGATGCCGGCTTTTAAATGCCGTTTTCACGCTTGAGAAGCACATATAGTACTGGAAAATATTTCGAAACGAACATACTTTAATAAAAGTAGCATATTTACAATACACAAATACTGCAAGTAGAAATCAATAGGAAGCCCTATCCTATTTGATAGGGATGAGGAATTATCCTATGAGTAGGTAGCTTTGATGGCAAAGTTTTTATGGTTCCGTTACTAGAAACGGAAACCTCAACTTTCAGCCTTTAAAATTTGCCTTCCGAACAAGTTATCAGCGATACCACGAGGAACTGAAGTAAGAGTTTGTAGAAGAACTTTATTTTTAAATATGATTATAACTCAGCATCTATTATGTTACTCTGGAAAGCACTAAACGTAGTTCGCGCAAGGTAGATTTAATGGAAAGTGTCCGAGCTTGCAAAGAACGTCTAACTCAGTTGCATAAATGCAATTAAGGATGGTTCCAATGGTTTGAAAAATTATTTCAAGAATCTCTAAAATGTTTAGTCGTTTTGAAATTCTAGTACGAAAATATCCACTCAAAGGAAAGACACGTTTTGGGATCAAATTTCAGAAAAGTTAAATAAAAAAATAAATAAACAATACTTACATATATACTTGGCATTTATATAAAAAATGCGGAGGTCGTGCCGAAAATTCATTTTGTGTACCATCGATCATTTCAATATCTGCAAAACTACAATTGCATCCAAGAATCAGATGGCCATGATGATGCATTAACCGTACTCATGAGCTGGCGCTGTATCAAATATGTGCGATTATTTTAAAGATGAACAACAGCAATTGACTACACACACACATGCGAAACTCTCTCCTTAATGCATTATTTATTTTATTTACTTGAATTGACTAAATATAATACATGTGGTAGCCATCCAAATTCAAATGAGCGATGTACGTTTTGATTAGCACAACATGGCTATTGTGTGCTGAGTATTTATCTAATTGCTTAAAACAACATAGAGTTTCGTAAGAAGTTGCGAGAAAGCGCTAATACAATTCTTGCTTATTATTATTTTTCTCTTATCATATGCACTATCATAGAATAGATTAAAATGACAACAATTTTAAATAAAACAAGGGGGGGGGGGGGGTGATATTTTGAGAATAAAATTTTTTAGAAAAATTGTTAAGGACAACATCAGTTATGTAGTATCCAAAACAGAATCATTTAAATATCCTGCGAAAAATCTGATAGAACAAGAACGTGTCTAAATATTTATTACTTTTATAATATCTTTTAACTGAATATCATGGTATTCTCTATATGTCTGGAAACATATGTAACATTACCGAAAACCGAAACGTTTGTGGCATTTCCGAAGGCAGAGACACTGCTAAATCATTATCCAATGCCAACTGCTTCAGCAGCTTTAAAAATTGCTGATTAAAAATCAACTTCGACAAGTGCAATATCATGGCAAGTGTGGAAAACACAGGTCACAGATCTCGGCATCTAATAAATGGTTTGTTTTTCCAAGTTTTTTAAGCCATCTTGAAGTCTACAAAACAAAACTAGAGTATTTCACTACTTCCTTGCAAACGTCAATCACCATCGACGATAGTTTCTTAAGCTTACCTTAACGGGTTTTTGAAAAATTCTTAACAGAATCATCGACGGCAGATACCCTAAACACCTCGGGCAGCGGATGCTATACAACAAGGATCGTAGAGTATTGTAAAAATACTCTTAGCCACATTGACCATGAAGCAACCCTGATCGGAATTGCTAATGTTTCTGATCCTGTGCCTGTAGTAAACGAGTACAGCTCAAAGAAAATCATTTTCAAGTTACATTTTATCGAAAATTGCTCGAAAAAGCCCAAGTGATTGTAGCCAGGTTATTTTAACACCTCCCCACTTTTTCTGAAAATGTAAGTGCGTTGCTGATTCCCTCTTGCATTAAAAAATATGTAGAAGTTCCTGCGTTAAACCCGCAGTTAGGAAACCGGTCGCCTATCCATATTGGTAAGACCTAACACACTATTGCTCACACATGAGCTAGCTCAGATGGAAGTCCGTCTGACTATGTCTCCGATAGAGCCACGACCTCAGCTTATGGATCAGATGCTCTGCAAAGACTGCTACCGATTGCAGAGGGAACGCTTTCTTTCTTCCCTTTTGCCTTCATTTCAGCGCTGTGACATGTTTTTGCATTCTCTAGCTAGGATAGTGCAGAAACAGAAGTATTTTAGAAATATGAGCCCCGAGATAATTAACACTGACACCCGGAGACTGTTGTTGGTTGGAACCCACCGACCAATCGTGATTGCACGTTCCCCTATGATTGCCATACTGCGAAGTTGTGCCGTTTGACGCGTTGCTACCTTGTCTTAGTTTTCCTTGATTTTCTTAACTCGCGAGAAGACATTAAGTTTCTCAATCCACTCATAAGCAAACCAAGAATGTGCTGTACATGCTACAATATGCGTCTAGCAACTAGTGGCATAACATTATCCAGACAGCCGATCAGGCGTGACACATACAATAGCTCAGTCCTCAGTATTCCGTTACACAAGATGCTCCACGGGGCAGGACCGAGGGTGGGTCCCTCAGTGGGACCCGATACAACCATAATCCCTTAGTTATCTTCCTTCTTCTGTAGTAGATTAGACTGCGGTGCTTCAGATAGTCCCTCAGCATACACACCAAGTATTGTGGTACCTGTATATTTATCTAACACTTCGATAAAGGCATATATTCAATTAAAGAGAAGAGCAGGCTTTTACGAAGTTCATTTGAAAGAAGAAAGAATTGAATCGCAAAGCCGAAAGCCTTCATTTTTGAAAAAATTGCTTGATAATGAATTCCCATTTTGCCGGAGCTCTGTAATATCAGAATCTCATTTACGTATACGAGGGTTCCCATATAAAAAATATACATTTGCTTATTACAAAATGGAATAATTGTTGGATAATTGAACTAATTGTATTGAAGTTGAATGAACTACATTGATAATTTTGTATCGCATTGAATAATAAAACTTCGACATCAGAAAACATGCAGTTTTGCGGCCCCTATAGCAGAATGTAAAACCAATTAACGTTAATTAAAAACACAGCTCTTAAGTAATGCATTTCTAGAGTATTGTAAAAAACATCAAGTGATGTTGTGACAGCGTTGAATGCATAGAATGCTCCTTGTTCGAAAATGCTATCCGCAATGCATTTAAACTTTAATCAACCACTCCCTAGTCAATTGTATTCTTCTTAAATTTAATATGCTAACACCAACATGAATGTCCATACTAATATGTTATTTATTTAAAAATTAATCAAAGCTAACATATGTTTAGAACTTTTGTTATTTTACTTGATTTGTATTTGCAGTTGAATGCATTTTGCTAGTGAATGCTTCCTTTAAGCAGCTACCGTAATAGGACTAACAATACATATAAATTGTTTTGTGTGTTGGTTGTTTTCTTTTGACACAAAACTGTGTATCTATTTTGTTAATATAATTTGATTATGAGTTTTTCTTTCTCTTTATTATGTCATGTTTGTAAATAGGAAATACATGGGATGGACATCAATATTTGATATGTTCAAATGGAACAATAAGAACGAAAATAAAGCAATAACGACAGGTTCAAACGACTCTAGTCTGAACATTGAACAGCCAAAAGTTCCTGAGCCAAGTACTCCTTCACCGAAAGTTCCTGAGACCGTGCGAAAAATCGAAGAAAAACCATTACCTAAACAGGCTGAGCCTGAATTAAAACCACAAACAAAACTTATACAAAAGCCACAAGTGCCAGAAGAACAACCAATTCTGAAACCAATCGTTACACCAACACCATTCACAACACCTACACCTATTTCACCAGCACAAGTGACGCCTACGTCACCTGCTTCGCCGAAACCAGCCTCACCAGCTTCAAGTACACCAACACCACCAATGACACCGACACGAATATCACCACCTAAACCAGTTGAGCCAAAAGCAGAATCACCAAAACCGACTTCGCCCGAACCGAAGCCGTTCACAATACCAAAATCACCAGAACCGAAATCGCCTTCGCCCAAACCAGAATCTCCTAGAAGGTTTTCGCCAAGTCCTTTGAATACTTCAGACGGTGAAAACGCCTCTACTGTTAAAAATAAGATGCCTCCAGCCCTCAATGATAATAGTGAGCCAGCTTGGATGAGTGCACGACCAGAAACTCGTAAATCCAATGTAATCAATCCTCCAGAAGCTTTCACAAATGGAGGCAGTCGCTTCGAATCGAACTTCGTTAATCCGAAACAGACGATCATAAACGCTACTGCATCGTTTTTGGAAGAAGAAGGCTCCAAATTGAAATTACGACAAAATGAGAGAAGGTATTTAACATTGCGTGTTAAAATTTAGAATGTATTTAATTAATTTAAGATAAATCCTGCAAAATTTAAAACCAGGCAACTCAGATGAAATTGAAACTGTTCTTTGGTAACTTCCTTCCAATTTCCTTTTGAATTCAACCTTTGACTGCCTGCTTTAGGACATCGAAGTATGATAGCCATTCAAAAATTTTCCAACTTTGAAATCTTAGGCAATAGTCTCAGCTATACCATAGGTTTGATATTTTCTATGTTTTCGATGAAAACTTATAGTCCACTTTCGGTGATTTGAACTGCAATACTGATTCCGTCTTCCACGAAAAAATGTGTAGAACCTCCGTTGTAAAACCCACATTTGAGCAATCGGTCGCCTATCAATTTTTGGCACGGTGATTTTCCTTATGATTTTGAGGGATGTTCACAAGTTTACTCCTACATCAATTTTTTGTACGTTATTTTGAAGTAGTTGTAATTTGATTGAGTATGAGTGCTTCATCCGCTTCAAAAGCTCCTGCCAAATTCTGCCCACACTTGATTCACTTCCTTAAGGAATGGTATAAACCTCTTCTGAATGGTCTGTATTCCGTTATTTTTCTATTATATTAAAGTTACTTGTAACGCTGAAGTTCGTATCTTCACGAAGCTTTCTTTGTATCCTTGGAAATAAGAACCCGGACCCAGCTCGTACGATACTAGTTTTCACATCATTCCCAAGTTTTCAAGTTTTATCGTGACTTAATTTGTGCTGCAATTGACTACGAACGGCATTTCGCCTGTACTATCTTTATAATCAATGTTAATCAGTACAACACTGATTAACCGTAGTCTATTTTTATTATTATTATTGTACTGGGGTTCACTTGCTGGAATTTAGCATAGGCCAGAACTCGACCCTTAGCTCCCCATGTGTAGTACTATTGTTTACAGATGGTCCATCCTGTCGTCCTACAGAGGCCAAGGAGTTCCCCCAGCTCTATGGTCGCCAAGTGTTCCAATTATGTTGCGCCAGTACACCTCAGCCAAGTAAGGCGCTTGTTGGCCAGACTCGGGCAGTCTAGGAGGATGTGTTCTGTACTTTCTTCCTCCTCGCCGCAAGCTCGGCAGGTGTCTTTCGTTTGGATTCCTATTCGTTTGGCGTGTTGACCTAGAAGATTATGGCCCGTTAATACTGCCACCAATGTTCTAACGCCATTTCGGTTTTTCCCTAGGAGTTGTTTTGTCCTCATTTGATTAGGGTCAGGCCAAAGAGCTCGGCTTATCCTGCAGTAGTTCCTGTCATTCCAAGCCATATCTGTCTCTTTCCAGAGGATTAGTAGCCTAACCAAACGTCAATTTTGTAAGGTGACAATGTTAAAATAGCACCTAGCAATGTTAAAATAGCACTTAAGGTGGACGTTTTTAGGTCAGTATTTAGTATATTTATTTCCTCGATCTTTTCCTGAAGTTAGCATTCCTTGTTTAATCCTAAACACTATGAGCACCAAAAATTTTAGAAAACTGAAAGCTTAATCCATTCTTGTTAACTTGAGAAAATCAGTAGTTCTTAGGCTATTTTCGATCTCAATTTCGAAAAAGTCATGTCTTTTAAGGCGTTCCAAAGTTGGAACCGATATTCAATTTCACTGGAAGTGCAAGGCGGGAATCAGCAAAATTATACTCCATTCGTTGTAAAAAGAAATCGGATAGAACCATGTCTGGAAAATAATGCGAGCGAAAAAAGAATATGAGACTGTAATAAATATTATTTTTTCACGAGACATTTTATACATGAGTGTTATCAATCAGAATAGTAAAGTTTTTATGTGTTTCTCGATTTCTGCCCGTCGTTTAACAATGCATCGCACTAACCAATCAACCAAAGTTCCTAATAGAATTACCATTTTGTCGCTACTCAAAACACCCAATTCAATTCAAATGCATAGTATATTCTTCGAACCACGAATGCTTGGCTTTTGTGCTGATGTTGAGGTCGATGTCAAACATTGTATTTTTTCTCCTTTCATCGAGATAGAATATTGAGTTCTCATCCTCAGGCGCCACCCGTTTAAAAAAAAACCCTTTCCTGCCTTTCTTTCTGTCAATTAGTTGGCATAAAGTGCCTCTGAATTTTTCTTGGTTACTGTTCGTATGTCGCCCAATTGTCCCTTTATGAATGATTCCCAGAATTATTATCTAATAGTACTAATAGTACTTGTTGAGTCACTTCTAATGATTTTCCAAGCTCTTTTTGGATTAAGTTCGATCTATGTAGATCGAGTGATCGTCAAATTGCGAGGCTTATTTTCAGTGCTTATATAACCATTCTCCACATGTGGAAACACTCCCTGCATGAGTTATTGATTGAGTTATCTACACATATTCGATGAACTTAATCCAGACATTTCTTCGGAATCAAGCAGAAAATTGAAACATTGAAGCTATATGAACTGAATATTATTGACAATCAACTGTCACCACGATATTGTCATACTTACCAGAGCAAAAAAAATTTAAAATTTTGAAAAAGGACCGAAATAATTTCTGCTCATGTGTTAGATGGGTCAAACTAAAACGCGTCATTAAGAACTTAATAACTAAACACACTATTTTTACTTAATACACTGGAATTGGTACTTATTATGTCGTTAATGAAGAGCTAGAAAATATATTCAAGCCTTTTTGTTTCCACCTAAACATAACATTTAACGCTATCTAAAGTCATTTGGGAAATAAGGAACACTGGCTCATGTTATTTGTAAATATGCGCAATGTAGCTTCTGTATAACGATTTTGAGTCGCTGTGCCAGAAATGTTTGAAACAATTAATTCATAGTCGAAAATTTTCTCGAATTTAGCATAATTATCAGTCCTGGAAATCCAGGCAACTGATGGGCGTGATTGGGGATGAATACAATTCCAACGCATCTCCAAGACATTGGGTTTCTTTCTTTGGTAGAAAACTACATGTTTACAAAAAACGTAGAGATATATTACTCGTGTTGATGCTGCAACATTCCTAAAGCAGACGTCTTTGATTTGTTTATTAATAGCTATTCAAGCAGCTCCTTCAAACGACCAAAATAAATCCCATCCAACGTGCATCTGAATATAATACATGCCTTATTTCTCTACGAAGAAAAATACCGCATCAGCGTCGCATCAAATGTTCCATGCACTTCAAAAAAGCCACACATACACAAGCTGCGAACCATTAGATAGACTTATATCCTTTGCATCTTTATCAGTTGTTCGTCACTGTTGGTGTTTAAAATAAGTCTGTCAAATGGGACATGTAGTATGCAACTAACAAAAGCATTTTCTGCTTCCGTCGCCTTTAGCCTTTTTCAGAGATCAATGATCTCCCTCGTACTTGAGTGTTGAAAAACAGAATTTTCTATTCCATGCAGGCACGAAAGTTGGATTGAGTTGAAATAAATTGATTTTGGCAAAGATGCAAGGATGTTTGGAAAATGATGGGCGAGTGAAATTACTCGCAGACATAGACATTGACATTCAAATTTTATATGTGGTTGAAGTTTATAATGTAGATTTCAACTACCGTTAAATATGTTGCTGTTTATCTTTTATTTTTCTCATAAGTTTCCAGTTTCGAAGGCATTTTAAAATGCAGTCAGCGAAAGAGTGCAACATATAAACCCCACATACCCCGCTCCTGATTCGATGTAGAAAAAGTCAATCCGGGCTTATTAAAAAAATTTACTTGAGTCAATTAAAAACATAAAAGGGGGGTAAACTCATATTCTTTTGTTATGAATAAATAAAAAAATCAACTAGACATTTAGTGAAATACGCTTCCTTCATAAAGATACCAACTAGCAAGTTTATGGTAAAGTAATCCAAACAATTATAGCAAACAATAGCAGCTGTAATGTGAATATGCTGCTCTGGTAAATATTTTATGCATACAAAACCTCATTAAATGCACATGAAAGGTATAAATCATGTGCGCAGAATGAGCCTCGGGAAACATGTGACAAGTCCATGGAGATATTTCTTCAGTACATCTTTGCTGTTTTCTTCACACTTTGTTGTATATTTTTACATTATAGTTGTCAGGAGCGAATCATTTTGAAGTAGCACCAACGCCAACATGCACGTCTGTTTCATCCTTCACGGGCACGCAACCACAGCGGGCAGTTTAAAAATATATTTTTGATATAGAGACGCATGGGCTGTTGGTACTCACTGGCTTAGATGTCTACAGAAAATATTTTAATGGTGTGTTTTATTTTTAACAAGACTAGGATTTTGTTTTTAACTTTTCTGATGTGTTGCATCCAAAAACTTTTCCTTAGTAGGCTGATACTTCTTTCTATGGCAAATAGATCCTCGTAAACAGTATTCAAATCATCGGCCGGCAAATGTGTATACTTTTTTCTGTAATAAAAAATAAGGATGATAACCATGAAAAGCATAAATTTTTTCTATTATCCTGACTATTTGTTTCATTTCATTGCAATTGAGTAATGTCGAAATTAAAGATGTGCATATTTTACTGGTTAGCCTTCACATTAAATAGGATTTTGAAAAAGCAAAGAGGTGTGAAGGTAAAGAAGGCAATTGAAACAATCTGGTTATAACTTATTCGGGATTGTTCTATCCAAAAAAAAAATAAAAACAAGGTTGCAGAGAAGCGCATTGGAACCTAAAATTTTATCAAAACATAGATATCAGATAGTCATCTGATTCATTTCAAGTTCATCTTCAAAAAAACAAAGCGCGACCAAAACACAGAACTAAAAATTGATTTTCTGGCCAGTTCGCAGTTGTTGAATCGCTTCGGCCCAAATCCCATGAAAAATATATTTTTTTTTTAATTTAGTTTACAATTCCCTATAGTTCGAAGGAAACCATAATCAGCAACTCATTTAGTTTCTTCTCCAAGAATATTTTTACAAAATATTTATCTTTCGAACGATTTCCTGGAATGTTTGGTTGGTTGCAGTTCTTGCCGACAAATTATTCTGCTCAATTGTTTCTATTTGTATAAAGAGAAATTGCTAAGTGAGTCCAAATTAGTATAAACGTACTGCCTCGATGGATAATTGTTAATAGACGCTCTTTCAAACATTCTTGAATGCATGTTTGAATGTCGATTTTTCTTTTGTCTAAAACAAATATTATATTATTTTATACTACTTTAAAGATACGGTTTTGACAACCTTAAGTCAAAAGCGTCATTAGTAAACAATAAGTTGGTTAAAAATAAACTTGAAAATGGACAATCGGACAATAGTTTCCTTCCGAAATTGCAAAAATCCGGTGCAAGCTCGAAAGAAATTATGTGAAGTTTATGGTGAGGACTGTCTTACTAAACGCCGGTTGGTTTGCTCGCTTTCGTTCTATAAATTTTAATGTGGTCGCCCAACCACCACTGACGACGATAAAAGGAAGGCGTTAATCGAAACTAACAGGCGTATAACAGCTCGAGAGATAGCAGAGAAGGTCGACATATCGAATTCAACCGTTTAATTGCACTTACAACAGCTTGGTTGGGTAAAGAAACTGGATATATGGGTTCCTCACGAATTAAAGGAAACCCACCTCCGCTTATGCAATAACATATGCTACTCTTTGCTGATTCGTAATCACAACGACCCGCTTTTGAAATAAGTCATAACGAGTGGTGAAAAATGGATTGTTTACGATAACGTACTCCGAAAACGATGATAGACCAAGCAAGGTGAGCCCCCATAATCGACATCCAAAGTCAATACTCACCAAAAGAAGATTACGCTTCCTTTGTGGTGGAATTTCAAGGGTATAGTCTACCCTGAGCTGTTTCCAAGAAACCAAACTATTGATTCGAATGTCTGCTGTCGTCAACTGTTAAAATTGAACGAATAAATCAAGTAAAAAGGCCTGAAATGGCAAATGGCAAAGGCATTATGTTCCATCATGATAACGCCAGACTCTACACCTGTTTTAGTAACCAGTCAAAAATTAATGGAGCTCAATTGAAAACTGACGCCACATCCACCCAATAGTCCTGACTAAACACAATCAGACTATCATTTGTTTCGCTCTCTATAAAACCATATGAACGGTAAAACTTCCGATTCCGATCAGGATGTTAAGAATGGATTGGACCAGTTCTTTGCTTGTAAGAACCAAGGTTTATCGAATGTGGAACTTTTCAACGAACAGAAAGATAGCAAAATGTCTTTAATCAAAATAGTCAATATATCATTGACTAATGATTTAAATTAAACTAAATTCTAATTTAAATTAATTTACATTCAAAACCATGAAAAAAAACTTCATAATCCAGATACAACTAAAGCAATAGTAATGTGGGGTTGACATCTATAAGTTATTTATTTCAACCAAAACTAACTTCTATTGAAACCTTTAAGAAAATGACAGAATCAAAATTATACACCGAATATCATACAAAAGGAGCTTCTGTATTCATTGGCCATAAGTTGCTGTATAGTCGCAAAATTCGTTCCTTGTAAAACGGCGGTTTTTCTAATACTCCTGAATGATTTATAGACGCGATGCCGGACTAAGCCTTATCGTAACCCAGCAAATGCGCTCTCACATCCCAAAAAAGTCCCTCTAAATCGATCAGCCTAAATAAATAAAATGTTATCAGCTTTCAATATTATAATAGGGTGTTAAATATAATCAAAACAGGCTGATGTCTAAATGTTTACGGAAAACACAGGATTTGATGGGTCAGGTGAGCGAACAAGCAATCGATTTCACGTTTACAAGTAATTTATTATGTGTCGAAAAGTTAGTATACACGTGCAGACGGCGATTCTTGCTCCAATTAGATCAGTAGAGAATCGTACGTGATTAATTCCTAATTTTATCTAGATAACTCCTTGTCGTACAATACAACGTTTATACGTAAAAGCAATTGTATCAAATGACAAAATATTGATCCGATACCAATTACAGGCGAAATATTAGTTACTCATGAAAGGTCGCGTGACCAAAGATGTATCTGGTTCGGATCCTGTCGGTACTTCACAATCAACACGAATTTTTTGTATAGCAAGTCCAAAATTACGCCTAAATCTACCCCTAGGTGACTGTTTATGAATTGATTATAGTCAATAGCGCTGAAAATGGCAAAAATTGATATAGATTATTAATTGTTTCGCGCTTTCAACTACCGAAGCAATCTTAGCAAGGACAACGGAACGGATGGTTGTTCTTAGCAAAATAGGTGTAGTCCTGCGTAATTTAGCAAGATAGAATTTTATTCCAAGCCGCTGGTGGTTATAATTTGAAAACATATTATACGGTTCATAGACTGAATACGCTCGAATACACAGAATATCCGCAACCAGCCAAAATCCTCGTACAAAACTTCACTTAAAATATGAATAACAAATTCATATTTCCCACGTGACGTCAGTACTATGGAAACACAAATTCTTGCATGTCCATTAATAAAGAATAACTACGTTCAAAACGTCCTTGTGGGTGCTGACGATATAAACAAACAGAAAATTCAGCAATGTGAAATGCTATCGACTTCGTTTTCACTTGAACTTGATCTTAGCAAAGGCGATGATTACATAACGGCCTTCAGTCATGAGATTTTCTCATTAATTTTTATGAGTGTGTGTTAGTATGCAATTTGCACCCCGCTAAAAACATTATGTAGATGGAAAAACGCCGAGTAAAAATAAAAATTTGCAAAGAAAAAAAATCATGTTGGCTGCTTTTACGTTCCTTTTCCGCTTCGAAGTCTCGCATGTTTTGCTTTTTTGTTTTTCGTTATAAACAAATGGGGGAATGGTTCATTTCTGGACAGTGAGAATGTTTAGATAAATTTATTTTTAATATAGTTAGGTGTGTTCGTATTTCTCGATATTCATTTGAAATTATATAAACTATTAATGGAAATATCTTGTATTATCCTTGTGCGAACTTAGAAATGGGTCACATGCTGTATAATGCGAATTGGAAATTCAATCATCCAAAGACTAAATAATAAACAGGAATAAGTGTTACTTGATAGTTAAATTTTTCAATGAATATTTATTAAGATATTGACAAGATGTGGTTCAGTTTATATATCCCATGGATAACACCCAAAAAACGTTGAGCTCCCGCTTTGCAAGAGAACTTAAATATGAACAAGTTCAGAAGATCCTAGATTACAAATAAAACCTTTTTTTAAAAAAAAATCCGAGAGAGTTTTCATGCGGAATCTCAAGCCTGGATTTGACTAGAGCGTTTACATTTATTTCCAATTGAATAACAACATTTATAGGGGACCACGAATTCATGAAGCATATGACATAGGACATAATAGAGTAGATACGAACCCATTAGAGATACTGTTTTTTTTTAAATCATTTAAATGATATTGATCTTGGCAACAAAGGATTGATCGAGCAAGCGACATTTTGACTCATCAGAGGTCATTAGAAAAACGAAATGAAAGCAATATAGAAGATTATACAGACAATAATTGAGCGGAAACTCCTTGCAGAGACAAATTGACAAACCATGCTTTTCTGTTTAATAGGTGATGGCCTGAGAACTCAAAGTGCTCTTGTGGACAGAATCTTCTTTTCGCGAAAATATCCTAACGCATGGAAGGTAGTATGAATTACAGTTTTTTTTTTCACGTCTTTTCTCTTCGTTGTCAATTAAAATATGAACTTTAGCAAGCAAGGAGGATTCAATCCGGCACGTTGACAGACACATTAATGCTGATCCTAACTCAGCTCATGACCGTGCGAACGCACGTCTGAGTGGTTGGTGCAAAAATGGTTAGCTGGGATCTAATTTTGGCTAGCCCAAAAATACAAACCCCTTCGGAAGGACAAACAATATTCTTTAGAGCCAGGTCAATTAAAAGATAGATATCAAAGAGAGCAAAGAATTTGAATACAATTTCATTACCCTACAATTTAAATACCCTGAATACAAAGTCCTTACAAGATGTTAATAATTACATACTTTGTCTCGATAACAAAGTAGCTAAAATGTAATGATAACTCTGCAAACTGGTTAAGGCTGTTAAGGCTTAAGAATAGAAGGGCACACTCCACTTGAAGTAGTTTTAACTTTCTAATGTTTGAACTGAACTGTGAACTGAATGATGAACTGTGAACACCCACCGACAGCGTGATACCTAAACAGTGATAACACTCAAACTAGAGCGTAATGAGATAGATGCATTGGTTTTTTTTTTTGGTTGGGAGGTGAAGGCTATTTACGCCCCGAGTGTCGGACTCCCCCGCTACCGGACTACCGACTAAACACCTTCCCTGTCACACCGAGAACCTAGCCTGGAACTAGAAGGTAAGACTGAAAATACCCGTGACCACTGAGTAGTTGCGTCAGATAATAATCAGTTTCACCATGCATTCTGTAGAATCATGGCCCCAAGTCACTTATCAGCTGTGCGGTCCACCTGCCTCGCGTTTCGTTTTCCATTGGTTGATGCATTGGTTTAGTAATACTGGTAAGAAAAAAATGTTGGAGATAGAAGATAGAGATGAAGGTCCTCGCACGTGTATAATAACATTACTCACATATACTTTTAAATTTTAACACACACCTTTAGGCTCAGAAAGCTAGCCATCACGATCTTTCCACTGACCTCCGTCGTTTAGTTTCTAAGCTCTCTATCTTGCAAAGCTCGCATTGTTTCCTACATGGCGTAGTGGTATATATTCCGTTCTTTGTGACACCTCTCCGAACTGTTAGTGATTTTCAGTGTGTCTACTTTCCCATTCTAATGGGAATTACCCAAGCTAATAGAATTTTATTTCTAAAGATAAATATTTTCAATTCTCATTCCGTTTAGCAGAAATAACTCATTCAAAACCCGTGAGTTAAATCGCAATACAAATTCTACAAGCCCTTGCCTTTCTCTTTCTACCGGAAGCCATCCGGGATCCGGGATCCCATCATGTGTGTTCGAAGGAAGTCAAATCAATGATTGAATCCTGAGATATCGATAGATATCGACGAATCAAATCAGGCGAACGTACAAACCATTACGACAACCAAGAGACTAAACAGATCACCAATCTGATTATGTGCCAAGTCTGGACATAAATTTTTCGAAAATCAAAAGTAAAGGCAAAATGCCAAGTAACACCAGCTTCAAAGAACCGCCATCTCATGACTGGAATAGAAAAATTGAATTTCCCCTGTCATCAAGTTCCTTACAATGCAAGAAAAACCTACACAAAATATCATAAGGAACTTTTTTCTGATTATGGAGACTTTTTTCATGGTAAAAAATGATGGTTGACAGAAGCTCATCAAATGAAGCAAAGATTTGATTTCAGATCCAGTTCCTACGTTAGGTCATCCCACGAGACGGTCACGGTAGATATAGATGACAAGCTTGTAAAAGGTATAAGCAAGAAGATCTCAAGAAGCAAGTTACAGAAATTACTACTGTGCAATACTTTCGATATTTGACGATGTCTGAACTAATTCCTGGCGTTATAATGACGTCAACTTTCCATAAAACATTTTTGGAGGTTGTTTTTGAATTGGTTCAAAGAGATCCTGAAATCGAGGAAGTTCAAGCTTACCTTAAGTGCATAACAGCACAATCTGTGATAAAAAAAACTTGGTTGAATTTTTATAATATTGCTATGTTGTGTCATATTTTTATGTCACTTTGAAGACCGCAACGAGGAATCAGAAATAAAATTTTAATAGAATTGAATAAAATTGAATATTTGTTGAATGGGTTAATTTGTTGTATTTGAATGGTATTGGAGTAGTAGGTTTTATAAGGTTATAATAATAAAAGTATTATCTTGTTAGTAACATATATATATAAACACAACTCGGCTGTCATAATAATTGAACTAGTTCACATATACCAACGCGGCGCCATGAGCTAGTTTAAAAACTGTCGTTTGCTCCAGGTTTTGAGTGTCAATCATTTATAAGATCCTACGCCATCATCTTGTTATGTCTAAGGTGCTTACAGGATGAGCAATTTTGATGGTCGAACCACAGCAGAGGCAAGTTGAATGTTGTCGCGAGGTGTTGGATATGCGTGCCAAAGATAAGGGCTCATTTTAGAATTATTACTGGAGATTAAACTTGGATTGATCATTGCGAGGTTCATTCCAATTGAATAAATCTTTCGACTTTCAGCAGTTAAAATTTTTTGACCCAGTTCTGCGAAAGAACAATCTAATCTAAAGAAATAAGGTACGTGTTATTTAAATAGGATTTAAAAGATAAAAAGTTTCTAGCGAGAAAGCCATGACAAAGTATTCAATTTGTATCTAATACTTGACCAATCGGTTTCATCAAGTTTATTGTTGAAAATGTTTTCGTATCAAATTGGAGCGATGAAATTTCTGAATAAAACTACATTTAATTTCGGTACGCAATTGTTTACGTGAAGAAAATCGATATTTTATTTTTATACATATAGAATTTAAAGGATGCATTCCACGCATGTGCTCATACACTGTATCTCCACTCGATTTCACTGTATGTCACGTCTTTCGGTTAACGTTTATTTGAAATAGGAAATCATATTGGACCAGTCTAAAAATCACATCATATAATTCGTTAATAGCTAAAGTTTTCCTCTGCATACGTTTCCACAGATTGTTGAAGGTCGTATATCTTTGTCTTTTTCACTGATTACGTGAAAAAATCTTCTCTGAGAAAATTCACACATTTTATAACCAAAAGCACCGAACAACACCGGTTCAGACCAGCGATTCTCGCGCTATTGATCGTATCTAATGTGATAAATAATATTTGATTTTGTCGATACATTTTTAATCCTTCAAATAAACCCTCTCTTCATATCAAATGTGAAAATTTGATGCACCATCTCAGAGTTTATAGTAATGCAATTGCCATAATGCAAAAAGCTACAAGGTCGGACGGGGCTCTCTAGGTTGATTTTGCACTGATATAAATAAATAAATATGAATTCTAAAGATATTGGAAGCGTCACGGATGTTACTAGGGAAAGTATATTTATATCGGTATAAAAAGATGAGCTGAACCCATACTCATAAGGAGAAATATAGTAGCTCGTATTTATTATATAAAAGCTGCAATAACGGAAGATTAGATAAAAAGAATAAAAAAAATCATTGATTCGATTTAACTCTCTAATTATTTTGATTTTGAGAAATACCGCTTGCAGCTTTGATTCATTTATCTTTTGTGTACTAAATATGAACTCGTATAAATCCTCTTTAAGAAAATGACATGCTTAATCTTTCGGCGACAAAATGCACAATCATTTGAAATGTTCATGTGAAGATGCGGCGGTTGTTATCAAAGCTTTGACTACATTTCGTATCTCCTTTTGGCAATTTGTCTTGAATGGGTAATTATTGAATTAGGAACGGCTTGCGGAATCGCAAAGTGGAAATATTCCTTTCACGATTGAAGCAAATTGCTTAGATTTAAAAGAGAACATTCAAATGCTGCGATTAGTTCATTGTCGATTGAATTTGCAAAAGATTTCGAGTAATGCAATCATAAGAAGGCCCGCATTGGCACGAGGCTTTTTGGATCTTGGATATTAAACGTGCTGACGACGTCACAAAATTGTATTGATTATGTTAACATCTTCAATTTATTTTTAAAAACGAACAAGTGGAGATTCAGGAATAGTTTGTAATTTAATAGAGGGTGGCAAATGGAAATTATTTTGTTTGCAGTAATGATTAGTTGCCTTAGAATGATTTTATCCTTGTGAAATATTTGGCTTTGGCCAAAGTTTTCTGTTGCGATTATCAGTTTCTTGGTGGGGTTGTCTACAATCAGTCCTATTTCGAGTACGGCGTAGGGTTTAATTGGACCTCGTATGAATTTTGATTATTTCCCTAAGCGTTGAACTCTATAAAAGAAAGTATTACTTCTTTAATTTTGCAGACTATGCCTTTACAGGACCTAGAACTAGAATAACATAGGAAAACTCCATATTACCTTTGTTTTCTTATACTCATATTTGTGCGTATTATCAACAACAGGTAAACATCAACTCAGAGGATAGGCGTGTGGGCTGACGGTAGCAACTCGATCGCTGATTGAATTATTATTACAAAAATTCACATATTATTTCTCTGTCGCAAGATTATTTTTTTGGGAATGTGAATCGAAATATTGTCTGAAAAGTTAGGATCTAATCTTGTTTGCAAGTTGATAGCACAGGCCTCGCTGATCTAGCTCAGCTAAATTGCGAGGAAACATTCAATGTGGATCCTTAATATATTCATACAAGCATCTTAGCACGAAACATCATTCCTCTTTAAATATTTTGCATCCTGGTTACAATTCATATCAATCTCAGTAATGCAATCGCTATTGCTTACTTCTTAACAACACCCACAGCTCTGTTAACGAATCATTCTTTCAGCCTCCATGTGGTGGTCGTTCAGAAATTGCTTTTAAGGTAGTGTGAAAGTGAATCTTTTGCATCTCAAACTCGACAGACAATAAGGACGGCCAGCCAGCCCGTTGCGATTTTTTTATTTATATATTTTCTTCTAATTTAACAGCAACAGGATGAAATGCATTGAACTGGATGGGTAACATGAAACGATTTCTCAAACGACAGATGGTCTCATCCATTTTATTTAAGCATATAATGTCTTATGTAGCAAACCTGCAGTCAGAGGTAGAAAGAATTGATAATCTAAGAAACAAATTGAAATGCGAGATCAGGACATGCGGTCGCACCCAATTTTTGGAAGGTGGTATACCTTCAGATAATCGTGAAATTGAAGTCGTACGTTACGGTGGATAGGTAACTGATGCGAAATATAATCGACATAATTAACGAAACAATAAAGAATTGTGCATTTTCGAAGAAAAGTGTTCGATATATGGCTAATTATTGCTCGCATTCCAACTGCGGGCAAAAAAAGATGTCTAAAAAGACTTTTCGATTCCTAGACCTCAAGTGACGTAAAGATCACAGTTGAGGATTTCGAAACCATTAGCAGGAACATTAAATGAAAGGTGACGCTACCACGAAAAGTCAAACGGCAAGGACCTACGCCTTATTTAGCATATGTAATATCGGTTGAACGGAAGAATAGAACGAAAAAGGGCCAAAGGGAAACCTCGAAAGAGACGGGTAGTTTTCGAAGAAATGCGATGATGAAAAACTATGAAAAGATGAGCTGTAAAGTGCTGACGGTGATGATGACATTACATTGCAAATCCTTCTATGATACCTACAAATGCGTCAGATTAGTCGAATTTTCGCAAAAAATCTCAAATGCAATCATTGATCCAGTCTTTTACAATCAAAACTTATGTTTCTCTTATTTTTGGAGCCAATACCCGGCAAACGCGTACAATTATTGCTTAAATATTTAACTTTTTCAACAGTCCCCAGACCAATCCAACGATCTTATTCCCTTCTCTTTATTTTTTTCCTTGTATTCATTTACCTGAAAATAAAGTGGAAAGCAAAGCATATTATGTTTAGCGCTTCGAGTGTAATTTTTTTTAAAGAAAACGTAATTTTTTGACGCATATATTTTGGGAGTAATGCGTTGCTCCCTGCCTTGATGTCTATTGTTTTCTACCATATTTGAGTTCCAAACATGTAAAAGTTTCATCAAATAAGAATAAAACTTTCGCAATTTCACTATACCACTCTATACCGCTCCATTAGATTTTCCGGTATTTCCATGCATTCACAACGCCTCCTAGAAGAAATGTTTTGCCTATTCCATGGGCTGTGATACACCTCCAAACTATAAGAAATGGATGACAAACCATGACATATTGTTGGTTTTATTGGAAATTATTTCACCAATTCTGGACCTATTCGATATTGTCCAAGAATTCACATTTGAATTCATCACAAAAAACAATCGCTTTCCAATTTTGTGCCCATTTGAAGCTTTTCTCTTTCAGAGAAGCAGAAAGAGAAGTCCTTTCTAAGCATAACTTAGATGAACAGAAAGATTAAGTTGTTTTATGCTCTATTGTGTCTTTGGGACTATTGTTTTTGGTGAAATACTGTCGTTAAACTTCTTGGTGACTTCCGTTGCAGTTTTAAAACAGTGCAACGGTAAAATAACGCTCGAACTTGACGTTAACTCAGAAAGTCGATTGATCAAGTCAGATGACACAAGCAGTTTTTCTAATTCCTCTAAAAAGAGATTTAACATTAAAAGAGTATTTGAATCAGCAAAGCTCATTTTTTTTGTTGAAGTTATGATAATAATGTACGGAAAACTTGATGCATGAAATAAATCGTGGGAGGGTGTGTATATACAACACACAGTAAAATTTGTCGACATACAATACAGAAAATATCTACAAACTCAGACTATTGATTGCGTTTGTTTTTCTTGTTATTCTGAAAAAAAATTATAAAATTTAAAGATATAAAACTCCCTTTCATGATGAATTTATAAAACTCTCATAATAACTTAACTTGTAAGTGGTGGAAATTGCATTTTAGTTACATTTCTATTCCTTTTCTGCACTCGCCAATGCATCAACCCTCTTATCTACTGCCTACATTGCTGTAACCCATTTTCGAAGGAAATGTGGATGTTGGCACAATGGATTTGCATTAAACATTTTCTTCCTCCTTCTACTGCACATGAGTGCACCAAGCTCCCATGCACCCCGGAAGGCGGGTAACCAGTCTTGCAATTCCTCAATTGATTGCTTTAAGCGGGTGCCGACAAAGGCTGTTATACAATCAATCTCCCGTCCGATTCATCTTTTCTGACTGAAACGCTAAACAACCCGGGCCAATTCCGCCCCCCCCCCCTTTAACCTGTCTCGCCTTGACCTAAAGCTAGGCCAATTGCTAAAATAATTTCTATCGAATTGATCGGAATCGTGTGCCATTTCCCGCTGCCACAGCAGTTTTTCCTAGTGCCGCTAGTATTGTTTGCTAACGGAAAAAAGCACGGTACGCAACAAACGAGCCAGCACACCACCACTAGCTCAACCCCGACGCACTCAAAGGAAAATTTGAAACAGTAGAGCGAGCCAAAGTTGCCCTGAAAAACAAAGGAAAATTGGTGTGCAATTTGCTCATTGGCTGCGGCTTTGGGGATAGTCCTCGTACGTCACAGCTCACCAACTCAGAGGAATGAAAAGTTGCGGAGCATATGCATAGGAGCGATGTTGCTGGCCTGCTGCCAGTGAAGAACGAACAAAGCTAGACGGGGTGGGTGCTTGGGGCAGCGGACGGTAGTTTCGGTGGTTTCCGCATAGCGACGCTGCCGTCGCGCGCCATGAACTCGAATGGGCAGCCAAGAACTGGGAGAACGGCAACGAGCAGATCATTATTTCGTTGAAAGTTGATTTCTTCGGTTGTTGTTGATCCAAGGTGAGCACGCTAAGCGGTATTGACCGCTCTTTTACCATTTAGTTGTATAAATTTTCCCGCAATTGAAAAGAATTTGAGTGAGTGAAATTCTAAAGAATTTTCCGAGTTTTCTGTTTAGATCGTTTTGCATTTTGTGTGGTCAAGTGAAAATCGTTTTGCCTCGAAGACATTGAAAATCCTTTTACGTAACAAATTTGGTCCTTTCAATTCTGCTGAAAATTCCCGCGATGGCAAAAGATGAAAATGTGGAGTGAGTGGGTGGAAAATGCAGTCACGTGCAACAGGAAGTGCATTGGCTTGTTGGGTCATTCCCGTCTTGCCCGGCCGCTACCTGTAATAATCAACTGCAAATGCTTGGTATCCTAAATTTATCTTTTTCAAGTGGGAATGTGGAAGTAATATGGGACGAATATCATTGCCTTCGACCTATTCACGCTCCTCGTGCGTCAAGGAGCTAATAGGCCTGGTTTCAGTCTCTTGATTGGGTCAATTAGGTCATGGCGGAATGAAAGACCGAGTTGTGTATGCAAGGGGGACCGATTTGCTCTAGCAACATCGACACTTGTAACTAAATCCATTAGATTTTGAACAGCTACAAAACGAACGAAAGAGTCGACGGGCAACCGGCTGCCGGCATGAAACAATCGCTGAGCGCGAAAAGTGACCGCCAAGCTGAATACGGTTGAACGTGTGGTCGGGGTCGGATTGAAGCTTGATTCAATGTTGAAGCGAATTTCCACGCTCTCAGCTCAAAGCTTTTGAAACTGACTGCGATTGAATTGGAAATATCAGATTGGGATTGGCGCTTTGATTAAAGCGAAAGAAACTTTCATCGCCCGAAAGTTCGACAGTGGATCTAAAAATACTTGGAATGGACTGGAAAAATTTCGATTTGATAATGAACTGAAATTTTCAGGACCATGTTTGTTTTTGAAAGTTGCGTAATTGGCACTCAGTTGGGTGCGAACTTAAAATATATAATTGCACGATATATTTGACATTGATTGGGCAATAAGCCTAAAATATTAACGCTTGATTTCTGAGCATTAAAAATTTTAATTATAGAGTAAAGAACTGATTTGTTTAAAAGTATTCGTATGATTTGGTATTAGAACTTTGATTTAAAAAAAAAATAACCTCGTCTCGATATTCAATTTGCTGCGTTAAATCCTTAATTCTATATGCATATAAATTTCTAGTTCTCGAATTCGAAAGAATCTCGGAATTTTGATTTCGACCCTACACGTGTGAAAATGTGTGAAATGCAACCTTCCAAGTAGAGACGAATATGGGAGTACCATTCCATCTTATTTAAACTAGTCTGATATCCTAATGAAGCATACATTTCAATGAAAAATATAAAATATTACGATTACACTTTGAATACTATGAACTATATTCAAGATTGGTTCAATAAATTCTAAATTTCGGGCTACATTTGCATCCACTGAGGCCCACAAGAGAATAAACCCAACACTGAGCAATTAAAACCCAGTACCGTGCATTCGCAGTTGGATATAGATTTTCCTTTTGTTTTTGAAGTTGGATTCTAAAAAAAATTACTTCGGTTCGGGGAAATCATGCTTTCTCAAAACGAAATTGAAATTGTTCATGGATATATCGAGTCACTGTCCCGATCGATGTTGGAATACTTGTTTTAGAATTTACCTATACCTTGTTAACAATGTTCATTTTGTAGACACAGAATTTTCTTTCTCCTGTTCTTTAGAGTTCCTTTAAATTTAATCTAGACTCGAATTTCGCTCCAACATTTATCACATTTTTTTCTTTGAATTTATAAATTTCATACTGTTTCTGTTTCCAACTAGGAATATTCTACTATAAATCTAATTTTTAGCGTAAATTAACATATATAAAATAATTATTTCTAACAAAGCATCAGTGACATCGAGAATTGAAGTTGTCATCATATGGTATCAAAACAATTCATATTAGAGCAGTGATGTTAATGCGATTCATAGCTCTGTGTTATGACATCTCTGCGATATAACAAACGTGTAATCAGTGTTACGCACAACGTTATGATTAACACTTTGATTTCTGTTAGATTTATTCCTATCACATCTAAGAAGCTTTTCATCCCTGTAAAGACTTCTTCTTTTAATAAATGTTTAACATGATCGTCCAGTTTTCTCCCTTTGGATTTCATTTATATGTTTTGTTTGTGACTCTATTGTTTCATTTTTTTCCTTCGCCGTCGATGGTTTATCCTTAGCCTCTCCTTTTCCCTACCCTTTGTTTTCATTAGCGTCTGTTATTTTTTTGTTGTTTTACTGTGCCTGCTTTATTGGGATCTCATGGTTTCTTTCTTTTACTCCATTTGCTCCTTAGTCTTGTTCATTCACTTTCTTTATTCATTTCTATTTTTTTTTAGAATACTCTGCCTATTATTACGCCTGTTTCATGATGTTTTATTCTTTAGAATATGTTCTTGTAACTTTTTTCTTACTATGTTACTTTTTTCTTACTTACTTTTTACTTACTATTAAATGTTCTTATTAGGTTTCTCATTTATCCTCTCTTTTTTTTCTCTTCTATTTTTCTGGTGCTCTGGTAGAGCTTTCTAGCTACGTGATAGGGTTTGTCTTTGTTTGTTTCAATGTTTATCCTGGTTTCTTTACATTTGTTCATTGGTAAACGGGAGTGGCGTATTTTAACCTTCAGATATTGATTGTGATCTGCTTCCGGTTCACTTAAAGCACTTCAAACAGGCTCACCATCCTAAGAATGTCAGGGATCTGCGTTTATATCAATCGTATCAATTTCTCGTCTACAAGAAACTGAAATTTTCGGTTGTCTCTCTCCTGCAGAGTAATATTGCGGAATCTGTCAATAAATGCTCAGCTTACCTATCTTTCAGGTGAAAAATTGCAGAATTTTCTTTAAATATCTTCTGGATGTGGAATGCCACGTGAAGATCGCAGTAAGGACTCTTAGCTTTCTCTTGATTCAGATACATAAGCGGGTCTTCTTGTTTCTATAACAAGCTAAAACTTCGAGTTTAGAAATCCTAGAGACTATTGCATTTGCTGTCTACGAAACCTTTTAGGCCCCTCTGAATGAATCTTAGGTCAGTTGCACTAAAAAGTTCAAGATTCCTGAATGCCGTTTAAGTTATCATTCTCGCTAATTAATCTGCTTTTTCATCATTACTTCTGAGCGGTAAGATAGTTGCACATATGATACAAAGGATAGTTTTGCCTATGTATTTTTTTTTCAATGCAGAGTTGTGCTGTTGGGGCGTAATGTTAGCCAGACAGGTTTTTTGGTCGCAGCCCGGCTATTTATTTGGCTTTGTGTACTTCAGCACTGCTTAAATTAGCCAATAACCTTGTTTTCGTCCTTTTTATTCAAATCATGTTTTCCATGCTTCATTTCGGTCCACCGTACATGACTGGGACTAATGATCAACCAGTCTGGACCGACGCAATGCGCTTAGAGCCTTATTTGAAACGGGAGATGCCCGCGATATTTGGCCAGCTATAAAATGAACAAAATATTTGTCAGGTATATGGTAGCTAGTGATAAGGATCGTGTTCAATTTACATAGATATGCTTAAAGAGAGTGCAACAAGATCTCTTATGGGAGTCGAAGTTAGATTGCCTGGGAATGTTAATACTCCTCCTTTGCACCAATTTGGAACCGTTCTGATGAAAAAGGCCATAACGCCACATCTATTAAAGCGGACTTTTCCTTATATTTATTGGCTTCCCATTCGCATTCTTCCCATAATTTTTTTTAATATTGAGTCTTTAGAGGCATCTGACTAAATTATTCAAATTCGTTTTCGGCTTTGCTCTCAATCCTTTTTTTTTTTTTCTTTTGGTATAACTCATTCAGCTCAATTTAAGTGAATTACATAAATAATTTCAGATGAGAAATTCAAAATTATTAAATTTCTTGGCTTTACTTTTTTTTTTTTGTACTTAATGTAAAAAATAATGTTGTTTACTAACTAAAACTTTATTTCAATTCTATAAATGGATTTTGGTGCGAAAAAAATAACAACATTACCCATAAAATTCGGCCTCGTTTAATGAAATGTGCGAAATTAATGTGGTGCAAAGGCGGTTAAGGTAGAAGCTTTTCACCATAAATCCTACAATTACATCACAGAACCTGTAACTGCAACTGCTGACACTGTTTGTCTAGGAATGCATTGCGTTTATAGATGATTCATTTTGACCAACTAATCATTCGAAATGTGTTATTTTTTTGCTAAACAACTGCAGCGAATCTTTAATTGGTTAAATTGCCTTTTCACATTCTTTTCAATGGAATTTGCGTAGTATCAAAACCAGCAATTGGATTAGGCACAGTTTACGATGACGGCTCCGGTCTGGATTTTGCTTTATAATTAACTTTGGTATTCATGGTCTGTATGTTTAATTCAAAGTTCATTCTACAGCAGATAAACGAAATAACAACTCCTGTTGATGAAACATTTTGTTGATGTGAGAACGGAAACTTAGTAATACGTTCAAATTGGTAGAGATACTGATGAAAATATGAAGTATTTTGCAGTAGTAACTATTTTTAAAATTAAACTCTTTGTTCATGGTCAGATTGGTCAAAGTAAAGTTTCACAAAAATATGTGCGATGAGTGCATAAAAATATCCTGGGTAATTCTTTCTTATTTCTTATCCTGGGTAATTTCAAATGCTTTGGTCACAGCTCTGCTTATTTTCAACAATAACAAAGTTCGACTATTGAAGTGAAAAATTGGAACTTCTTTCCCAAATAAGCTTTGGGTCGATATGCCCAGCCGATGTATATTCACCTTCTTTCAATCTGTAATAATTATAATTAATAAAAATAAATAAATAAATATAAATATATAAAAATAATATATATTATATTCGAAAATATTCAAAGTAATCTCCTTTTCGAGTGATAAAGATTTTCTAGAGTTTCCCTCAATGCTCTAACATCTCCAAAATAAAGTCTTTGAATCATTATTTTCAATGCCAAATGTTTCGCTTCGTTAAATGTCAAATGTTTCCCTTGGCTTGGCGATCATCGATCCCAAAAAATCTATTCCCTATCGTCGTCAATGTAGTCCAACCTTACTTAATTTTCCCATCCTTATATTCGGATGTCTTTCTAGATATCCGCTGGTCATTCATCCACTCTGCGTTCCATTCCATTGCAGCTTTCGGTGCTTAAGATGCTTGGAGACCTCTGGTTCGTCCTAGGGCGTATTCTGATCTTGATATTACCTTATTCGCTGTTTGTCTCTTTGAAATTAGGACCTGTCTTTCAATTACAATCATTTTGTTTGTGTCGGGCTCCACGCCTTACAACTGTAACATAGAAGAGGCCCTCATGCTTTAATACAATTGAGACTTAAACGTGGAGAAGGGGGGAAATGCAAATGCAAACTCTTGCATATCAGTGCCGACGAAAATTAAGGAAGTTTGGTGGACATTTACCAATCGAGGGTTTATCCACTGCCGATTGGGAAGAACTACCTTATATAGAAGTCAACGGTAAGATAGTACCGCGAGATGGAAGTTCTTTACAGAGAAGTTAGTTGGATAATAAATTTATATAAAAAATTATACAAACCACTATTAGCTTTCATTCAGATTTACTTACGATCACCACTTTGAATCATAATAACTAATTCTTCCTTGAGAAAATATACACATTAATTGTGAAAACATACACATTTCATTTGATTCGTTCTGCTTTCGTCCATAAGTATTTTTTTTTTTTTTATATTTTTTCTCTATGATGACGAGTTTTGAAATCTAAATTGTTGTTTTCCTTAAAGAATGCAATAAATGCATTCTTTTGGATTTGCTTTACAAGACGTTTTACTTGGCAAATAACTTCGGTTGGTCCAAAACTGTACATTCTTGTACTTGGGCAATAAAATCCTTTTAATACTTTATACACTGATAATAGGAGACCGGCTTAGCTGTTTTGAATTGAAACTCCAATGTACAGCCAGTGTAGGTTGCCTGCCAGACAGACTTCATCAATTTTTGCAATATGCATTCATTCGTATAAGGAGCATTTTATGTGCATCCGCACCTACCCATCTATCAACCCACTTCACTACCGCCCTACAATATATTTGCCAACATATTCGTAGTATGCATGCTCTGAAGAAGCGGCATAAGTCGCGATTATTTTCATTATTTTCATATATCAAACCGGATATGGTCACTTAACAATTCATGATGGTGCAACGAGGCGTATCGTCAGTGAGATCGTCTGATTAATTTTCGCATTTACCTCGTGACCCAGCAGGCTTCAATCTAGGAAGGCTAGAGACAATCGTATGTAGTCATGCATGAGCACATATTTACTCATAAAATTTCAAAAACAAAGCCTAACCAAAGATAAGTATAGTCTATGGTTATGGACAAGTCTCATGTGTGTGATATAGACACTGGAAAATATCTTCAACTGAAGTACACAGCTTTCGCAGATAACTTTTGATTTATCTTAAGCTCTGGCTTAAAACTTTAGTATCATACGCAGATTGCTGTAAGATACATTGCATACATCACTCTGATTTATGATAGTAGATTTAATGCAATTTTCGTAGATTGTGATTTAATACTCTAACATTTATTTGCACATGGAAATCGTTCCACAGTTATGGAATGTAGTCAGTACGAAATTGAAAAGATTTCCAGTGAATTCATATGAAATAATGCACGGTTTTGTTTTTAAAATGAAAATCGTTTTTGTTGCGCTAACATTTTACGTTTTAATAATTGGCAACGTTAAGATACTCGTCAATAAAGATCGATTCCAATCTGATGAAAGGTAATAATTGATTCTATACAAGAGTTAAATTTTAAGATTTCACTTGCACAATTTCGATGTGAATCACGCTTTTCATTCTTATAAAATTAAAATCATCTGACATTTGCCCAGCAGCTTTTGATGTTAATTGTCCTTAAATTAAAATTTAAAAAAATGCGTTACAGCTCATTACATAAAATTCCTATTCGTTTTACCAATTACTACACAAAACAAAACATAACAAAAACATTCCGCGTTTCATAAATTACAATCAACAATACTCGCTATAATTTGCACAACGTTCAATCTGTTGAGCTGGCGATTCCAATTTATTTTCAAAGCAAACTGTATGCAAGCATATCTACAATATAAATACATTACAACATGCATAACAACGGCTTTCAAACATTGAATAGAATCACATGTGATACAATTCCCAGGATTCCAAAAATAGTACTTTATAGTGGCATGACAATTATGGGAAGAGCTAGAGCATTAAATGGATGTAGTCTGCACTATGAATAGTATATACGTTCAGAGTACTACAGAATTATATACTAATCATGGAAAGAGAGTGAGCTGGTATTGGAAGAATAATTTTAAATGTGCGATCGATTCACACAGTAGCTAATTTTAATAGCTTGTAATTGCTAGATATCGATTAGCAAACCAATCTCGCTTGTAAGTATTGAATGCACTGTTGGATTTTATATGATTTGATTTAGCAGTTTCGCAAGGAATCAGAGTTTGACAGGGTTTTAATCTGAATCTTGTTTAGCAGTTCTTTATTTATATCACATAAGCAATAGTCGTATGAGTGATGATAAACTAATGAATGTATCCTTCAGAACTACATGTTTGAAAAAGGTGAAATTGTCTTTTACGCTAAGCTGAGGGTTGCCTCAATCTCTTCATGCTTTAGCTACTCAAATCTGAACTAAAACATAAATCTGTAACAAATTCTTTTATTATTATGAGTCATGATATTTCCTAATCAGTACTATCCGCTTATTCCTTGCGTGTAGGAAATATTCTTTTGCAAAATATTAGCTTTAATGTTTTAAAACGCCTCTTATACAGCTCATAGATTTTCCTACTAAGGTTTGTGCAGTATACACTCTGACAAAAAAGTATCCGGAAATTTGAAATAAAACGCAAAAATATTAAACTTCTTCAATATTTATTGAATCTCCTTCAAAATATGCTCCATTTGAAGCGATACACATGTGCCAACGTTTTTTCCAATCATGGAAACATTTTTTATATGCGCTTTCAGGGATGGCCTTCAGCTCCTTCTGCGAATTTTCTTTTATGGCGTCTATGGAGTCAAATCTGGTTCCCCGGAGCGGTAATTTCAGTCTGGAGAAAAGAAAAAAATCACACGGAGCTAGATCAGGCGAATAAGGTGGCTGGTCGATGGTATTTATCGAGTGTTTGGTCTTAAAATCGTTAATAATCGTGGCTCGATGTGATGGTGCGTTATCGTCATGCAAAATCCACGAATTGTTTTGCCACAAATTCGGCCGTTTACGGCGAATATTTTCACGCAAACGTCTCAAAACAGTTAAATAGAAGTTCTTATTGACCGTTTGACCTTGCGGAACGAATTCATGATGAACCACACCACGAATATCGAAGAAAACAATAAGCATCGTCTTGATTTTCGAACGACTTTTGCGAGGTTTTTTCGGTTTCGGCTAATTTTTTCCCACCCATTCAGATGATTGTTGGCTCGTTTGTGTGTCGTATTCATAGACCCATGTCTCATCACCAGTTATGATCCGTCACATGAACGTGGGATCAGAATTCGCACGATCTAGCATGTCTGCAGCTACCTGCATCCGATACTGTTTCTGAAGAAAATTCAGCTCTAACGGAACAAGCCGAGCGGCGACGCGCTGCATGCCCAATTGGTTCACCAAAATCAAATGAGCGGTTTCACGAGAGATATTGAGATCACAAGCTAATACTGGCATGACGATTTTCGAGCACAATTTTCTTGATTTTTTCGACGTTATCGTTGGTTGAAGAGGTCGACGGTCGTCTTGAACGAGGCAAATCTTCGACGATCTCCCGACCGTTTTTAAAGGCTTTGTACCATTTGTACACTTGGGTTTTCAATAAAACAGAGTCTCCATAAGCCTTTTCCAGCATTCGCAACGAGTCAGCACACGAAATTTCGTTCAAAATACAAAATTGGAGACAAACTCTTTGTTCAATATTTTTTTCCATTGTAAAATTCGCAGACTACCACTGAGGTCGACTGGTTTCAACAGCTGTCGTAAACAAACTAGTTGACAGACCGCGCTCATGTTTGGCATAGTAATTACGGACAGTCCTACCAACATACAGAAACAAATACTTGAAAATACTCAACGCGGGCAATTTAAATGAGAATTTCCGGATACTTTTTTGTCACAGTGTACGTTGGCGCCTTAAACTTTTTCTTAAAAGGACAAATAAAAGGAGAATAAATATGTTAACGTTCCTTGACTATTCATTAATAAATAGGAAACAATTATTTATTAATAACAAGTTAAATACAACCTGTGTCTAATTACTGGTATTTTGCGAGACCTGCCCTTAGCTCAGCCCCTTATAACCTCCTTCTATCCCCCGGGCACAATATCGATGCACTTTTCAATCATGTTATTTATTTTTTCACGGTGTTCCTATATTACAAACATTTCCTTTTAATGCTGTATGCTCTGTAACGCTCTATAGTGAGATTTTCAGAGGCTTTACTTCGGGTTTTAAGAGGCTCCATATATTTTCAAAGGGTCCAAGTCAAGGGAATTGCTCGAAAATGGAAAAACAAGGATACTTGCACCATTAAATATATTTCGCACGTGTTGGGCACGATGACATGGATCACCATCATGCTTGAGGGTGAGGTAGGTTCCACTATATTGACATATAGGGAATATATGATAAATAATTGAAATATGAAATCAATGTGGCTTAGAGTGCTGGAGAGTATTCATTGCCCAGTTGACAAAATACAGCGGTCCTCATCCATCTGTTGAATTGCAAGATCATATTATAACGTCTACAGCATTACGATTTGCACGACACAAACTTCGTTAGATCTCTCATTTAGGCTTCTCTGAACGAAGTATTATTTAAGTATTATTATATTCTTGTTCGGCTTCTCCGAACGAAGTATTAAGCGAGCTTTTTTTCAGTTTTTAAAATTAATAGCATTACTTCCTCGAACCAAAATTTGGACGAGGTGGACTCCTTAATCTCGAAGTTGCGTCAAGCTTGCATTGATTGACTTACTCTCGCTCTGCCCTTTGCTGCATAAATATTTACTCCGGATATAGACAACGTTCACAATAATCCATTCGAGATTGTACCCGTAACCTAATAATGAATTATTGGTTATTTACTTAGGAGAATTGTTTATTACTCGAAGAGCAATTATAGAAATATTCTGAGTTGTTTTCAATACATGCCATTATTGGTTACTGCTACTATTCATTACGTGATGAGACAAAAAATTGCCGCTTATCTTGTCCTTCCAATTATTACTTGTTTGTATGCTTGTCAACCTCAGCTGCTCGCAACATTTTTGTGGGTGAAATTTCGATCTGTTAGAAGATCTAAGATTATATGGTTTTGGTTCTGCATTCGACGAAAGGAAGCAAAAAATTCGAACGCATTTTAATAGACATCCATAAAGTCGGCCTAAAAATAAAGAAAATATGCTGATAGCGTAGGTTTTAAGTTACCCATGAAAGAATTGCAGTGTCATATGCATGCAGCAGTTATAACGTTCAAGAATGGACCATTCATCGTCAAGGCTTTGGTTTTTTGAGTCATTCATTTTTATGCCACACAAATTATTGAACTATCCCTGTAATTTCGCAATATTTTCCATTCTATAAAAAAACGTACAATTGTGGGTGAAGGAAGAATTAAGACATTCCATTTTAAATTAATTATAAAGCTCAGACATGTTATGTACTCGTAAATATATGCTCTTTTTTCGATTTTATGATCACTAACATGGTATTCTATTTTATTTTCGTTTCAGGTAAGCACCAAAGCTAACGTTATTACCACGTGAGTTGTAAGTAGAATATGACTTTTGAATGTGTGTGAAAATATTGAAATTGATTAAAAGTTAAGAGAAAATTCGACCGGAAACCAGTGAAACATATTGTAGAACAGTGTCTAATTTATCTTCAAAATAACGCAAAGAGACCTGATTTTCAGCTGAAGCATTTCAATTAATTCAAAATATGCAATTATGATATTATGTAGAAGAAAATTAAGGACTCTTGTATCATATATACCGGAAATTAGCAAATATAAAACTCTTGGAGTGGTTTCAAGGTAGGAGAAAATTAACGTAGAACCTACTATCTTCAAACATTTTGAAGGAAATATTGGAAACTTGAGGCATAAAAATTGGGATAGTAAATCTGCCTTTAAGCATTTGAAAATTTCCTAATGGCGGGGTTCCGTGTACTTTTGTAAACTCGCTCGCTTAGGCGGTAGAGTCGTTTTTGTAGTCCCGGTTATAGCAATGATTAGGAACTTCAGTAGGGTCCTAAATTGTATTTAGTTCAATTTTGAAGAAATTAAAATTGAGTCTGTTCGCTTTGAGAAAATTGCAAAATCTCTAGATCTACTTTATGGAGAACGCCAATATTGTAGTCGCATTACGCATTCGATGAGGATAGTGTCATGGAAAGTCATGGAAAACTTGCTTCATGTGAGTGAGGCATCCGAAACTTCCCATCCCATTCAAAACTTATAATGATGGTAACAGCGTTAGAATGAGGCCCTCAACATCTCATATGGGCTAACTTTAGATATAATTAATGTTTAAATATGAAGCCCGTCACCGCAAGGCTCGTGCCGATTTTACTTTCACGAAACCCATCGCTACTGGTGACAATACGTGGATTTGTGAATATGACATGGAAACTTATCCAAAATTTAGCGAATGGCGCAAAAAACATTAGCCGGAACTGAAAACTCACATCAAAAGGATGTGACGAACGAAATTAGGATGATGTGCATCGTTTTCTTGGATTACTGTTATGAACTGTTACCAATAAACAATACGTCTTGGCGTTTTTGCGGCGTCTATTTGAGGAACTCGATGTAAACGGATAGATTTGTTGGTAGATACAGCAATGGTCAATCATATTCCAGTCCGATTGGGTCGATAGGCTTTATTTCGAAGCATTCGGTCTAACCTTAAGGTTATGGGACCGCACGACCTCGTTGTCATTCCCATTTTTGAAATGACGCGTCCTAGCAATTTGCGGAGTGGCCCTATTGGTGTCAAGTTTGTCATGATTATTTGCAAAAAAGTACTTTGACAAATATTCATTGGTGCACATTTCGCTTTTCCGTTCAATGAAATCCTTTATGCACAATCAATTGCGTTGTCCAAACATGCTAGCACCCTGAACTGCCTAAAAAATTTCGTTTTTACCTAATCAATAGAGACAAAACGTCCTGCTATAGTCCGCTTCGAGTTCTGGAATAGAACCATGTTGAAAGAAGTCATGTCAAAGGCGCGTTCTAATCAAATACAGATAATCTGCTTTAAGGAACTGTGCCGAATCACATATAGACAGCTCAAACGATTTTTCGGCTGTCGAGGGTAAACTAAACATTAAAATGTATTCTTAATCAACATTAAAATAACAGAAAATTATGTAACCAGAACGTCAGGAAATGCCTAGGAAATAAAATGTTCGCACTTATAAGGATTGTAGAAGTTAGTAGTGTCGTACGTTTGTTACATCACGTATGTATATAAATGTACAAATATGGAGAAAAAAAATAAATAAAATGTCGATAACCCATTCTGACTTTCAAAACTAATTGTTTATTTCAATCCAGGCTACCTCGTGACGCGAAGTTTCTTCTTCGATTTCTATTAAACCGCACTTGAATGCACTCTGTATGGTGTGGCGATACATATAACCTGCGAACTGAGAAGGAACAAAATATGCAAGACGTACCAATCTGATATAAAACTGTTCCAAAGATGTGTCTGTGTATTTGTATATGCAATCAGAAAGGCAGAAAATTGATATGATTATCAATAATTAAATAATAATTCTCTTATTTCATTTTGCATGCTGATAAGTGAATATCATTCACGTTGTACATATGTGGGCATATGTGACTTGTCGTGCATTGTATCCGAGCAAACTCCTATTGTCTTTTTTGTTGGATTTGTGACTGCTTTTCAAGTATGTATGGTAGGTACCATACCATGCAATCTTCATATTTCAGCGATAATACTGTTCTCGAGTGCTCGTTCAACATTCACACCGAATCAAGTCCGAAAAATTCTGATAGAGAAAGTCAGTTAGTAATCGGTTTTCTTCTGGGGTAGAATTATTTCCGATTCGAACCCTGCTTAATGTCCTCACACACATTGTGTCGATTTTTAGTGCGAATGGACTGTTTTTAATCGGTTGTGAATTAGTAAGAGTATTTATGATCGTCATTACTTCGTGATTAATTATTGATTACACCAATGAACGCACAATCGCGAAAGAAACTTGATTTTAGACTAACGACATGTTTCAGTAGTGCTATCCGCTCGATCGTTGCGTTTGTTTCTGTTTTGAATCAGATTGAAGACTTTCGGACATATCCTTAAATTCAAAAGTGAAATTCGATTGTAAGCGAACTAACGTCGAATAGACGTACGTGAACACGTATATTGGCTCCAACGACTAAAACCCTATTTATAAGCAGTGTTTTCAAATGACTTCTTTCACGTGAAAACGACCATACAACAATTAAATTAAACTAAATATTTTAACAATTGTGCGTACAATGAAGCGATTAATCGCATACGTAACTGGACTGTATTCAGCGTCTTTAACGGCTGCAATGCGAGTTGACAATCGAACACAAGGAAAATTGAAGCTTCGTTTTGATCAGATTCACTTGTGGTTACAAACATTTACGCGTTAGAGTGCCAACGTGTACTGAACCAAATCAAAGGATAAAGACCCGATTCCATGTAGTAAATAATCTATATTTTGCTCCTTCATTTTGTAACAGCCATGACACGTTGTTATATGTTGCTCAAGAGTTTAAATTTTGTAGTGGATATGAAAGTCAAATTGCCAATGCCCCAACAAATTCACATTCAAATTTTTCATTAGTATTGAAATTAGGGTAGAGGATGCGCATTGCTCGGTGTATCTGTCCGATGAAACAGGAGCTGTATGACCAGTTCTCCTCACGTCTTATATATAAATACACATTGTTAGTACCGGTGAACAAGAAATCTCTCAGATACAAATCTGCGCAGAGAGAATTTGCACTTTATCTATAGTTTTATTGATTTAAATAGAGAGGTTATGTAGTATCATTTTTAAGTTTTGTATGAATGAAAGTTGACCGCCAAGTCTCAAGTCTGTTTTATATGTATTTCTATTTAACTTGTCTGAGATTTGAACTAAACTAAGTTTCGGTTTTAAAACATTTCGTTTGGGAAGGGTTCTTTGTCAGCGTGAATCAGAAAACGCGATCAAATACGATAGACATTTAGATAGAAGTCAGAATCAGTCACTCTTTTTCGGTATTCCAATGAAATTATTCTGATTCATCGCGCCAACTCATGTTAAACTTGTTTTGCTTGGAACGTATTAAAAGCAAATTATTTTTTTAATATTTGTTAGCTTTTCATTGACCGAAGTGGAATATGCGGTCTACAATCTCATTTCTCAATTCGAAAAAGAATTCTCCATATTCCCAGCAACCAAAAGCCAAATTCAGCATTTTAAATCAATTTTTCCTAACAATCGCATGCACTGAGAATGTTTGACACGATTTCTGGTTGTTCAAAAACTAAGAAATCCGTTTTTATCTCTTAATATCACCATTTTCGTAAAAAAAAAACACAAAAGAGTGAAACATTTTGTTGAAGCAAATTGTGTTTGTTTCATATTTCTCGCCTTATTTCTTGGAACACCTGTATGCAAAATCTGCGATCAAATATTTTCATTAAATTGTGTTATTTTTACATATGAACTTATTTAATTTTCCATGAATATTCAAAAAAAAAGTAGCAAAAAACGAGAATTTTTCGAGTAAACATTTCTTCTGCAAACCTAATTTATATTCGTCATGTGCATATCATTGTAAAGATGAGAAGATTGCAATAAACAAGTGTACGTGCACATTTGTATATACAAAATCCTCACCATCTCCCGACATTCCTACTTGAATGTATCATAACTGTTTTTGTATTAAACAATTACGCAATCACCTGGAATATGAAAAAAACACAAGTAGAGTATAAAAAAGATAGTAATCCTTAGAAAAGCACTCAAGCTTTGGTAATATCATTTATATTAACTTTTTAATGTACAAAAGAAAAGATACGTGCATGTGTTTATCGGTAGTGAATTTTTGAAATAGAACACATCGTGAGCAACCCAAAGGACAAGAAAAAACCGAGTGTCCATAGTATTAAACAAGTACAAAACGAAAGATTTAAGATGATTGATAACAAGATAAATTTTTCTATATAAATTCACACCGAAATAGCATTAGTGATAAGGGAATATTGGTTCGATTAGCGCTAGATGTTGGCAGTTAATTGAATTTATTTATGATTGATATTAGTCGAAGAAGTTTTATGATGCAGTTATGCTTGTATTAATGAGTGGCTTATTGCATTAATATGATTCCAAAGCGAGTTAATGGAATTTTAATAGAGGGCTTTCGTAATTTTATTAGAGGAAAGGCCCAGACGATATGAAGATGGAATTCTTAATCTCATTGATATTGTTTGTTGAAGTTTTATAAGCGCGTTTCTTGAAAAGTATTTATTGCATAATTCTAATCATTGTGATATGAAACATCATTTTAATTTTGTTGTAGGTCCGTTTAAAATCTTTTTTTATTACTTATTAATACTAAGGTCGAACCTTATCAAGGTTTTAATAGCTTGAGAGTTTTAATACCATGATTATCGTAAGGATCTTAAATTCATAACTTTAAAGATGCTTAATAGCCTCTTTTCTTACCCGTGACATATGGTGTTACTATGTCTGTATTTTCCGTAGCATATGCCGTCACACCACTCCGAAACAGTGCTTAAATCAGACAAACACATGTTAACTATGTCGATGTCATTTCTGCATGCCTCAAATGATGCTTATGCTTTGACAACTCATTTAATCTCAGATAGAAATTAGTAAAGTTAATCGAGATTTCAAGAATGAAATTGATGCATAACATTTACATTTAATCTATTTGACGTTTTTTGTTATCATTGTATTTATTATTTATTTGAAAAATTTAGTCCGTAATTTCGTAATTTTTCAAACCTCGAATACATGTATAACTAAATGAACTGTCAAACACAGTACCACAGATGTTTTCCTTTTTTATGAGTCGTCTTTAAAAAGAACACACTGTGTTTTAAGTGCCGCAGGAAAAAAGTTTCATTAAAAAAATATTATTGTTAAAAAAAAACTCGTTTGCCAGTTTCAGTTGGCTGTATGTCCTTGCTGCACAGGGTGTTCAAAACCTATATATCTTTGTAATATTTTCCGAGAGATTTAGCGCCTCTTAGAGGTTATTGATGGGCTCACGCGGAGGCAAGACCTCTCGTACCAGAATTTTATGAAATGTTTAAAAGGCACCAGCAAATAAACCTGCAAAGCTTTGTAAAGCTATAGTTTTATGTTTCCTGGGTAGTCTGGGCTAATTGAGTTTTATGTAGGTATTGCTCCAGTTTCACTTTAGTTTCCGAAAAGTTGCATTATTCATTACATATTCTTTCGCTACGGATGTTCAGCCATTCAAACTAATATTTTTCTTTTACTTGCGAGAATCAAGTTAGCTCCTATCACAAATAAATTATCAAAACTATTAGACTGCCCTTTTACCAACCAAACTACATGTTTATTCGACTCTGACTTCGAGTCACAAATATGAAAATTTGACATAAATTGCTGAAGCAATTTGCTATCATAAAGTTGTTGACGATACGAAAATTTACAGGCAGTATAAAATAATTCAACCTTATTGTTGTTGCTTTTAAAGGAAGCATTTTCGTCGTAAATTTTTTTTTTAATATATTTGAAAACTGTTAACCTATCTTGTGTAGATTATCATGGCAATATTCTTAAGACCATCTCCTTTGAATTATTCCATAGTGAATTCATTAAATCTACTTTGTGATCCTTCGCAGCTCGTTAAGTATTCAACCCACAAAAATTCATTAGAAAAATAAAAAACACATGTTACACTGTAAAAACAGACTCTGCATTGTGTCCCATATATACGTGCCTATGCCAGCAGTGTCTTATGTCTCTGCATATCACATCAACAGATTGTTGTAATTACCGGAATAACGCAATGATGACGAAGAAGATTCAAGATAGATGCAAACAAGTGCATGAATATCACTTCACACAACAAATTACTTCCTTTATTGTATGCAATCTTTCGTCATTCATTCAACATCGTGCTTAAAAACAAAGAGAAAATAAGTGTGAAGCATACGTCGACGTCGAGGTAGTTGGCATATTACCTGCGCTGCAACCCTTCTTGTATAACTGCCTCTGTTTTTCGTTATGAGCAATATAGGGTTAAAGTGAATGAAGGATTCGATTATGAGAATTTGTGCATATTGTTGCAAAGCATGCTAAATCCTTTAAAACGTAACACAAGTGGACAGTTGTGAGGTGGTAAAATACGGTTGAATGTAATGTTAAAAACAAAAAGAAAAGCCTTTTTTCAACACATTTTCAACTGTCTCAAAAATATAAATTCAACGTTTCAACTTGCTCCTGAAAAATCCTTGTTGAGGTTTTTTTAATTCGAACTGATATTTACAGCTTTAGTTGATGTGAAAATTCATAAAGGGGAACGATAGAAGGCCGATAATTGCTTCAAAACACATTAGGGTGCACAGAATACGGCAAGTATAATGAATTGAGAGAAGCCAACGGAAAAGGATACGCCTCAATTGAATACTCATTGAATATGGCGTCAAAAATAATTCTATTTTTAAAAGACTGGAAAGTCTATAGAAAAGATTTTCCTGCTTCTGATTTTTTCCACTAGCAAAAATATAAAACTTTCCTGTAGAAGCTTTCCAGTGCACGCCATAATTTACTTGGCGTACTTTCCACTTCTATAATAGCTATGAGGAGCGAAAGTTTTCGAAAAATTTCACATGCTAGAGAATATGATTCATACGATGACACACCCTTAATCATCATTATATTCTCTTTCGACACATTCGCGCTTATTTGGGACAGTCGAGAAATCGGTTGGGAATTATAAATTAAGTGGGTAGTGATGCGCTGAAAGACAGTGAATTCTTTAAGAATTTACACTAAACTAATGTACGTGTTGTAACATTTACTACAAGGAACTTCATGTTGTGTTATAACAGGCCAGACCATTTGTATAAAATGCTACTCAGAACGTTTAAAAATTAGAAACTGAAATGTTGAAAATATTTTCATTACCCATAAATTGCAAGTGCTTGGCTCTAGGTCGAGCGGCCGAACAAATTTTCATTCATTTTTTTATTCATTGCGTTGAACATATAAAAGTGATTCAGTTAAAAACCTGTAAGAAAATTAGAAACTTTTTGTCGCATTTATTTTATTTATTTATTTATTTATTTAAGGTCCTTTGATGTATCTTGATCAGGTATAGGTATGAACAGTATAGGGCAACTCCATTTGCTAAAGCTAATAGTACAAAGTAATGGTGAATTTTCTTTCATCTCCTCGCAAAACAATATTACCTCTCAAAACTTTTCCGGTAAAATGCAATACAAATGCTACATGTGCCTATTTTGTCCCTGCCTGAATGAAGCCGCTCGGGAGTGCATAGCGCGACTTCCATTATGTGAACGATGCATTTCAGTTGTTTTGTCAATTTAAGCAATAGCAAGAGCTTGGTCTATATGAAACCAGACATTGCCTCCGGGATGTTTCCAATCATGATGTCATGATGTATGAGATAAAACTATGCTACAGCCCAAAAAATTAAGTTTAGATAAGTTTCTTCAGTCAAAACATCAGTTCACTTCAGTATCTACACATACAGTAGAAAACAGACGTATTAATGGCTGAGGATCCTACAGTCCATAAATTGAATTCTTCCACCAGAAATAAACCGAAAACTTAATTTTTCTCTAATAGTCATCGTCAAATGAAAGCATTTCCCATGAAATCGATTTCCAAATTAAAAGACTACATACTTAACTCGTCAACATTCGTCCTTGTTGTTTGATTTAGTTCCGTATATATAAAAAACGTCTTATTTGAATATACGTGTACTGCGACTGATACCTCAACATCGTTAACAAACCTCTTGTAAATACAAACATTGTGAGGTGTCGCATTAACATATCCTCGTGTTTTATTAATTTATTACCATAAACAACAGTAAGATAGAAAACAGGCCATTAAGTAAGTTCATTATTTGGATCTACAACTAGACATAAAGTTAGTGTTTAACATATAAAATTATAATTTTATATAAATTATAAAATTGTATTCTAAAAGTAAAAATTAAAAAGATGTTGCTGTTCGTTAATCCTTACGTCTCTTGACCGTGGAAGCTCAGGTCACATGAAAGGAGCAGTATTGGGAACAAATAAGTTTGAAATATTTGCCTTTTCCCGTAGCCGTTGATAGAGTCGTAATCCTTTTGAAACTATAACACCGATGCGTATGCAAAATCAAATTTTCCAGGAACTATCGACTACTCCCTCTAATGGGATACATACATGTTTGAACAAGGAAATTGGAATTCGCCGGGATGTGGTCAGGAATTGAAATGAATAACTCCCTATAATTCCTTCTTAAATTCATTTAATTTCTCCACGCGTCGGCACAGGTTCTCAAACGAAAGGAGAAAATGCGCGCACATTATCCTTTTCCTACCAAATTAGAACTCGTTATCATTGCAAGTTGTCGGCTGCCATACACATCACGCGGAACTCTTTGTTAAGGGCAGCTGGAGCAAAGATTCCAGAGCTATATTTGCTCGATGATGACTAACGCGTGTACTTTGTTCTCACCATACACCATAATATCCTTTCACATGGGCTCTTGTTAATGTCAAATGTTGATCCTATTACCCTAATACTCACCCATATCTATATATATTCTACTGCTCCTCTGAATGTACGTGTGTGTACATCACCAGGCCACCTTAGCACCAGATGAGGGTTAACATTATTTTATGTTGGTAGGGAAGCATGGAAACAGACCGATTCGAGTGGTAGTTGTAGTTAAGTTCTATTGAATATAGGATTTCTCTGTACATGGAGAAGAAGAATCATTGAAGGAATACGAAGAGGCATAGAAATATAACGATATACTCGCATCCATTTCAGTTCCTTTCATTTTCCGATTGTGTTCGTTGTTGGCAGCGCGCTCGCAATAGGGTCTGGGCGCGACCACCAAAAATTATACATATAATATTAAAAAATACAAATTTTCTACTTGTAAAAACTTGTACTCGTATTTACGTGAAATTTATAAAACACTCTAATAGTATTTTTAACACAATCTTTAAGTAGATATAAAAAGATAAGTGGAAAATTTACAAGCTGCTGTATACAATTGGAAATAGTGAAAATTGAAACGCGAACAAGTTAACTCTTAGCGAAACTGAAAGAATCAAACCTAGCAAACGCCAAAGATTTCATTTTTGTTTTAAGCATCTTTTCAGTCATTTTTATCAAGCTTTTCTCATAGCATATATTATAACTATTTAAAGTATTTTCTCGTATCGTAAAGACCATTCCGTGCGGTGATCTGAATCGCATTAATTTGACTAACCAATCGAAGCCGGCTTCTAGTGTATAGAAAAGTCTTTTTCGATACTGCCATTTATGGAAGTTATCTGAAGGACATGAAGTGATTGTAAAAATTGTTGGTGAGCACAAAGAATAAGTGTGAAGCGAAAACGCTCTAGTGATATCAGTGATAAGTCTAGAAACGGAAACAACGTAAAATTTTACAAAGTAAAACAAAAAAATCAAAACTATTCTGGCATTATTTCGGCGCCGAATTATTTTCTTAAACGGATGCGCGAGCAAGCAACCAATATACTAAATCCAACTTAATTGCCATAGAATTATCTGCAAGGAAAATATTTGTAAAAGATTGTGACTAAGAACAACGCAACAAACATAACGCACAAATTAGTTAAACATTATCCCTATATTGAATTGAAGGAGTATTTTTGCAAAAACAGCCTAGCAGACGCTGCAGTGAAAATTAACAAACAAAGCATCTTCAAGTTTTGTCCGGACATATTCAACTGATACAGTGAACAAAATATATATCCCAAACGCAACAAAAATCGAATAAATATTGAAAGTATATTATTCGTCGCTTCTTGAAATCCATAATTAGCAAATCACTAAATTTCCGCTTAAAAACATATTCCGCAAGTAATAATTTACATCTACACAATATTGAAATAATTATCTAAAAAATATATATATATATATATATAATAAACATTTAACGATTCCGTTTATAAACACATACATAATACAAGGAATAATATTTTCTACACTTATACAGCGCGTCATCTATACAATATAAAATTTATCATTGCATAAAGATATAGCAGTTTAATTTTTATATTTTTGAATAACTTAACTTTTTACATATTTTTTGTGATCTGAAAAGTAAAAAAGGATATCTGAACCAAGTATATATCGTAAACGATAATACCATAAGCAACTAATAGGGAATACAAAAATATTAAACTCTAAGGACCCCATCCACCGTGTATACGCGTGTTCGCGGCAAATAATACAAAAATCAATCTGATTCAAAGCGATAACTAGTTTTATTAAAGTTTTGTCTGAAGGAAAACTATAAGTTTTGTACGTAAAATAACGAATTAAAAAAAAAGACTCATAAAAATGGGCGGATGCGCATCAAAGGACAAGAAAGACAAAGTTGCCGCTGACGCTACCACCGGCGAAAATGGCAAAGCGGCAGGCGCCGATGGCGCTACATCAGACGCTGCTGAAGGGTGTGTATCTAATTCGATATATTGATATTTCTAGCGGAGTAAGAGAATGAAAAGAGGGCGATGGAAAACACGACCACATCATCGTCAGCATAGCCGAAGAAAAACGCAATACATTTATCTGAACTTGTACATTCAGTGCCTAAGAATCTTCAATTTCAACATGGCAACATGCTCTAACACGGATACAAACGACCTCACAATATTTTCCCCATCTCGAATAGGATGTGGAATTTCTCTTTGTGTCCTCGTACTCTTGCTCTCTCTCGCTCTCTGTTCCTCCATCGCTCACTCCACTCTTTATACCCGTATTTTGCAGAAACTGCGTTAATGGTGTCTATATACAGGAAGGCATAGTGTCATTGTCGCCCCGAAGTCTCGCTTCGAAGATTCTTTAAGGTCCTGCCTGGAGAACTATTTTAACTGCCTGCTTTACTTTGAATCTGTGTTTAAAGTTCATCTCTATCGCAGGTTATGATATAATTTCGTACATTCTGATTGTTTGTTTGTTAGCTCCTTTAAGGCTGAATGACTGACAATCCTTTGTTGGTAAAGCGATGTTGATATAGTTAGATGAAAACGGGAGAGGTTAGCACAGAATACGTCTCTTGGACTGATTTTGGTTTTCCTTCCTCCCATACCAATGTCTGTCATGGGAAATCTTAAATGCATATCAAATTTATGATTGTATCACGTTTAGGAGCAATCTCTAAGGTCTTTGTACTCTCGGAGGAAATAGAAAAAGTGTAAAACAAGACACGTTATAGAATCTTGTTAATAAAAAAATAAATTGCATTGCAGAATAAGGATAATACTACCTAAAACTCGTATTTAATTGACATTTTTGTTGATTTGAGTTGTAGCATAATAATTTCGCAATAAAAAAACATTTGATATTAGTGAAAAAATCGTAACGAAGTTCAATTTCTAAGCAACAATTTATTTAATAATTTTAAATTAATGTTTAAAAGACAAATTGGCGAATAATTCATTCCAACCAATTATAAATCAAATTCAAACCTAGCGCAACTACTATCAAATTTTGCCTGTGCACTTTGTATGCAAACATCGATTCTTCTATAAATCATTAAGCCCGTTTTCAATATTTTTTTCTTTTTGTAACTCAAATAAAACGAAAAATCCCTAAGGTTCAATGTTAATTATAATCTCTTATATTCGTCAAGTGTCAAATGTATAATTTGAAAACAATTAGAGTTACTTTTGTTTCCACTGACGTCTTGGCAGTACACGAATTGCGTAGTTGTATCGCACATCGTAGTTATCATTAAAACGTACTACAACTTCAGATAAAAGTAAACATTAAAAATTGCACTGTTCAGATTTTTAGTTTAAATCTAGAGACGATAACTGTTACGACCATTTACGACCAAAAGACCATTTGAATTTGATCGTGGTCGTGGCGCTACAGCTCATCTCAAACCTTGGCCACTCGTATGTGACCACCCTAGCAGCCTTGGTCCTTGTAACAATTCTTGAAGGCCTTATAAAAAACCCTTGTAACCATTCACTTGCCTCGTCATTAAAAATCCACTCAGCGCTTCCTGGGCTTTTCCATTCGTCATCGTCCCTCAGTTTTGACTGCGGATAACTTTCTGGGTATCTACTCGTCGCTCATTTGTTGCAGGTTGCAGCTTCCGTCGATAATAATGAAGTGCAGTAAAGAAGATTCACCAAAAGGTTTGTACAGCCTGTGGGTGTGCCAAAAACTTCATCTACATCCTTTGCGATTGTTGCCTATAATTCGCCTTTCTGATGCATTTGTTTTGAGGCATCGGCGTTTACGTTACACAAGCGAATCTAATACAGGTCTTCCTTCTGCCTTCTAATTGGGTGTTTGCCCCCACATGAGAGCACTTGACTTAAAAATTAGCAAAACTAACAAAAAAGTCTTGTACGCGAGCTATGTATTTCAATATTACATCAGGTGCGATAAATTTTATTTGCAGAATTTTCATGGAATTTTATTTATGTCGATGGTTTCAACTGCATTCACGTTTCTCTACAGGATTCATACTAACATCTCTTCAGGATTCCCTAATATTCATAGAAAAATCGGTTATCTCCCTGTCAATAACTCCTTCTGCTAGATTTGCCTAACAGAGTGATTTTCATCATGCTTGTCGCAAACAGACACGGTTGAATTTGACCAGTCTTACAATCGGTACTCATATGAAAGAGTCCTAGTATTTATTGCATCGGCAGTTTCCTAGTTAATATGCGAACTTTTCGGTTTTTGGACCACGAACTTCCATTCAATGCGTTTATCACATTGATTTGAGCCTAAAGTATTTTGAACACTGTTGATGAAATAGCAGTAAATCTTGTCTTTAGACCATTTTTTCATGCCCACAGCTGTATCAGATCCATAAAAAATGTTTCCGATGCGCAAATCAAAGGATTGATATGGTATAATGTTTCAATCCACCTCATGAAGTGTGAATGCAATTTTCCATTTTTCTCAATCTCCCAGAACCTTTGATCCTCGTGAAGATCACTTTGTCTCTCGTCGGTAGGAACTAGTTTTTTTTTGCCCTCGTCTTTTCGGACTCAAGCTGTAAGCACTGCGTATTTTCACCCTTCATTGCGCACTCTCCTGAGTCTTAGAAAAGTGTAGTAAATGAACAACCGAAACTGAACTAAAACGTCCTTCGACATAAGCTGTAAGTTTTGACTTGCGTCGATTGCAGATCTAATAAGTAGATAAGTTCTTTAAAAAAATTTTCAAAGAATGAAAATTAAGTGTTTTCCAATTTTTTTACTTGTTCCCTCTATAATAGCACCCACAAAAAATTACGCGATTATCTTCCTTTATGACACTCTTCCTTTTATGTTTTCCGAACAATGCAACTTCATTAGCTCTTCGATTTTTTTTCCTGAGTTAGTTCCATGTTCATGCTACGTCCAACTCTCAGAGATGAAGAAAAAAACAAGATAAATTCGTGGATATTCTTCGAGTTTCAGACTAGCTCTATGATAGTAAATAATTTACTTATTTACACTACCTTAGAACAAGATTCCCATAAGAAATCTAGCCATCTTAGAAAATTTATGAAAATATCTGGAAAATTCAATTACATGTCGCTTCAATCAAATCACGTTCGCCATCCAAATTTCACGTTGTTGCTTTTGGTAGAATAATTCCCCATCAAAGTATGCCCCATTGCCGTAAGTCCAATTGTCCACATAGATATAAGGCTGGACCGTCTGTCAATGCGAAAAAAGATTCAGAGAGCGATGCGGCTGTATCGAGTGAAAGAAAGCACTGTGGGAAAAAGAATTGTCCACATACACTTGTGAAAAAGTATGCATTTCGCTACTGATTGTCATTGCATATATATAAATTATTGCTTATATGAACAAATTAATTTTCGCTGATAAGTGAAAAAATCTTTTGAATACATTTGAAATGTATGTCAAAACAATTCTAGCTTGGAAGTTGTTTTTTTCTGTAACAAATGTAATTTGTGCGAAATTGTTGACAATGACTTTAATTTGGAGTGAATGGTATAAAACTTTAGTGGATTGATTGGATAATTGATTTTCTTATGCTTGGATACAATTACCAGGAAACTAACGCTTTGCTTTATCTCATTTCAGAAATAAATCTGATACCATGGTTGACGCTGCTATTTTGGAAAAATTGGAAGCCGGCTTTGCCAAGCTCCAAGCATCCGATTCTAAGTCACTATTGAAGAAATACCTCACCAAGGAAGTTTTCGATAATCTAAAGAACAAGAAGACACCAACATTTGGATCAACTCTTTTGGACTGCATTCAATCCGGTATTGAAAATCTCGACTCTGGAGTTGGTATTTATGCCCCAGATGCTGAAGCTTATTCAGTCTTTTCCGAATTATTCGATCCAATCATCGAAGACTACCACAAGGGATTCAAGAAGACTGACAAGCATCCACCAAAGGACTTCGGTGATGTCAATGCCTTTGCCAATCTAGACCCCAACAACGAATTTGTTGTTTCCACCCGTGTCCGTTGCGGCCGATCAATGGAAGGATACCCATTCAATCCATGTTTGTCCGAAGCTCAATACAAAGAAATGGAAGAAAAAGTATCGTCAACCTTGTCCGGTTTAGAAGGCGAGCTCAAGGGTAAATTCTACCCATTGACTGGTATGGAAAAGGCCGTTCAACAGCAATTGATCGATGACCACTTCTTGTTTAAGGAGGGTGATCGTTTCTTGCAAGCTGCCAACGCTTGCCGGTTCTGGCCATCAGGACGTGGTATCTACCATAACGACAACAAGACATTCTTGGTCTGGTGCAACGAAGAAGATCATCTTCGTATCATTTCAATGCAAAAGGGTGGTGACCTTGGCGAAATTTACCGTCGCTTGGTAACCGCCGTCAATGACATTGAAAAGAGAATTCCTTTCAGCCATCACGACCGTCTCGGCTTCTTGACTTTCTGCCCAACCAACTTGGGTACCACAATTCGTGCATCGGTGCACATTGCACTCCCCAAATTGGCTGCCGACAAGAAAAAATTGGAAGAAATTGCTGGCAAATACAACTTGCAAGTCCGCGGCACACGCGGCGAACACACTGAAGCTGAAGGTGGTGTCTACGATATCTCCAACAAACGTCGTATGGGTTTGACTGAATTCCAAGCTGTCAAGGAAATGTACGACGGCATTGCGGAACTCATTAAGATCGAGAAGAGCATGTAAAGTATAGCTTCCGCAATTTAAATTTATTAAGTAACACTCATTCGCCACATCATCAACAACAACAGCTATTGTCAACAAGAAGAAAAGTAAAACAAAAATAAGCAGAGAGAAAAACTGCATTACAAAGGGATATGAAGGAACTAATAATTTTATTTATTATTAGCATGAGAAAAATGAAATGATTTTTAATTTCTTGTGTTTTCTTGAAAATGATTATATCATAAAATTTAACATCCCATACATTGTTACGCATTGAACGAGAACGAAATAATAAAAAAAAAAATTAAAAATAAAAGAAATTCCTCTTTCCATCGATTATATTGCATTAGCAGAGTTAGCTATTTGTGTAAGAAATTCTGAACATTGTGTAAGACATTCTAGATATCTTGAAGCTCTCCATTGTAAATCGAAAAGATCTTACCAATTAGAATGATTTACCTGCACTAATTTGGATGAATAATAGTTCGTGTCTTCTCGATGACACTACGACTTCGGTGAATAAATAAACTGTTAAATATGCGTTGTGCAGGATACCTCCAAAAATGTTACATAAACGTAAAATTAATCAAAAGAAATATAGAACAATGGCTTAATTGGGTTATGTCATTCTATGCCCAAACATAACATTCATACTAGAAGGGAAAAAAAACTAATTTTATAGTACCTTAACGTAACGTATGTGTTCTATTCATTCAAAAGTTCATAAGTGAATTATTCTCAAACTTAAGCCAAATTATCAAAATTCACCAAATGAGTCTACATATTGTATTTATTCACTAATCTCTAAGCTCAAATCAATTAAAGATAACCTAGCATTGATCACCGCAATCGAAGAAAAGGAGAATTGAACACTTATAAACTATAACCATACAATACTGAATACTTCAGTTGTTGTTTAAATATATCTGTTTTCGAGCAGGTTAAATTCTGACAGAATGGCTCTCTAGCGTGAAGCTAGAATTGAGTTGTAAATGGTCCCGGCATTAAGTTCCTACTCTAGTTCGGGAACGATGTGAAGAACGTGATTTCGCTTTCTACTGAGGTGAAATCCTGCGTCATTTCCCTATCGGTTGGTCAAACGTTTTGTTTGATTCCATCTAGTTTCCTCATGATTGCCGGGATCATTTTTCTTTGCGGGTCTGGGAATTTGACCGTGGCCATTACCAGGATGGTGAGCCGCTTCTTGAGTTTTCATTTAATATCGATTTAAGGATATGTCTATCCCGGAGCCCAAAGTTGAACATTAACTCCATGACAGTAGCTGACCTTTCACCTGTAGCACCGATTACCAACCCATTGCCATCTGATTAGTAATTTGCTTAAAAACTGTAATGTGGGTCTAGTTGGGGAGTTTGAGATGTATTCCTCGCGTCTAACTCATCGATCTTTTCATAGAGATGAGTGCCAACGTCGCTCCTTTATCTTTCCTATGTGAGGATTTTATGTTTGATTACTGTGCAATCTAACTTCTATGTATTTAAGCTTGTTCGCTAAATTTATTTAAATATAATCGCATAGCCAAAGGGGCCAACAGGAAGATCTCATTCTTGAAGATGGAAGCGTCAGTAGAGAAATTGGTGAAATTATTTCCCATATTATAATTATGTGAACTGTGAATATAGCTATAACTGTGAATACAGCTTAAAAGCTTTTAAAAAGGCAATATTATGGTTTCGGTACAATTTTCTTCACAGTTCACATATAGGCAAGATAATTTGTGTCTGAATGTTGTTTATATTCATCAATACAAACGTAAGATTTGAAGAACGAAATTGTCACACTTGGGCTTACATGTTAAAGCATTCTAAATCTCACTACAATTTCCGACGGAGGACTCGACCTCTCGAAGTGAACAATTATGTAGCTACTGTTTTCAACTATGGTGAAAACGTCGTCTACGTATCCTCGCCATGTTTACGTACGTGGGTCATATACACTCCATGAAAAAGTTCGCTACCCAGTGATATCTATCGAAACGCCTGCTTTGGCAAAAGAGTTTTTCGATGCAGGGTACATCAAAGTACAAAATTTACAATTTAATTGAAAGGGAACCATCATCATCATAATTTGACATATAACACTACTAAACAGATAGGATAGGAAGAAAATCAATACAGCCATATTTCTTATTTATATAGTGAAAGATTTATACAATTTTCACAATAAAGATTTTTAGCTATAGGTAAGTAAAAAAAACATTTGCGTCCATATTTTTGCTTTATTCCTCACGATTATTTTTATTATGAGCCTGTTTGCTTTGAATAAATCTACAAATCTCATTGTTGTCTTCAGACAGTGAATCGAAAAAGGTTTTTTTTTTTGCAATCTTGCCAAATGCAAGAGAGACTTGGACCCAGCTGCTGATTAGACTCTAATTTGGTATCGCACGATCTCAGCCATGGACACCGTACGGTAAACAATCTTGTAATCTAAATTTTATGCTAGAACATTTTCATCGTTGTGTTTTTTCACGCTGGTTAATTTCCTCTCCCGGTGTATGGTGTTGGTTAAAATCTGAGGAGTTCCTTTCTTTACGTCAGAGATTATTTTCTTGTGTTTGAACCCATGCCTATTGACTTTTATAATTTTGTTCAGCTTAACTTGTATAGCAATACTTAGATCTCCACGTCGTTTTCAAAACAATTTCATACCATTTAAAGGTTGATGACTTCCGATCACAGCTTCAGGTATGTTTTGAAAAAGTTAAGTATACGCGAGTAGTAGAAAATAATTTTCTAATCTATTAGGGATCGACTGGCAACTAATATTTCAATCTTAGTGAATATCCAGCGATTTGAATACATTGATACTGTTATACAAGCAGTATCAACGCAAGTACACAAAAAATCTATTTTATTAAAAACGTTAAGTTTAAATATTTAAATGGAAGAGGGGAGACACAGCAGTCTACTGTGTGAGGTATACAACTGATGAATAACAATTAAGTACTGAAGTAAATGCTCCTCTCCTATTTGCATTTATAACGCGAGTCACTAGCATTCAACTGCAAAGATCGCATCTACGGAACAATGGCTAGCTCAATTGCTACTCCTGACACGAAACAAGCGTCTCGTAGAAATGAATCTTTGATTCGATTACATTTTGCAAACTAAATCATTTGGGATCCGACTCTGTAGTTGACTTTGGTGACCTATTCCATATCAGTTGTCCACGCGACGTACTTCGTATCGCAGAAACTTCGTTAATCCCAAGATCTTCCAAGAACTCGCTCATTCGCTAACAAACCAGCACCCTAGCGCCGGCAGACGGAGTCAATTCATACACTTGACGTTTAGTCGATTGTCAACTGTTCGCCGATATTAAGGCATAGATTCTCGCGACATATTCTGTGCTGTTTAGTGATCCGTCCATTCACCTGTGAATTTTGCACATACTTTAATAGTTTTGGTGGCATTCTGAGTATAATCATGGTCCAAGCGTGGTTTATGGACAACGATACGACTGCCGACCAACGACTAGAACACCATCTGAATCCTCCGCAGTATCTGACGTTGGAGGAGGTTTATGACAAAACTGGTGTCGAATATTTCAAGGTAAGTGATTGGACATGGCCATGTCATTAGAATAAAACAAAAAATTTTCAAACTACGATAAACTTAATGAGTGATTAATCGCGCTGTTGAACACTACTACTACACTTACCGTGTAGCACTTAGTTTACATTGCACTATCATCATATGGACAGCTGTGTTACTCCAAGGCGAGTATGTTGACGACGAAATTGTACTAGATCAGATGGAAGCACTCTGATGCGACTTCCTTTTCCGACCGTTAAACATATTCAAACGTTAATGGGTTATGCGTTTCGAATATTGATTGATTTATCAGTTTACATAACCAATGTCATCCACGTATGTTAAAATGGAACTGCAAAATTTTAATATATTTTTAGTAAACATTGAAAACATCTTTTCAACTTCTTTACTTTTGACATGAGTTATGTACCTTGACGGGTATGTAACTCATGTTTAAAAGAAGCGTTGAACTATTAGGAAACAAGTTTAGAAGTGAAAAAAAAAAAACAGAAGTCAACAAAGAAATAATAAGAATAGTTGCGATTCCCAGCGAGTCGACATTTGCTTATGCCACGTGACCTATAACCATAAGAAACTATGTTATTCACTAGCCAATCAAATTGGTTGCAGGGATGTATCGTATTAATTTGTTCACGGTGCATTGTAAGGAAATCACCTATCGGTCAATGTGGGAAAGTCTGTAATAAAGTTCCAATTTAAATTGATTCCTTAGAAATTGAAGTCGATAAATCTTTTTATACTATATGCAATTCGATCCCAACTATGAACATACTATTCACAAATCGTACGATATACCAGCAAAACATTGTTGCAATTGATTCTAGAATTTTAAAATTCAGAATCCAGAATCTGAAAAAGATTAACCAAACGTTTCTAGGATCACGAAACCCTCCATCCGATGGAGCTACATAAAATGAAATAAAATAATTGTTTCAAAACAGCTTCGACGGATCCGACTTACAAATATCTTAAAATTGTAACGTTTATTACACTTTATCTGCTTAGTTGTAGAGTAACTCGTCATTTTCCTGCAAAAGAAACTCCAACAAAGCAAGTGTTCCAAACACCATTTAGAATCAGATTTGATTTTTGTAACAGAAACTGTTTAAAACGATGTTTCATAAGTCAGTTTATGCTGGGCGTGCAAATCAGATAGAAAGAGCTGATATATCGATCGGTAAAGAACTTCAAGTTCACGAAGAAGTTGAAAATGTGAATGACATATTACATAAGTACATAAAAGACTTTAACTTATCCGATTTAAATTAGAACAGAAATTATCCTATCAGTGTTGATAATAGTGATCCTAATGCAAAGAAACAGAGTACAGAGAATGTGTGTTCAACGAAACCATGTATTGAAATAATTACTTATATATGAATATGAAATTGAAGAAACGACGCGAATGTGCTACATACTTTTAGATTTAAAATTTTAAAAAAATCTGTTAAAAAAGAATTTGTGAAATGAGAGTATCTGAAACCAGAGTGACTTGAAATGGAAATGAAGTAGCTCATGGAGTCATAAAAACGAGATCGTTTCATCGAAGCAATGTTAGCGATAAGGACCAGAGTATGGTGGAGTAATCGAATGTTTCATGTTCAGCCTGACCCTCAAGACGACTGGTAGTGGCTTGTTTCATTGGGTATTTAACTAAATAAAGCTAATAGGTATGTGCTTGTACTTTTCACTGAGATTTCTTACTGTCCTGTTTAATATAACTTCATTACCTTACTTCATAACACTACATTACATTCATATCATTACAATTGATCATAACTCATGAACAACAATTAGCATTGAATCGACAAAGCACACTGTTGAACTGCTGCTCTAGGACATTTCACGATGCTTTCTTCACTTGATAAAGTACATGATAAAACCCATTTGTACTGATGAAACCCATAAATACTGATAAATACGAACAACTGAAAAGATTCTAAAAAATCCCATTAGTTTAAAACCTGAGAAATGACAAACAAAAATGTAATGAGGAACATAAACGTAACACTGAAAATTGAACTACGAGTATATTAATCTAGAAGAAAACGATTTCAACATATACTTTATTGTTCAATTAAGAAAATGATGGTCCCATTTTCTTGATTGATGATTTATTGTTCTGTTTTAACTCTCTTTTCTCTTATATGTTAGAAAAAGAAACAAGTGGATTGACCATTTAGGCCGACGAATTTTAAGTGTATTTTTGAGTCGTAGAGTGTCAAAAATGGAAGACAGTTAGGTAGAAATTAGGAATGAAGGATGGATAACTGAAAAATATATCTTTCAATATTCCATTCAATTAAAAAAAAATTTTCTTCTATTTCAGTTGAATGCTGAAACGTATCGAATCGACGGGGTTCTAGATAAAATTCGCACGAATCGTGGATACTCTTATGAAGATGAGGTGAAATATATCATGTAGAATAGATATAGACCGATATGTAGCGTTTCTCATTTGTTTAACAACTAGATAACATGCTCGAAGGATTGTCTTCCCGACTTTGAGAATAAACTTAAACAATTTTTCGCTGAACACCTGCACACTGATGAAGAAATTCGATTCGTTATAGATGGATCCGGTTATTTTGATGTTCGAAGGTAATCTACATCTATCCTTAAAGTCAGCTTCAAACAGTACGCCATCCAAAGTTATTCAGCCAGTCATATTAAATTGATTTTATTTCTATTTTGAATTAACTGTCCGTCAACTGATGCATTGATTCGTCAAAAATTTGTACAGCTAAGAATCAATACGATCAGTACACAATTGTACAATTTTATAATATTATAACCATCCTCACTGCAAGCACAAATTTAAAAGGAGTATTACTTTCACTTTGATTACTCCGCGATTGCGTGATTTCATTAGCAAGATTTCAAAATAATTTTTCCAGTACTCATTTCTAATACAATTGCATATGTAAATATAATTCTGGTTACTTATATAACTCAAACTTAATGCTCGGTGATATTTTCTCGTCAAAAAGCTAACTCATTAATCATCCTTCTCACAGCGCCGATGACAAATGGATTAGGATTCAAGTTGTTGCTGGTGATATGATTGTCATTCCTGCCGGAATTTACCATCGATTTACTCTAGATACAAATGCAAGTTGAAGTTGAAAAAGCATGAGAGTAAACTATAAACTACCTTTTTTTCATTCGTTACAGAACTATATAAAAGCCAAACGATATTTTATCGGCGAACCGGTTTGGCAGCCTTACAATCGACCGGCAGATGATATGCAATGTCGCAAGGATTATATCGAGCGGCTATCGCGTGGCTTCAAATAAAACTAATTTTAATTGAAGTGTATTTAAACGGACATCGATTATTGACTTATATAATGCCTGGAACTGAAACTTGATTGCTCACAATCAATGCAACATTTAAGTGGGAAATTAGAATTGAATATGGTAACATAGATATTGAATTTAATTGTAACGAATTATTGTTCCTATCAACATTTATATATGTTACCAATAAAAATTTTAACGAAAAAGAAAACATAAACGAAATAACTTTTTATTTTGAAAATAGAATGGAAAATCATTAGAACCATGCTAGCAGCAGTGAAAATGAATATTTTCACAATTTACTCAATGTAGTAGTGGAAACCTGGACCTCTTTAACGCGACAAACCACAAAATTGGCTTGATACAAGTTGCAATAATCAAAATATTATCTTTGCAGTTGCACTCGGCTGATGTCTTGCAAGATATTAACAAGTTTAAGCCAAATTTTAAGTGAAATTTTATTATTTAAAACAAAAAATAAACGATAACAACTAGCCGCAAATAATGTGTGGTTGTTCCGACCTCAGAAACAAGACCCGATAAATAAAACATATGACTTTAATCCGTGCTATCACGAGGTAGTGTCTTAGGACCTACACTTACCTCACACGCATAACGGACCTCCCAGCAAATCCTCACTTTTCACGTACTACTAGATTTGCTGATGATACCGCCCTCTTCATCTCTTTCATCAACCCAATCACTTCTTACAAAGACGAAGAGTGGACAAATGTTACCATTGATTAGACCAATGAGAGGTATATAAGATTAAACGAATATGAAATCAAATGAACTACTGTTTTGCGCCAAGAAATCGATTTTGTAAACCGAAAACGCTCCGGATGTTGTCGTAGTATAGTATTCATCATCTATGCAACATATACCGGATGCGTGTCCCGCTGCTTGCAGCGACATTTAAATTTATATTTCGTGTTTTAGAGGTGCAATATTCGTGTAAATGGGTGGAATGCACCACATCCATGTTTTGAAAATTAGTCCCGAATGAACACATTTAGCGTATGCTAGATGGTGATAAAAGAAGGTGTCGAAAACAATCTTTTTTTTCCTCGTCCTACACTATGGTAGGTGGTATTGGCTATGGTGCCGTGCACATTAGCCAGCGTTTTCGATCTTAGTGCCTTGTGGCAGATTATTGACTGTGCCCCTTTTGGGGTCGTTCTGGTAAAACAATCTTCACCCGGGGCCTAGTTCTATTCACGTTCATAGCTTTAATCGACTATTATATAAGGCGGTCTGTTACGGTTTTTTTGCAACCACCCTGCTAAGGTAACTTCAAATTATTTACTGAACGCGCTTCTGGTAAACAGACTGCATATACTTATGTATGTTGGTGAACTGGATCAAAGTGCCCGCCGGCCAAATGAACGTCAGTCTCTTAATGAATTTAATGTCTCTTAATGAACTTTATATAGATCACACAAAAATTGCACTCTAAACCGGCGTTGCGATATTGAATATGCTTTGAACATTTGAAAAAATTCTCGGTCGAATAGATAGAATGAACTATATCAATTTTTCTTAAAACTGTATACAATAATTTTACATTTTATTTACAATTTTCATCAACTTTTTTATTAATCGTAGCTGTGGGAAATAATTATTCCAAAGGATCGCAGGCTCTCTAAAGTTGCATTTGAAAATCCCTAGATATGTACACACTGTACATCGGGCAAGCTTGGAAAAAAATCTAAAGTCAAAAGACGTAAAGAAAAACACGAACAAAAATCGGAACGACTGGATTTGGACCGAATGGCAGACGATGGTTGATGGTATTGTGCGGTGTTTCGTGTATTCTGTGTATTCCCTGAACGTCGTTGAACGATACGAGCGGAGCGAAGTGAAGAAAATAGACAATTTTTGTATGTATCAAACCAAAATAAAAACGAAAAAAACGTGCAGCGGCATATCCCGCGGATTATCAAAATAATTGAATATGTGTCGAATCGGCAAATGCTGGAGAGGACAGTGAAGTTTTCGATTCGCAGTGACTCGACCCTTGGATAATCTTCGGTGGTAGGAAATCCCGAAAAGGAATTGTTCTCATTTGATTTTTTCGTCTTTAATCAAACCATGCGATAATCGATTTGATCGCATAGTGTCGATGTATGCGTGTCTGATTAGAATTGGCGGCGCGAATGTGGTGAAAACGCGCCGCGCGTTGACATACAACTACTAAGAGAAGTTTGAACGTTTTCGCTGTGCAGTCGTGTCGTGTCGATGATATACGCGAAGGACTGCTCGACCTGAGAATCGAATTCGGTGTTTAAGCGACGAAAAGCAATCGTAAAAGTGGTCGTAGTGCGTGCAGTGACACACGAAGCATACGTGAAGGTGAAGTTGAGTGCGTGCGGAGAGGATTTTGGCTGCGGCGTGATTTGCATTCACGCGGTATCTCGTCCCCAATCCGCCGCAATCGCCGCTGGATGCGCACGGGATGCAGTACGTTGGAAGTGTAGTGGTGGGTTGATCCGCGTGTGTGACGTGCGTGTGCAGAGTGACGGATGTGTTCATGTGTAAACGACGTGTGAAGCTTGTGTAGAAAAGAAAGAGCGGGAGAGAAGGAGCCTGATCAGGTGGCGAGTGAAAGTGTAAGAACGAGCGAGATAGTGCGCTAGACACACACGAGTAGACGAAGTGGAGCTTCGCGAATTTGGATACGAGAGTACGTACCTACACACGCGAGTGGGAATAGCGCGCGGACCCGTTGGAGGAAATCTTTTTTGGAATTATTGACCCCGTCGCAGGTACAAAACACATCTCACTTGTTCACTTTTTGTTCTCCCGTTTATCTGTTTTCTTAATTCGCCGATAGTTTTTAATTCGCGGTGGCAACTCGATTAAAGCACTAATGGTGCCACGCTGCTAATAATACATATTGGCAAGTGTGTGGGATCATTGGCTCGCGGATACGCGGAGCTTATCTGGCAAAGAGATGTTGGATTTGCTGGCCGCACTCCTGTCATTTGCCATTGCCTCTGATATCGCTGCATCTGATACCTCGGCGATGTGTTGGCCGTGACGGCTGAGACTCGCTAAGAAGAAACAAAGGTGACGTAGTTGGTCGGCTGTTATCAGTTGGCCAGTGTAGCACTACTAATGCGGGAATAGCGGAGAAGGGAGTCGGGCAGATGCGAAATTGTTAGTGGGCAAGGGAGCATTAATCGATGAATAAATTTACATGTTGGTTCGAATTTGAATGTTATGTTTCGTGGACCGAAATGTGGTAGTTTTCGTATCACTTTAGCACTCATCATGTCAAGAGTGCATTAGCATCTTTTGTGGCTACCTTGTTAGGTAGTACGCGATGTATTTGCTCAACGTCAATTTCACATTCAAATTTCAAGTGGTTTTCTGGGGAATCGTAGCTTAGTTATCAGTTGGAACCATCGTCAACGCGATTATCATGAGACACTATCAGCATTGTGTGTAACATTCGGCGTTGCCAGGTGTTGCAATGACAATGTTTGGACGACAATCGATGAACTTAGCTCACTGAATTGGTCTTACCAGCACACGTAGGAAGAATTACATAATATTTGGATACTGCTAATTGTATGTACGAAGGACAGTGCAATAATAATATTTAGAAAAATACTATGTGGACTCTTCACATATAATAGCTAGCATCAGTCTAACATCAATCATTTGAAAAATTATAAATTCAGTATCAACGCTGATAAAAACTCAATATAAACAAAAACTTCAAAACGAAGATTGGAACGCTTGTTTCCAATTTCAAAACGAAATTAAAAACAAGCTTTCTCTATCACGATTAAAGGTTATATAACTACTAATTCGCCTTATTCCGAAAGCCTTATAGCTGGAACAAATTTCGCTCATATCTAGACAAAAATTATCTAGCTTGCATTTTTCATCAAAAGAACCGATGACTTGCGAAAAATGGAATTCGTGAGTATTAGAACCTTTTTTAAATCAAACCATCGAATCGTATGCGAACAATTTGTTGTATATGAAGGATCTAAAATTCATATGGAAGTTAACTTGGCAGCCTTTCTATTTCTAACTGCAGAAATTGTTGTAAAGCTTGCACTGGAAAACCGTACGAAAGAATTTTAATGAAAAATGTTAACACACGCATAGGTAATAAAGTCCCAGGACTAAACTTTACAAAAACATTATTTTCTCAAATTTCGACTTGACGTTTTATCCCGCCATTTATAGTAATGTGATCATTTCCACGGTTCTCTAAATTTTCTCTTTCTCATAGAACGATTTGTCGTCTTGGGCCAAAGTAAATTGGGGCCACATTTAGTGATTAACTTTCACCACATTGACTTGTTCATCGTGGCATTGCGTTCTGGAAACAGGGGTTTGTTTTAGTCATCCTCATTTTGACATCCTCTATTCGACCCTATAACACAATATTGTAGTTGTGGATGATGGTCTGGCTTTTTCATCAGAAAGTTGATGAGCAAAATTTTGATGACCTACATAGATACAACATATGAGGACACTGTGGCCAGAATTTATTTCTGTGATCCATAACTTAACCCAAGCTATTGGCTAAAGTGTCACGCCTTAGTTTTTCAGTTAGAAATTTGATCAGCCATAGAAATGGCAATGAGCAACCTGAACGAAAATCTACACAATTTTTGGATAACAAATCACCGATGCAGGCGCTTACCTATAATCGCGAAGCCGCACACTTGGTACAAGGTTGCAGCGTAAGGAAGACAAAATATTATAGATAGAGATGTGAAGAGGGAAACCAAAGAGCGGACGAACTAGCAAAAGCTGATTAGGCCAGTCAAAATTTACGAAATGTGAAATGAAAGTGTAATCTGTGTAACGTTTGGGAAGGAGATGCATTCGACAGAAAATGATGATGATAGAAAAGACCTACCCTAATTAAAAGGAGGACCGAACAACTCCTGCGCGGGAACAGAAATGTTGTAAAAACTTTAGCGGGAATGCTCACGTACCACAGTCTTTTGGGTTAAAACGTTAATGACACATGTGTTGGGTCAAAACATCAACGTGTGGAGAAGAAAGTCCAGAACAAATTCTACTAGATTGCCCGGAAATAAGCACTTCTCGTGGCTAATATTCGATTGTGGTATGAGCACATATAACGACAAAGAATACAAATTTAAAGCGATTATCTTCAATTGTTACTTAAATTTTTAGTATTTTTGATGCATTTAAATTTTGATTGGCAGTTGTTGCATCAAGTTGAATTACAAGAAGTGTTAGAGTTGTTTTGTGGAACATTGCTGAAATGTTCAAAATTACTTTGTCTTGTTGAAAATATGGCAAACATTAGCGATAACTTTTCGATATCGGCAAAGTTGACTTCGATTCTGGGAATAGACTGGTGGAATTTTTGGCGTTCCAATTAGCTACAAAAATGTTTTTGTTCCAATAATATAGAATAGAATATCCAGAATGAACAATATAGAACAGAACATCCAGAATGTGCCTAAACCAAGATTAATTGTGAGCTTACTCTCACTTTCTGACGGGAGAAACTGATGAGCTGTCTGGAAAGACATAAAAGCTGTATCTGTCATATGCAGAAATTTCAGAATCATAATTATAAATTATCTTCATTGTGGACTTGATGGAATTTTTTAACATCTAAAAGTGGAAAATTTTCTTCGATTATGAAATCAACCGAGTTATAGTTGCTAATTTCTGCGAGTGAGTTTGCTTCCCGTCAATCAACAAAATAACTTACTCGTACTGGAGAAATTATTACCAAAAATGTTTTTGTTTTTAGCCTGCACCTCAATAATTTTTTGGAAAAAAATTTATTACTTTACTAAGACAAATTGTCAGACTGTCTCGATTTTCATCTGTAACTTATGAAGCAGTTAGTTATATTTTGAAAGCAAAATATCTAAAAACCAAAACTGTTAAAAGAATATATAAATGTTCTGAAATATATTTTATATTCTTTGATGCTAATGTAGCTCATAAATTCATGATTTACTTTTTAGAATTTTTATATTTTTTCATCCAAAGATCGAATCAGCACAGGTTCGATTTGGCTGGCATGTTAAAATGGGTGTTTAATAGTTGTCAGAGTTAAAGTTAACAAATATCTTGTCTCGAGTCGACTTTTTATGTATTCCTCTACTTTATCATTAATGCTGTATGTTTGTCGTTCAATTGCACATATGAAATATTACTATTCCCCAAATTATTCTCGCCTGTAAAGTTTTTGAGTTAGCTGTACCTTTCGCCTCATTTGGAAGAATTCTGGATACCTCAGAAGACAACGGGAAGAATTTCGCGTACATTTCCAAGCCAAAAAGATTCAACATACTTAAGAAGTCAAATCGGTTGATCATGTTTTACGTTTTGTTTCCGATTGAGTCTAGCGATTCAGATTTCGGGAAAAATTTTATATTTTCTTGTGAAGTGCATTTCTGACTCATTAAATGCGCTAATAAAAAAAGCTTGGTAATATCAATTATCGCCTCTTCATGCTCAGAAAATCAATGTTTTGTATGGCATTTGACCTCATTGTGTGATTGGTCTTTATTTCTTGAAGATGTAGATATTAAGATAAAGAAATTACATAACTATAAACTGCAAACTTTACAGGAATATGCTTAAAGAATTATCCTGGTCTAAACTGAAAACATTGTCAATAGCAATGTTTCTTCAATAGAAACAAATACCGAGAAGATTTATTTCAAGAAATGGCAGTGTCGACAGGCAATCATAATTGTGTAGTCTCACATCTTTTGATTTTTTTTCTAGGGGGGCTTATGAGTTCATTTGTGATCGAGAATTAGCTAAGAATGATTTTCGTTTTTCAAAGGAATATTAGGCATAATATGTGACAGAATTGTATGAAAAAGTGGTTGTTGAAATGCGTGTATGACCAGCGTATATATTCTAACGAAGCGAAAGCGATATGATCAAACACATTTAAGGCATTTAAGCGAAATGATCAAAATTTAATGTCATCTATTACTCCTCAAAATTGTTCCTCTGGTAGTTATAATTTTATATTTTCTTATATCAATTTAAAAGTACTGACAGGCATAGCGATGGACACGGTTTAATGCACATTTGTTCCGCAATGGATTTTTCATATTTTTCGAGCAAAATTTCATTTAATGAAGAATATTTCCAGACAATGGTAATTCATTCTTTTCAGGAACACAGAAATAATCTTACATATTCTTCAATAGTTCAAACACTAGCGTTAGCACAAAGAAAAAGAGCATTTTTATCTCTTTAGAATGATAATTAGATAAGAATACTTCTTTGTTGTTTTCCGCATTCTAATTTAATGAATACAATTTATGTTGTGCTTAATTTTTCCTTTCAAAAGTACGCATTCTCCCTACATATGTACACCTATGATACACAGCTTCACATTGGATCAATACCGCTTGTACTTGCAATAAAAGTTTTCCTTATTTTTTTAATTGAATTTACCTGGTAATACTGGGCGTACATATATGCAAAAACCACGATGTTGTGATACGACAAGCAGCACAAACCACCGTCGTGGCCGTTTCGTTCCGGTGGTATATCGCGCCCCATTTTAACTCTCACCAACGCGCATCTGCCGACCTTCGTCGTACTCATATGTAAGGCACGACACATGCCAAATAAACCAAATTGTAGTGTCGCCTTAAAAATTACATGACTTTTTGTTGTGTTTGAAATTTCCAGAATCTGTGAATCTCTTTTTCGTACCTTTTTCTCGCTGTCGTCATCTTTTCGTTACAAGTCTTCATTTCTGTTCGTTTTCATCCGATGAACTGGACCAGAATGGCTTTGAAGTGTGTCTAGCATGCGTGTACATACTGCTGGGTAGTTAGTAGTTATGTTCGTTTATTTGATTGCCACGTTTGCCATTAATGCTGCACGACCATTTAAAATTCTTTTTGCCAATAAGACCTAGACACACCGTTGCGATGGCAATGGCCCGACAGCGATGGTACCAGCAGGTTTTCACAGCTAAGGAAACATATTTAAAGGGGGTCACCTGCCAGTTTGTATAACAATGCAGGAAAAAGTCACATGGACCATCCATATATCCTTAGGAAATCGGCCGTAGGTGGATGCATTCGTTTAGTGGATGGGAAAGCATACCTGAAGAGGACTCCATGAAGAGTTACTACTTTTCAGTTATGGTCCACATACTGACTAGCTCAACTTAAAGTCATTTTGCGAAATTCGGATCTGATCCTGCAAATCATTATGAATAAGTAAAGGATATTGTATGAAAAGCGTTAGCTAGATCGCAATTCATTATTCCAATTCGCGTTAGGTAGTTAACTAACCCCAATAATAACACGCAATAGCTAAACAAATTATTAACAATGATTCTATCGAATGATTATGTGAAGTCTTCGGAGATAAGAAAAAGTTAATCGTGCTGATCGTTTGTGACGTCCAATAATAAACTCGCTTGGATTTTACTGTACGTAACATTTAAGGTGTGGTGTAATCTTAAACTTTTTCCATTATTGATCTGGAAAGTGAAATACTTTAACAAAAAATAACTTTCACTCAATGATTCGTGTTTTTCATGCGATTCTTCAGCCCATCGAAGAACGAATCGAGTGAAGTAGGTATTCGGCTATATCGTAAGATTAGAAGATTTACAATAGACTTAACTAAAACTCTGATGACGAGGAAAAATAATAAAAATTGAAGAAAAAAATGTCTAGAAGAAAGGTCTAGAAACTTTTCATTTTGGTTTATATTGCTCATGTAAATGTATTTAGAAATTCAAAAATCATGCAGTCCATAGCCGTACTACGAAAATTAAATACAAAACAAACATAAGAATAAAATTGGTACTTGCAAATATCTACACTTTTCACATGAAATCGTTCAATGCCAAAAATTTAACGAAATTCAGTATATACCAATTTTGACCACCATTAAGTTAATTTCCAAATGTAGCAAAATACTTGTCTTACCTACGGTTTTGTTATTGAAAATATTCCTGAAAGTTCTCACAAGCCCAAGTGTCACCCGATATGAAAACTTTGTATTCTGCCAGCAAAAGAACTTTAGGAGCTAAATCTTGTGAGTACGATAGGGTAATAAGGGCGGCTACAGAATTAAAGATCAGATCAGGCGTATTTTCGAGATGACAGATCATCGCCATCACAATAATTTGATGGCACATTATGCACCCGGTTCCCAAGGGAAACCTCTACGTAGAAGACAGCAGTCACTGTGTTTTCTTCAGGATTTTGTTTTATTTTCTATTTTTGAATTTCATTGTTCTTCACATTTCCTGCGTCAAAAACTAGGCACTTCTACTCACAATGTTGATAAATTAAGAACTCTGCGTTTAACATAGACGAAGTCGTGAAGAATTCAAAAATAATCTGTGCTCAAATACAGAAACCAAATCGAAACACCCTATCGAAACATAATTGTTTATAGTAGCTCATTTAGAGTTTTGAACTTCTTTTGGACCGTTCGAATTAAATATTTGTAAATTATTTTCGTGATTTTGAATTTGCAAACAATCTGTTTGCTTTTCACTTGACATAAATCATCGACAAATATGAAAAAAGTTAAAAAAAAAATGAGACCTTTGTGTTTGCAAAGATGCAAACATCAGACATCTCAAAATCAGCATCCCATCATGAAACCATTTTTGGCGAAATTTCTTTTGAAAAATCATCACAAACCACTAGTTTATTTCTCTAAATTAAATTGTGAACAGTCCCGCCCAATTTATTATGTTCCGTTCTCTCAAGAGATAGCAGCAAATGGCATTGATAATCAAATTATTATGGTGTAAAGGAGTCAGCGGTATAGTGGAAGTTGGTTCAATTTTATAACATTTTTTAAGATACGTAGTTTGCACTATAAATTCTCTAAGCGAAATACATGGATAACTACTGAACTACGAGATGAAATACTGCAATTACGCAATGAGACGGTCTAAATATTACTAAGGGTCTACGCGTAAACTCGAGGAAACAACAGGAATAGTTAACAGCTCATGAGTTTCTTCAGAGTTTTTTCTCGGATTTACGCTTGCTTCAACGGTGTGGAGATAACGTAACCAAGTAAACAGCTGTTTTAATACATTTGACTGAGTGTTGTGAAGATTACAAAGAGCATACGAGGCTAGGACGACCTTTTTTTCTCTTTCCAAACGTGCTTATGAACTTAATTTGAGTAAAAATTGTCTGTGTGCAGCTAAAAAAGGAGATGTCTGAAGTTTGTATCATTGCAAACGCAAGAGTCTAGATTTTATTCCACGTTTTGAGTTTTTTGGGCAATTTGAATCAAATGCTTGTAATTTTTTTCGTGATTTTGACTCTACTAACACTCTACTAGGCTTCCACTTGAGTCAAATCGTCCGCAAAGTGAATCCTCGGGACCACTGCGTTAGCAACGATGCAACCTTCACACATTTCAAAAAAAGCCCAAGTACTATGATTTAATCCATAACATACTTCACAAACGTACAAACGTTACCTATCACTGGTTCTAATGTCGCTTTTTTTGATTTTAGATGCTTGCTATGAATGGATAAATATCTGGGTTTAGATTGATTTGCGTTGATACAAAGTTAGATAAAAGTGAGAGAGTGTAGACCATACGAATTTTTCGAGCTGCAGAAATTTCAAACTCCATTGATTTTGAATTGCAGGAATAAATTTTCGGATATTTATTCGACGCGTTTCAATTTGGAATGTATATTGGTGTTTTTATCATACTGAATAAACATCTGTTGCATTTTTACATATACAGCTCGGGTGTTAGAACCTTATTATTGGCATCAAAATTTCAGGTAATCTCATATTTTGGCGAAAGAACAACAATTATTCATAAGTTTAAGATACGACCGGATTACGCTAAAATGAAACGTTTTTGAATTGGGCAGAATAGATAAATGTACATGATACACAAAGCTCTTCATTAGACTTAGCACACTTAAGCACAGCCTTAAGTTAGGCTGTTATCAGAGAAAAAAGTGTATAGGAGATAAAATGATATTTACTGTTTTTGTCAACTTTTCGCGCAGTCATAGAAAAAGCGTATTCATAATACGGAAAAATATGAACAAAATTTTAAGTGGAAACGAAGAAGAGCTTATTTATACATTTGGATTCTTAAACACTTGAAATATGATCATTTGTGTTCATTTTTTAAATAAGGACTAAATAAATAAATTTTTAAACTTTACTCGCATTTTCCGCGGGAATGTTAATACTTCAAAACGCGTAAATTAAGTGTTCTGGAGATCATATCTCTTCTTCTGAACACTTAATATTTTGGTGTCTGAAGTTTGCATCGTCGCCATCCTCCATTTTTATTTTTGAATACTTTTTGGATAATTATTTAGATTTAATCGAATATTTTTTAAAGTAATTTATAGCACTTCTGTTTACGTTTTAGTTTAATCATTTAATCTAATCTAATTTAATCATTTAATTTAATCATCTTAAGTGAAAAAAATGTGATGCAAACTTAGGACACCTTAATATTTCCCTTCCTTCCCTCTATGATTTGATTATGAAGATGATTCACATCTTTTTCTGTAAGATTTTTATGCTTGGCTATCATCTCTCCGATTTTCGAATTAGCAAAATTCAGGTTTATTACCCAACATTCGTTCCTTATTTCCTCCTACTGTTGGTATTTTCCGTTGAATTTCCGAATTTCTTGCTTTGCATATACTTTACTTGAAAGAGAGTTATATCAGAAATAGCACAATGCTTCTAAGAATCCAAAGATCCATGATATGAATTGGTCTAAAAGTAGAAAAAATTATTCCAGGAGGTGTTGTTTCGCCATTTTTACTCTATTGTTACTTTGTGTAGCGAAATCTCCTTCATTTTCTAATCCAGAAATAACTCTCGTTCTCCTTTTTCGGTGTAGTGATGTTACAATAATCCTGATTGTCGCCAAGACGAATATTTTTCGCTTTGCATGTTAAAAAGTCGATTTATTTTATATTTTTTAAAACGGTCATATTCAAAGTGGGTTGAAATATATCCTATCATCCATGTAAGACTCGACAAAAATGCGCTTAGTTCACCAGCCCCAAAGTGTAACGAACGACTTTCAGAATAAAAATAATTTTTGGAAATAATGAATTGAATGCAAATTTTAATTGCACCCTGGCATTAAGCGATTGAAAAATTGAAAACGGACAAACTTCCCATACATATGTAATACATTCATGACTTAGTTAACTAGCACATTTCGCGAATACAGTGAGACTGCCGGCTTAAGTTCAGAATCTGCGTACGAAACATTCCTATTGTATATGCGGCTTTTGTGTCGCGGATTTTCTATTGGCCAAATCGGGATGCTGCGATGACTTGATTCCCGGGATGGAGAAAGCATATGGGAGATGCCACACAACAGAGGCGTATTTGAGTGAAATACGGATAGTGCAACCATGGTAGCTTTAAATCATCAGCAAATGCAAGTTCATATCAAATTCACCTGCCCCAACCCCTTTCACCAGCTGGTTGGTAGTTACGCAATCGAATTTTCCTGTTTTCCGCTTTAAGGTGTCTAATTCATGGAGGCTAATGTCTTGTCGGCACCAACGCAGTACCTACTCCTGCTCGGTTGTGTTATGCAGGTATGTAAAACCATGCAAACATAATATGTGCGCGTTACGTATGTATGTAAAGGAATATATAAACCCACGTTTGGCGCATTCTTGGCATTCGTAACGCCAAGGTGCCATGTGATTATGAGTTCAAGAGGTTTTATGGCGGCCGGCGTGTACCTGTCTCGAAAACTTGGTCTGGGACGGAGTTGAAGAGCCTCTACCGTTTGCTTAGCTTATTGTCGACAAGAAAAATAAAAGAGGCCATTAACAGGTTTATGGCCTATTGGCGAGTCGATTTAAAGCGCTTTAACCGTCTTCGCCATGGTCGTCGGCGACTCAGAGGTGCACGACGTGTGTGCGCTTTCTTTTATTGAGTGGTGGATTTGTTGGGTGTTTTGCTTTGCTCAAAGCGATTGGGATTTAAGTTAAATATGTGTTTCATGACATGGAACATTGTTGAGAATTAATAATAGTCTGATGCTTACCAAAGCTGTAAAGGATAATTGCACGCGAATCAATTTTCCAGTTGATAAATTTACGTTAATGAAGTAAGCAGAGTTGAACCGTTGAGATATGTAGAGTAACATCAATAAAATAAAGCAATCGCCCCAATATCTTGACGAAAAGCTCTTCTGACCTATTTATATTGAATTGTAAAAGCAAATTTAGATTTAAAAATCGTGCATTACACAATGAATTCAATCGGAAATCAAATAGTGGCTTGCCCGCCATTATAATAAATTGCAACAGTTGTGTGAGCGATTGCCTTTTTTTTCTAAAGTTATTTCACATGTATTTTGCAATACAAAATACACGGATTTTTTTTTTGAGACAATGAACGACAAAAGATAAGATGCCAGCTTCCAACTGCTGACAAGCTCGTGTAATCTAAAAATACAAAAACGAGTCTAAGAAAAAATGAGATTAAAAAGAAAAGGTTGAAAAAGAAGAAAATCGTACAAACCGCGTTCTTTGGTGACACCATTGCAACAACAGCACCATCCGCGAGCAATGAAATCATCTTAATCGCAATCAAGCGACATTTCTCAATCTTCTACTAGCACATGTATCTCGAGTGAGCTGCAACTATTTGGATTTTTGTTCGGGTTTTACTCTTTCAAAAAGGAAAAACGAAATTTCTGCGCTTGAATCACGATTAATTGATGATTAGAAATGTAGCGTTGATGTTTTATAATAGCGATATCTCCAGGAATTACTTGGCCACAAAAATTTTGCTGATAAAATCTCTCACAAAAGAGCCAAACGTAAATGGCTTGCAATTATGCATTCACAACACATCCTTCTGCAATATCAGTGAATGCTAGTACTAAATAAAGACGCATTGCGAACTTGCTTTGTGAATTTGTTGAAATTTCCATTTCACAAAAATATCGGATCGCTCCATAGTGGGAAAAGGATTGGGATGCATTGCATTTGTTTCTGGTATGCTCCTTATTTTGAAAAATTCTTCAAGAAGTTTTTCAATATAACCTGCGCAGTTATCATAAACTGACTATTTAATTTTTCTCATTTTGTCATAGTCTCAATCAGTGATCTACTTTTCTCAGTGTTGTTTTACTTTCTCTAACAAGTTCTTTTTCTTGTCATCAAACAATTTCGTTTAAATTGTTTTTTATTACATTTATCACTGCACGTCGAAAATGAGCATTAAATTAGTGAAATTTGATTTTTCTAAAGAACAGTCAATAGTCAATAAATTTGAAAAAATAAGATCATTGAATATTCCCCTCGTTTTCGTTTAACAGAACGCAGTGTTTACAACAAATTCGTCATAACTTTCTCACACATCGCGTGAGAAGTTTTTTCATTGATATCTCATAAAACAGCGTAAGTACAAGTACTCGATTTAACAGGAGTTATCTAATTTAACACATTAAGGACCGCTTACGAGTTTTCTCATGTTTCGCGCCCCATCTATTACAGCCCGCTCACGAGTTTTCTCTAGTTTCGCGTTCCGTCTGTTACGGATGGATCACGAAATAACCCGTATTTCCCACACGCTGTCTTTAGATGTCACTTACTTTCATACATTGTATCCTACTACCTCAACGGCCAAAGCGGGTAATCCCAGGCGTATGCCTCATAGAGTTCTTTGCGGTGCTTAATGTGTTAAGCAGTATATCAGTTGTATTGGTAAAGATTTCTTTCATTTGTCTGTTTAGCAAAAAGACCAGTCTCAAAGTTTTTGAGTGGAAAAGTTGTCTGTTTTATCTCTGTCTGCCGGAAGCCACCCTGGAGTGTGCTTGCTGTTCGTCCGAACGTCAGAGAAATCATAGATGCGTATTTTGCCCTCACACTCTTGCTTGTGAGCATAGTGTTCTACTCATATTTGATAAGCTCTACACTATGCACCTGAACCTGTTCCTTCTAATTTTTTGAAAAGGCGATAAATAGAGCGTTTTGTTGATGGGTTACGAGGACTATGCATTTATCTCAACGCATAAATCGTCGGGCGCACTGAACACTTATTTTGATGACACTTTCTTTTGATTGAATTATTTTGATAAAGAAATTCGAATCGTCACTTTCAAAACAGTTCTGAGCATAAAGGTGAAAGTTTGAGTTTTTCTATTTAGTACTCGGCTTGTGGTGGTTAACATTCTAATGTCCCTATTTGTAGGGTAAACGCAACGCTTTTAATTTTTTGTCAATATTTCTTTTAATTAGATGAAATCAAACCCTGATAGAGTGCAAAAATTTGAAAATTCAAATCAAATATACAAAAGGTTTGAGTCAAATTATCCAAAAAACATTCAGAAAGTTCAACATTTAGAGACCGTTGCGTTTGCAACGATTATCCCTTCAGAAATCTTTATTTGTAAAGTGTACCGTTATTGTATATATAATATGGTGAAAAAATATTTCAGTCTGATTTATAGTCATTTTAGAATCTGGTTTTTCTTCACATGTATTCAGAAATATTCAGCTTTAAACCGTGAAAACATATTCGTATATTCGGTGTATCAGATCTCAGATATCTGAATTTTGCATTATTGCAAACACAACAAGACATTTTTTTAAAAATTTTATACTAGGGCAGTAGTAGTTTACCGGGAACTCCATAGTATAAAGGTGTCTGAAGTGTGCATCGCTGCGAGCTTTTTTCGGATAGGCATACTGTGGAATATTTGTAAATCTTTGAGGCGTCTGAAGTTTGCATCGTTGAAAACACAATGGTCTAAAATTTTTCGACTTTTTGAATGTATTTTTGATAATTTTTCTTGAAATTTTTGTAACCTTTATGCACATTTGTCAATAGTTTACGCTCTACTAGGATTTCATTTCAGTTTAATCATCCACAAAAAACAAAAAGAGATAAAATTTGACAGCGTTGCGATTTCAACGGTGCAAACTTCAAACACCTCGCTCCGATGATGATGTTCATTTCATCTTCAATAAACTCAACTGGTCAGCCCGAACGTGGGACATTTTTAAGATAAAATTCTCCTGAACGGAATTGTTCATACCAAAATCATAAAATAAACGGATATCATAAAAATGAAAGTGAGGAGCCACTGTAACTAAGAATGCAAATTACTTAGTTGCTAACCCAATACAATGCCTTCTTTTGGTCTTCTGGCTTGATGCCCATCCCCTCCTCTTCGTTTCTGCAAAATTTTATGGACTTCCTAGCCTTTAATAAGGTGTCTGAAGTTTGCATCGTTGAAAACGCAACGCTGTCACATTTTACCACTATTTCTTTTTAGTAAATAGTTAAACTGAAAATAAAATCTACAGGAGTGCAAAATATTCAAATATGCGAATAAAATTGACTAAAATTTTACGTCAAATTATACAAAAAAAACAGTCAAAAAGTAAAAAAATTGAAGACCGTTACATTTCCAGCGATGCAAACTTCAGACACCTCTTTTGACACCTTCTGTTAGCGATCGTTCTGATTTTTTATCCGGTGCTCATCCGCTGCAGAAATACTAGCACTGAGGCCAAATTTTCCTGCCCAGTATGAATTAATACCCATGACACTGGATAGGCCATTATTAAATATACTCTCAGCAATAAATATTGCCATATGAAGAACAGTTTGCTACCGGAGACAATTTTGGAGCCATTAACCACACAGTTGCATTTAGGATCTCGTTACGATTTTGTGTAAAACCACATAAACAACGAGAGATAGGATCATCGCAATACAATTCTTCGAAAATTGTAGAAAATTTGTTTGCAAACTTCTTCTGGAACAGCTCGGAGAAGATCCAAAAATTTTGCAAAACTTTAAAATACCATTTAGTTCTACTCTTGGTAACCGTATAGAAAAAAATTTGAGAATAATTTAACAAATCATATTGAACCCTTTTTCTTTAAGTAGTTGTCTCTTCAATTTTCCATTATTATCACCCGATATAATTATTTTTAAATCGAAGCCACGCTTGCTGGATTCAATGAATGTCACGTCAGAATGACATTTTGTTTTTCATCATCACGACTAGCAGTTATACAGTGCGTTCGATTTACCCAAATTTTATAAGTGTCTCAAGTTTGCTTTGTTGCAAACGCAAACCCGATAAATTTTTTTCGTTTTTTGGTCTTTTAAAATGGTTAATGGAAACCGTTTGCATTTGCAATGGTGCAAACTTCAGACACATAATTTTTGTCGTGATTTTAACTTATTTGCACTATTTATTTCACTTTCATTATCGATTAAAATCAAAGAGGTAAAAAAATTCGAGATGATTGCGATGATTCAAATGATGCAAACTTCCGATGCCTGCAACGTCAAACTATTTCTTTTGGTTAATTGGAAGATCATGTTAGTATGAAATCAATTATAGGTTCAAAAGAAAAAGAAAAATACGGATAATCTGGCAGGTCTTCCTGGATAGAGGACGTTAGGACTTCCCAGTATGGCACAATAATCTGATCTATTTATCGGCAACCGAAGGATTCAAAGGCTTATTGTTATTTATGAATTCGATAAGATAAGGGCCAATATTTACTTTGCTCTACGATGGTTATGGCTTATTGAGAATCTGATTATATTATTCAAAACTGTGACTGAAAGCTACGCCATTATTTTCCATTTATGAAAAATGGATGATTGCAGGCATGTCCTTGATGTGTATGAGAACAGTACTCGTAAATAAAAAAATGGTTACCATGGCTATTTGTTACCCATGTTTTCTTTCTACAAGATTTTTCAACTGCTGGCTCTCAACAACTGGATTTTCAAATTTAATTATTGCGTTGAGTGTTCTATAAAACAGAAGATTACTTTTATCCATCGAAAATTTCTTAATTAGACAAGATAATTTTTCTATTCGTTTCGTTCATTGCGATACAACTGTGAGTAAAAAAGTTCGTGAATAGTTACATATCTATCTATTCTAATTAAAGCTAAAGGTATTTAAATAGTTATTTCAGTTGTTTGCGAGCATACACTATGAATAGCTTTGAATCCGCATCCGTATCAAGAAAATGATGGAATTAAGTATTTCGTAACGGAAACAAATACGTACATACATATGCGTAGATTGTAAATTTGAATTTATTGTTATGTTAACTTTTCTTCGGATCAGTTACCTTTATAGCAAAAGTTTATTTCAGAAAGTAACCTTATAGCGATTTACGGTATTCATATATGAATTTTGTTTAATACTCATAATTTGATTTCTGAATTAAAATGCATTAATTTAAAATTTAAACATTTTTTTACGAAATCGAAAACTGAGAAAAAATTTAGCAATATTTCTTGCGAATTATTTTTTAACTGACATAAATAATAAGGATATCTGAACTGTCTGCACTTTTTTAAAGAATGTTTTTCGATAAACATAATATAAATTTTCGAATTTAAACTAATCTTCTGATTTATTTTTTTCTTTGATGGCGGTACAATCAAAAGTGGACTCTTTCCCCCATTGTACCACACACTTAGTGCCATCAGTGAAGTGCTGGCGTCTTCCAGTATTTTTGAAACGCTCTGCTATTTGCATCGATAGAGCCCTCCAATAATCTTGTAATCTCCTTAGTCTGGAACTGCAATTAACGTGAGAATATCAGATAATTCTAAGAAGGAACCTTGAGCCGTTTTTTATTGTCCTTCTTCGACTGGCCCGTCGTTAAGACTTAATTGGTGTTAAGCAGGATTCGCCAGATTTTCCTGCGTTTACGGGGCCAAGTATCATTGCTTGAAGTCTGTTGTCAAAAGCGTCGGGCTGACTCTATTCTGATGGTGCTTGTATGTCTTAGACCATTCAAGACGTTTATGGGTACAAATTTTCTTTCCAAAAAATATTTTAGCTAGAACTTTTGCGCGCCAAATAAGTAATACTTCAAAAACTAACAATTGTTTTGTTGTAAAGCGTCTGCAATGCGATCTAACGCGCTTTGTAACTGCTAGTCGCGGTCATCATTCATCAAAAATCATTTTAAATCGCGTTGAATATACTTTTATTCTTTTACTTAATATATACACTTACAACAAAATAAAAATAGTTTTGAACCTTTTTTTCGCTTCAAAGTACTCAAGCTGTTAAAAAAACACTATCGTTCATCGAACGTTTTAGCTTAAATGTTCTCATATTTTATGATTTTTTAATATCTTTCTCTCCAGTCGGAACATGGCAGTTGATAAGACAAATATTGAAAAACTTCATTTTAATCGAATGGTACATAATCTTTCGTCAATTGATATAGATAGGGTTTCCAACTGTTGATCGGCCCTCCTGTCATCCTTTTTTCCGGCTAGTACATAGGGCTTGGTTTCTATTATGATCGATCTTACTGAAAAGCAATTTCTTTGCTTGGAAGTCAAAAAAGCTGATTTTACAGCGATAGCTTAATTTATCGTTGTTTCTGGTTTCTTCTATATAAAGAATCTCGCACTCAACACTATTTTTTTGCTGTTTTACCTTTTTAATATCTGATCCTCTATCCACTAAATATACTTGATTTTCGAGCGAAATTTCCTGTATATGCAAATGCTTTGCTGTTGTTTTTTTAATTAACAGCAAAGTAAGCACATAATAAGATACACGAGCAAAAGGCATGATAACTACTACAATTCTTAAATATTTGATCAATTTGATCGGTTTCATATTACGTGGAATCTTCCAGCTTACATCGAAAAACATCTCAAAAATCAACAATGTTTCAAACGCGAAATAAACCTGAAGTTTCCATTTTCATCTGCCAATATACGAATGATAGGAATTTTAACTCATGAGCACATTTTAACAAAAAATATTGCCAAGGTGAAACTTGAAGCTGTACCTAAGAAATGAATGTAATCGAGTTTAAAAATAAGCAGCTAAAGTGGCCTTTTACATTTTAAAATTTTCAGTTTAAAATAATGTTAATTTTATTTCTATTTGTTTTTGCGTTCGATGATTGAGTTAGGCAATAAAGAGAACACAAAATATTTAATAATATTTCATGATCTATATATGATGAGTTGGTTATATTTGAGGTTTGAAAAGGAGAGTTCATTGGCATTTCGTGTGATGCTGCAAGTTTGAGAGGTTGTAACGTCACTGAAAAAGAAGTGTTGGTCTGTTCTATGAATATAAAAATAATTGTTCTAAATATAGTAATATGGGAAGAGTATTGTTTATTTTTTCTAGTTATTAAATGGGTACATTTTTCCGTTTTAGTAACTTTTGTCATTAATAAACTTCAGTTGCTGCTCTGAAATCAATATATCTATATTATATTGGAATCGCTTTACTAATATTTCTATAGTAAAAATTAGAGTCAACTTCCCATTCCTTTTGACTTCTCAATAGCATTCTTCCTATAGATTTAATTACTCCATTAAAATTGGAATGGAAACCAATGGAATTTGCGCAATTTTGATAATTATAGTTAAAAACGTATATCAAGAACCTTATTTGTCATTAAGAAAGTAAATGTGCCGGATATTTGATATTTCCGGTATGCTTTTCTAAATACAAAACAGTAAGATATGATAGCGAGTAAAAAGCATATTTTTGTTAACGTGTAAACAATTTTCTAAAAAAATTCTGGAAAAGAAAAAAAAACAACAAAGCAAAACACTGCAAAAAAGCACACATATTCAATAGGTGCGAATCGTGCCTGGTTCTCCTTTAAGAAAGAGAGAGAGAGATCTAATATTTTTTTGATAAATTTGATGCTGCAATTCGCTCACCTATGCACTCGCACGTATAATTAATTTTTTCCGAGCACAAGAAGAACTGGATTCATTTTTCTTCATGGCTTCATATGCATTTTTTGTATATGTTGAAAGAAAAGTGCACTATTTCAAAACATAAGGTGAGTGAAGATCAACAAAAAAACCGTATAAACGAAAAATGGCTAACTAATGATGGCATGTGTTATATGTTCATTACAGCGTAATGTTACATTTCCATAAACATCCGAGCTATTCCTGTTCGAAAGAAAAATCATTTCTTTCTCGAAATAATTATTGGAAAATTTGTTTTCGGTGAACGAAAGTTTGCCAGTGTTAACACGCCCTGCTCACATATTAAATAATATGTTTATGTATCGGAAAACGTGTAAATTATTACTAATAAAACGACAAAGTGCAGAAAGAAAGTTTTACACCTTACTATATCGTTTAAAGTATTTTAGGCAGAAAGAATGCCAGGTGTTGGTTGATTGGACACGTTAACAATAATATTGAGGATGAAATGCGGGGCACTGACTGTTTAGTGGGTTATTCCAATATCCACAACCATGTTGCTAGATGCTAAGAATCTCGATCTCTAAGACAATGATTAGAGAAATAATGAAGAATGAAAAGAGCTTTAACAGCGGGTGTTGGTGTTATGTACTCAGCGACTGTAGCAAACGCAAATATTTTCTCAAAATAGCACAGTAAATTTATTTCTGTTCAGTGGATATATGCTAATCACTTGATTATAAATAGAGGTTATTTTAAAATATAGAAAACGTGGAAAAGAGTGAATTGGAACTGATCTTAGTTGATGGAAATTATTATGGGAAATCTAGCATGTGCTAAGCAAGATGAAATGAGATGGTAGATGTGAGTTGTAGATAAGACTCACCTGTCTGTTACTACTATATCTACCTGTTGCCACATTGCGCGTTTTGCATCTGTAACGTGCTTCTCATTGGTCAGCGATTACTCGGAGATTTAACTTAACAAATTGTTGATTATGTTGTTTGAAGCATAATATGGAAAGTGTTTCACCCTATCATAGTTGTACCCAATTAATTTCGAAATTTAAAACTGTTCAATAAATTAATAAGGGTACATAAACATAATTGATAAAACATTTTAATGCACATACCAACGAAACCGTTAAGCTCGTCGTCAGAGAACGATGAGATTGGGTTTTCGTTGGCGCTGTATGAGAGGATCCCAGTTGTTTCCCTCCTGTTTATTTCTCCAGAGCCACCATCTCATATACCATTCGATACGTAGTTCAAATTATATAAGAATTAGATTTGACTGTTGCAGTAGGCTGGTTTGTATTCCATTGAAATGAAACTGAAAACCATATCTCTTTTTTGATAGTATTGGGTCCATAACTTAATTCGTGCGGTTTGCTAAGAGATGGCGTAACTTGTATAATATTATATCGTTCCAATATTCCGAACCTATGTTTGAAAGCTACTGTCATTGTACGTCTTTTCAGTGTATGTCATTCATTTGAAGCGTTAACAATAATAATTTTTTTTCACTCAAATATGTCGAACTTTGTTCCTGAAAAAGTGTTTTTGCGGGGAGTTCTTCTTCATTACCTTAATATGAAGAAAACTGCTGCCGAAAGTCATCGTATTTTGGTGGAAGTTTATGGTGAACATGCTCTAGCTGTGCGAACCTGCCAAATGTGGTTTGCACGATTTAAAAGTGATGATTTTAGCTTTGAAGACGATGAACGTCCTGGGCAGCCAAAAAAAATTGAAGATGAACTGGAAGCATTACTTGATGAAGATTGTTGCCAAACACAAGAAGAGTTCGCAGAATCTTTGGGTGTCACTCAAACAGCCATTTCAAAACGTTTAAAAGCAGCTGAATATATTCAAAAGCAAGGAAATTGGGTTCCACATGAACTCAAGCCGAGAGACGTCGAAAGGCGGTTTGGCATGTCCGAAATGCTGCTGGAACGCCACAAAAGGTCACTTTTGCATCGTTTAGTTACTGGCGATGAAAAGTGGATCCATTACGACAACCCCAAGCGCAAAAAATCATATGTGAAATACGGCCAACCAGCCAAATCAAAGGCAAAGCCGAATATCCATTGCGCGAAGGTAATGCTCTGTATTTTGTAGGATCAGAAGGGTGTGCTTTATTATGAGCTGCTAAAACCGGGTGAAACCATCAATGGAGCACGCTACCGAACACAATTATTCCGTTTGAAGAGAGCAGTAGCCGAAAAACGCCCGGAATATGCGACCAGACACGAGGCAATAATTTTCCATCATGACAACGCTCGGCCCCACCTTGCTTTTCCGGTTAAGAACTATTTGGAAAACAGTGGATGGGAAGTTTTACCCCACCCGCCTTATAGCCCATACCTTGCCCCTTCTGACTACCATTTGTTCCGATCGATGCAGAACGCCCTCACTGGAATACGGTTCACATCAGAGCAGGATATAAAAAATTGGCTTGATTCATTCTTGGCTGCCAAGCCGGCGCAGTTCTTTTAGGATGGGTTCCACAAATTGCCAGAAAGGTGGGAAAAGATCATAGCTTCAGATGGGCAATACTTTGAATAATACTATTGTACATGTTTTTCTTAAATAAACGTTCAAATTTTGAAAAAAAAAACCCCGCTAGAATTAAGTTATAGACCCAATAGATTGGTGAAGATTTTTGTCAATTTGAGATCGTTCGCTTAGGCCACTTCGCATTTTGATTTCATCTTAAACTTAAACATATAACTCGGCAACAATATTATAATTCGGCAATACATTAAAATATTGTGAAACGTGCCCCCGGCGCAAAACCATGTAAGCAGAATAAATGCATTTTAAAGACGCGATTATAGAAACGAAACACTAAAGAAATCAATGGCATGTAAGTTGCAACTACTAGCTATGTCAACTTTTTGATGATCCTGAGAAATCTTGGAATGTAAAACGGTGGAAATTCCAAGGGGATTTTGACTTTCAGCCCCGCAGCTCGGGCAAATTAAAATTCCGATTCCAGTAAGTCCAACTCAGGACTTCCACCTACCGAAGGTGTGACTGATGACCGAAATGCCAAGGGACGGGAAAGACTGATTAGAAACAACGAAGACATCGACAAATGGGTGTCTTTAGTGTTCATCCTTACAAACACAACGGCCACGATATTTTCCACTTTTTCATATTTGCCGTCGATTTAACTCAAGTGAAAAACTAGTAGCGCGTCACGAAAGGAAATGACCAATATATAATTCAAATTGCCCAAAAATTTCAAAACTTTTCGTTGAGATCGTTGCGTTTACAAAGATTCAAATTTCAGAGGGAAAAACTGAATGAAAATAACCGATTGTCAAAACTAATTACTTTAAGATTTCTTCAGATACCGGAGAACTATTTCAAAATAAATTTGAAATGAGACTGCTCTTAATAGAATCTTTAATGTAAATAGAAATTCTCCTATTAAGTTTTGAGTAAAAAAAGTATATTAGGCTTTGAATTGATAATTTTAAATAAACTCAATAAATTAGTAACCTTGTGACGGGCATATGTTGGTAACACACTTCAGACACACTGACCTGTTTGTGTTTGAGTGATACTACCATACATGATTTAACATAAATAAAGCATTAAACTGCATGCATATGTATATATTCTTCCTAACACTAACAGGTGCACTAACAGCTTCCATTAAAGAAGCATCCCTGCTGAAGGTCAGCTTCTTGCCATTCTGAATGCAATTTGAATCGCGATATTTCAAAGGAAGCTTCAATGAGAAGTGGATCGAAAAGAATGTGTAGAGCATCCGTAAGATTGCACTTGGCAATCACTTGGCGATACGCCCGTAACCGTTACGAGATTATTTTGGTTTATAAATTGAATATATCGTTTTTAATCCTTTTGTAAGAATACTGTTTGGAAAAATATTCTTCGAGTATACAATCTAAGGTAATATTATTTTACAAGATAGATTGAAAACAACTCACTTTATCTCGAAAAACGAAACCATTTTTACAGTATTTTGTTACATTTTTCATTAAATGCTTTATTAGTTTATCATGATCTGCAAAATATGCACCAGTTTCCAAAAGGATTATCTCGTTAAAAAAAATACCTTTTTTTAAGGAATTCTTTGAAAGTTTGGAAAAGGAAAACACGGCTAGCGAAAAAACCTTAGAACTATGTCAGGAGAGAAAGGAAACGGGAACGACGTACTCAACTCGTATCCCGAAACCCAAACTTCAAAGAGTTTCTAGCTGATTGTTGAATTTGTGATCCTTTCGGAGCAGTAATATTATTGTTCTTATTGTTTGGGAGGTGCAATGATGGACCCATGTTTCACTTACTAAAACAAATCGACGCACGATATCTTTTGGATTCGATGAATGCTTTGTATCACGAAATCACAGTCGTTTGTGGTTTCTTGTAAGTACATTTAAGATCATTCGTAAAAATACTGCCAAGTAATCACCGTGATTAAGCGTAAAAATATCCATATCCTAGCACCGTTAATCGGCGCTTCATGTAACTCCTGTAACATAACTCATCAAGAGGAACTTTTGTCAACATAAACTAAAGTCATACAAATATTGGAAAATTCCTTGCTATTGTTGCATGTACTGTACACACGTCTAATTCGAACTAAACATTCTGTGAGTTCTATCGAGAGAGTGTTCGAATATTTTCGAAACATGATTCATTCAATGATTTCGATACCGCCTTGATTATTTGAACATTTTTCTTGATGCTGTTGCAAATAAAAAGGCAAATGAAATTTTATTAAAAATTCTCTATCACGTGTATACTTATCTATTTTAAGATGTATGTTTGTATAAAGTTGCGTATACAAGAAACATTAAATTCTACGTATTGCAAATATCTTTTCTTCGATAAACAAAAGTATTTTGATAAGGGTTAAATGGGAACTTGGTCTCTTTTTGTGGAGAAAAATAACTTTCTTAGAAGTCATTAGTTATCTCAATATTAAAGCTAATTACTACAAGCTTAACGTAAAATAAACAATAATGTAAAGTGTAAGTAATAAGAAATCATTCTCATTTTAGGGTGTCAACAACTTCACCTTCGGCCAATATGGATATTGACGATGTTGTCGATTTAAGTTTAAGTTCGAGCCGAGAATCTCTAACAATATCGCCGGCGTTTGCACGTGATCTCCGTACTCTAACACAAAATTCTAGTTTAACGATAACACCGGCACCGCCACCTGTTAATTCCTATGATCATCATGATGATGGCCGAAGCTCACGTCGTGTCCTTCGTCCTCGAACCGAGCCTAAGTCGTACGCAGAGGCGCCTGATATCGTCCTATTGCCGGCGAAAATCAATGGCAGGCAACAGCAAAATGGAAACATTGATTCTGAGACTGATGATGAAGAATTGCCAACGATGATACCTATCAAGGAGCTTTCGCCAACAGAAATACGAGAGCGAGAACGTATATTGCGGAAGCTTCGAGAAGAGCTGAGAAATGAGGAGACAAAATTAGTTTTATTAAAAAAATTAAAACAGTCGCAACATGTGATGAAAGAAAATTTAATTGTAACACCAACAAATATATCACCTACCAATCCGCTGGCGGCAATACCTGCAGCACTGACGAAAGGTTCGTTAAGTGTAACACCGACGACTGCTATTCCTCTTCCTGCCCACTCGAAAAGTCGGCCAGTGCCCTCGTTAAGGTAATAATCGTTTTAAAATTGTTGTTTTGATTTTCAGACATAGCATGACGAGTTGTACTGTAGAATTTTTTCAACAGGATCATTATTTGAATACTATTGCAAGCAGTCATGGAGATACTTTTGTAATCCCAATCCCTATTGGCATATTGATTGCATTTCCTTAGGACGATATTTGTAAAGTTTGCGATGTTGAACCTTGAAAATTCTGATTGGCTTGAAACCCCAAAGTATGCATTGGTCGTTTGCGATGATGAATTTTAGAAAATTTATACCCACCATGTTAGTCCATTTAATAACACTCGGAAAAGTTTAGAGGTTCAACTTTCTCCGGATTATGGTTTTGCTGACCTTTAAAAATTTGTTGGATACATATTCAATATTAGCATTTAAATTTAGGTTTTAATGTATTACATGCTGACTATGATCTTACTGCCAGTACATTTTATAGTAATAGAATGCTGCAGTTACTAATAAAAACGCCGTCGATCTCTTGTTCCGCTAGCTCCAATCTAACACTTTCTTGGCAATATTTTGCTGAATAGTCTGCTTCGTTTATAAGTCGAGCCATCTCAACCAGATCAACAACAAGCTCGAATAGACTCAAATCTTTTGCGAACCCAATAATCGTATCGTCTCCTACATTGGAGATTTGAGATTAAAAATGTCGTTGTACACTGAAGTGGCCCTAGGGTGGATTCCTGTCTAACTTCATAGTATGTTTTAAGTTTTTATTAGAGTAATGCTACAAGACTTAACAACAATTGAAAAATTTCTGCTGAAACGAACTATGCACTCTTTCATTTAAAAAAATGAAAAATGTTCTTTTTGAATTTATGAATTTGTCTCCATTCATTATTGTGTACAAATGCTTAACGACAATACAAAGTGCGTGTAAAAAATACTGGTACAGCCTTTTATATATATGTATCCAATTCTTATCATTTTTTAATTATTCTGCCTCTGTCTCCACATTGAAAAAAGTCAAATATATTGCTATTAAATCAGTAAGTAAATTCCAGAAAACGTCCATAAAAATAACATGCATTAGTTCTCACACGCTGGTATCGTATTTATCGTGAGGCAAGAGTGAAACGAAAGGATCCTGGAACAACAGAAAGTGAAAGTGAAAAACAATTCAACTCCATATCACAAAAATCATGTGAATATGTTAAGTATGAGAATGGTAAATAGTGAGGTGTCTGAAGTTTGCATCGTTGCAATCGCAATGCTGTCAAAATTTTTCACAATTTATTGTTGATAGATGATTGAACTGTAATGAAACCCTAATATATTGCAAAAAAGTAATAAAGGCGAATGAAATTTTCAAAAAGTTCAAGTCAATTCAGCCAAAAAACATTCAAAAAGTGAAAAAATTGCAGACCGTTGCGTTTGCAACGATGCAAACTTCAGACACCTTAAATAGTGAGTAAATCGGGAGTAAATTAGTGCAAAGTATTATGGAGCTGTTCCCAATCAAAAACATTTGCAATTTTCTTTTTGATCCGGGAGTTGATTCAGCGAGGAATTAATGAAAGTTTGCAATGCGTACCTTCGGGAAATGGATATTTATGATATGCGTCCATCACATATTTCGTAAGTAAAGTGGATTGGATCAGCGGACAGCGGAACGATGATGAAGAAACCATTGGTAGGAATTTTTGAACCGATGAGAATAAATTCAAAATTTGGGTCGGAAGAGAGCAACTACGTGTGGCGATGCGAAAGGCGATCAAAGTGAGAGAAATCTTCGTTTTATTGATGGAATGCATATATACTTGCAGGAAAAGTTGTTTGAAAAAAATTTTTTCGAGCAGAAAATTCTCAACTCTTGCTCCAACATTCCGTTGTGTTTGGAAACGCTTCTACAGTCCCCTGTCTTAAATCCAATATAGCGTTGGTGCTATGTCTAGAAACGCTGGTGAAGAAAACGCTCCCAAGATGCAATGGGACGCAATGGGAAAAATTTCCCAAAAATGGGAAAAAACCCCATCGTGGTGGTGGTGGTCTGATAAATCTGTGTTGAATCGCAGGGAAGCGTATTACATCGCCAAAGGAAATTAATTAAACTCATTTGACGTATTTTGAAAAAAATTTCTATTTTGGCTAACTTTTTACTTATTGATTTCGCTCCAAGTTCAACAAGAACGCTGCCTCTTTTGGTAGCTCGGACCTAACTGAATAATCTCAGTAGCTCGTACCTAACCTGGAACTCGCAAAGATGTTTCATATGGAACTCGAAGTTGCTGGAAATCAAGTTCCATCCCTTAGAAAAACGATTTTATTATAATCACAATTAATTATACTTATAAGTTTTTCTTTCCTAAAGTAACGACAAAATATGAAGTAATCTTTGGAGAATCATAGTTTATGTTTTTTTGGGGGAATGAAGTGAAATTTCAAATCATTTTAAATAATGACTTGAAGTTCAAACAAAAATACTGTAAATATGGATCTTTCAATACAGAAATTATACCTAAGCCTCGGTAATTTTTCGTGTATATCTTTCACATTTTGTTTTAGTTCTGTAGTGTCCTAATCTTTAACTTTAATTGTGATCGTTTTAAAAATGCCCTCAACAAGCTTATGTCATGGAAACTTATGTTTACTATTGCTACGAATAATCAAAATAGAATGAAATGGAGTCTACATTTATGTCCACTCTTTTAGTCTATATCTATGCCAATGTCTGTTTGCTTATAGAATTGTGTAACTGTCCGATTGTCGATCAACCGGCAGTCTGTCTAGCAGACAGAGTGTAAACTCATGAATACGAGTAAGTAATTGGAGAAAGTTACCATTATTATGTATATCCCAAGAATACATTTTTTGACAAATTTAAGATTGTTTCTTATTTCCTTCCAGTAATAATCGAACACAAGCAAATACTGGTAGGGCGAATGCGGTTCTTCCACCTCCAAGATCTTCCTTACCTGGTGGTGCTACTTTAACACCCGGTGGACCTCCACTGCGTAATAGCTCGGGCCTTCCGCGAACAGGACCTAATCTAACAATAACGCCGTCTGTGACAATAACACCTACAACAGTTCCTCCAGCAGGAATGAAGCCACGCAATGTGAGTCGCCGTAATGTATTGAACCAATTCTGTTAGTCTTAAGTTATAAACATTATTTTTCTGAATAATTAAACCCGCACTACAGTCACGAAACAAAAAATCGAAATCACAAAACTTCTCTAAATGTTTCGAAATGTTCTATCTTGACGGGTGTATGTATTTCACCGAAAAAAAATTATATAAACCTTTTTCAAGATAACTCAAATATTTAGCAGAGTATTTTTCACATTTTTTCACATTCGTTTTCTTCATAAACATCATTTTAAAAATATGCAAGCAGCTTATTGTTTCGGATAATTCAAAGGTACCTGGACCGACTATTAACAATTCAGTGTCGATTACACCTGCACCCCCATTGCCGATTCCCAGTGAGCCTCCGATAAAGGTTTGCCAATATTTGAAATATTTCCATTTCATATTCTAATATGCAATCACATCAGAGCGAGCGTCCTATGTCTAGAGATGATGGCCAAACTCCAGCTCAGAGACAGGCAGCAGCGAAATTGGCGCTTAGAAAGCAACTGGAGAAAACCTTACTGCAGGTAAAGCGTACAGCATCATTTTAAATCATCATTTTAAAAGTTGAAATGTAACAAATATTCTTACAGATACCCCCGCCAAAGCCACCTCCTCCTGAAATGAATTTTATACCAAACCCGAGCAATGCTGATTTTGTATATTTGTTGGGATTAGAGCATGTAGTTGACTATCTGACGACAAAAGACAAAAAATCGTCATCAGTTTTACCGCCTTTCAGATGTGCACAATGTAAAATTGATTTTACACCAGTGTGGAAATGGGAGAAGCAAGGTGAGTTAAAATTTGATTGCTCTTGCATTTGAGCATAACATATGGGCTGAAGACGCGAAAAACGCTTTTTGTTGGGGTTAATGCTGAAACTTTCAACGCCAAAATTAAAATATTTCGATACTCTGTGGATAATTGTTTGTGACTGTATTTAAAGTACAATTGGAAACTTCTTATTAGTCAACGGCGAAAAAGACAAAACTTTCTCCCATGGCTTATATCGATAAATTTTGTATTTTATTACCATTTTAATATTATTTAATTTTTTTTTAAATAACTGTTATATTATTATAATTCTTATTACTATTATCATCCTAATTATAATATTTCTCAGAAATTTTCATTTGGCAATAATTGTTATTTTTTCAGTTGGTAAAGAACCTAAAGTAATTTGTGAACAATGTGTAACTACAAACGTGAAAAAGGCTTTGAAAGCTGAACACACGAACAGACTGAAAACAGCTTTTGTGAAAGCATTGCAACAGGTTAGCACTATAACTTATAAAAAAAGTGAAGTTGTTATCATATTAATTTTTGTTTTCAGGAACAGGAAATAGAACAAAGATTGGCTGCTCAAAGCAGTCCATCTCCAGTGGATTCAAATCCTACAACGCCTGTTCCGCAACCGTCTCTGCCTCCAATATCCCAACAGCAACCACCTCCTACTCCACCTCAACCTCAATCACAGCTATCGCAGCTTTCACAACTATCACAGCTGCCACAGCAACAGCCAGCACCGCTGTCGACCCAACAACAAATACATCAGCAGCAACTTCACCAGCAGCAGCAGCAGCAGCAACAGTTGCCCCAAATGCAGCAACCTTTGCCAACTAAGTCAATAACACCTTCTCCGACTCCACGGCCTACGCCACCGCCACCGAGCCAGCCAACACCACCGCCTCCGCCACCTGCTTCACGAACCCCTCGCCATGAGCAGACGCCTACACCTACACCCTCAGTGTCAATATCTGCTCCGCCACCACCGCCATCCTTCGACAAGTTCCCAGTGAATCTAGGCAATTTACCGAATATGAATAATCTAGCGATGGGTAATTTAGGAAATTTGGGCAACATAGGTAATTTGGCGAATGCGAATCCTGCTGCAACGGCTGCTGCAATGCAGGCATTCCAACAGCAAGTTTTTCGAGGTAATGAGGAAAATTTTGTTACCATTGCTTTATAATACATGAGAACTTTTGTAAAATAGGACTACAGCAAGGCTTGGCCGCTGGTAACCCACAGATGATGCAGTTTACACCGCTCTTGTATTCGTACCACTTAGCGATGGCTCAAGCCGCTCAAGCTGTTGGTGAGTGGTAAAATAGAAAAATCTATTTCTACTTGCAAACATTAATGTAAAACGATATGAAATTGATCTGCTTACAGCTGGTAAAAACCCGCCAAGTTTAGCTGATATTCAACGTGCGGCCGAAATGCAACGATATCTCCTGGAAATGATCCCGCCTCAAGCTCCTGGTCCAAGTCGTCAAAATAATTGGAAGACCTAAAATTATTTAGAAAGTTGATTTAAGCTGATCACGAAAAATGAAACACAGACGACACACTAGTATAAAAATTCGATTTTGAGAATGAGAACTTCGCTTTCGTTTTGAATGTTTGTCTTTTAATTGGTTTTTATCCCTTAAAAACGCTACACTTGAATCGTCAGAAAATTGACGAACGCAGAAAATACACAGATAATAGTCTATACTTTGAAATAGAGGTGAAACTATCTCAATTGGTTTTTTGTTTGAAATTTTCAATTAATATAAAAGAATATTTGTGCAAACGTGAATAACATCGCCGTTTATGTACTTTAAATTAAATAGTCGAGAAAAAATAGAAAAAAATTAAAACAAAGGCATAAAAAAGCAAAACTTTTATGGTTAAGATGTTGATTTATTTTTAAAATATTTCTTATTATTGTAAAATTATTTCTGTAAACGTACGATTGAAATAAGCAGGCGGTATAAATACTATTAGAACATTTTTTTCTACTTTTAGTATTTATTTAAAAAAAAATTATAAGTCAATAATTGAAAATCAATAATAATTATTATGAAATGAAGCTATTGAAATCGTTTTACACGCTTTTATTATTATATTATATTATTATTACTACTATTAATAATTATTATCATTGTGTATATTATTTCGCTCCGTACAAATTAATTTTAAACATAGCGAAAAGTAAGTCAAGGTTATGTAGATTTAATGAAGAAAATGAGAAGAAAAAAAATAGTATAAATAATAAAATCGTACATTTGGTCAGAAAGTGATGTGATACATGAAAATGCAAATGACTATGATTTCGAATTTGGTTTTTCCCATATTAGTTTGAAATCTGAACATGTTTATTTTGTTTTTATTTTGAAAAAACAAAGTGATGTCTGCATACTGATATAGCAGACGTACTTTTTCGTGATATTTTAATCTATGAACACGTCATAAGAAACTGCTCAAATTTTTGATGAGTCTGATTAAATTTCGTCAAAGGAACCGTTGAAAATATTGCTGAGTCCGATCCAGTTTCGAATTGAAATCGAAATCAATATCGAAATGACGTATGGAGAGAATATATCGACCTGTTTTGGATAAATACAAAAGTTCAATTATGTAGTATGTTTCCTTCATTTTCCTGACAGGTTCAGTCCGTGTATAGCATCTTAAACGTATAATGGAATAGTATTGTTAGCGGTCAGAAAACTTCATATGATGGTCGCTGAAACAATTTAGCCAAGATACTTGCTGTAGAAATGATTCTTATTGGCGAAAAATAAAGAAAACCAAGTAAGATTTTGAATTTCGGGTTGAACGGATTAAAAACGGGAATAAGTTTAAACGCTTTTAAAAACGAAACAAGCTATCCACATAATATTTTAAATGCTGCTTTATTTGGACCGTAAAATAAATATTTCATGGTTGCTTTTTTGTGAATTCAAAGCGGTAGACTGCTCGTTAATATGTTGTTAAACTTTCTATAGGCATCAAACTTCTAATGAACCATCATTAAATTTTAAACCACTCAATTTAAGCCTAATTTGCACCATTTCAACTATGGAACAAGAATTGACTGTATTCGAACTATATGTGCCCATAATAAATATCAATTCTTCACTCCAAACCTTTTTTTGGAGTCACATCGCCACCATAATATTTATACATACACGGACAAAAGCATTCGGAATTTATCCCCCATTTCTGGTACAGGCTTTCAAGATTTCTCGCCTCCAATTTTCTTCATCTTTTGATCGCATATCTAAAAGCTGCATTGTTTTGTTATCCGATGATTGTCAATCTGTGAAATGAAATGTTAATAATATTGTGTGAATATTTTGAAATGTGAATATTTCGTTGGCATGCTTTTTCCATGGCGCATTGTTTTTCTGACATTGGATTGCCCATTCAACCCCTTCCAGTTTTGCAATATCTATAGCATCGGCAAATTAAATTGGCTCGGATGGTATTGTTGTTTGTGATGGGCTCTGTGTTAGCTACCCACTGTTCCTGTGCCTCTTCAACGTCTGCTATGATTGCTGCAGGCTTGGTTTTGCAGATCATTTTTGTCCGAAAATCTCGCCCTAGTCTTATTTTCACTTTACGGGCTTTTCTCCCGCAATTTTCCGCAGTTCATCCGCACATTATTCCTTTTTATATGTCTTATGATTCTGTTAGCTACTCATCTCTGACAATCAAATTGCTTATTTTTTACTCTAATACTTCATTGTATACGTTTTCAGAAGGCATTTTCATATTAATTTTCCTTTCTAGCATTTATAACCCAACCAATCGTTTCTTTCTCATCTCTTCAGATATTCAATTACTTATTTCTAACGACTGGATCCTATTTCTCAGTTCATTTCAGGTGACGTTTATAGTTCAGATCGACAAGTTCTGATGTTGCTGGCCTTCATTGTACTATTAACATGGCTCTATATTCATCGGGTAGCCACGTTTCAGTTTTTGAATTTGTTGCGAACTTGTGGGTCGGGCTGGATTCTACATATCTTTAAAATTCGGTTTATGTAGGCCAACCTTGTCCGGTAACGCTGAGAATCCAAGTTCGTTCTTCAGAAGATCATACATTAAGAATGTTGAAAGACTTCGATGTCAGAATGTGGTTCATCTGATTGAATATGTTGTCATAGAGGGAATCTTTGCTCCTTCTATGGAAAGCAAGTCGATGTTATTCCAAGATATCTGCTTACGAAAAGTCAATGAGTCGGGAGTACTCAACCTTCTAACGTTCCCCTCGACTTTGTTATTGACAAGTTTTTAGTGATTTGTTACAATTTAAAAACTTGCAATATCTTATAAATATTTGGAATTTACGATTCAATATGGATAATATATGTCGTAGCCTATCTGGTGTTTTATAATTTCTCCTTTCAGTTTTTATTATGTTTAGTCTATTTCATTTTATATTAATCGAACTACAACCACATTTGAGAAATTATATTTTGATAATAGGATCTACTAGTATAGATATGTTTGTACCCTTAAACTTACGAAAGGACGCTGCTTTGTCATGCAAGCTTATTTTATATTTCTTATCTTTGATGAATAACTTTCTGAAAATTATGAATAACTTTCTGAATTCTGACTGAATGACTTTCTAGCTAATCTGAAAACGATCGGGAGAACACGAACCGAACTACTGATCGACAAACTATTATTCATGAATCACTTGTTTTTTGAAAGCGAGTTGAGAGGATTATTTATCTACCAGCCCTTGTACAGTGGCTGTTTATTAAAGTAATTGTGATCGTATCTAATGGGGACTCATTGATATTCACTGCTATCTACAAAAATTTCACCATTCAATTATTACTGCTCTATAATTTCGTTATTTGTAAACTGATACATATTAATTTATAGGTAGCTTTTCATCATTGTAATTTCAATAAATTGCTAAGTATTGGCATTTAATTCATGAGATTTGAATTGCAGTAAAACTTTAAATAGTGGATAAAGCGTGAAAGCGTTTACCACCGATTGTTTCGATTTGACCTGCATTAATTAAAAAACCTCGTGAGTAGTAAGATAAGTCAAAACTATGCGAATGACGACTAATAATTCCACGACTTTAGTCACACTCAGCATAAATAATGTCGCCTGAACCCACTTCTCATTGATGCACAGCTGGTTGTTTTTGTAGGTGGAGTGATACTCCGACTACAGAAACACAAGTTCAAATACTACGCGCCAGCGGGAGTCCAACCCGGTATTTGTTGCAACGTAGATGCTGATGTCCCCGTGTCCGATGCTTCTAGAGCACTGCACGTAGGACAAACTTGATAAGGAAATTTGATGCACTGGGTTCTGAGGTTGTTATTTATCGTGCGGGGAAATGTTCGGCAATATGCTCCATTCAATATGCAATGGTACCACATCTGTAAGCCGCAAATTCAAGAATTTGTGCTGCGGCTTCCGAGTGCGCAATGCCCCCTGAAAATCCCAGTGAAATTCTTGACTGCTTCGTGTTAATCCGAATTCAAGCTCGATAATCGCGCTTGTCGTCATCATTGAGGAAATGCTATGATTTCTAATAGGATGGACGTCTTGGAAGGTAGGTTAACGCCCCCTATAGTGCATTTCGGACAATTTTCCTTCAAGAATTCGCAATAGCATGCTTACATCACCTAGAGCATAGACTAGATCAAAATTGTTCTTAAGTGTTCTTTTGACGGAGACATGCTGATGAATTTCTAACAATCGTATCGTACAATGCCCAGTTAGTACGATTGGATTTCTGTTAAGGCAGGCTATATTTTCAGTTATTTTGGCGCCTGACAACTTTATGTCCCGACATGGATATTATAATTTAGTAATTATTAATTTTTGTCAATGATTACTCAGTAAATGAATTTAATATTTAACAATTATATTAATTTAATAATCGACTTTTGACCATGATCGACCGATCATCATCGATTGTGTTTCTTTCAGAGACCATAAAATAAACTGTTGAAAAAGCACAAAATTAAAAGGATGGTTTGTCTTTATTTTTCACCAGAAATAATTAGCGAATATGAAAGCAAATCATAAGTACAGTGGCTTCATATCATAATGAGACATTTACAAACGTGAAAAAAGTATCAAATAATTGTTCAATTTAAAATCAAAATAGATTTGGAATATACTATGTTTATTTGAAAAAAAAGATGAAGATCTTTAAACGACAAGAAAGTAAAAAGCTTAAATTTTCGTGTTTTAAAAATGACCAAGCCGACTCATATCATATGAAGAATTCCAGGTGCTGCTGCTGATAGTTGATGCTCCTTTCAACTATACCAATCCCACACCGTGTCTAACGCTAACATTTTTGATTTCGTTGATGGAGCTTTTTATGATATTTCACGCACGAACGGACTTCTGGATGGAAATCATTGTAGTTGCTTCCATCCGCAAACATCATTTTACTATAAATTTTTAACTTATGTTTTTTGTCCAAAGTTAATAAGAGCTAGCAGTTTTTTATAAAAGGTTTCGTGGCCTGAAGTTGTGTCTTCTAAATATATACTTAGTCCTGGCAGAAAATCTGTTGCTGTGACGTATAATACAATTACAATACAACGTATAATACAAAAAAAAAGTTGTTCATACGCCCTCCTTCGTTATTCAACACATCCGTAAATGCTCCATCTAGATCCAAGGTGTCTTTTTTAATGCGTTATCATCTTTGTTACCTCCCATTGCTTGAAACGCCGTACGCAATCGTTGTTGAGCTTTGTTCCGCAATCGATCAGACAACGCTTCTTCTATAGCTACTCGACTTGTAAATTGTCTAACTCCATAATCCATCGCAACTGGACGCTATTCAGCAATTTCTCTATATGCGCATTTCATTTGAATATTTGATTTTCCAGATAATATCATCACCATTTAAAGGATTCTATCACCTCACCGCAGCTCAGAGAATCCCAAGCACCGGCGATTCAACTTTTCATATTTTCATTTACTTTATAATGCTCTTCGTAGCGATTTGTTTCCCTTACAAAAATTTTCCAGAACGTCGTGTCAATATAATCAACAAATATTTAACTTACAATATTTTTCATTAAGCTGACCAGTAGGAGTTACTTTTATGTAGGAGTTATGATGTTCAGTTAACTGCTTTGTATTTAAACGAAATATTAAAGGATCATAAGACCGCCGAAAAGCGTCCGTGAGAGACGTGGAACGATGAAAAATTGTTAGGAAAACCTACTGACAATATTTCAACCCCTGGTGGCAACAGCAGAGGACATAGCAAAGCAATTTTTTAAATCAAATTGTATATCGCGGGTTTCTAGTCGCTCGTGCAAGACTTCGTTTTGGAGCCATTCCCATTGTGTTGTTCTGCAAACGAATTGGTCACCATTGTATTTCGAGCGTCGATCCGAAACCAAGAGATTTAAATATTCTCGACAAAACCGTTGAGACTTTTAAGGATTACCAAGGTTGGCAGCTTCGTCTGTGAAGTATTTGTTGATTGATTCTGGCCTTATTTATTTTTTTTTTTATCTAAGTTCCAAACACACCCGCTGATTTTGTAACACAAACAGAGCGCCGTTTCGTTCGTTTTTTAAGGTATGAACGTTGTCATACAATTGGTCAAAACATGGGAGGCCTTATTCAATTTTCAAAAGATTTAATTGTTACTTGGTGGAATAGAAAACGGAGGATTGAAGACGTTAGCCTTCTTTTTATTCGTAAACGAACAGAAAGATCATGTAAATCGGTTATGTAATATCAGTTTGAAGCACTTGGCTTCCCGCTTCCATAGTATATCCTGGGTTTTTTTTTATGTCAACAATGATGGCCTTTGCTTAATTTTTTTACCCTACACATCAGCTTTTATCGACTGCTTAATAGACTTGATTCAGGTTTTATGAGCCAGAGTTCTATGTGGTGCAAAGGAATAAAGCCATTTCGCATCCGTTTTGAAATCACCTCAAACAAAAAATTCTCACATCCTCATCGACAATGTAATCCTCCGTGAAAGAGTTCTCATGAAACCGACTCATCTAAGGAGTCTGCGAACGTCTGTGCCTTTAAGGCCTTCCAAAAAAAACCTTACTAGTGCTCACTACAGAGTGCGTCGATCGGCTCGCGGGTATAGTTTCGCGCCGGCAATCATATAACTGGTCGGGTGGCTTTACTAGACTTGGGCCACTTGTGTTTCCATCTTGATTCTTGACTTGGTTCCTCCTCCGCATCAGAGTTTCAATTTGCTGAAGTTTAAAGCTCCTCCAGAGTGGAGATGATGTAATCTTCTTCTCATAACTTGGTCATAATGGTTTGTTTGTTTTCATTGATGGCTGCTTCAATGTTACGATCATGTGTTAACGGAAGATGTAACATTTTCAAGATGCCTGATCTGGTAAAACGTATTTGATTTCAAAATATTTAGGCTGAAGTGTGTGGAAGGTGCAAGTTTCCATATACTTTTGTGTTGAATCGGTTAAGCTTACTCGCAGCTTGATTACTTTTTACAGTTTCTCAGTCGCGGGTCAGGAGATATGAATTCATATCTCCTGAGATAATTATTGGAACATCCGATTCCAAGAAAGTTCGGACGTATCGGGAATGACAATTTGGGGTGGCTGAACAACGGTGACAGGGCAAAGCCGATTGACTTTGTTTGCAGTTCAATTGCATTGCACTGTAAGGATCTAGAATGAGATGGATTTGTAGTGCTTGTGCTCTGATGGTTCACAATTCATTGTGTTTCTTCACGCCGAACATTCAAGAAATTCTGACGATATAGAATATAGTTAGAGAAACGGAGGAAAACCCGTTGCTGTTCAAGCGCTAACCTGTCTCAGAGTTTGTTTCATGACCTTCAACATACATTTTCAACAACATTTTTTTTAGTTATGTTTTTCTCATATACTGCCGGTTGAATTTTAAAGCAATAATTAAATGATTCAGAATTTAAATATAAAACTGAAGTCTTTTAAATAATAATTTATATCAATTCAAAATAAAGTTTTATCTTCACATGCCTTCCAACGTCGCTTTATGACCAAATGTACACAAAAAATAATGTGGCTTGAGAAAAGCCTAGGCATGGAACCATGTTTTTTAAATCTGTAAAGATAAAATCAAATAAAATCTGTGACGATGTGGTGGTAGTACGAAAATGCAGTTCTCAATGCAATGAAATAACCAAACAATTTCAAATCTACCATAAACGATACTACCAATAGTATTTAGCAGGATAATATAAATAAAATTGATAAATTGATAAATTGATAAATCAAACATGATAAATTTTGCTCAAAAACAAAAAACAACAACAATATAATGTCTTTTTTTCAAAAATTTACCATACTTCTATTAAATCAGAACTTTTAATTCTTCTCTTGCCGGAATGTTAAGTATCTACTAAGAATAATCTAATTAGAAATAGTAACAATAAATCGATAGAATATAGAAATAAATATTTTATTGATACAGCAGTCATTTGTAACTAAGTTAATGTGAAAATATATTTTTCGTATGATATTTACTCTTATAGAGTGATGTAAGGATAGATTTGAAAATCGTTAATGTTTTCGATTAGTTATATTGTTCAATTATTTACTAATCGATTCTCTTTGGTTGTGCTTGTGTTGGTTTTAATGTTGAGGATTTTTTTAATTTAACATTTAATTATGCATTTCCAATCGAATTGCAGCAAATTCTATACAACTCACAAATTTTACAAGAACGTGTGAAGATGTGTATCTTCAATTGTTCTTGTATTCAAGTTCATGATTTGAACACTTCCCAAATATGCTTGAAAGCGCATTTGCTTGAGTTTAACATTTTTTTATAGTTTTGATATGAAGAAATATTTAGGATGAAATTTATTTTTTTATTTAGCATTTTATTATATTTAGTTGCAAGTAGTTTTGCTCAAATGCAGTTGCTCAGTTACTATGGAGTAGCATATAATTGAACGCTAATGTGTACACTCTTTTTCCATTGAAACAGTTCAGTAAAATTAATAGAAAACTTGAATGCATAATTATTCCTCTCAAATAAATAACACTTTACAAAGGTCATAGTAAATTTTGTTGAGCTTCATACGATGTGATACGTTTCAAATGCGATATTATTATACTAATTTTTCGTATTTTTTAAGATTAGATTTAAACCTTGTAAACGAATAGGTAAATTATGTTGACTTGATTTCTGCCACCCATACTGATGAATATTTGGACAGAATGTAATGCATGAATGATTCGAATGAAAGCGGCAAGAAATAGTCGAAAGAATTTTGAAGAAACTACAAAGCAAGTGACAATGTGATGAACGATACAAAGACAAAAAAAAAAGATATCTTGTTTGTTTTAGTTACGTAATTCAAAATTAAGATTAATAAAGAAAACGCAAAAATTTTTAGGCTATGAAATTAAAACAATTAATGATTGAAAAAAATCAGATTTATTTTAATGGTGTAAATATAAAAAACTAAAAATAAATTATCCTTTTCGACTAGAATTGAGATTTCTTTACGGAAAAGATGAAATAAAAAATTGCTTATAAATTTATGAACGAAATCATCGAACTAAATGGAAATCATTCTGTGTATATATTTTATATTAACTTAAGAAGAAAAATCAATTGTAGTTTTGAGACTCGAAGGAGAAATTAAACAATTAAAGATTTTACTGAAAAGACAAAAAACAAATGTTTCGGACATGAAGTGATTTTTATAAAAAACAAACGAAAATTAACAAGTTGGAGTGTAATTGTAATTTTATTAAAGAAATAGAAATTTCAAATAGAAAATACAAATTTGATCATATATATTTCCAACTGTCATCCTTATAATTTATTCAAGAATATTTTTGCATCAAATTTTAAATAATTTGGCAAAGAAACTTGCTGTTTACGAATCAATTTTATATTTAAGCCATTAACTTGAAAGAAAAAAAACCAATTAAATTCTGGGTAAAATTGAGACGGAATAGGAATAAATCTGATACCAAATACAGTAATTTTTAATATACATGTAGTAATTGAATTATATACATTTAAAAACATTGAAAGAGCATTTACATTGAAATAACATAACCTAAATTTAACATAATATTAAACATTGAATCTGAATCCAATCTAAACTAAATATTGCTCACTTCTATTAACAATAATGATATTTATTTTGATTAGTTGATTATTTATCTTCCAGTTTGGAGTTACTTTCGAAATTAAAAAATTTTCTATAATTCAGTTCTGCACAATTGAAATGAATGTTTTATGATCTATGTGTGCTATTTTTAATAAAATAGGTGGTATTACAATAAATAAACTTTGTTTTCTTGAAAACGTTGAGGTGGTATCGGCAGGCTTAATAGGACAATAATATATTTAACCACAAGTTTTTAAAAGCGGTTTTAGGTAGAATGCGTCTATTCTTGTCCAGCTTTGTTCACTATCTGCGCTAATGTACTAACAGTGCTAATATAAAACCATAACGCCTCATTCACAAAAGACACATTTATAAAAGGTACAAAATGTGTACATTTGCCTCATTTGCAAAAAGATACAATTTTTTTTAACGTTATCAGATGATATTACTACTTAAGAAATTGTTATCCTGCTGAATCAACTTTTTCCTTTTCCCGACTGATTGTTTGCCAGTGCATCTTCCACTGATACCTCGCTTTCTTTTGCTCTGATACGTTCCACACTTCCCTACTTCCTTGGTACAGCTATTTTGCCTATATACTCGTTGATCCTTCTCTTTCTTCATCCGATAATGCTATTGCGGTGGTTCTTAATGCAAGATTATGCAGATTAGTGTTCCTGTTTATCTTATTGCTGAAACATTTGAACTAATCACTGTTGGACATGTAGACATTCCGTCTCTGAAGATACATTTCCCCACTATTATTTCAACTATAACTGGACAAAGCTGAAGAGCTAAGATTCAAGTTCTATGTTTTTTCCACACAGCTGACAAATATCCTCAAAACAATACTACAACAACATATTTTAATTCAAGAAATAATCAATTTTTTATACACATGTGTTCTATAAGCTCGATGTTAACCTGTAACAGGCAGAATGATTGTTTCAGAAATCTTTATGGGTAAAATTCCGTCGAAATGCTACACAACCTTAAACCAACCATTCTAAAAGTTAACTGTCCGATTTCTTAACTGAGACACTGTATGCAGTCTCTCGTAGAACAACTCCTCAGGCAGAATTGTAATTAGCTCATGGTTTTGTTGAAACATGTTCTTCTATTTTTTTAATCTTTAGTATTATTGATAACATTAATAACGAACGTATATGTGAATATGTTTTAAGAGCACTTTAGCAAAAATCATCTCCCAAGTTAAAGTGGAGGTTGCGATACGTAAATTAGCTGGCAAATTATTTTGTTTCCACGAATGTTGGCGAGTCTACACACATAAGTTCAAGTGAAATATTGAAAAACTACGCGTTCACCGGGTTCATTCAGTGAAATATTGCTCATATGCTCCGATTCGCTTTACCAATCTCACGTGCCTTATAATCATTTTAACAATTAAAATGTTTCGCGAATGCATTAGACCACATAGTGCATTAAGGTTAATTATAACGTTAATAGTATTCGGTACGGCATTATCAAATCCTATTGAACTTTCGCATTCCCAAGATATTTTGAGTCTCGATCGGAGTTTTCCTGTGGATATTTCTCGACAAAAGCGACAATTTGATTTTTCATTGAGCGCTGAACACGATGATGAAGAGGGAACCGACATTTTTGCTGAGGCCACTGCACGTCTGTGGGAAAGCCAGAGTGGAAATATGAGAATCGATGGATCAGCAAAAGTGATACATCACTCCGGACCGTTTTCTTCTTCGGGTAAAACGAAATATGCGGGATCAATCCGTTTTCATAGTGACAAACTGTTGTTCTGATACATTACATGTTGATTGAATTTACAGCCGACAATTACCGCCTAGGAGTGAAGATAATCTTCCTGTAATTGAAGGATTGGAATCACCTATCAGTAGTTTCGTGATGAATTTGATAAATTTGCCATCGAGTTTTCAAGAATAATAAATAATCAGTGATCCAGTGATTAATGAAACAACGCTTCACCTTCCTTTATAACATATGAAGTATGTTGTCTGTTTTTACACTAATGATAATCTTTCGACCTTGTCCAAGATAGTCAATATGCGCATCTTAATAAGTTTGTTATGAAGTTTTTCCGAAATAGATTTAATGTTGTTTAAGAGAACTATAAAACCCGTTTGTACGCTTTATTAATATTTAAAAAATTAGAAATTAATTGAAAATATGAAAGTCTGTGTTTTAAATGTCCTTGGTGTATTTTCTATTGGATCTTTGCTAATAAGTTGTAACAACCAGAACGCGTAGAGCGCATAGAAAATTGACGCGAAACTTCACAAAAGAACGTTTTCATGTAAGCTACGGGTGGATGAATAATGTTTTGTTGGCTTGTTACTAATTTAATGTTAAAACAACGCTTCTTGGGCTTTCAATTGATTCTTCTATTTATTGAATCTGAGTATTTCTTATCAATCAATAAAATTATCAGAACATATCTGGACTTTATTCATGGATATGCACATAAATGCACTCAGCTACTTACAACTTCCTTCTATGCTGTTGTTTACATAGTTTTTATGGCTCTCTCAATTCGTTGAACTTATTAATTTCGCAGTACCACATTTTTCTGCGTAAAATAGTGTTTGCGTAACCGTTATCTCTATATAAACGCCAAAAGCGAGAATTTAAAGTGCTCTAAAAATTCTTAGAAACGGGAAGAGTGGCGCATCGGTTTTTTCAATTCCATAGTGCATACTATATTTTTTTAGATGAATCTTTAATTTTTCTGAGACGTAACGTTATGTCTATTAGATCCTCTTTTCAAGAATTCTGAAAAATCATTCTAATGAACAAATTGATAATATCCATATCTCTTCTTAGAGGGCAGAATATATTTGAATTTTTTAAAAATTGACTTGAAGATAATTAGTTTTTTTGAATCGAATAAAAAAAGACCAATTACACACTTTCGTGAAAAATATCCACCATAAAACTAAAGTTAAAAAGTTGAAGTAAAGTTAAAAGTTTAAGGTAAGTTTAAAAAACATGATGAACCAGACAATGATATATCCTCGAATACAAAAATACCCAATTATAACAACTCCATCACTCATGAATAATCCGAACCATCCCTTCGAAACGACATATTATAACATCCTACCCATTTCCGGCCAAGCAAAGCAAAAGCCTGAAAGTGAAGACCCAATGCGCCAATGAGCTTCAAGCTATGCGAAGCAAATAGAGCAAATGAATGCCCAATTTAAGTGTTTTGCTGTTTTTGCTTTGCAACTTGATACCAATTTGTTTCAAACAACTTTAAAACGCAACAAATATGGTCTTTTCACCTCTTACATATTTATTTCATTTGATAAAGCCCGATTCAATGAAATTATTAATCAGAATACCAATATCTGATGAATTAAAATATTAAATGTAATTTCAAATTCAGCTCAAAGAACACTTTCACAAGTACAGCGTGAATAGCTTAGCGTCGAATTGGGAATCGACCAATTCCGAACTTTAATGGCTTCTTAGAACTACTAATAAGATACTTCGGATCTGAAAACTGAAGTACGTCCACACGGAAAGCACGTTAACACGTCCTGGCGGAATGAAAATAAACATGGCATAGTTTTCTTGTATGGTTACTTATCCTGTTGTATTCTGAATCACTTAATCTAGTCGGCGATACGGAACCGTGTTCGTGAATATATACGTGGGAACACTCCCACGTATACGTGGAAATCACTGTTACTAAGGAAATCAGTCAGATCAGAAATCATCTCCATTTGCTTTGTGAGTCTCCTTTTTGTATCTACTATATCACAAATCTTCCGATTGTATAAGTTTTTCAGCATTTGACTTCGGTTATATCGGTTATATTCGGTTAATATCGCATCCTTAAACTTATGAAGGATGCTTTTTAATTCGTATCTATGGAAAATTTAACGTTTTTCGAGAGTAGCCATATTTTTCACATAACAGTTCCAACTTCAGATGAATACGGGCAAATGTGTTCACATGTTGAAATATTTACCGCGTTACTACGATATGACCCAAATGTTAATAATTTAAACATTTGTGTCTGGTTCAGTACCAGCCGACCGGGGATTCCTGTGTTTCTTGCAATTGGAATGGACCTTACAAAGGGCAACAGAGGTGAAGGACAATTAGTCTATGACATTCTTAAACACCAAGCTTCGCGTCGAGGAAAAGTCTGACAAAACCCATTTGTGTACACTAACCAATAATTAAAGAGAGAACTTAAGATCTAGCATCATATTTATGTACGTAACAGTTGCTCAACACTGCACGCCTTTCTTTGCAAACACATATTTTGCACATCGAATCGCATCTAAATGTTAATATCAAATTACATTAAACTGTTGGTTCTTTAATTTGAGCTGGCGGCCAGTCCCATTGTTTTGCTGGAATTGGTCGCATTAACGATTCCCACGGTTTCCAACCTAGCATTTTTCGTGCAAGAATTAATTCGTTTTCTGCTTGAACGATAAGTTCTTCAACCTGCCCACAGCCAATTGCTTTTTCAATAGCATTCATATCCTTTGTCTACAAACAGTAATAGTCAGTTATAGCATGTTGTAGATGGAAGCTACTTACACTGGCTACAATTTTTGAGCGTTCGGAAACAATTTTTTCGGTGTACTTTCTGTATGCTGCTTCCGATGGCATCTTAGACACAGCCCTCAATATTTTTCCGTATAGAACAGTCAGCGTATGATGAGGATTCGTAGCAACTGCCAGACCAGTTAGTCCAGTTGACTAAAATAAACATTGAGACTTGGATAACTTTTCCTAAGCAGGGTTGAGGTTAAAAGTTATGACATAACTCCAGGAAATTCCGATTACAAATCGTTTTCATGTAACAACGCTACCAACGGTGCAACTACCTTTTTCAAAAGTCCTGCCATTTCGATGTTCCCGTCGAAGATGGTATTTCACGGCAATGAAAGTGTTTACTTATCCAGAGAAAACAGAACCAAACTTATTATTGCAGGCAAGTTGTCAGCTGCAAGCTGTCAAATCGCCAGCACCGAGCTTGCGATGTGCAGCATTACCTGATGATTGTTATGATTGCTCAATTTTTGTGTGGCAAATAATTAAATAATGGTAAATGGTAGAGTTTTACACTTTTCAAGAAGTTATTAGTTAGAAGTTATAGCAAGCTTTAACTTCCATGAAAAAAGTTAAGCTATTTGTATGTATACGCTAGCCAGTGTGGTAGCAGTAACCGTCAGTAACCGACCATCGACGTGATCGTTGCTAACTAATAAAAAAAAATATGACTATATATTCATTTTATTAAATTCATAAAATGTCAGGCATAAGTAAGTTTCATGCATTTTAGGGATCCGTTTTAAAGTTATTTTTGAATGCTAGGAGCGAGGGTAATTTTTCCGATTCACTGGTTATTTAACTACAAAGAGCAGTTCATTTAACAAAAAAGTTTGATGACAACATGAGGATGTATGCTTTGGTCAAAATATTTAATTCTATTTTGAGAACTTTTAAATATTAATGGCGGTGTAACTTCCATATGTGCAATGTTCGACAGCTCGCTATTGGGAACTTGTTAATCTGAAATATTTTTATCAGTTATACTCCATACAATTCTAAATTGTAACGTCTGTAATTATCTCTGTAAAAGCATATAAATAAACATGCCAAAGTAACTCTGAGGTGGTATAACTTATTCTATGGTAAGTATGAGCCGATATTCTTTGGATGATACTTACACTGAACAGGTAATAGGACCCGTAAAATACTTAAGAAGTTTGATCATTTTAAAATGAGTAAATATTTATCATGCGTTATTATATTGGCGAAAAGATAGCTAACAAGTAAAGTTCTAGCTATTTTCAGGTACTCAGATAAGAATACAGCAAAGATCAAGGATAACTTTACATCGAATTAAAATGAAAATGCCAAAAACAAGACACATTCAAAAAATCATTCTTTTAAACACATATCTTACAGTCCACACACTGTACAATGTGTATTTTGGCGATATGAGTATTATTTAAATAACATTCAACAAACAATGTTTTGAGAGAATATCAAACTTTCTATGTTTCGATTAGTAAATAATATACAAAACAGGAATTATTATATTTTTAATAAGTATTTTTAATGAAGTTTAATAAGGCAATTATTAAAACATCAGCCCTATCAATTGGCCAATGTAACTATGTTACTCATTCCTTCAACTACTGAAATATAGGCCATTGGATTAAGCATGATTTGATTAACACAAATTCAAATTAAGTTCTGTTCATACAATGCAAATTATCCTGCTTGCAATTCATTTGTCTTAGTCACCCTGCGTTTTATGAAACAACCGTTGACGAAAATGTAAACACATTGTGTAATTTCTTACAAACATTTATTAAAAGTGTCATGTAAATGTTAACAAAATCTCTTATCACATTAAAATTATGTATAGTATTTGGAATGCGTCTTACTTTAAACAGAACTAAACAATAAAAAAAGCTTTCTTCCTCAACTTGTGTCTTCCGCTAATCGAACACTTGCACTTGATAATTCAATACACTATGCAGTAATTTCAATATAATGAAAATAATTTGGCAGCTTACGTTTTTCGTTTCATTACAATACAGTGACTGATTTTTTAAGTAAATTTTCATACAGCATTTGGTTTTTCTCGCACTTCAATATCGCAACAAGCAATTCACTTGTTTTAAAAAAGTTTCGCGTTTTTTCTTTCTTTGTGTTTACTTTATGGGACAAGTAATGTATACACAACCGTGCTCCCGTGAAATTTATATATGTTTAGTTGATAATTGTGAGTAATTGAATGGAGGTTAGTTAGTTGTTGTTGTTTTGATCGTAGACGAAAATGGGTTTATTTTATGTGGATGTTACACCTTTGCGTGCCACAAGAAGGTTCAGCACAGGATTTTTTCGTATGTAGCTTACAGCCTTTTTATGTGTCACCATAGTGAAATCATAACCGTTACATTGAAGAATTTTATCGTGCACTCGAAGGCCAGCGCGTGCTGCGGGACTGTTTTCGTGAACTTCGGTTACATAAATACCCTGTAAATTAAAAACGACACCCAAAAGGCTCGCAGATTAAAAATTGCACTTCATATATCGACGAAATACGACAGTAATTTTCGTAACAAGTTAATTTGTTTGATTGAAAACAAAACTGCGAGAAATAAATATCGGATACTTTCCATGAAACATCATGAACTTACATAGTCAGTATATCCTTGCGGGCTTTTCCTAAAATCCTGGTCGATTCCACCACCAATCTTAAATCCACATTTTAGAACCTCACGTCCGTCTTCATCCAAGGTTTTCTCTTTGTAAAGGGTGATTGGGATCTGTAAGTTAACGTAAGCCAGATATATTCGGTTAATGAATCTAATGACTATTTCCTGTTTGAAGTTTAGGGTGGAGTTGTAAACATAGTTGCCACTGCAGCTGCAGATGGGCAATTGAGTTGATTTAAATTATCTTTGCGTGTACTTACACTCAGGCACTCCATTGCAGTGCCTGCCTGATGCTGAAAAGCCATTTTAGCCATTTTGAAGTAGTTTATTTGGCGTCGGCAAAGTTAGATACGAACAAATCAACGCAGAAAACCCGTATCAATCAGAAGAGTAGAGAGCGATATGACAAACTAGCTCGATTTGACGTAAAGTGGTCGACCATGAAATGTGACTTTAATGACATTTGGTTGGGACAATTGTTTGGTGCAAGGAGTAGGTTAGCGCTGATAACAGATGGGGACTCCCCCAAGTCAATTAATCAGGGTCGGGAATTATTAACGACACTTGCATACACCAGCTCCACAATTGATTTTGAAAGGAAGTTTTGTGCAAAAGGATAGTGAACGTAAACAATAGAAGCGTTGATAAAATATCGTTGCTACCGAACCAACATATTATATGTATGAAAATAACATCTTTCAGATATTGCATGGAAATGTTCTCCTGTGAAATTTTACATGGACAGTAAAACCTAACTCTTTAGTTTTCTAATTTCATCGGCAGCGACACTGCGAAACTTATCGATACCGAAAATTTAAATCTTGAAAGTGAAGATTCTAGCGAACAGGTAGATGTTACTGAAAAAGATGATGTTTTTAGAAAATTTTATTTATAATTTCGCCAAAAACAACATGTCCTCAAATTACTTCTAACATTCGTTCCGTTATCTGGATATATTAATTCCATGCTGCCGTACTTAATTTTGATAACTAGAGAGAATCGTCCGAATTTTTAACTACCAATAGCTACCAATACCAATATTTGTATAGAAAATTATTGAAAATGATCCACCTCAGGCTGAAGGATGTCATTTGTGTCCTGATCGCTACTAAACAAATCTTTGCTTATCTACCAAGTTACGAAAACACCTTAATGTCATCTAACCAAAACGATTAAACCAAACCGAAAAGATAAAAATAAAAAAACAAACCAAAAATTACTTTGCAAATACTACGTTGGATAAGCAATCCGTTTTGTTATGAATATCTGTTTTTGTTATGAATAAATAAATATATTATTATATAATATAATATATAAATTATTTCAATTTTTTTACGCTCAAGTTTTTCTCAATTCAATGTAGTCCTTGCGGATTTGCATTGAATTTCTTGTATATACATCTATAACATATATTTATATAAATAAATAATAATATAAATATACGAAAAAATATAAATAAATAAATACAAATCAAGAAGTTTTGAAGGAGTTAAGATTAACACTATTTATTATTTCGCCATAGTAGAAGTTTATGGCATGTGTCTGTTACATTCGTGAGGTTGTATACGTTGTTATTATTTCGAGGTCGGTAGCGTTCAATGTGTTTCAACGTCGGATATCCTGTAATTCAATATTACTCTTGAAAGAAAGGTGGTGGTGGCTTAGCTGATGTACTTGTATGGGTTATTCCAACTAACTTGCTGAAAAAATCTGAAAAATGACTTGACATTGGACTGGGGCAACGAATCAACGAATTACATTTTTTTTACTTTGAACCTAACATATCTTAATTTTTCAGGATATTTGAAAGTAAAAATTTTGTTTGGCATTGTTGTATTTTATTTAGAAAGCATTAGAATTAGTAAGGTACATGAAATCGTTTTTTTTTCACTTAGTTCGGAAAATATACAGATCAACTTAAATCATTATTGATATTGAATGTTTTTAACAATGAACTAGAGTACGTAAATTCGTGTAATATGTTTTCTTTTGTAAATTTTGAATACTGTTTTATTTTTTTGCTATTTATTAAATGTGTGCCTCTTCTGGGTTTTGCATTTAACGAACGTTTGTTATATGTGGAAATCATAAATTATATATTCTCAGAACAGGTTGTTAACAATAGAATAGAATTATATCTGAAGATAAGTAATTTAATTTCTATTTTAAGTTTTATGTAACAGGATTTCATAAAGTTCGACTTTATCTCAAAATTACAAAAGCTATACAATGTTAATTGTTTTAGATTCGACCTTGTATTACGTACATTTACAAATGATTAATTACATAATTTATTATAATCGACTAAATTTCATATAGCATTGCCCGTAAAGCGAATTATAACTAGTGCGGCAGGAATTAAAATATAATTGGCTACAGAGTGGCTCGCATCTCCACAAAGTTCTATTGCACTTTCCTGAAAGACCACAAATACGTTAAGTTACGAATATGGATTCTTTTATTCTACAAATTTACTGGAAACTGAAAGTAATATACTTACGTTGACATGTTTATTTATACAACTAACAGGGCGTTTTCTAGAAAAGTTCTGGTTTCTGGACTTGAAACATGGAAGCGATTGGTTGTAATCGACTTCCTTCGGCAAAGTAGTCAAAATGGCGGAAGATTCCGATGGGCATAAAGTGTCGATTACAAGCAGGAATAAGTTGCTGGCAGGAATTGGCATTATCACAAATGGCCTCTCGCATCCCATTGCTGCTGTTGTGAATACTGTTCGGTTTTCATTTGCTTCTAATGTGTAAAGTTTCATTTCTTTGTCACATGATTGTGGTCTTGTTCTTTTAATCAAGACTCGATTGTCGAATTCTTGAACTTTGGCTTTAGACGGTGGGAGGTATTTATCCGAAAAATCGTCATCAAAGTAGGATACATTCATTGCCTTCGTAGGGATGACTTGCAAATGTACAAATGTCCATACTAACTTTCTCAGCATCCATTTGAAAATTGCGAATAAGTGCATAAATGGCTGAAATAGAAATTATTTCGCATATTTACATTTAACGGAAAAATTATAATATTTTTCCTTACTGATCGAAGTCGATTTGAGGAACTGTCGTGAAATTTGGGCTCGAAACAAACAGCTTGGTAATCATATATTGTAACGTCTTGGTAGACTCCTTCCTGAACTAGCCTTGTCATTATACCTCCACGCACGTCACCGAAGAACTTCCCTGTATCCGATGGCTTTGGAGAAATAACTACGTAGCCATTGTTATCCAGGACAAAACAATCAATGCCATCGGAAGCGCAAGTTTTCGTTTTAGAACAGTCAGCAGTTGACTCAACGGCGCACTATTCATGAAAGTATGCAAAATTATTGGCTTCCAAACTTAAAACATATTAAAATCATTTTCTTTTTAATTTTATCAAAATTTTATATCCTTGAACTTGTTGTATGTTTATGGCTCTCATTCGGTATTAACTGTAGAGGGACCACGACATTCGAAAGTCATGTGTAGATTAGTGAGTTTGAATACGAAGATCTTTGGTGTTTGAATCTTATCTTACAGAATAATTCCCGACTTTTTTCCAATTTCAAATGCAGGTACTTACGTTATTCATGAGATTACCAATGTGAGCATGTCTGTGGTGTACCTATAAGATGGTTTGGTTTCAGATACTGCTTTTAATTTATTTTGAACACTCAAGTTTCCTATTTGCTAGCTGGAGTTTCTACAAACTACCTAAATTTGATATTTTTGTTTGAGGTAATGCCGAAAGAGCAGTGTATTCTAGAATCGGATAAATGATCCTTCATTATGAATGATAATAAATGTATGGTAACTATGTTTTCCCACAGGCATTTGAGAGGTTCTACACGTGTGTGCGTGAAACTGAATATTCTATTCTTCTTTCATTGGGGAATGAATGGAGGAAAAGAAGTTTTTTGTTTTCAACTCGGTTACATTGAAGCTCTATCTTGTAGATGCTGCAAACTAAGTGAAAAACGACTTGCACATCCACAAAGGATGACGGTTGAGTTGCTCAATGGTGACTGTTGAATTTCTCTTTCTGAAGGTAATGAATAAAATATAAAAAAATGATTAATTTTTTGGGATTAGTTCGCATGTTCACCCGATGATGATGCGAGAGAGAAGAGCAACTTTCGAGGTAAATAAAAAAGCATATTTCGGAGTTTATAGCAGTTATATTAAATTAACACCAAAAGGCTGGCTGGGCTACTTAATAACTAAAGGAAAGCAGGAGTCATTCTAAACCCACCTAGTAATTCTAAAAAAAGGAGGTGTTGCATTGTTGAAACAATGGTACTCACATAATTGGTGATATTTTTGAAAAGCGTTACCAATGCAGAATGTTTGAATTGAAAGCCCACAACAGCCGCTGGAGCAGTTTTACCACCTTCATTATGAAATATAGCATGACTAGCAGTTACTTGTATATCGGTTAGATCGTCTGTAATTAAGATGCATACTTTGAAATCTGAACGCGGAAGATTGATCTTTGATACATTACCTCCCATGTGAAATGGGACTGAATAGACAAAACTTTGAGGCTCTGTAAAATGCTGCTCCACTGCTCGTCTGTACCAAACTTCGTCAATTGATCGGCAATTTTTGTCACTGAATTCATGTCTTTCGTAAGTAGAAGCGAAATAAATGTAATTAGCAGGAAATTTAAATGAGGAAAATTTAATTTGGTTAATTCAATCTGCGTCCCAAATTTAACTAGATGTACTAAATACGCAAATAATATTCAATAATTTAAAAATCGGCGCTAAACTTACTCTGGTCGCATTTCATCCGCCTTGTTCGTGTAGAATTCTTGCCATCTTGTAAGTCCACTATGTGTAGCGAGAAACGTGACGGTAATACCAAATCGTTGTTTGAACTCGCTCCTTTGAATAAAGAGTTAAGAAAGTAACAATGAGGAACGCAGGATAGTTTTGTTAATTTATAAAGACGATCGTTCATCCTTGCAAAAAATAATTAGAGACTTTACCTTGGCCACAATCCCATTAAAACAGCTATGGGACTTGGGCTATTCCAATGAAATGGTGCATATTGATATGAATGTTATCAAATCATAAATGAAAATTTGTAAAATTGCAATCGGAAAATTTAGTAGAACATTATATTAAAGTTCCAGTGCTGCACTTGTTATGAAGAAAGCTTATAAACACATTTTAATATATATAAAAATAACTTGTTATTAAAAACTGATCTGTCGCAAACTCGATATAACTTTCATTGATCGAATATCAGCTTAATGAAAAAAAAAATTTCTTGTTCGTGCTTTAAATCTTAACAATTTCAAACGGGTGGAGATTGGATTAATAGTGGAAGTTTAATTCTGCGGATCAGGACCTTTACTTAATTTCAATGAATAAGGATTTTTCCATTGGATGGACTTTACAGATGTCAATCATATGATTTTCGACATATGTAAGCATAACCCCAATTCCCGATTCCAATGAATTGCTGTGAGTTGAACAAAGCGGCTGAGGCTTATCGGATGCCCACCAGTGCTTATGGTGAGGCTATTATCCGTGAATTAACGTACTGTGAGAGTCAACGCTTCTCTTCCAACCTTTCAACACCATCGCTCCAACGGTGCTCCGTATAGTAGTGGAAGAGATAAGTTTTTAAACATACCGAATTGGAGGCATTACTTTGTCAAAAGACGTGTCAAATTGAAAAGGAATTAGCAGAATCATTGGAAGTATGTAACTACGCAAGTAGTGTTAAAATGGCTCAAAGTATGCAAATGATCCTGACGCAAGGTTCTTGAGCACTATCAGCATTAAAGCCAAAATATGTTGATCGACGTTTGTATGCTTGCGAACAGCTATTCGATAACCCTAAGCGCAAACGGAGTTGCCTATGCAATGCTTCACCGTCGACTTCTTGACAGAATATTCACGAGTTCAAGGTCATGTTTTGCATTTGGTAGGGTTAGCTTGGTGTGGTGTATGCTTAGCTGCTAAAATTATTTGAAACAATCACAGGTACGCTTTATCGAATGCTATTGATGCATCTGAGCCGAGCATTGAAAGACAAACATCCGTAATGCAACGATCGAGGCGATAAGTAATTTTATAGCATGACAGTATCTGACCTTATGTCACAAAAGTGGCCAAAACGTACCTTGAATCATTTAAATGACAAGTTTTACCTCTGCAGCCATATTTTCCAGATGATGTTCCCTCCAACTGTCATTCTTTCCGATCAATGGCACACGGGCTGACTGCAATGGGCTTTGACTCATGAAAAAGAGGATAACTGCATGGACAGGTGGATTTCATCAAGAGATAACGAATTGCGATTCGTATGCTATCCGAACGATTAGAAAAATAACAGCCAGCGATGGACAATTCTTTGAAACATAAATATGTAACCATATTTTTACGGTAGTTGTAGTCCGAAAATTTTTTTCTTGTTGGTCAAGAATGACCCACGATGTACTTATGTAGTTTAGTTCAGTATAGCAGTATCAATTGAGTGCTTCGAAATGAGGTTCAATTTATTCTTGTGTAAGGATAAAGAAAAAGTGATTATACTAAAATAGAAACTTATATATAAGAGCCGGCAAGAACAGGGCACAAAATTAAAGAAAGAGAATTAATATGTATGTCTAATCCATAGTAAAATATACAGAACGACTATTACTTGAGTATTTTTTATTTTAGTAATTATCTGTAGATGATTGGAAACATTTTTCCGTTAGTCAAAACACCAACTTTACCCGAGGACTTTGAGATAAAACATTTATATTTAACACATTATTAAAGCATTGTGTTTACAATGTAAAAAGCTGAAAAATATTGTATTTGCAGCTGATTACGCACGTGGTCGAACCCGCACTATAAGCGCCCTTGCTGTAGAAGGCCTTAGGCTACACGAGATACAACATATTTTGTGTTGAAAGTATTTAGAAATGTTCGAAGAAAATGAAAATGCAATATAACATCCACATTGTTGATATACTGCACGACGGAGTTTTGGGGTTTCCCTAAATAAATTTTTTGAAATGAAGACCATATTAAGCGCTAAGCACTTAACTAAATTCCATTAGAGAAGCCGTTCTTGTTAAGGACAATTTCATGCCGGAAAAAAACAAACAAAATTCATAAAAATTTGTGATCAATATAGAGAGAAATATTTTTTGGATTAGTCGTTTTTGGTTATTGTTTAGAATCAAAACAAAACGGGCAACTAAACTTATCGCAGCTGTAATACTGACCACCACGAAATTTTCAATGTGGCTTTAAAAAGCTTAATATAATTGTTCATAATTAAAAAAGTTAATCATCGTTTTCTTATCTGTCCGATTTATAAGTAAGTGTTCTGTGTATGTGTAAGTAAGTGTAAGTTCTGTTGGTTTTAAGTTTTAATAAAATCTTTCATAATTTCATAACGTTTGATGTGTTAGAAGTTCAAACCAAATAACTATCATAATATTAGTAATCCAATTTATAGGAGTTTGCTTAGATAACTTTGTGATAAAGAGGATTGAAAATTGATTCAAAAATTCGATTACGTTTTAGAAAATTGATTCAAAAATTCGATTACGTTTTAGAACCAACATACATTTGCGATTACCAACAACGAAAAAATTACGGACATAATTTTATAAAATCTTAACACTTCGATTTATAATAAAGAGCTCCCCGTGTTCTCGGAGAGTTCTGTAGGTAATAGGAAATATTCTTTAAATCTACGAACCCTTTGTCTTCCTTTGTACTGTGACTTATATTCTTGGTGAACCATTCTGTTACTCGAGCATCGAATACCAACGCTTGCATCAAGTTCCGATCGCCTGAAAAAATGATGCATGCATATAAGTGGAAGTCTGAAGATGTTAAGCCAATTGAATCCAAAATAAATTATAACAAAAAAGCATGACTTATGTTAAGACCATCAGGGAAATGCCTTTACTTCATATAACAAATATGATGACAATTGTGATACAACTATTATAATACGCAATGTTTGTATCTCATGACTTTGTAAAGTAGTTTGACGTGGTTTTGAGTCATAATGTAGTTTTCTCTACTATATGCAACATGACTTTATTTTTATTATTTTCGCGTTTTTGAAAAATTCAGTATAAATTTAACTATACTAAATAGTTAAATTCTCATCACACTGAATGAGGAGCTTAGAGTAATTCTCAAAAAGAAAATCTCGCGGGTTTGCACCTTTAAAGGATTCATGTCCAAAACTGAACAGACACCGCTAGAGCAAGACCACCTTTAAGATACTGAAGCTGCAAAATTCAGACGAAGCTGTTGAAGCCGCAAATTAGACGATCTTTCATTGAACGAAATAGATTTGGTTTGGAATAATAGAAACGAGAGCAGAAAAAGCCGCGCTCATTTATCACACGCTTACAAACCGAGAAGAGAAATGGCTTAAGTGTATTACTTATATATTAGTGGTATTACTAATATTCTACGCTTAACTTGGTTTAATACGCCAAACAAATCCAATTGGATCAAACCTTACAAGCTTGATGTGATTGATCATAGTTTCATGATTTCAGATCCTTTGAGCTTATATGAGTCTGAAGACTCTACCTTAATTGGCGTGATGCTGTTATGGGAGTAAATACTTAGTTTTGTGACCTATTCTTTACATACACTCTACTAGTTCAATAATATGCTGATGATTGATTTCAAATCCAAATTAATTTTATACAACTTATGACATTTATATTTAACAAACTTTGAAACCCGGAAGTAATTCCGTTGTCCTTAAGATTCTATTTGTTACCTAAAGGTAACTTATGAATTTATTAAATAAATATCAACTGGATTCTTGGTAAGTCATCGAAACATTTCGAATCTTCAAAGAAAGCAAGGAATTGAAATCAATTTATGCAATTTGAGTAAATGCTTGGTCAGGTTAATATAAATGAAAAACTGTTTAATAAGAATATAAGTATATTCATCAATTTGATAGGATGTGCACGTAAGAATACAACTTCCCTTCAAGTATTATCCATAAATCATAACGATACAAGGTAAAGAATACGGCGTAAATTTTTTGAAGCACATGCAATGAGTAATAAATGGTGCATAAAATACTGGTGATGGTATGAAATGTACACCTGAATTGAAAGTTGTCTCTAAAATGTTATTAAGATGCAAATTCCTCAGCTAACCTGTTTGAAGAGCTCAAAACTTGATGTTTTATTATGAATTGTGGTATTATATATTACGTTGATTCAGAATTATTGTGAATCAAGTATTCTGTTTTTCTCTATCTTTCAATTGTAGACTTTGAATATTACTGATGGCTGTCAACTAGGCAATATTATTCGGTGATTTACTGAAGTACGTTAACAACGGATACGAAAATAATGTAAAAGAATTTTTATTTCTTTTAATCAGATGTAAAATTGGAACTTGCTTTCTCTTATCTCAAGAGCCATGGGCTCAAAATAATTTAATAGAACGGATGACATATCCTTAAGTCTGATAAAAGTTCCATTCGTGAATCCGTCTAGAGTCCGGAAGAGTAGTATTGAGGAGTGTCTTCTCCAAGCAAGCCCAAATAACCGGACAATATGCGACAATACTTCGCACTTTCTCGAGTGGAGCACAAAATAAAAGCTGTTTCGATTTCAAGGTATAGTGGTATGAGCCGATATTAAAGTTTTCAAAGCGAGTCTAAAATTTGCAAACGCTTTAGTCTTACTGTGCAATGCTTCGCGTTAAACCGAAACCTTCAACCGAAACACTGACTGCCTGAGGAAGCGAATAGTGTCCCCGCCATTCTTGTAGCTACAAAAGTGTTTTAAAGCTATGTACAGAGGTGGCCAAAAGTGATCGGACAATACAAGAAACAAGCAATAAAATACTTTTACGAGCATAAGCTTTGAAATGAAATAAAAATTTTTCCCTTATATAAAAGTCACTTGTATTCTCAATTAATTGCACAAAAAAATAAAACAGAAATAAAAAGATTTCCACAAGAAAATTAACAACTAATTCAAATTCACATTGCATCAAGTGGATAAAAGTAATCGGACATTTTGAAAAGTGTGAAATTAGTCATTGAAGTTTGGAGCAATTCTTTTCTTTTCATTTCCGAGTTTAAAAGGGAATTCCCCTAATTATATGTTGATATGTGTTTTTCTGATATCAGTCATTTGCTTGTCAGTTTTAAGTGAAGAAAGTTAAACATGGCTAAGAATCGCAAAGAAACCTGTATAAATGAAAGAAAAGTTATAATAAAGTTGTATAAAGAGAATAAATCCTTTTCTGAAATATCAAAAATAATTGGAAGAAGTCGTTCGACAGTTTTCGATATCGTGAAACGGTTCAGAAAAAATAATCAGGTGGAAAACGAAATTAGGAGTGGTCGACCATGTAAACTAACAGAGAGAGACGCACGAAAAATTTTAAGAATTGTTAAAAAGAATCCGACTACAACGTCCAGAAGTATTAGGGATCAATTAGCAGATATAAATGGTACCAATGTTAGTGCCCGGACTATTCGTAGAGCTCTCAGCCGTGCTGGTTATCAAGCGAGAGTACCTCGAAAGAAACCACTAATTAGCAAAGTTAATAAGAAGAAAAGATTATGCTTTGCAAAAGAATTTAAAAGCAAGCCGCTCGACTTTTGGACTCGTATAATATTCTCTGATGAGAGTAAGTTTAATATCTACCACTCCGACGGCAGGTTGTTGGTGTGGAGAACTCAAAATAGTGAGCTTCATCCCAAAAACGTTCAACATACAGTAAAACACGGAAGTGGCTGTGTAATGGTCTGGGGTTGCATGGCTGCCAACGGTGTAGGAGAACTTGTTTTCATTGACAAACCTATGGACAAACTAGGTTACTTGTCGATTTTGAAAGAAAATTTGAAGAAAAGTACACAAAAATTGGGTCTTGATGGTCATTATTTGTTCCAGCAAGATAATGACCCAAAGCATACAGCTCATGATGTTCGTATGTGGCTCCTTTTCAACACTCCTGGTCAATTAAAAACACCACCGCAATCCCCAGACCTAAATCCCATCGAACATCTTTCGGATCATCTGGATAAAAAAATAAGGAACCATCACATTACTAATAAAAGTCAACTGAAGATGGTGTTATTAGAAGAATGGGACAACATTACTCCTGACGTTACCCGTAAGTTGGTACAGTCTATGCCCAATAGGTTAACAGAAGTTATAAAACAAAAAGGATACGCAACTAGATATTAAAAGCCTATGTTCTAATGGAATCATCAGAAAGAAAAGTATTACAATTGAACGTCCGATTACTTTTGTCCACTTGATGCAATGTGAATTTGAATTAGTTGTTAATTTTCTTGTGGAAATCTTTTTATTTCTGTTTTATATTTTTGTGCAATTAATTGAGAATACAAGTGACTTTTATATAAGGGAAAAATTTTTATTTCATTTCAAAGCTTATGCTCGTAAAAGTATTTTATTGCTTGTTTCTTGTATTGTCCGATCACTTTTGGCCACCTCTGTATGTAAGCAGGCTCCGCCTATGTTCGGGGAAGTACGTTTTATCAAGAAATCTAAATCTCAACCTGGTAGTAACTGGAGACTCTTTGATGCTGGAAATTGTAATATTGGTGTGTTAAAGTAATTGCAGTCAGAAAATTTACCCCGCTTGTGTTGAGCGAAGGCTCACTTTAAGGAGAATAACGCATTCACAATTTTTAATTAATTTAGATTCCTAACTCATTGAAAGATTGTGAAATCTCATATTCAAATTTATTTATTTTTTTTCTAGATAACCTTTTCATATTTCCTCGATTTTATTCTAACAACACTCTAATGAATTAATCACAAATGTTTCGATCAAATTCTAAATTTGTGTTAAGTGTACTTTTGTTTAGTGGATTGTGCAAATTAACTTGTGCCATTTACATTGCTATAATCAATATGGAAATAAAAAACAATAATCTTAATCGATTACAATTTTTTGGCGATAAAACGAAACAGTGAGTATTCCTGTCGTCATATTTTCATTTGTGATATTCTAGGGATTGAGGTGCACGTGACTATAAAAATATCAAATGCTTCGGTACAAAAGGTTGAAACTATGCACGTATCGCACTATACAAGGGAATGAACAACTTAGTATCAAAAAAAAAACATTGTGCAGTTTGATAAAACATTATTTTGGAACGGATATTGTCAGTATTGAAGTATCCATACACACATTTGTTATTTGAGTACACATAAATAAAATGATGTTCAAAAATCGTTTGATTTTCTCCTGAAAAATTAACTCATGGTACAATAACGGTATAAAATTAAAAACGTGGGTACGTGTGAGATATTTATGAGACCTTCAATGCCAGAAATGAGTTTTTTTTAGTTTAGTTAACCTACAACTATAATGATTGTATGTATCTACTAGTGTAATCATTAGAAAAACCATAGGCTTAGTTTCTTTTATCAGGATACCATTCACTATGTTCAGCGGTACTCATTCCTTAAAAATCTGTTTTATTTGCAAACATACGCAACCACTAGAGAGCGCTAATCCTTCGATCAAACTTCGAATCTAAAGGTACTCATTTGCTACATGTATTGATATTTGTATGCAGAACTTGCGGGAAATAGGACTTGCGGAGGAATGCGGCTTAACATTCTGTTAAATTTTGTATCCAAACAGATTACTCACACTGAAAAAAATGATAGAAGTTTTGTGAAGGTGAATAGTTCGTTGATTTGTTGCCATAGATCTATGTATTTATTTATATTTGATTCTTATGTGGCGAAACATTTCGGTTTCTTAAGGTTATTTCAAATAACTTACTGGCAAGAGTTTATCGTTTTAACCTGCTTGTAATGAGAAAGCGACGAATAGGAAGTTGGAAAACTTTCCGAAACTAAAATTCAATCTCCTTATTGCTTCAACGGTTAAATCTTTTATTGGTTTATAATCTAAAGTGTTCTGTCAAATTCTTTTGGTAAACTTAAAATGAAAAAAATGTCGGTGGCTCCTAAATTATGATGGAATAAATAAAAAATTCTTAAAACAAAGAAAGCAGCCATTTTTCATTGGCAGATTGTGCATGGAACTTCATTACTGTTTTGATTTGGTTTGTAAACTTTTTTCAACTATTTTATATTAGTAAAGAATGTGAAGACTAATAATATCTTAAAAACGTGTGATCAGGTACATAATTCTTTTTCGTATAGTACTCACAATAGTAGGATTCCTTATCAGGTTTCGATGAAACACGGCCCGTACTTGAGTTAGCTGTGAATTTGCGATTCATAATAATATTTTTTTATGATGAAGATGAAAATGGAAAATAAAACTTGGACAAATAAAATAGTATTACAGATGATAACATAAAATATGGTGGTAATGGATTGTAACACAATGGAAAAAATTAAATTATTGCCAATAAGGTGTATTTCACCTCTGCTTGAAATGTTCTTGAGAGAATTTCCAAATTGAAAGCCACCCATTTTAATTTCTTTAAAATTTTCTAAACGTTTCTGGAAGCAAATAAGTGAAACAGATAACAACTTAATCTGAAATTTGTCGCAAGTTGGTTGCTGTATCCGTTCTACCGAGATGACACTAAGATTGTGTATAATATATGTGTATATATTTCACGTACAGAACGAATAAATGATTCAGCTTTTAAACTATGCAAATTGCTAGATTAAGTTGTTAACTGTTGTGACAAGAAAAATCAAAAGATACTCACAGAGTACTGTGTGTTCCGGGGGTGGAGGCGTTCTGTTCAGAGGCCACTTCCATCCAGGAGCCTTCATGCGTTCCAAGAAGTGAAGTAATTCAGCTTCTGGACTCGAGAAGGATCTATTACTGTCTTTACAGTACAGCCTGATACCAATATGAATTTAATAAGATTCGACTTCTGTCAAGTAAACAACAAACAGTAACTCACCAATCAGGATGAATTTTCCAATGCCCACTGAAGTAGCTTGAAACGTTACCACCCTTAATATGGATACGATGGATTTCATTATCGCTTCGTATTTGTAGTCGATTTAATCCATACTGTTCAGGGTAGGTAATAACTAATGTAAATGGAGTGTTCAAGATAGGGGTCCAATAGTAATGTCTTTTCTGTTTAGATACAACCCTTCTCTGAAATGTATAAATACCATTTAACCTGTTGCGATAATAAAGACCAATTTATTTTGACTTTACGTACCATGTTGTCATAATGACTTTTCATTATCATCCATTTACTTCCATTTTCTTGCTTGATGATCGAGTCTCTTACCTTAAAGCATAAAAAAAGGTTCAGGTTGAAGCTTTTCGATTGGTTCATTTTTTACCATAATCAGGTCAGGATTAAAGTCTCTAGGCGCACGTCCATCATCAAGCAATTCGACCTCCATCATGTCTATACTATTATAAGCTGGTTTGAGGATATCTTGGAACTATTAAAGGTAAATTCAATGAGACCAAATTTATCAAACTCAATTTTTGATGACTCTTACAATCGGTCGCAAGTCCGGGTGAACCAGAATGTATCCATTATTTGTTACTATAAATGCGTAACCACTTACTCCCAACTAAACAATTCATCAAATATATCGAAAGGGTTTTTTAAAAAGGCTACCAAGTAGAAGAAAATAGAGTTTGTCATTACCATGTGAGGTGTCATCATTTTCTTGATCTCCTTAATGGGTATATCAGTTCCAGCTACTCCCAGGAGGTTTGCGATGCGCGTCTTGTGGAAGTAGAGAAAACAAAAATAAATATATTATCGGAAATATTGATTTTTATTTTTTGCCAAAGAAAGTCTCGTTAAAAGAAATGATTTACAAATATTTCTACCTTTCCTACTAATGTAAACACTAGCTTTAAAATACTGTAGCTACATTTTTCAAAAAAACAAAGAGTATTTTAATATACAAAAAAGTTGTATAATATGAGACTAAACTATTCTTATTTAGCATGTATGTATATGCATACAGTTTTAATTACCTAATTTAATTTGCTCTTTTTCTTAATCAATTACTAGTAATTAAACGTCAATCAAATGTAAACATTATACACTCACACATATTTGGTATTAGGCGTTTTTAAAGATTTTAGGCATTAGGTGTGTTTTTTCTTTTAAAGTTTTCTGCATTATATGCATTATATGTAATCGCTAATTCAATTCATTTTTTTAAATTGTTAACATTTGGTTAATGACAGCATTTTTGATCAATTGTTTAATGAGGTATGATTATAATTATTATTATCTGTATGTAGTTCTCGTTCAATTTACCAATTAGAACATGTACCTTACCCTAAATCCAATATAAAAGCTACTTGCATGCTGTTCGAATGAATGAGCCATTTGTCCAATTTCAAGATTTATACCTATATACACATATTTATAAGGGTTAAAGCTATTCAAAGTTTCTGATTTAATTTATTTGTCTAATTAATTTATAAACTTTATTTATTGTAACATTAAAAGTGTGAGCTTATTTAAAACGTGATTGCAGATCGACGTATCAAACGATTTAACCCAATGCCCACTGGGGTGAAAGTCGTTTTACTCGCTCGCATAATGGTTGGCAGGACTCAGTTCACATCGTTTGAGATTCCTTTAGAATACATCGAAAGGTTGGGCGGAATCCGCTCACTTCGCAGTTTTACCACTAAGTGTTCATACGAAGGATAATGTTTATTGCCACCTTCAAAATACTTCCCGACCTCAAGTCGTTTGCCAGGGTATCTCGTAATGGGTTTAAATTAGCGAAGGGAGATCACAATAATAAATACATTGCAGAAGATGTGAAATAATTTATTTTAATACTCAAAAAATAATGATAATAAAGCAGAAAGTTTTTAATAAGAATTATGAACGAAAGAAATTATGAAAGCAGTAGTCAACTATCGATCCCGAACAACTTTATTTACTAAAGCAATTGCTTTGTCAACGTTTTTCTCAGTTTTAGATGATTTTCTGGTAGGAAACTGGAACTCCTAACTGATTTTTTCAACAGAGAAAAATTTGAAGATTGAAGATGTGTTTGCCCTAGTTATCATACAAACTGTTTTAAGTATTCTATGATTTTGTCTTAAGTGAAGGTTTAAAATTTGTACCGAGAGGGCTAGAAAAAATGATACAATCAGCATGCAAAAAGGACAGACAAAAGTGCAGAATTCATGAAAAAGGATGGGAAATTCTCCGGAAATAATATGAATATACGGCAGGCAGAAGATATACACTGGTTTTGAAATGATCCAAATAGCGATACTTGTTTATTATTGATTCAAACAATATTGACAACTGTATTGTTGATAAGACGGTTGTTTTCAAATGTTATAAACGAAAAAAAAACTGAAAAAATGTACTTTCTCTACATTTTTGCTGTACACTATACATGTATACAGTATGTCTCTTTTCATTAATTTGTATTCTAGTGGCTACCAAGCCAACAATTTTTGCGAACTGTTTTTGTAAACACATCGAATTCTCGTAAAAAAAGTATACATCTGAAAAGCTAGTACTTGCAAATCAAAAAGTAAACCAATATTTATAAAAACGTTTTATTAAGTTTTGCCCAAGAGCTTTTATCAACAACACTTTCAACAAATTCGTTATGAAACCATTACTCTACACACCTAAAAACAAATCGTTTCTATTTGTAATTAAATTTGATCGAGGTGTTAAAAATAACTCTAATTTTAAACATTAAGCTGCTTAATATGAATCAATTTTAAATTTTAATATTGTGTATATTTAATGTACTCTACGTGTTCTACTAAATGTTCTATAACTTAGTATTCCCGACATTTTTACCCTTTATAAGTTTTAATAGTTAGTTGCCGCCAACAGAAACCAATAACCTATGAGTTGTTTGAAAACTGAACAACACTAGCTGTGGAATTATATTCTATCTAAAGTATGTCGAACATAACATAATATATTATCCACTCTCGTATGGTTTCTACAATTATTCACTATTTTATATATATATTTTTTTTATATCACTATTTTTACAAAGATGATCCACTATGGACGAAACGATCAGCTGTTCAATTATACTGATTCTAATAAATACAAGGTACTGGTTCTAGGGATACGAAAGTCTAGCAATATGTTAAAAGTCTAATTTCCTGTTGTCAATATGGCTCATTAAAATACCTCACGTGTTATTCTTTCCCAGTATGCTTCATTAATTAAGACATCTTCGGTGATATTCTATAAAGTCGCGATCAAAGTTTCATTTAAATTTTGTTTACTCAAGTTCAATAGGACATTAGGAAAAGATAGGAACAAATAATTGTTCGTAAGTTACATTTGTTGACACATGTAGCGTAGAAGTTTGCAATGTGTGCTAAAACTTACCGCGTTTTCTCGTCGATCGTAGATTGGTATGGAAACGGTTGTCACAAAGTTATACTTAGGTGATTCAGCAGCCTGATCTAAATTCTTGAAAAAGAATGTTAAGGATTGGATGTCATACTCAACACAAACATCTTTAAAAGATTGAACTTACTCTGTACATCTTTTTCAATTCACGACGCTCTTGTTCAGCATCTGAGAAAAACAGATCTCTATTTTGTCTTTCGCTGAGGAAACGTTCCTTTTGTTCTTCACATTCCTTCACTTCCCATAACCAATCTGTCATTTTAGTATCCTAAAAAGCACTCTTACATAGTTTGAATGACATCAAAACATTGACTTACTATAATATCTGCATAAACTTGCGACCATATTACTGGGTGATCGTGTCGGCCAAGCACAAGCGGTCGAGCCATTACAGGTATATAATTCAAAACTTGCTCTCGCACCTCAGCCAAATCACTAAGGTGCACATAGTAGCCTTGATTGGCGCAAGCCATCCACTTTACTTCCTTAACATCAGCCACTTCCTTTCCAATTAAGTAAGTGAATACACGAACAGGCATGTAAGGTAAATTTCTCCAATTGAATTGCTCAAAGATGTCTCTATAATTATAAGGGGCGCCATCTGTAATTAACATTATTGCTTGATTGCATGAGGCTCCAGAGCTTTCGTTTCTATAATCTTCCAGGATTTCAAATGCTCTTGTCAATGCTGCTGAAAAATTGGCTATTGAAAGGGTGTTCAGGCCCTCGAGACTCAACTTGAATTGTCTAACATTGCCCAATGTGGCCTGAAAGAATAGGGAGTAATTTGTTAAAATTACCTTAACTTCATCCTTAACAGTAGAAGCACACCCTGATATTCAAAATTCATTTCAAAGCTAAACAATAGGAACATTCACCTGAACCAACATATTGTTAAAACATGGCACTACTGGTTCTACCTCCTCGGCAAAGGTGAAGATATTCACAAAGTCATTTGTACCCAATGTATCTAATATTGTTCCGACAACATGCTTTGCGATATCTTTCCTCTGTCCAGTCATAGAACCTGAACTGTCCACAAGAATGATTAGATCCTTAGGACTTGTTGCTGCCTCAATGTACCAGGAACGTAGCCGACAGTCGTAGAGATCAACTGGATCATAGTCCCACTTGGACGCAGGAAACTGACGCATAAAACCAGTCGAACTACCAAAAAACTGAAAAGACAAAGTCGGATCCTTTCGATAGTTATCTCGAAATATCCGATCTAGATTCTCAGACCACTTAATAGCTTTGATTGTCTCGTCAGCTGAAAGTACAATCATTATTGTGTTATGAGCAAATAAATAATTATGAAAAGTATTAGTCAAATACTCTTCAAATTACCTCGATCAAATACATTCGTGGGAACGTGAACAGAACTCAGACTTATATTTACAGGTATATCGAAAAATTGTGCATTTGGAGTTAGAATGATTTCTTTTGGTGGTAGAACAATGCGAGGCACTCCCATTTCTTCTAGGTCTCGAGGCGGTTCAGTGGGTGGAGTTTCACCAGGTTCTATCATTTCTTTAGAATTATAATATTCGAAATATTTGTCGACTTCTTCGTTCTGATGTGACATTGCCGTATTTTCAGCAGTATCCATAATTCTCTGATTTATAAAGATAAAAGATTGCACCGTTTTCTCTTGATTTAAGTATTCGTAGCTTTACTTACACGCACTGCACTGATTTTCAAGTCCATGGTAAATTTTATATCATTTGCCATGTTTTCGACAATTTTCGGTCCGACACGGGGGACGACTTGCGCCTCTTTGAAACTCTGTAATCCAGGAAAACTAGATAGTTAATTCTCGACTCTTCTCGTCACCTTGGGTTATTTCGAATATGCTTTCAAAGGATACATATTAAAAACGTTTTTAAATAATGTGGTGTTTTTCAAATAAGTGTTGTTAGTTAGTCTCTTTTTGTTATACGAAACACTCAATAAGTGAATAATTTGTCAGGACTATTTTCAGGGCCCAATTATTACTGAGCTATTTACAGTCATATAGAATTCGGTAATTGGTGATTGTCCACTGGTCTATTTCCACTGGTCTGGGGATTGTCCACTTGTCTATTTTGCAGTATTTACCTTATTCACACTTTCATTTGCGTCTCAGACTGTCCTGTACGACTAATTTTCACTCTGCCCTATGGACGCCTAGGGCCGAAATGGATAATTCACTGTTTATTTCTGAAAAATAAGAGAAAGGGCTTCCGTTTGAGTGTTCAGTCCGGCATGTGAATGCAGCGCCAATGGGTCTCGAACAGGGACTCGAACAATCGCTGAGACTGACCGACAATACTGGCCGAAAATCAATTACGGAAAAATAAAAATGCAAAATTTTAAATGCAAAATTTAATGGATGGTCTTTCTTTAATTTTTTAGGAACGTCGAGGAGCAGTTTGGTTGCTGAGATCCAAGTTATTTGTCAAAATAAAATGCTCACAGATTTGTTCATGCCAGAATAATATACTTGTAGTTAAACGATTCACGTTGGGAAACCCAACTCCGATGCATCGCTGATGAGAGACATGAAGGACATCCACTAATAACGTAATACTCGTTACAGTCACTTGTCCAGCTTTTTTGAGGAGCAGCTTTTGTCTTGAGAATGTTTTAGTTTTATCAAATAAACCCCATGAAGATGAAATCCTTAATCTTCGGAAAAGAGAAAAATATCTATGTCTGCGAACGAAGGCTTTAATGGATGCAAATTTTTGGAAATGGAATTTTTTTGGAATGAAGGGAAACAGGCCACCATCTTTAGTGAATGTTCAATAGTTCAACTGATTCACATTTTCATTGTTATATTTATTCATGCAAAATTTATGGAAATTGATTTAATTATTAAATTTTTTGCTTTGTAGCTTCACCATTAAAATGAAATGTTAAAAATGAATTGCCAATGAGCATGGAAAATCGGAGCCATGTCCAGCAGCGATGCGTGTGGGAATCACTTCACTGACTTTACTACATGTAAGTTGCGTATCGCTATGCAATACTTAACCCAATTCATGAACGAATCGATTAATCCCAGTTTATTTTCACTGGTATGATCAATAAATTATTATTCATAAGTGGAATACGTACCTCCTGAACTTCTTTCCGTCTCGTTATAAAATCCCCTAAATGCCATAGTTCCAATCCGAGTTTATCAACCCACCGATGCACTCTGGGAAATGTTATATGAATAGCAAATTGATATTATAGCAAAAATACACATACAAATCATATTTAATATTTTCTTCTGCCGGACGCGAAGAAAAATCCGCGTTATGTGGAAAAATTACGACGAACGAAATAACGCTGAAAACCGACAATAACTTTTTCATCTCCCACATAATTTCATTATTATTTATCCTAGCATTCCTATCGACTAGATTCTAAATCATTACACTGTTCTACTTTTTAGTACGCAATTTTGTGAAATTTGATTTCTTCCCGACTGATACTATCTCTAGGCAAGCTTTACGTGAAACGTGCAGGAAACTCATTATTCCATGATTATATCTGCGTTTTTCAAGGAACGCTCTTTCAGTGCTTGATTATATCACTAATTTTTGAGCACTTGATCACCGAGAAAATTGGATATTTTACGTAGCTATTAAAAAAGTGTGAAAACTTAGCAATATGGCCGACTAATAATGTGTTTTCGAAGTTCTGTGTCGACTTAAAGAGTATTATCTAGCTTTTTATCGATTTTTCGCGAAAATTATATGACAGTTTGGTGCTTCAATTGCTAACTGCAGAAAGTTGGCTTGCGCACGTTTTTGTTTACAAGAAAATCCACGTGATTTTCTGTGATGGAATTTCAAAATATTTACATTTTTCGCGTTTTTTGAACCCTATATCTAATGTTTGTCACTGCGCAGAACGTGTGTTTATATTTGAAGCACGTTGCATCACCTGTTTCTTAACGTTTTTGAACCGTGCGCACTATCAGTTACAAGAAGAACTCGAAGTACATGAGTGAAAATCAGCTAAAGCACTCAATAAATTTCAATTTCTTCGATGCAGTCAACTCAAATCGTGCCGGTAGCGCATCTTTGATTTTTAGTTTGCAACGGCTAACAGAGACCCGCTGTCTCCTTTCACTGGGTCTTCGCGTTTTTTCGCCTAACCTATCCGATATCTTCCTTGTCCCATCTCAACCGTCGGGTGCTTACCAATTTTTTGAGATGCAAAGCCTTGAAATTTATCTGTACACTTTTGCGTATACAAAGAAAGATCGTCATTCAATACCATTCATTGTACCGAATATTCTGTTTTACACGTTATTGGATTCCAATTAGATTTTTCTTAATCAACATCAATGCTATCACGTTTTTTTCGAAAACTGAAAACATTATTTGAGTTTAATTTGATTTAAGGAGATTGATGTAGATATGGCGATTCTAATTTTTTTTTCAATCAAATAATGTTTGAAACGGCCCAAGGGATCCTTTCATCATAATTTTTTCAAGCTATTAGAATGGAGCTAAAACCAAATGCTCGGATCATTCTTCAAGAGAAAAAAGCAATTAAACGCATTTGGATGAGCAATCACAACAATGCAAATGCAAGTGATTTAGAGCGCGAACTCAAGAATGATCTACATAGAAAGTCTGAGAAGGTTCCGGATTGGCTAAATACAAGCGGCGTCTCCAGAAGGCGGAAACGATAAATATTGATGAAAAATGCGAAACAACATAACTATTTCGTGTATTTGACGTCAAGATGTAGGATATCTGCAAGGTACATCTCATTTAGCCACTTAGCTCTTAGTAACTGAGATAGCAACTCTTTACAAGAATGGGTCTGATTGCAATGAAAGGTTGGTGTATTGCGAATAGTTCTTTGAAAAGTGTGTTTTATGAGTAAGAATCCATGTATCGGAATTAAGTGTGAACAATGGAATTTCGTTTAATTGTTCAGTATTTTCTTGTTGTCTATATTTTTCTATTACCCTTACTGGCATAGATGAATTGCAGCCATTTGGCGGTGGTCAGCTGTCGTCGTTGTTGTTAACGTTGGTATGCCTCTTTCGGCCTTAATTACAGTCAATTATTATACGTATATTTTAACAAAAACAAATGGTTATAATTTTCAACATCAAAAATACCTTAACTTCTCGATTACATTACGTTTGCTAATTACATTCATGAAAAATTTGATTGGGTAAAGTAAATTATTTTAAATGAACAGTAGACAACTATTGTAAGTTTGTCAACCACGAACTCGACGTAAATGAACGTTTGCTGAAATTTCGGCGCATGCAATTTCCAAATTTCCCTTTCTACCAACAATCAAAATACGCCAGAACGTTGCTCCCAATTGAGGAAGGTACCTTCAAATTTAAGTTGAACGTGTTATGGGTCATTAAAAATATTTGAAAATAAATTACTTTATAAGTGATTCGTCAACTTTAAGATCAGTAACAGTGTATTCCCCCATCTTAATTGGACATTTCAATGGCGGCTGAATAGCTTCCAAAAACACTTTCACAAGTTGTTGGTTCGTCAGTTTGAAAATTGAGCAAATATTTTTTGCAGCGAAATTGCTTATAAAAGTATCACAATTTCCCAAACGTGCATCTCCTTGGCATTTATCGATAGCTAAGGCGACTTGAAAGTGTAGTTTTAGTGTTAGACTTTCGTTAACTTTTTCTAAAAAATTCTGTACTAAATATACTAGTGAGAATCCATTTGATTCGTTCTCTTTCGCAGGCAACATTGTCTTTGCCTTAAATGTTACGGAAGGCTACAGAAGACAGATTAAATGCTGACAAATAGTAAATTCTATACCTTCAAATCCTTTTGGAAAGTCACGAGAAAAATTCAACATTCCCGTCACATAAAATTGACTTTTTTCTTGTTGAATGATCTGCCAATGTCCTACATCTATTGCTAAATTATCTCTGCCTTTGCATTGCTCTATACTGGTTACAACTAATTGCATTTTAGATTTCTTACTAAGTAGTTCAGGTGGAAAATAAAATAAAACGCAAAGAAATCCACAGAGAAAATATTTTACCATCTTTGCAATAAGCTGAAAACTCAAATTCTTCGTGCCGTTGATAAATAATCATGCCACCATGGTTCAGTTGATACAAAACAAGCATGTGAAATTAGTTTGATCAATGCAAGATAAATCAGCGTTACATTATGATTATCGCTGAAAACTAATCTCGTATGAGCAATGTAATTGAAATAGAATGTATTTTCCTCGGTTTTCTCCGTTAGCAATCTCGTTGAATACAATAATCACTCGCAATTTGGAACCACTTTGCCGTTAGCGTGATTCTAATTTCTGGAAATTCATATTTTGGGTGTAACGCAATAAAGAAAAAAAAACTTTTTTCGCTTGCAAAAATTATATCTTCACTCAAATTTCAAAAAACAATTGATTTATCTGAGTATGTCCTGTAATATTTTTTTACTTCTTCAGTTCAATTTGATAGACGATATTCTTCCGATGGATGATATGGTTAGGCCTGTAATCAGTTGAAAGCAATTAATGGTTTGCACCAGTTGAATGATCTTGGTTTTCACAACAATTTTCGTCATTCTCCATAGTTCAAAATCTCAATGCAGTGCACATTGTTTCGTAATTGTTTTTGTGGTAATAGTCTTTTTCGGAAACAATTTTGCATTTGAGTTTTATCAAAATTGATTGAGCAAGCAAAAAAATTGTATTTGAGAAAAAAAAAGTTTGTTAAAATCAAACATTGTTATTCATACAACGGACATAATTTTTTGTGCCTTACCGATCTGGTGAAAGTGCCGTTAACACTGTTGAAATGGCAGGCGATTAGGCCGCAGAGTTCAGCGATCAACTCAAGTCTTAAAACTCAGATCGCTTCGGCTAGGCGCAATTGGCTTGTTCTTAAGAGATTGGGGGACTTCATTACAAGGTGCAAAGAAAACGAAATGTCGTTTGTATTTTGCTCCTTGTCCGCCTTTAGAATCCCCAATTCTTATCACGTTTTCGTCTTGATTCGCCTTCACTTTACACATTTCTTCAATATTTAAATAATCATTTTAAATGTTGTGCATATTAGCAGCTCTGAAAGTCTTAAAACTTAAGCAAATCCATCAATTTGTTGCCAAAAAAAGGATTTTCCAATTTAGAAAAACCACTTCACTAAATTTCCACGCTTCACATCCTTTCAACATTAAACACAGATGAATTAATAGAAATGAACCTTGGGTTGTCAAACGAATTTTATTGGCAGTTTTATTGAACATGAATATAAACGTAAAATTATTCTTTAATTTGAATACACTTACATACCCTTAAAGTACATATAGAAATCGTATGTTTAAATGACATGAACAACATGAAGAAATGAAAGTTTACATCAAATTCATTGTTTCAGTTATTGCGATATCGATAATCGTTCAATATTCGCCAGCAGTGCATCCGCTTCTGAAGTGACTTCATCTTTTGTACTCAAATCTTCCAAGCGTTTCTCAAGCATATTTAGCTCATCCAATTGGTTCTGCTCTTTTACGTAGTATTTCAACATCAGGAAGATAAGTGCCAACATATCGTTCAAAATCTTTATTATTTCTGGGGTCAGATTTGTGAATCGCGATCGCAGAAGTCGGAACTTGCTTTCGGCCAAGTACAGAGGCTTCTTGCCATTTCGATCGGGAATGTGCACACTTGCTCCACCTTGCAGTAGAATTCGTACAACCTTGTTGAAGTTATTGGAGCTGGCCGATATCACAGCCAAATGCAGCGGCGTATTGCCGAGGGAATCAACTACATTGGGATTAGCACCATACTTCAACAGCTCACTTACGATAGTTGTGTAACCACGACACGCTGCCAAGTGTAATGGACTCCTTTTGAATTCGTCCATACAATTCGGATTCGTCCCGTTGTCTAATAGCCGCGTCAACTCTTCAACATTACAAACGGACGCGGCCATACGGAGTTTTCGTTCTTTGAATTCAGGTATACCATACGGATGAATGCTGCGTAGTCTTTGGCGAAAAGCTCGGCGCAATCTACCCAATTTCTTTTTATTTTCTGTTTCCTCCGATTCCTGTTCATGACACTGAGCGAGTTCTTCTACATCTTGTGCGATATCGAATGAATCTGGGAGTGGAAATCGAGCAACACATCCACTATCATTACTACTGCTATTGCTGTCTTTACTCGCATCTAAGTCGACATCTTCAATATTAGCTGCCATTTGTGAAGTGAAAACACCTGATGAAAACTTGTTTATGTTTTTGTTTCGTCGCCTATGTCAAATTGATTATAACGATGTGAGATAAATAGCATATCTCATGACAGTGTTCATCCTTCCTCCAACTTCATTCTTCAGTCATTAGTTTTTGATGGAACTGTACACATGAAGTAGTAGATTACAAGAAAAATTCAAGAATTGCGATGCAATTTCTGCTTATGTGAAGAAGAATCAATTTATATGTAATTATTTTTTTTAATAGGGACGAATATATTTTCATCTCAAATAAACCTAGGACACATCAAAAAACAAGAAACGCGGTTTCTCAATGAAACATTTAAATCCATGTAACAGAGGTTGCTGCAATAAATAAGTAACGGTCGTACTAGATTTTGAGGCAGGAAAATTCAAAAAAAAAAATTACTGGGCGATGTATGCATTGGTAAAATGGGCCCTATACTTATTTGTGTCTTGCTATTTTCTAACCACTTATGCAGGAAATAAGTATGTATTAATAGAAGGCCGTAACTAGAAGAAAGAAAAGCTGATTTAATAGGTATCCGTATCTTATGTCAAACTCAGCTAATTCACCAAACTGACAACACACCTTGAGGCACATTTATTGCTCCATCTTTCTTAAATTGCCCTGTTTTTGTTTTCGATAATGTAACAAAACCATTAAAGTGCTTCGATATACGCAATGCACAAGTTCCCGAAGAATCGAGTGGCCGCTTACCTGAGTTACGAATGAACCATGGCGTAAACGTATACAACACTAAGGCTTAGAGCAAATTCTTGTTCTTACATTTTCTTTACAGACCTGTGGAATACCCTGGTCGAAGATTTTCCATAGAAACGCAACTTCAATATAAATCTGTACTTTCTCTTTTTTGCCTGAGAGAAGCCACTGGGTGTATTATCGCAGTTTGGGATTACGCTGCCTTGGTATTGTTAAAAAAATGGAAGGCAGATCTCTTCTATAATAAATTAAAGCAGTGTTACCGGCTTAAAATCTTACTTCCGATGAACAATAGTGTGTACATAGTGGCACTAGAGAATAGTTTGTCGAATTTAGATAATGGTGGGGTGAATTTTACAGGACCAGTCTCCTCCAGTGCAAAGTTGATCATCTTTGATGAAGGCAGCATTAATGCTGACGGGCGTGTTCAAGTATACATGGAACCAAATGCAGTTATTCTTGTGCCAATTCTTGTTAAAAGTGATATGTGATGCATGAGCATGCTCCGACAATCCTCTAAATCGGTTTCACTGAATACGATGTCACTGTTACACAATATTTGCTCATACGATGTACGAATGTACGATTTTAAAAAATCGTAGAGCCGTCCTTCGATTAAACACTCGACATTGTTTTTTATTATTAGATAGAGTAGCTTTTGTAACTGCAATTTTTGAATTAAAGCTCATTTCTATTCTCTGTTTATGGAATAATTTAAATCAATTAAATGTGATACGCTTTTCAATGCTTTAGGATGAATGTGAATATCAACTTCAACGTCCAAAACAATAATTCGATCCACTTTGAGGCTTATATAATACTCATCACTTTATTTGTATTGGAATTTCGCTGTGTGAAACAATGATGATAAAGCAAAGTTATCTCATAAAATTTATAGAATAGATCGAACTTTAGTTAAAGATGTGCAAAGGAAATTTAGCGACATAATCTAATATGTTGGGCACCTTACATATTGCCCAATACGTTTAGCAAATTGATTAATTATCATGCCCTGAAAATTTTGCTCCCAAATTATGAATCGCTGCATAAATAATCACATCTTACCAGTCTGCAAACAACACTTTTGGCTGTCTCTGTTATCTTAGGCACGACTTCGCCGAAATTCCCTTCTCGAGCATATGGTAACACCATCTGTAAATAAATACTTGAAATTTATATAAATTAAAAAAGGATAACACACTATCAATGCAGCGACTGTAATAATTGGCCAAAATAAGGATAGCAGCAACCTAATTGTCCAATTAATAATATACCAGCTCAAGAATACTAAAACCAAAAATACAATCAGTGTGGAAGCATCCGAGGGCATGTTAAAGTTTTGCATTATCCAATCACTTAATGTAGATCGTAATGTTTGTGGCTAGAAGTTGAAAAATTCAGTTCACTTTCTATTTCTTATTAACATTAACTTACAAGTGGGTACTGGCACCCGTTTAATGGTAAACCCTTAACATGATCCATACGTAGTTGGAAATTTCAAAATAAAGATTATTACCGCAAACTAAAAAATGTCAAAACAAAATCATGAATGATGAAATAATTTTCGTTTGTAACTGCCAAAACTATGCATTCTTCGTTTATTCCGTGTTTAAACAAAAAACATTAAAGTGAAAGTCAAAATAAATTATAATTTTTATGGAAATATAAACATATGGAAAGCGAATTATAAAGCTTAACATAAAGTATTATGTTATATAAATTGAATACAACTAACGTAGGATTATTGGCAGATATCAAGGCAGCAACAACCCGAGTAAACATTTTATTGACATAAAGCGCTGTATACAGAGGTGTAGAGGGAAACAATTAAGCGTATGAGTTTGAAAGAGCTGGATCAGACGACCAAAATGCAACTAGAATAGACACTCTCAAAGTGCTACAAAAACATTAAAAATGCAATTAAATGATACTCTCCGTGAAGAGATCACTGCGGCTTGCAATAACATGAAAAACTATAGGGTAAGCTGAGCTCTTTATCTCTACCTCAATGAAACGAGGAGGAAGCACTTTTATTAAAAAAAAAATTACGTAAAATCATTGGTGACCATTCTAATAAACGGTAAACTTGGTTCAAAGTTGCAGAGCGAATAAGAATCCAAATTCTGACTACTGCCGAGGTTGCACTCCCTTTAAATCGTCGAAGTCTGACCAACAGATGCCTCATTTGGCTCACAAGACGTTGCTTATCATCGTATTTCTATCTAAATCCGGAGAAATCGTGTTGAATTTGATCAATGATACATTTCCAATATATATATTACCCGTGGCAAAACATTTCCCTGCAAAACTCTCTTCGTCTATGGTCAAATATTGAAACCGTGTATTGCGTCAAAGGCTTCCCGAATTGGCTTGGAATTGAATCAAAGAGCCTTGTTTTTACGTAAGACTTTGTTTGCCGAAATATTTCGATTTCCATATCATCGTTGCCTAGACGTTTTTTCTCGATCTATCATCATTGTTTCTTTGCTGGTATTGTGAAGTGTACGAATTGCTAACCAATGTCATAGAAATTTTATGGTTTGTATGATTCAAAACCATAGACAGCATTCCTTCGATAATCTCGTTACACGTCATGTGTGATTTAATGCGCCGTTGTAGTTTCTCTAATGATTAAGAACAGCAATAAAGATTCTGTTTTGTTCATCGACTTCAGTCTTCATCACTTTTCTTATTATTGTTCAACTGTTTCATTGGTTTGAATTCCTACGGATGCAAGGGACATTGTCGTATTCAATTAGTCTTTATTTAAACATAATAACTATTTATTCATTCGTAAAATTATTGACAATCATTCAGATCTGTATCATTTCAGTAGACTTCGTTTAAGCATTGAAGTAGCTTCTGACTTTTCCTTTAGCACACCGTATTGTCAAAACCGACTTTGTCTTTTCAACACTGCATTGAACCTTTGTTTATCCATTTACTTTGGCACACTTTATTTTCTATTTATTTAAATGAAAATCGGCCTCCAATATTTATTCATATTTGGTACATTAATGAAATCCACTTTGTTCGGTATAGCTCGCCTCGGTGTCAAAGTTTGAAAGATAGTTTACAGCTATATGGTTATGAAGGATTTATCGTTTTAGGTATGCGACTTCGACAGGGGTAACAATTAACCAAATATCTTCTAATTTTACAGGATACAAACCTCGAAATTAAGAATTGTCGAATGGAAAAATGCCTGTTGCTGTGCACCTAGTAGAAGTTTTAACACTAATAACACTCCTAGGCATACTCGTGGCGTTTACATTTTTCATTGTTGCAGCCGACCGCATACTTTACATTGCACTTCTAATCGTCAGGGTAATTAACATAAAGGATTTATTATTGATGTAAATAATGTTGGTTTTTTTAGCCATTATCCGTTTTATTCACGGCAACTATGTACAAGGCAGAACAAATCTTGTTGTGGATATTAAATCGAATATTATATGTTGCTGGGAATGTTGGTACTTCTTTAGGATGTTCGAAACCAAGTTGATAGTTTTTTATTTATATTGTTTAGCATGTTGAACAATTTTGTGACCTTATTTATCAAATTACAATAGAAAGCATCGTATTCGTAAGGGCAAAATCATATATGATCTGCATGACAAAACATATCCAAACAAAAATTGATTTAACATCTGAAATTATTTTTTGGAAATGGAATTACTTTTGTTTGAACGATCAATATGTTCACGTATAATCTCGAGCAAATTTTTGAGTGTATAATTTTTGAATAAATATTTTCATCGAAAAAATCAACCCACTTGAAATCGATTCCAAATTTATAATAAGGAAGAAAAAAAGGTTGAGAAAAGAGGAAGAAAGACACATATTTCGTTTGGATGGCTTAACTCTATTTATCTAAAGACAAATATCAGGAACTCTATAAAACGAATCTAATTGATTATGCTAAGCAAATTATGTACAGCTTTTAAAGCAAAATCAAAAAATTACCACAAACGATCCCTTAATTAAAACATTTCTTGAAAACATATCAAACAGACTCATCCGTTATAAATAACTAAGGTGTAAATTAAATTGTAATAGTTATAATTTAATTAGAAAAATGGTCAGAAAATTAACAAGCGCTATCACAATTTAATATTAACAAGAAATCCAAAAAAGTTTATGAATTAGAACTATATGTTTGAACTTTAATCTACTAAAACCATTTTCATAATGATAATGGTTGTAATATACAATGACAACAGCATACCTATTCAGAATTATACCTATAATTATTTATGAACTTTAAAAACAAATCCTGTTACAGAGCATTTAGCCATAGCAATAATGAGCAATTAACAATAACAAACCTAAGAATAACCCTAATGTGAACTGTAGTAAATTTAGATATTGCCACGCATCCATCAAAAATTTATATCTCTGCTTCTCATACCGATCGATTTGAACATTCTTTGCAACTGAGTGTCTCTATTGCTCTTGCACTGAAATCGGAGGATATTCTTATTAATTTTCGGTGGCCCGTTCTGTATTCATCTAGCAACAAACTATAAATGTCGAAGTAGTATCACTTATTCAAGTACACAATAATTATATATCATTTAGATCCGCCATGCCTTGGGTATCATTTGCATCGGCCGCTAGAAAACCAAAATACAATTTTAGAGAGAATGAGAACAATGTGTGTATGAATAATGAGCGGTATCTTGCCATTATTCAAAGGCTTGATTCCGAACACCAATTACGAACAATGAAAAGCCGATACTTTTGTAAGAATTGTATTATTGCTTAAAAATTCACATTCACTTTGATATTGTAACGTCAAAGAGTACAATTGGCGTGCAAATCTAGAACGTCTGAATACATTTCATCAGGAAATCTCGGAGTTTCAGTCGTAAACTTTGCTTTCCACCACATATTATGTGAGTATTTTTATCATCAATTCGAATCGTCGTTTTCTCGTTAGGTATATTAATTGACAAATGCCCATCACTGCCTTGTTTGGTCTTAAGATTCGTAATACCATCTTGAACCAATAACTTCATGAACATGTCGACGTCTAATGTGCCCCATTCATATTTCGTCTTTTTAAGAATCTGTTCGCGTGATGGAACATTTGTTTTTGATTCACTTCCCGCAGCATCATCAAATACTTTGATATCATGTAAATTATCTTTAACTTGTAATAAACCGGTGACTGTTGATAATGTAGTTCCTGGTGAAATTTCTTTTGGAACGAGAGTTTGGGCCAATTCAGAGCTAAGATAAACTCGATTTCTTTTTCGTTTCATTGGCAATTTAATCACTTCCCCATTTTTAAAGGTGATTACTTGTTTATCCTAACGTAAATTTGTAGCAATTTAATCAGATTCATCGTTATAAAGAGTATAAAAAATTATAAGCAGTACCTGCAGTTGATCAATGACCAAATCAGCTTTATGTGGAGCCATGGGTGGTGGCTGTGTATAGTTTTCGGGAATCACAAGCACATTTGGCTTCAATTCTTTTATGAGTTTGTTTGCCTGTTGAAAGTTCAAGGATGTTTCGATTGGACAGTAAATAGCCTTCATGGCAAGCGGCTGGTAAGGCGCAAGTGCTTGTAAATACGGGAAGTCAGGTTCTGCAAAATAATTATTTTACTGATCTTATAATATCCAATTAAAGTCTAATAGTACCTGTAAAGATGATTGTGTGTTGTGGATTATTCCCCCAAAGTTCAATGAAGTGAACTGCATCGCCGAATCGTAAGCTAGGATGTCCACAGAATACTACACACGGCTGCCAACAAAACGAAATAAGCAATAACTCTAATAAAAACTTTATAAATTCTTCACCTGTCGAAAATCGGTACTAAAACCTTCCGAATATATTCGCTTATAATGTTTTAATCTAGCATTTTTAACCAGATATGCATGCGGAAAGGGGTCGTCTGGAATATATACCTTGTTTTGCTTTCCAGAACTTAGCCACTCGGCTAATATGTTTGAATATGCCAATGAACTGTCAGCGACAGGTGAAATGAAGAACATTGGTATCAACGATAGACCTGCATTGTCAAGGTTTTTCGATAAGCACTCGAATAAATCATAAACAACTCCAGATGGATAGCAAGGAATTAACACAGATCCACCGCCTCTTAGGGTGACAGCTAGCAATCAAAGTAGACATTTATACAGCTTGTGGTTTAATTGTTATTAGGGTAAACTTACCAACATTCATGCAGAGTTCACCAAGCATTGTGTCTGGATTTACGTGAGGCGCTTGAGTTAATCCTGCCATTATGACAACGTCAGCATGCTTCAATGCCGATTGATTTATTGGACGGGGGTGAGTTGTCAGAGTGGATGAGCCGCTTATATATGCTATTTTCTCGTGGCCAGTACTCAACACCCAGTTACTTGACCCGAGACAAAAGCCCGAACTTACTGGTGTTACTTGAACAGCTCCAAATATATCCTAAATGAATAATGAAAACTTATTAATTGAGCAATGTTTGAAAATGATCATTCGACAAGAATGTGCTACCGTTAACGTTCTGCGTAAATACTATCTTATTTATACTAATTTAAAGCTTACTAGTTTCTCATCATATCCAGCAATTTTCACCCTAGCCAAACTGTTTTGAACGTCAGCCGCCGAGAACATATGCTTCCAGCACTTGGGCTTGAACAGGTCACACAACGGTGGTGGCAATAAATGGGTCATATCTTTCCACTGAGTTGCATTATTTGCTTTAGGAGCAGCTTCTATATATTCCACCAATTCCTCCAAGAAGAAACGTCCAATTTGCAGTGTTGGTTCCGTTGCGTAAACAGTCCCACTGAATCCAGTGCCTTCCGTTATGTAAGGTAACGCAAGCATATTTAAATAGTTTGATATTAGGATCACGTCGATTTCGCTAAAATTAATAACTTTATCTAGTGGCGGACAGAATTCAGGTGCTGAGTCAATGAATATTCTTCCACAGCACTCTTTGAGTTCCCCATCCATTTGAGGATCATGATCACGGCTGGGTATCCAGTTCACAAAGCTTGATAGTTTTGAACTTTGAACTAACGGTAAAGGAAGAAAGTTGAGGACACTTTGAGCCGTCAGGCCACAATCCAGCATTATAAGCAACTCCTTGAAACTGATTACATAGCAAGGTTTGGCGGGATCCCCGCTTAGACAGTACTACAACATATATATATATAATTCAGGGTGAAAATTCATCTATATCATAATTTGTTACCAGTTTCATTGTTATCTCTACTGCGAAAGCCTTGTTTTGTATTCGCTGGCACTGACTGTTTTTAGACTTTTTCCCGAAAATTCGGAGTTTATTTTGATATCGAATGTTTGTAAACGTCAAACTGCTATTGATTGTCAAGATTCTGTTTATAGTACACCTGAAATTGGAACATGCCGGCAAACAGGAATCTGTCAATCCAAACATATGTTGAAAATATCAGGTTAAGTTTCCCCTTAGTTTTTCCTATGGTGGAGGGATATTATGTTTACTCACTTGTATAAGTTGGTACCAAAGTATAAATTAAGCATAAAACGATTTTGTACTCATCAAGCTTCACATAAAACCGTGAATTATTCAAACACAGTAAATCTACCGAGAACGAAATTTCCTGCTCGCCTGACGGCAGCGAAAAGGAGTGAAATAGAGCGAAATCTAATAGAGGTTTGAAACTGTTTTATCTTAAATATGTTGAAAGTCATGTAAAGTGAATTTATGATTACAGACAACCTTTGCTCCATTATATGCTTACCAACATGCGCACAATTCAGAACCAGAATTCATCCTGCATGATGGTCCTCCCTATGCGAATGGAGATCTGCACATGGGACATGCTGTTAATAAAGTATTAAAAATAAACTCATCTGACAATTGAAATAGTTTAAAAGATTTCTTGAATAGATCCTCAAAGATATCACCGTTCGACGACATTTAAGTCAAGGGAGAAAAATTAATTTTAAGCCTGGTTGGGATTGCCATGGACTACCAATAGAGCTTAAAGCTATGGAAGGACAGAAAAACATATATCCAATAGAAATACGCCGAAAATGTTGGTATCATTTATTATAAAACATTCATATTTTTGGCGTTGTGAACGACTCCTGAAATTGCGTGCAAAAAATGCAGCAATCATCTACTCAAAAAAGTTGCCCACCTTAATGGTAGTTTGTTGCCCCTGTTCAACAAAGAAGCCATCACCGTACATATGTGTAAAAGTTTATTGAACATGTTAATAATATTAAGTACGCTAAGTAGATTTAACTTACTTTGCCAAACGAAATTTCTAATTCATGAAAACAGATAGCAAAAGTGAAAGTGGGAATTTATTTTCTAAACAGACATAGAAACTTTCAGAGACATTTTTCTGCTCAGATGTTTTTCCGGAACCCTTCAGAAATGAAATATTCCAAAATACTTGTTGAAATTTAGTTACTTAGGTAGAAATGTCTTTCGAAAATTTGAGTGCTACGTTTTTAACTTCGGAAATTTGAAACATTCATATTTTACCCCATTTTCTTATGTAAGAGAATTTTGTGCCGGACCTAGATTGGTTTTCAAAAATGATAATTATGGGTATTCTATCGTAATCTCGTATGCAAACATAATAGTTATATGCTTTTCTAAAATTTTTGTTTTGTTTTATTATATATTAATTGCCTCTTCAGCTCGACTGTTTGCAACGGAGGCGTCGGAAGCACAAAGAAACCAATTTCAATCATGGGGAGTCGTAGCTGATTGGAATAATTCATCAAATCTTTACAGAACTTATGCGCCAGAATACATTCAACATCATTTCAAAATATTTCTAGATCTATTCAACAAGGGTCTAGTTTTTCGTGATTTAAAACCAGTATATTGGTCGCCTTCGTCAAAGTAAATGCAGCCATTCCATGAAGATGAATTATAAACAAAAAATGACGTAATATTATTTGAATTTACAGGACAGCATTAGCGGAAGCGGAGCTAGAATATGACCCTAGTTTTAAAAGTCCATCAGCTGTTCTACGTTTGAAATTATCACGTTTACCAGGTAAAGTCCAAAACATTGCAACAGCCATTGAAAAAGTTTACGCGTTGATATGGACGACGACTCCGTGGACGCTTCCTTCTAATCAAGCGATATGTTATAATCCTAGTTTTGAATACAGCCTTTTGAGAATAAGTGGGGATGACGCTGCTCTATATATAATCGCATCGAAACTTTTGAGTGATTTTTTAGCTACAATAAATAAAACTGGACACGTACTGACAACTTTTATCGGTGAGTATAAAGTACATAAACAAATACAAATAGTTATAATTGCAGCTTCCGAATAAAATATGTTTGACCACAAAGTTGCCGATTGAACACAACAATGAATCGGTTCGAAAATTCCTATGTTTTCCAACTTGTAAGGTTAACGCGAATTAAAGTTTATCTTTGGTAGATTTTTAATTTCTTATCCGACTTTCAAAAGATGTAACACCTTTTAAAAAAAGTTTTGTAATCACTTTTCTTTTTGAATTGATTCAGCGATGAGCGCGAAAACTCTACTCTTCATTATTTTGCAGGCGAAGATCTGCATACTTGCACCTATTTTGACCCCATTGAGGGTAACTTTGAGTTACCTTTCCTGGCGTCACACCATGTACTAGACAATAAAGGAACTGGCTTAGTGCATACAGCACCGGCACATGGTCCTGATGATTTTTTAGTAGCCCTGAAGAATAATTTATCAATCGTGAGTTGACAAATATTCTTTATTTTCGAATTAAAAATAATTTCCTGTCAGAAATCACTTGTCAATGAAAGCGGCGAATATAACGAGCAAGCTCCGACATTTTTGAAGACGAAAGCTGTACTTAGCGAAGGAAATGCATTGCTCATGGATTACTTGCGAAATGATTTACTTTATATTGGTACAATTACACATTCGTATCCTATTGATTGGAGGACAAAACAGCCTGTAATTCTTCGTGCGAGTGACCAGTGGTTCATAAACACAGAAAAAATTAAAGAAAAAGCTATAGAAGAGGTAAGTTTATCTAGTGCCGAAAAGATGATACAAAAAATGCTTTGATTAATTCAGTATCGGACTCCATAAACGATAACAAACGAATATATGTTTTTAACTGCAGATACAAAAAGTTACCATCTATCCTAGACATTCCTCGCAAATAAATAAACGAACTTTAATAGCACAACTTGAAAAAAGACCATATTGGTGTATTTCACGGCAACGAGCCTGGGGTGTACCAATTCCTGTCTTTTATGAACGGGCAACTAAAAGACCGATTATAAACAAGTCAATATATTATCAAATACGAAAATATTATAAAAATAACATAATCAAAATTTTCAGTCGAACCATCGAAGCTATTTCTCATTTATTAAAGGAAAAACGCAATACAGACTTCTGGTGGAGTACGAATTTGGTGGATTTGCTACCAAAAGACGTGTGGAATGATTTCAATGTTAAAATAGATGATATAGTACCTGGAAAAGATATTTTTGATATTTGGTATGATTCTGGGATTTCATGGTCGCCTGTGTTAGGAAAAGAGAGGATAGCTGACTTGTATTTGGAAGGTTATGATCAATTCACAGGATGGTTCCAGTCGTCACTAATGACGAGCATTGCTTATAGAAATTGTGCTCCTTATAAGTGAGTATATAAATGCATAAAAAATATATAGTTTCAGCTATTTAGTTTTTAATTTCTAAATATTTACATGAAAAGATTAATCTGCACACTCTCAAATAAAGCAAATAAACCTGAGAGCTTTGTAATATTTCTCACAAAAAATACAGATATTATGACGGTTACAAATAATAAAAAAAATTTAAAGTTATTAACAATTTCGATGTTTCAATGTAATAGAATCCTTATCCGATAGAATTTCATTTTCGCCATTAATTTTTTCCCAATTTCGAAACAGTCTGAAAAGTCCTTTTTTGGTATGGCTTTCGATGCGTTTTCGAATATTCGGTTTTGTTTTTTCGTTCGCATCGAAATTGTGTTCACGTAGCAACACTTTGAATTAAGGCAATAAGCAGAACTCGTGCATTACTATATTTAACGGATATTATGTTTGCAGAAATGAGTTAAAGTTTGCCGAAATGAGAGATTAATTAATCCATGAAATTTATACTGATTAACAAAAAATATATAAAATAGATACGTAACTACTCGCATTGGATCTTTACTCAAGACGACAGCGTAGTACATCTCACTCCTGTAACTTCGTTGAAATTATATGAAAATTTTAACGCGTTTTAGAGCTTAAAATCAAATGCACACTTCAAATCTCTAGCTTTGACTTTATCCAAGTAATTAACGATTATACCTTTATTAATATCAAGGAATATATGGAAAAAATAATATAAATATTGAATCAGAACTGCCAAACAAATTTCCCTCTTTTATTTTCACTTTTTTAAACTGTTTTTCTTGAGTTTATTCAATCATATATATTTTTACAGATCCATATTCGTGCATGGATTTACGGTTGATGAGAAAGGACATAAAATGTCTAAATCATTGGGGAATGTTATACTGCCCCGGGAAATAATCAACATATATGGCGTTGACGTATTGAGGTAAATATTTTTAATAAGATCCTTATGTAGATTAAATAAATTAAAATGAATTTCAATTCAGATGGTGGGCCGCATCACATGGATCACAGCATTCTGCTATAACAGTCAGCAATAGTCTATTACAATCGTGCGCGGATTGTCTCAACAAAATTCGACTAACACTAAGATTTTTAAATGGAACTGTAGGCAAGCAGAAAGAAATGGAAGGCAATTTAAATAGTGGTAGCTATTTGAATAAATATATAAGAAACGAACTATATAAATTTGATGGAGAGGTAAAAGCACATAAAGAATTCTATTAGTTTTAATGTTTGAACCCTCTAGGTTTGTGATTTATATGATAACTATGAATACAATCGTGTGGCATCTGCTTTGCAAAATTTTATCGCTAATCAAATATCCGGAGTTTACTTAAATTTGATTAAGGATCGATTATATTGCGGTAATGAAATTGCAATCGCCGAAACTCAAAGAGTTTTAACGGACTGTTACTATATCTTATGTAAAGCTTTATGGCCGATAGTACCTTTTGTCGTTGAAGAGAGTTGGAGCTACTACGGCAAGTAATCATATATATATATATTTACACCAATCAGTTGTGATGTTCATTTGTTTGGGTGACACTCATTTCTTAATTATATATAGATAACACTCCTTTTTACAAAACGAAAGTAAAAGCATCAAAGTACTGGCTGGACGGAGAAGCTGAAAAAGTTATTAAAACAGCACTTGACTTAAAGCAAGCATTGAATCAGAAAATAAAATCTGCTAATACATGGACTCTAGATGTACGAGTTAAATGCAACATCGACAGATTAGCAAACCTACAAGTGAGTTTATTTTAATCAGTTAAATCAAAATTTGATATGATATTCATAATTAATTATTTAACTCGAAATATTTTACAGCATCTACATCCAAAGCTTGAGGAAAAACTAAATACAACAGAGTTATGCGAAATACTACAAGTTTCAAGTTTATCGTTAACCCCTTGTGATTCAAATGACTTTGTAATAGAATACGAACAGATTGGAAACACTTTGTGTGCTAGATGTAGACGATTTTCAACAAGCGAATGTAACAGCGTTTGTGAACGCTGTAGCAAAGTTCTACTCGAAATGGGCGCTAGTTGAAATCAAGTCACCGTGTTGAGGCAGTGTTACTATTAGTATTACACATAAAACGTTAAAACTTTGCCTAATATGTTTAATTTTATTTAAATATATATTTATATCATGCAAAGTTATCGCCGCGGTGTCATATGAAGCATTAACAGTACGTTGATTGATCTATTGTTGGTTGATTGATTGATCTAGCGAATAAATGATATGAAAAAACCGATGGTTCTTATATTCAGGTAAAAAAGAATCTTAAATCAATCATAAACCAAATCATATGAATCGAACGAAAAAAAATATTCGTGATTGATGCAATTTAAGGAAAGACTATCATCTTTAATTAAACGATTCTGTGGAACATGGCTGTTGTGAAACATTTTCACTATCGTTGTTGTAGAATCCTTAACTTGGTCGATAGGCCCACAATTGAGACTCAACACATATTAGAGGTTACACGCGAGGTTATTCGATCGACAACAATTCATTTGTTGTTAAGTCGTTGAAACTGGTAAAATACTAGCCCTCAGTTCATCGCTGAGTTGAAGAAATTTAACTCTTCAGGCTCTCATGAAATCGTTGAGTATTTTAAGGAGTTGATAAATCTGCGATATTATCTCGACCTGTCAATAACAATAACAAATTTCTTAACTTCATCTAATACTAAGCAATTCCGTTGTGGGTCCGGAACAAAACGACTCACCGTTACCAGCTTTTATCAAAAGAGACTCCATTATAGTATAACTTGAGAAATAATACGTCCACTTGTCGCTTCTTCTGGAATAAGTTGGTTATTTGCATATAAATAATGTCTGCGACCTGAAATGTCCTTCCTTTTTCATTCAACGAATTGCAGTCATCTTCGCAATGCTGCAGAGGAATTAACACACCCTACTTGAAAGTTATTCATTTTGAAATTCAAAACTGTCGTTTATTGAGAAATGTCTTTCAACTCTAACTTATTTGCGAAAAATGAAGTGAATGTCGCTAAATGCACGTTCCAAATATTAAACTAGTCCCAAAAATAGCGGATTCAAACATTGAAAGACTGGAAAGAATGATCAATATTCACAAAAAGTGTAGGCTACTTTGGGATCCAGGTCCAATTGATACGAAATAATTTGCTTCTTGTTAATATTTTAATATTTTTTCAAAAATTAACTACAAAACAACAAAAATTCTGTTGAATAAAGTGAATTTTTGCATTTATATATTTTTGGACTATATATCTTTGCTTGTTATATAGTTTTCCTCCTCTAGTGCATGATGGGTCTGCTATGAACATAAGCAATAATGGGTCTGCTATAATCATGCGTAACAAGTTATTTATTGGTGAGATTTCGTAATATCATGAAGTACGAACCACTTGTTTTCACAATCTGGAAAGACGTTTATAAATTTTTCGGCTGGTAAGCAATAAACACGATACTAAACTTACTGCCAAAAATGTTGGTATTGACATTGTTGTGAAGCCTAGTGCAGACATATAGTATGTACCGTTGCATCGAAGCATCATCATATACACAATTGTTTTTATTTCCTTCGACTCGTTATACCAACTGCCTGAGTACCAAGTTTCAGCAATGTTTTCAGTCTGAAAACATTTACAGTACCTTGCTACATGTTTGATATTGATTTAATATTTCTACTATTTCTACTAATAATTATACTACTACTATTTATACTACTACTACTACTATGTGATATTAAACAGCACAACATTTTTTGCTATTTTTTCTGGTCCGAAATAATGTTTAATGCGAGCTGCGATCAAAGCTGGAATAACAAATAAACAATTTAAGTTCTTGCAAACATTTGAATTATTACTAAATATTAGTTTCATTCAAAGTACTGCCCTTTAACATAAAATGTTTTGGGTGGCGAATTTTTCAATCTCATATGAACTTTGATGATGATTTGATTTGATGCAAAAAAAAAGTTTTCTTCTTATCGATATTAATGGAACGAGTTATCCACATTTTATGGAAATGCAAATTACTAAGCTCACCCACATAAGAAAATTGTAACGTTTATCATAAAAAAAGGTATGAGCTACTGAGAAAGCTCCCCAATGCAGTAAGTAATTATAATGGTTAGTGATACAATCTCGCCTTATCACCCAGAAAAACAATAGATGTAATCAGTGCTGCCAAAGACACAAGCCAATAAGACTTGCCGTATTGATCGTTGATTATTAAACGATTTATAAGCCCCGAAGCTTAAGAATCGGATAGTGACAATAGTGAGCTCCGTTGTTGAAACCATAGCGTAACCACTTACAGGCGCTAATACTATGAACTAACTGCCGATCTATCTACAGGTATTCGACTCCAAGTTTTGAGACGCATTGGTATTTGTAAGTATAGGTTGTTGGGGATAGGACATCTAGGGGATGGGGCGGAGAGTTGCACATTCTAATCATCCTGTTCAATTTTTCATTCATACACAGTGACTGTCAGATACTATTACATAAGAAAAATTATTCTCACATACATTAAAGCTCAGAAAGCTAGTCATCGCGATCTCTCCGCCCACTTAGATCGTTTAATTTCTAAGCTCTGTATCTTGCAAAACTAGCTGTATTTGTGACAGGTGTATTCGTATCCGAAGTAAGAGCGCTTTTAAGTTGTAACGATATTGAAACAATAAGCTTTATGAAGGAAGGAAAGGAAATTAAAGTCTGCAAACAGAATAAGCACCGCAGTATTTATGAGGTAGGAATTAATATAATACAAGAATATTTCTTCCATGTCTTTGAACAGTTGTATAGTTATAGTTGTATAGTTGAAAAGTTGTAGTTGAAGTAATGATATTTCTTGTCGACTATACTACAAGTTTTACTTTTTTGAGGTAAATACGTTCTACTGAAGAATGTGGTATGTCACCACTGAAATACATATTTACCTCAAACTAATAAAATTTATACAGTCGAAAAGGACCTGTTTTGCTATTAGAAATCAATATAAATTCTAAAGTGTTTTTTTTTTCAAGTATTTTCTTCTATGTTCGATGTTTATTCTAACTTTTCAATGTTACCGTAAATTAAATAATAATATTTGCAGAAGATGCCATCAAACAAGAGAATGCATGTATACCAAACAAATAATAGTCTGAAAAACTGTCTTTGACCCTCAACTGAAAGTTGCAAAACAACTGCCAATATCCTCGATCGCAGTTCGCACCTCGTTGAATAATCAATGCGATTGAAATTTCATTTGTCAAATATTTTGAAAACCGGTTAAAGCTAAATTAACTGATAAATTACAAACTTCTGAAGAAAGATGTTGTCCGTCAACACAAAAGATGAATAATTCACTTGTAGTTACACCAATATAAAGTAGCATATTCAAGAAAACTATAGGATTTCTTTCCTGCAAAAAGAAACACAAACGCCGTTAAATATATGTGTTCTTTACCAGCAACGCAATCCAAAATTTATATATACAAAGACCACAATCAAAAAAATACTATGAAGAGCAGGTTTCCCTGATCGTTTTTTTTAATTGTTATATACTTGTGCGCTGCGTACTCTAGGGTGTACAAAAAAAGAAAATTATTTTTTTCATTAAACTCTTAACTGTAAGGCTGTGAATAATTACGGATTCTATCAACGTGTGACCTAAATGAAACCACATGCTACAACTTGCAATATTTATGTTAAATCGATGGAACTTACTAAAGTATAGGCGGCTTGAAAGAAAATCACTCCAAGGACGAAACGACTTGTTAACAGTTGGAATAAATTTACCATTGAATATATTTCGTTTATATTACTGCAAAATCTTGTAGGAGACAAGACAGTGGAGTCAATTTTCAAGAAGTAAATATATGAAAAAAATTATTGCTGCCATACCTTACCTTATGCTCCTTTTGTGATGATTAATGCAATCACACAAATAAAACATTTTAGTATTTTGTGGAACGCTAGACGATGTGGAATACAAAATCATTTCTTTCAATGTTTTAAACAACGAAACGTTATGGAAGATCAAGCATGCATAGTACCCATTGAAAGAACAGGCAGCTATAAAAATTAAATTAAATCTCGTTTAAATTAATAAATATATTCAATTGAAAGTTATATTTGGCTTACGAAATTCCTATCCACCAAACTGAAATCTCAGTAAACACACACAGTGCTAGAGAAAAAAATTTGTCAAGTTATGATTCTCTTTTCCTCCTTCAAAGGACATAGAAAGGTTTTAAATCCTTCATTGGCCATTATAACATTTTTTTATTCTTTATTCATTTTAAAATATAGTCCTGAATATAATAGGGAAGTGGTTTATCGCATAAACTCATTCACTTCTGTCTAGTATTCGAATAGCAAGGGAATAGTGCAAACCATTAAAAAGTGCAAATATAACCTTTGGAATGAAAAGTTATACTTTGTTGTTTAACAACAACATGGGATATTTTCCACAAGTATTGTTGATAGGTAAAACAAGAAAGACAAGTAGGCAGGCACGCCGAAATGGGAGATATGATCTGGACATTCGGCAAACCACGCAATTAGACTATCTTTTCATAATTTAGTGGTCCCTTAGGAATCACGTTAAAATACCGAATATAAGAAATTAATTGTCCATAGTCACGAGAACGTCAATTTCAGCAGGTTTTGGGAAAAAACTAATGAACGATGATTAAGTTTGTCACTAAGAGTAAAGTAATAGCCTTAATTGCAGGATGAAAAGCATGTGCTCATAGCGTAACTACTGAATACTACTCATACTTTGGATGAGCATCATAAAGTGAGAGATATGAATGTGCAATGTAGCAAGTAAAACGAGCTTAGAAAGATAGAGAGTTTGCAAACTAAACGAAGCAGGTGGGTGGAGAAATCGCGATGACTAGCTTTCTGAACTTAAAGGTATCTGAGATTTTTTTCCAATGTTAAAGTAAATGGGAGTCATTGCGTAGATTTCAAATTTTTAATTAAAAGAAAAAGTTAATGCGCATCTCCGCGTATCTTCGTTTTTATGTCCTACCTCCAACAAGTTTTGCTTACAAACACTAAGGAAACAGATACTACTGGAAAATTAGAGTTTGTTCTTAGCGTTAGTGAGCAGTTGCGCTATGTTCATCGATATCTTTGTTTTTTGGGTTCAAAGTCAAAATGTTAACACCACGTTGGCATGTCTTGTGTGACGAGAGTCGCGAAAATACTCAGCGATGAATGTATATGAAAACAACGGAAAATTGTGGTGCGGGTTAAATGTATGCTTATCATCTTGCGGAACAATGCAAGACTCAGGCTGGCACGATATGCATTTGCACTGAAACTTTAATGTTAAAAACTTTTCAATGCAAAGTGCCCCATCAAAGTTGTTAATCAACTGAAAAATTCCTCATTTCAAGCATAACTTCAAAATTTAAATTGGTTCATTTTACAACCCAAGTATAATAAAACTGACACATGAAGAGACAAAAAAATGCCCTAATTCAATTGATTCAAAGCAGTTGATATCAATCAGCTGAAATGGATACAACTTTCAACAGGAGCATACGAGTATGTTTCAGAATTAATGAAAAGGAAATGTTTGCTGTAATTAAGACTGGAGGCCCTATAACTAAATATTAATGGCAGATACTTTCATTAATATGATTGCAACAAAAGTGTCATACCACACTGGCATTACGAAAATTTAGTGGTAAAGCAAAGTACATGGACAAAATTCCCTGATTGTTAACAACCATACACAAGCAACATACGGTGCGCTCATAGTGTTTGGACATCTGATTGGTGAGAAGATAAGGTAGTCATGGTCCGCAGGCAATGGGAGAAAACACCTTTACGCGTGTAAAGTGTGTATGAAAACCTTTAAGTTTATTCCTAAAAATATTAAAATGTATTGACCAGAAACAAGCCAAGACCAACGAAAAGACTGAAAATGTTAGGATCCATCACTATTTGCGATAGAAGTATGAGCATCACCGTTTTGGTTACGATTAGCTCTGCTGGGTTAATATACTCAATGTTTTATTTTCGTTCCTTTCACGGAAACTCACGGTCAAACTTTCTGAAGAAGAATCAAAAAAGAAACTATATTCGATTGTTCATTGAGCCACACTTCTCATGATATGAAGAAGCAGCGCAAAACCAACACTTCATATGCTGTTCTCATCACCCAACATTGCCCATCTAAAGCATCCATTGGACATCGCAGTCTATGGACCATTTAAGGCTGCTTAAAAAAAATTGTACATCATTTTGAAGCTATCATGAAAATGAATGTTGCTGTTGTTCGAATTGTGACTTTGGATTTAGAGTCACTTGTGATTTCCCAATGAGTTTAAACGTATTCAATGATGATAACGAAAGCTCTTTACAGATGTATTTAAATCCAAACTTCAAAGAAAGATACAAAGTGGTTCATCCAAAGAGCCACTGGTGGTTACATAGATAGGCGGATAACATCACCATAGAAGGTTTTTTCCAATTTGCTTACCAATATCCCATCTGTCAACGTAAGACAAGCGCGAAAGGTGTAACATTTTGCCTTTAATTTCAATGCCACTCACCGGCGGCCGTATAACAGGGAAAATAAAAACAGAACTTAAGGGAAAAGGTAAAAAACAAAGAGTACAGCGTAAGTCCTGGAAAGGCTCAAAGTAGAGGCTCTTTATTAATTAATGTACTTAGAAACTGACGACTTCTGCGGCGATGATCACTAAAATGAAAAATTCCCGAGTTTAGTACTTTTCCCTTAAAATATCTTAAAAATGATACTTTTTCAAGCAAGTGACCAGACTACATTTTCATAAAACAAGTGTTCTTTTGTCGTGGAATTTTTTGTCAGAAAAGAGGATTTTGACCTTAATTTTTCCCCAGCACTGTACATAACTCAATTTTATATTAAGTCATAATTTCTAGCTAATAAGAATTATTTTGTAATAACACATTTCTTAATAAATTTAAATAAAGTCCCAACAAACGTTCAGGGGCTAATAAATATAATTAAATTAACCAGAAACATTCAAATAAATCAATTCAATGTAACATTTTAAATTTCAAACAAATACTCTTAAGTACTCAATCCTGTTGCAAAACAAGCATATCCATCGACGATTGTAATTATTGCATAAATAGGCATGTGTTGCTTTGCTTCTTCTAAGCCTGGGTAACGGGTTGAAAAGGCTAGAAAATTAAAGTCCAATTGCATTTAATTACTTCAAAGAATGAAACTTGCATATTTTCTGAATGGCGCAAAAGTTTCTCGAATCACCTAAAACAATCGGTGCCCCAAGAACCAAGCGAACTATAATCTTAAAACAATTCTTCAGGAAATATCAACAAGTATAATTTTTTCGGAAAGTTTTAAAAATATTTATTATATTTTTATTATGTATTTACCTTTTTTAATACGAGCAGAGGACTTGAAGATGTAACAATTAAAGATGCGGTAAATTGACATCTTCTCCAAATGTGCCAAAAACCCGTTAAAAAACCCCTAGAGATACTTATCCTTACATCTCATTACTGGTAAGCCAGTGATATTAATCAATTTTCAATGAACTTTCAATTGCCTTGAAAGCTGCTTGTTAAAAAATAATGTAGAAGTGAGATTAGGACGCACAAGGTGGTATGAAAAGAAAGTATCGACTGTCTAAGGTTGAATAAAATTATTATTCGTTGACAATCTTTTCAAGAATATAATGCCAGAAATTATTCACGTTGGAAGGACTGGAAATATGGTGTTGAGCAGAGGTGAAGAATCCCAATCAGCCTGGACCAGGAACTCGAGGTAATGATGATCGCCTACGGTCGCTGAGAATCCAGGGAGAGTAACCAGGAAGCAGGAATACAGATAATCTGGCAGCTAAATGAATTAAGAAAAGAAAGAAATGTTACGGAAACTGTCTTAGCATAAACGAACTCGCATACAAGTTTGACACCACAGCAACGCTCTTCTGTGTGGCATCAACTTGTATGGAGATTGTAAAAGGTGATTTTCTTTGTGATTATCACGAAACTTTCCTTGTATTTATCGTGAGATAAATACGTTGTGATAATCACCTGAACTTTGTGATATGTATCAGCAAGAGGAAGGCTACCAGAACGTGGAAGCCACAAAACGATGCTTCGATCGACGATGATCTAGAGTCTCCAGGTTGGTTCAACTTACTTGAGGTGTCAAGACAGCCTAGAGATGCGCAAAGCTCAGAACACTGTTATTTGCTACACAGCACACACGACCGATTCGCACGAAGAACACAGAGATAATGTAACATCGAGGAAGACTCAAGAGAGACTATATGAGTGTAATGTTAACAGCTGAAAGTAATAAAATAATGGAAAACCCCGAGCTATTTAGATAGCTCACTTAACGTGGAAAAACGCGTGGCCATGGAGGTAGGAAGGATTAGGACAGCAATAAAAAAAAGGTGCAGCGCACGTGTGGCGCGTTGAGTCGCCAGCACAAAGAGTGAATTGTATGTGGATACTGATTATTTTATTTTTCATTTTAGCGCTAAGGATTGAATGAATTTTACATGTTTTTTAAACACTGCTAAAAGGACTATTACAGCTTACTTCAGCATCTGAAATTCTTCAGCGTCCCGTTTATGTTTTAATCAGCGAATGATTAAAACATTCAATGTTAAGGATTTTCTTGGGTCCAAGGAAATTCCACAGTAATCATTTGTTTGTTTTGTTTTTTAATTTAAGAAAATACAAATTACATACTTAAAAACTTCTTATTTTGCAAACAGCACATCTTTCCAAGAAATTCAAGGGTGGATAGAAGCTGAAACATTACATCCCAGAAAGGTTATAGATCAAGAAATATTATTACTAATAATGCTACAGCGTCTCCAATACCACTCGGACATTAAACTTCAAATATGACACTTTCAAAAAAATAATGTCTAAGGATCGATGGCGATAAATCTAGGAACGGCTGAATATTAGCAATTACTCTAACACGAAAAATAAACATTCGCTGTCAGTCGAAAATAATATGTTATATATATTAACAATGCTGGTAGTTAAATATGTCCCAGCAATGGTAGAATATGAAATTGAAAATGGTTCTTGTCATCAAAAGATATCGAGGATTGATTTTGGTTTTGTCAACCACTCAAAAATGCCAGTCGAACGCCAGCTCGTACAGGTTTCGAAGTTCCGGAATCCAATTCGAAACTTATGATACCCAGCGACATCAGCATTTGTAGTTATTGCCAACGTCATTTTGTCGAAGATCGAAGAATAGAAAATTACATCGTTAATATTGTTAAAGCTATGATATTGTCCCACAGAATGTTTAGAGAATCAGCAACAATTAACGAACAAAGAAAAAGTAGGACACAGAGCCATTTGGCCTTAAATACTCTCGACGATTTTTAGGACTTCGCAAGTGCAAGTGCGACTGGACAGAAATTCCCCAGATCTGGATCCAATAGTAAATAAACAGTCTATATTAACTGTCTATGTTCAATCCCTAAGAGATAAGAGCGAGTCAATTACTTTGATGGAGTTACTATGTACAGAATTGACAGAATACTTCAATGTTTATAAAACAACGAGGGTCCTGCAACTTATCAATTCCGTATTTATACCTTAAGATATGCTTTAACTGCTAGAATATGCTTTAACTTGTAAATTCCAAGAACTTTTACGCCTTTCTACATCCCACTACTCACAAAATTGCATGGAATGATTTTTGTTTCCTTTCATTTGATGGTAGCTGTTAGTGAGCAAAGCATTGAAAAAATAAAAGCAAGAAAGAAGCATGCACGCCAGCGAATAATATTTAATCTGTCTGTGGGCTCTGGCCCAACATTCTTCAATTATTTTGATTACTTTCACTCTCAATGTTTCTGTCGTTTCAACGCCTGGAAAAATGAATGAGATTACATTTTGTGGATTTATATTGATATTTCTATCTATATTAAAACTTATACTTACTAATGTCCAGAATTTTTACTTCATTAAATAGTTTGGCCTCCGTTACACATTGTATTGCCATTCTAAACTCATTTCGGTTGAACAAAAACACGCTTAATTTGAAAATTGTCATGCTTGTATGCAAACAAGTACATATACTCTACGGAAGAGACGCGTGAATTTTAATAGTTTTCTTTCTGTTTTCCATCAGTTTACCTCAGTTATCTTGAAAATGTTAGAATGATTGTGGACGACGAAGCAAATGTGCCCATAAAGCGAAAGAGAAACCATTGATAGCACGATGAAAAGATGTCTGAAAAGTTCTTAATTACTAAAGGTACTGTCGTGCAAATAAATTATTTATAAGTCTGCAAAAAAGTACGGAAAATTCCACATTTTCATAACCATGTTTACGCTATCGCACATTACTCCGAGGTATTGAATTTGTAGGCCGACAAAAAAAAATCAAAGATTCTCGCTACTAGGCCTTTTAATTACATTCCGCATCGAAGCGACTTCACTCCGCGCGGTCCATCCGAAGATATTGAGGCAGAAACTCGTCAAAACAGAAAATCTCCAACGAATCCTTAGAACAAACTTAATGGTTTTGATTATTTTTGGACTCATGGTGAACGAGAACTCGTCTAATAAGAGCGGATATATATTTAAAAAGGCTCTTGGATAAAAATATACAGAAGGATCCTCATTGATAATTGCTGCATGTGGCAGCGGCAAAAGCGTGCAACAAAGTGAGAACACCTGTCGACCACGGAATCGGGGCTCCCTTTGACTTCTGGTGGGTAATGGCATATAGGCGATATGTAAGGTACCGGCTACTGAACACCTTTAACTATACCTAGCTATAAACTTAATAGGTTTTGCCCGATTTCCAGCTTTAAAAAAGGAATCTTCGAAGAAAGAAAGAAAAGAAAATCAGGAGGAATTTTTAGTAAGTTAAACTGAAAATAGTCGTGCCAGCTGAGAAAATGTGGGAAAAATCTTGTATCTTCTCCTGAAGTATACTGCCCAGGGAAGCAGTAAAAAAGAGTAACATTTAACCAGCCAAAACGATCATAATATACTGCTACCATCAAACGAAAAGCAAACGCGAGAACACATAAATAGCGGAAGTGAAGATTTGAGGAAATTTCATGTTTCTGAATTAAAAGTATCATCTACTTATCTGAAATTTTATTTTTAAATGCATACTTCTACACTTTCAATTGCATGCAAAGCTGATTGCTTGTCTGTATATCGATATGCGATCCGATTCTTCCCGTAGTCTTGCCTCATTTGTTTACTTACATGACAAAGAATTTCTTCCAACGGCTTGTTTCCGACATATCGATTCCAAGGATATTGTTCATTGTTCGAATGAGCCTCAATCGACTCATATTATTTTTCCGAACTTCATCAAGACTCTCATACAACATTATGACTTGCTAGTTGATATCACTTCTAATCACAATGCTTACCCTTCAGCATATATTGTTAACTTAGGCAGAAACACACTCCTTTCAAATACACTTATACACTTATATAAGTGAAATTAGTCGATTTAAAATTCTTCTGATAGCTATCAATACTACATATTACATTGCTCAGGGTATCAATTAAATGCAATGATCCTGCTCCTGCATGTTTAATATAGCATTTAAACTCAATAACACGAAGAACACAAGTGGCTGATTTTCTGCTACAGTTAAAAACTAAATTACTTCATTTAACTTTAAATCATGTGAACTCACATGTTCTCATGATAATTATATGTGATGCAATCCCATAGTTATGAATTATAGCGAAAAATAACAAATGTAATAGGTGAATAGATTCAATGTTAAAAAAATTTGAACTGTTACTAGAATGAAAATATGGGTAATTTTTCTTTACTTCTCGCTCCTTTACTTCTATAGTAAAGAGGTTGAACTATATCCACAGACAGGAAGATTCGCCTTCAGTAGAAGCTGATAAGGGAACCTCGAAATTCTCACGATAACATTTAAGTGTAAAAAGTGATTGTCTCAAATACGTCACCAGACGTGATAATACAAAATGTACTTAACTTGCAAGTTTTACAAAAGGGTTTACCTTGAAATACAACCACATGCAATTCATTCTGATTTCAACTGGATTCGCTAAAGGAGTGATAACAAAGCACCTTGCATACGTTGTAGATATCATCTTGATAACCACATGTAAACGTTGTCTACATCATCCAATTGGGACAAAATAAAATAGTTATCATAGAAGTTTTTGGTAGATCAATTTATCCGTTTTCACTTAGAACTTATGACTTATACCCTTGCTAGCTAACTCAGCGAAGACTCATGGGTGCGGAAGTTCTGATCAAATTTGTCGAATACTTCGAAAGTGAATTTAATATTTACAAAGAAAGGTGGAAAGAGCTCAAGCTGGTTTCGAACACGCGTCCCTGCCGTATCTCAATTTTTCAATTTGGAAAATAGGACAAGTTCAAACTGAGAGCAACAATCATAACACGTAAAAATAGCCAGACGACATCCACCTAGCTGGTAGTGGTAATCGATGCGTCCCAGCCTGTGAGTTGGCACCTGATGAGAAGCGGCAGGGAGGCGTGTTCGAAACCAGCTTGAGCTCTTTCCACCTTTCTTTGTAAATATTAATAGTTATCATGTTTCTCATATTATTCTTCTAGTCAGCAGTCAACATTTTCGCCACTAACATTTTTGAAAACAAATGGTCCCATGATACTTTCACCGTAAAGTAAGAGAAACAACGGTGAATTTTTGACTTGTCGACATAGCCATCTTTCGAAATAAAAGCAATCAATAGTCAAAGTAGTTTCTCTGAAATAATATCATATCGAATTATATACTTCGAAATGAAAAAACGTCTCCATTATTGTAATGAGCTACATATTCCAAAAGAGTTTAATTTTCTTCGTGAGCTTTCGTCCTACGAAGGCCGAGTAAATAAAAAAGAAAAAAAAATATTTACTTCGAAAATTTATTTGTTCTTAATGATTTTAATCATTATACGTTTATTAGATCTAAAATATCCGGTAACAATAAAATAATGCTTGTAGAACATTGGTTACATGAGTGTAAATGTACGGGTTTTTATTTTGTACGTATGTTTTGTGTTCATTTTCATCCTATCCTTGTTAAATTCAATAATCAACGACATACACAACAAAATGGAACAAAGAATGTAGTAGTTAGAGCAGGAATAGTCGTGGTAGCGTGAAATATTCGTTTTTCATGAAGTGCACATTATAAATTGAGTTTTCTTATATAAATAAGTCAGACCTTGTAGCTTATGTACTTGAGATATTTTGTAACAACATAAAATAAGATCCACTAGTTTGTGCCATCTGAAAATGTATTTCAATATTTTCATTTCGTGTATTCTCTTGCCATGATTAAATAATTAACTTACGGCCACGAATGTCGGAATAGACATTGTTGTAAAACCCAATGCAGAAATATAATATGTACGACTGCTTCGGAGCATCATCATATACACTATTGTTTTGAACTCTTTCGATTCACCATACCAATCGCATGAATACCATGTTTCGGCAATATTGTCTGTCTAAAATAAGTTTACTTCTTATCACTGTGACTATAAACATTCCTAAAATGGACATCATTATTAACTTTGGTCTGCCTATTTATTGAATTAACTTAATTTAAAACCAATTAACTTATTATAAGCAATCAGAAACAATAAAGAAAAGAACAGCTACAAGAGGATTATTCAATTAATACTAACCTCTAAAGCAAGATATTGTCCATTAAAACAATAAAGAAACAATTCATAGATCGATCCACCTATATAAAGCAGCATGTTTATAAAGACTACTGCATTTTTTTCCTGTAAAGATTATTAGAAATATATTCATCACTGAATTCGAAAATTTTATAAATTAAACAATTGATTAAATGATGAAATTGAAACTTCTGATATGGCTTACACTAATGAGCAGTTTTTACTACAACGAAAGGCTGCCATTGTCAAAGAAAACCGCACACCGAATAAATCTTTCAAAAAAGCCACGATTGGATACAACCAAAGAAGTGAAACAATGATTGATTTTAACGCATTAACCTCAACATATCTTATAAAGTTCGTTTTGGTGTTGCCGCAGGCCAAAATTAACTCTGGGTGGCTTGGGTCCGCCGGGCCTTGCTTTGTGGGTCTCGAGGACGCGTTTCGGCTGCATACAGCCATCTTCAGCTCGTTCTGAGCTGAAGATGGCTGTATGCAGCCGAAACGCGTCCTCGAGACCCACAAAGCAAGGCCCGCCGGACCCAAGCCACCCAGAATATCTTATAAAGATTTTGCATAAATGATGTTACTCTGATTACAACAAAGACACTGTGTAACCTACAAGACTGAAGGGTGTAAAACACACGCACCTTTTCTTGCGGCCAGTGGACCAGAATACCTCATTGACTTATCGTAATGCAATAAATGTGGATAGGAAAAAATTTGTCGATGCGACTAACTAAAGGGAAGGCTTGTTCCGTTCGAACAGATAGCTTGAAAGCAAAGACAATATCGTTTAAGGAAGTGAAGTCTCAAAAGATTTAGTCATCGGATTCAAAGAAATAGGGCCAACCGTTTTCAAATCTCACTTGAAAATAAGATCACGGAGGCATGGTCCTGCCTAATTACACTTTCTTTCTCGAATCGGGGAGATTATGAGACTATCAATGAGAATAAAAAAAAGCCATGGGGTCGTTCACGACATTAGCAAATTTGATAAAAATATATGTGTAGAACATTTTTATCAAGGAAAGCCAATCTATTTAACTGGATAAGGCAAAAACAAACGACATTTAGTTTTTATATCAAGCATTGACTACCCATCTCACAGACTGACATAACGTCTTTACTTAGAAGCATTTTATTCGCTGGAGTGATTATTTGATGAGTATCTTCCATCGCGAAAGAGAAACAATTAGAACAATTCCTGCTAGCTATTGTCTAAGCCTTTCTGAATAAAACCTTATAAGGTTACAATAAGCAAGCAAAAAAACTATCATTTTAAATTATTTCTAAAGAATGACCGGATGGACCATCTGTAAAAATTAAACCATATTCGTTGACAGAACAAACGCAATGACAACTCCAGAAGTCGAATGAAAATAACATTATAATCCAAAATAATTTCTTGGAACTTAAAAAATCGTTTAAAAAATCGGTTGTTGGGGAATCCAGTTGGGTTGGCTCATTGGTGATTTAGCTCGACCATTTATACTATCACTGAAATGATGATGATTGTTAAACAATCGTATTTTAAGTACTTGTATGTGTATTTTCGTACGGTCCAAGAAAATCGCATCCGTGAATGCTTTAGTATAACACAAAGTCTTAATGATATACCAAGTCACGCTTGAGGCGTGTTTGTTGATCGTACTCACCAAACTGAAAGCTGCTCGAAACATGATGATGCCATTAACCACAAGGCTGATCAAAAGTTGAAACAAGCTTACTATTGAGTATATACTGTTGATTTCATCACAAAACCTTGAAAAACTTCCATGAAAAACTACTCGAGACCCAAGTAAAACAGAATGCTACCTTATGCATCTATTGTAATGGTCAACACATTCTTGCAAATAAAATATTTTCCGACTTTTGGGTACGTTTGATGAGGTCGAATACACAATCATCTCCTTCAACCCCCTGAATAACGCAACAGAATGAAGAGTGAAATAAGCATAACTGCCGTTACAAACAATTGCAGCTGAAACATTTTTAATATTACCATGATTTGCTTTACAACAAAAGATTTCATTTAGTAAGAAATACAGTGGAAATTAAAAGCAAATACATGATACGTCCCGAAAAGAATTTTTTTTCTTTTTCATTCAAACTTAGTTTGCATCTATTTGAATACATTTCCATAGTATCCAATTATTATTTGACAGTAATTCTACTTCTAACTATATTAATTCTAGAAGTATATAAATTATTTCAAGTCTGATTTACAAATGTGTAATTGGTGACGTCGTTCACGTGCTACAACCGACAAATCGACAACCTGGTTGCAGGTTGAAATAAGTGCAATAAGGGTAAATGCTAATCAAGTTCGCAACTATCTACCTGGTCTTCCTTAGGCCAGAATGCCAGAGAAGGAAGAAATGATTATTACAATGACTATAGCGAATTAAGTTTCTTGTCAGGCTTTGAAGTGCCCTTAACATTGTTTCAAAATTGATTCAAAATTGATTCAAAATTGATTGAAATTGTTCCAAAATTGATTTTTTCGATAAAAGTTTCAGCCAAACAATTGCATTCTGGAATATTGTTTCTTATTCTAGTCTTAAAGAGGATGGAACAAGAAAAATAAAAAAGAAAAGAATTAGAAAGAAACAGGAAAGGGAAAAGAGAGAAACTGTATGAATGTTAGGCTGAAAGGAAACAGAAATAGAAGAGAAGGGGGGTGAATGAAAGAAAACAGGAAGGAAAGGGAGGAAATAAGCTAAATACAAAGTTTTAAAAGGCTGATTGGAAATTTATGAATTTTTCAACACTTGCATAGCTCATTTTGAAAAATTTCAGCTCATTTGAATTGATTGTGATGCAAATGCGTTAAGAAATATAACTTATCATGCCGATTCATCTTAAGTTTCCTATCAGTTAAGTTTCCTATCTTAAGATTCCAACAAAAAATTAAGAAGCAAGTGAGGGCATCATCAAATTCAAATAAAAGTGATATAGAATTACCGGAAAGGAACTGAAAATTTGTGCACATCATAGAAGGTGCGGAAGCTATTCAAGTTTATTTTAATAAATACTTAATCCTGCTGCGAAACAAGCATATCCATCAACGATTGTTATAATAGGATAAAGTGGCAAGTGCTGTTTTGCTTCTTCCAACCCTGGATATCGCGTTGAAAAGGCTTGAAGAAATAAAACTATGTTATTTAAATATTCATTCTAATTATAAGAATCATTCTACTTGATTAAAATGCAATTTCAATTCATCTATAAAGCTAAATCAGGTAAATACAATAAAATAACTTTTGATAAATGCATGTTTTGTGCATTTCTCCAGGTACTAAAAACTCCTACTTTTTTTTTCAAATATTATTCACCGAATTGCATGGTATGATTTTGATTTCCCCTTATTTGATGGTACATGTTAGTAAAAAAGGCATTGAAAAAGTAAAATGAGGAAAGGGAGACGCATGCTACAGCATAAAATCGAATCTGCCGATGGGCTCTGGTCCAGCATTCTTCAATTATGTTAATCACCTTGACTCTTAAGCTTTCCATACATTTCAATCCTGTAAAGTATGGATTTGCAGTTACAAATCATTTCATTATTTTCATGCTAGGATGTCAATTGTTGAACTGATTAACACTTCACATAAAATCACACTTACTTCTATCAAGAATCTTCACATTAATAAATAACTCAGAATCAACAATGCATTGTACCAGGTTGCGAATCCGTTTCTGTTTAAACACTAACACAGCTAACTTCAGAGTTATAAGAAATGTATGCAAGCACGTACATAAACTCTATCATGAAACAAATATATTTTTGAGCATTACTTCATTCTGTCACCAACTTACCTCTGTTACCTTATCGATATTAGCATGGTTATGCACGATGAAGCAAATATGACCGTACAGCGAAATAGTCGTCATTGTTAACACGACGAATGCATGCCTATAAAAATTCGGTCAACGATCTAAATATTTTTTAAATATTTACATATTATTTCATACAACACACAAAGTGTAAAATCCTTGGTATTTTACATGTTAGCGACTATTAATTACATTGTACCAACACAACTACCACTAGCACTCCTCTAATTGAAAGTCGATCAATCTTCATGCGCTGTGTGACACTTGCAATTATTTACTATGTAAACCATATAAGGCACCAACAGATAGCAAGATCTTTAATCAACAATATATTCATCCCCCAAAACAGGCCTTGTGCGTATTTGTTTGTACGTACACTTCAAGGAATGAACTGAAAATTTTTTGGAAATCGAATTCATACATAGATTACGTCATGTAGCATATATGATACATTGGACAAAGAACCTGTTGACATGGGCCGAGGATTCCATGGTCGTTTTGCTTGCTTTGGACACTTGCGAGAGAAGTGCACGTATTTTAAGGAATTGTAGGGTGTACGGGAAAGTTCTGCATTTTTTTGCTGAAATAATAACTTTTCTTATAATTCAATCGTAATTATAATAGCTTTTGCTGATTTAGACTATCTGCCAGCGTCCTTGCAGCTGCTTTTGCTTAAAACATAAATACACAAACACGTTGAACGACTTGTGAGTCCTTGGGAGCTTCGTTGGACAAAAAGATCGAAGGCAAATGAGTCTATATTAATAATCAAAAAAGCCAAAGTTCTCTCTCGCTTGGACAAAGTAGACAACGGAGGTCAGATGATAAACACTGGTCATACTTTCAAAGAAAAATTGCACTTTGCTGACAGCATTTGGAAATTGCAGAACACTTTCGGATATTGAGTTAGATGCGATACTGGCTGTATGCTAACTTCGAAGAAAGGATGTAGTCCTAAGTTGACTCTATTGAAATCTGTAATTCGGGTTTCATGGTTTCTTTAGGTGAAAGCAAACAAGATGTAGGCAGTAACATTAAAAGTCACTTTAATATTTCTGTGAAAGTACATCTTGTTCAAATTTAAATGTATATTATTTATTTTATGCTTTCCTTGATTACTCACATATATAAAAATCTCTTCCAGCCGCACGGTTTCAATAAGTTTAGTCCGCAAATATAACCGATTCTTTTAATAATTTGAAAGCGGCTCAGATTAAGATCTTGCATCTCAGCAGGGTTTTTATATAACATTTTCGAAAGCTAGTCCTAATAAGGATTAATCACTCTTCTCGTAAGTATGTTATCACACCAACTAAAGGGCCATTGTATTTCTGGCACCTATTTATTTCAAGCACTCTTGAATGTCATGCTAAGTATATCAATTAAAAATTCTCCGAAACAGTCAATTGCATATGTTACAATGTCCATAATTTCAATCAAGTATTATGATATCAGCGTTACATATTTTATATCTCTTATGCAAATTGGATAATTTTATACGATTGCAAGCAACAGATAATAAATACATACATGGGTAATGCTGAGTGAGGTGGATGAGTGCAAAGTTAGCTTACCGAGCTTTCAAAATAAACGTAGTCCTATTTGTCTTTATAATTGAATAAATGATTCATTATTTACTTGCCAATGGCGTACATTATTTAGAAAGTATTAATTACTTAATGGATCAGTTTGATACATATAATTTTCTCCTCTTTTCGTTATTATAAATAATGTAACATTTATGCAATAATATATTGAACAAATTACCATTCACTTTAACAAAATTAGTTACATAGAAAACTCATTTTTAAATCGGGTTGAGTTTCAAGCGATGAACAAATCGATTAAATTTGCAATTATGTCTGATTGCTAGTCTATGGGTCATACTTAAAAGCTGTGCTAAGTTCAACAGCAATATTTATGTACCGAACGATTGCCAACTGCCATGGATGAAGTCAATTCTTGACCTGATGTTGTTTTGGAAATTAAGAGATTTATGTCATATTCCTACATAAGTTCCCTCTACATTTGATTGGCATTAGGGCGCATAAGGTTATTATACCTTCTACGTCTTCAAATTACTTTAGCGATAAAGATAACACATGAAATTGCGAGTCGAAAAATAAAATATTTTGTAATAGAAGCATAAAATATTTAATTATTTTCATGATGAATTTGTGATTTGGATATAAATTAAACATTTACCTTGCAAAAACAATTTCTTTTTTCATTCTTGTATTAAATCGAATACAAAATAATCTGAAATGTTCAACCTTTTCAATTTAAAGAGCTCACATTCTAAGGTGTAGCAAAGTGGATATCTAATTATCACACCCCTACTGATACGAAACCCAATTATGCTAAGATTTAAACCACTCTAATTAAAAGGCTATCAGGAGGATTGCCTTACCTCAAAGGAACCAACCCAATAAGTTGATCCATCAACAAATGAGGCTTATCTGCCACCCAAGGTACCTGACTTCAAGTTTAAAGTTCGCAAAAATTGAACTCCACGTTTCCACATGGAAAAGTGCTATGGAATAGGAATTAAGAAGGAATTTAAGAATTATGGTTGATTACTTAGGAATTTAGCTTACTAAATTCCTAGTGCGTACGCTAGAATAGGAGCCGAAATTCGGAGCCGTCGGAACTACCCAAACATTGGTAATCAATACTTCTAACCATCCAGGCCAAGTTAGTATGTCCACATGACATGCGAAGGCAAGGCAAGTTGGATAAAAAACTTTAATGCTGCGAACATTTCCGCTAATAGAAAATCAAAGAAATTTGAGACATTTTTAAGTACAAATTTATTTACAATGAGTATAGTCGAATAAATTATTATTTAAAAAGGTCTAACGATAAATGATAACATTTAAAAAAATTTACTCATCCGAGCTGTGTGTGCTGTTTTCTTCTTCGTCCTTCTTTAATGCCAAATTTAATGATCGTTCAAACTCATCAACGTTCGCCAGGCTTTTTTCAAAGAAATAACTAATATTTACTTGCTCACTTCTTACCTTACGAGCAGATACATTGCTTTCACGAATCAAAAATCGATCCACGACAGTTTCTATGTTTTCGTTTTGTATAATAGCTAGATCATCATGGCTGAAATTTAGCCTCACCAATGAATCATTCTTGCCACTCAGCATCATCCGTTTTGCCGACTTCAATGGAGATTCATATGGAAAATTGCGTTTCATTTTCGTTAGCAAAGCTAAATCATCTTGGCTTGTATTCAAATAATGAACGCTGTCGTATCGTAATTGTTTGCCAGCATATCTTTTTAAGTTAGAAGACTTTGCAACAATATCCTTGATTATTTCAGAATAGTTAAACTCATCGTAATCATCTTCCAAATCAGATAAACTTAATGTTCGATTGGCTTTTGGGGTAGAACACATGGTCTTAAAAGTTGAACCAGCTTTTTTCGATTGAACTGGTGTTGATTTGTGTATTAAGAACTTATCAATTTTTGGCAAATTCTCCTTCTTTTTCCTTTTCCGTTTCTTGATTTCTTTCTCGACATCAACGGCTGCTTGTAAAAGATCTTCCATATTGTGCAGTGAATCATTTTTGGGCGCATTGACGATTTTTTTCTTTCTCCCAGCTTCTGGTTTCCTTTGCTTCATAAGAAAATCTTGGACAATGGTTGGAAACGCCTTTTCAGTTAAATCGATTGGCTCGATCGTGCTAAATAGTGATTCACTGCCCTTCGGATTTTCATTTTTAAAGCTCTGTAGCTGGTCGTCCGGAATTAGACCTTCAAAATAGTTGCCTTCGTCTTCCCACACCAGTTCGTAACTTGGTATACCTTTGTGAAAACAATAAGTGCATCGTTAGTTATTTAATTAGAATCGACATGCAAACATAATCATAAAGAAAAATTCAACGATATGAAGAAGGTCTAAGTGTATTTAAACATTTAAAAAAAAATCTTAAGTAAAAACCTTTAGGTGCTCGCTTTTTTCTGATGAAAGCAGGCCGTAGAAATCCTTTAGTCGGATGCACGGAACAATTTTCCCCATAATTGCATACCAACCAGCGAGTTAATAAAGGCAAAAATTTTTGCAAGCAATAAATTTCGGTCCACTGTAACGAATTTCCAACTGCTTTGACAAATCTTACTAAATTTGGCTGTCTCCATTTTAAATCGAGCTCTTGCAAACATTCAATTCTGGTCAAAAATTCGTTGATTATTTTTTCTGAAGGGAAGTCCTCTTGCATCAGAGCTTTTTTACGAATTAAAAGTTCTGCTTTTATTGCTAATCGTTCCTCCCTAAAATCACATCCATATTAGCAACCACAAAATTAAAAAGTGCGTTTTCATTACTTCCATCGTGACCAGTCACATCCACTATGAGTTTTGCATTGCGAACATCCGACTTTAATGTGAACAATCGTTTTACCATGATGGCCACAATTCGCACAGATATTTTTATCATCTACCTTCATTTCAAGTTCAGTGTATGTGTGATCTCTTGTACGCCAAGATCTTATACTAACGCATTGAATTCAATTAAAATAAGATTTAGATGTTCGTAAAATATGAAATCAAATAGTTCTAACCGGTTCAATATATCAGATTCTTTGTACCGTTTGAATAACTTGATAATTCCATCCCTCCCAACACCTTCAACACCTGGACAATAATCACAACCACAAAGAAGGGCCATTGCAATGATTTTATTTTGTCCGAAATCTAAAAATAAAATATTAAAATTCTAGAAAATATGAATAGGAACAGTAGGTCATTAAAAGTAAAGCAAGAAAATTTATTTGCACCGTTATTCTGCATTTTCGTATTAAGCACCCAAGAATCATTAATTTAGGGTATGATTAGACTGGAATCCGCAGGCCGTAAAGTTTCAATAGCAAAAAATGGGTAACTAGAAAAGTTATTTTGATTTTTGTTATACACTCCACTTGACCTAGGAGCACTACAAAATTGAAAGTCTTCCATTAATTTAAACATTAACTCGATTAACAGTCGTAATAAATCAAACATCGGGGCTCAGACAAATAATAAATGAATAAGTATTGCTTGTACTGATTGATTGGATTAAATGATTTCTATTTTCGAAATCTCACTACATTCGGTCGTCTAATTAAATATAATGCTGTATAAACTTTTTATACAAAAACATTTCAACCATCGATTGTGCTAAACGCGGTTATTTCATAAAGTGTAGTATGAAAATGTAAATTTTTATTATATCAAAGAACAACACAAATGTCCACACATAGGTTGTTCGTTACGTACATACCCATTGCATTACGAATTTTCTCCATGTCATAGATGTCAATAGACCCTCCAGCAGCTGCAGATTTACCTTGCGTCGAAACTGAGAAGTTTCTAAAAACTCTAATAGCTCCATAAGCGAAGCAATCGGAATCCTGACTGATAATACCGTAGACTTGCTAATAAAATGTTCTTATAGATTTCAAAATAATTTCTCAACAATTGCAAGTACCCCGTTTCTATTCAAATGTGCACAGTAGGCTTCAGCCTCACCTGGAGCTTGAATGCATCGCAATCCCATCGTTTCCAGCAGCTTTTCACACTCTTTGAGGACATAATTGAACCTTGTTCTGCCTTTACTAGTACGTGCTGGCAATTTATCGCTATAATTGATATAAAAAAATCGCAATGGAACACAATATCTCAATCAAAGTATTCACCCCTGATTTTGCTCCTCTCTGGGCTTGTTTCCTCGAAACTGCAAAGCATTTCGCTTTGTGATAGTATCCTGTTTCAATTCAGGAGCTTTACCTTCTAGAACAAACACTGGAATGACACCGGCCAACAAAAGGTAGCATGTCCGAAAGAAAAGGTTCCTATCGAAATAAAATTGATAGAATAACTCGTGACGTTTTATTTATATTTTTATATATATTTACTTCAAGTATTGTTTGGGATGTACAAAGTAATCCACAACATTCAAACTCTCACAAACCCAGCCAGCAAGATCAATGGCAACTATTTTCCCAGCCAGTTCATAAATAGGCTTCCTCTCACAGTAAGGAGTTAACAGCGTCCATAATTCCTTGATCCCCATTGTTTTGGTTTCCAGAGTAACATGGCCGATCGTGTATCTCCAACACGATCACTAACTATTCGAAAACTAAATTCTTGGACGTCAAATCTTTAAACACGACAGCCGTTGGAATAATTTGTTTAACTACTTACTGTCAGAATGAATTATTTCGGACACAAACCTATACACCGGCATCTATGATTTGGTTCCATTTCCGAAGTACTCGTTCTTTCGTACGCTGTTGCAGCTGAATACACTATAACTGCCTTTGCGCCACCTAGTATCTATTGGCAAGCATTGTTTTTGACACACACCTAAACCATGACATCTACGATTCAATTTGATTCTCTCAAAATGCCATTATCTCCACGCGAAATTAATTCTTACCTACATTTGCGCTATCTTGTATCTATGAACTTTTATTACTTTAGGCTCAAATCATTAGACTGACATCTATGATACTTTCATAATACGATTTTCTGTTCTAAATTATCTGAATGCAATTTTAGACTGTTGTAACTCTGCCTGTAGCTGCTTCCGCCACATAGTAGCCTTACAGATGCATTATCTCAAACACAAACCTGAACATGTTCACCCAACATTAGTCTTTCCTCTCCGAATGAAAGTACGCCGAACTCTCCCGATGAAAGTTTTTTTCATTTAAAATTTCCCTCACGGCTTCTATCAATCGAAATAGGTCGAACATCATCACAAACTATTCTTCACATCAGAGAGCAATGACATTTGTATGCGGTCGGCAAGTTATACTTGTTATACTCAAAAAACGAGCACTCGAGGACCCAATGTGAATTCAAAAATATTATAACATTCTTTCAATTCATACAATTCATTCTTTCTCCGGGACACAAAGCATAGTTCGAACTCTCAACATAATTTCAAGTTTTTAAAAAAAAAAAAAAACATTTAATAACACTAAATACGTACTTCTCAGAGACAATAACTTCTCGTGTTACTGTTCCCAAAGTTTACTTTCAAATTAAATTCTCATTTTTATTTATTATATAACAAATAAAAACACTTAAATATAAGATCAAAATTTATTTGCACCAAATAAGCAAAATGTTTACATAATTTTAAGGTATTCACACGCAAGTGACGAAAAAGGTGTAACGTAACGTAGTATACGTTTCATGTCTGAGTTAGTGTATACTGGTAAATGCCTTATCTTGTACGTTGTTAAAAAATAAAATGTTAGTCCAAGTTATCAATTTGTAGTTTCAATTAAAATGTGGCAACTCGTTTAGGTTCTATTCTTAAGTTGGCAAATTATTTACTCATGGATGTAGTTTGTTCATATTTCACGCGTTACAAATTATCTTCGTCAGTTTTCGTTTGTTGTGTAACGTCTGATTTTTTTTCTTTTCACAATACTCGTATGTACCGGTCAGAAAGTAGTTGTCAAACTTGTCTTCTTTTCTGTGAAAAAGTAATAAAATGGTAAAATTTTAGATTTTTTACGTTTCAATTCAGTGTCAATAAGGGATCAGTCACGCGGGAAAGTAAAGCAAACCAATTTAAATTGTGACTTCAATATGCAGTAAGTTGCTCAAATCAGTGTCAGCCACATTGAACAGAGTACGCAAAATTTACGCATGTTGAAATGACTATTAAATGATGGTGTTGATTGATAACTACAAGCATGGCAAAGATTCCTCTTTTTATCCAAGTATGGCAAGTGAAACCCCATTATTTTGTCATTCAAAAAACCAAATTATTAAAAATTCCGTCCCAATGCTACCATACTTGTTCCGACACGTGAGAAAAAGTAAGCAGCGTTACTGCATTATTGCATATACAATTCTAGCAACTACAGTATGTCAATGATCGCGTCTAGGTATTGCCGCTGTTCAACATGTCTGATAGTAACATTCTTAGAAGCAAGTATGCATGGTTATTTGCCTGAAATCAACCAAATAAATGAATAAAAAGTGACCTCAAGTAGAAGCTCCATTGTCTTTTTCCATGCCCAACTAGCTTCTTGCGACAAGTCTGCAACCAAGCAGTTTGGAAGTCATCTTTCGAGATTTTCCCGCAATACTACATACTTCCACCATTAGTACGAGGTCAGTACCAACTCCTAAATAATACAAAGAAAGAATTCGAATTCATTCAATTTACTTACACTTAATCATCCCGTCGCATCCTTTTTCGACCATCCGCATTCTGCTCTTGTGCCTCGAGTACCTGCACATTATTATATATATTACAAATTTATAAATATTATGCATTACATTTTCTTATTAACCTTTATCCTAACACCACATATTTCGGCACCATTCAAGACGTCTATTGCGCGTTGTGCACTATCTTCGCAGGCGTATTTAACGTAGCCGCAGTTCTTGTGTGGCAGAAGGTACAAATCGATAAGGTTTCCAAATGCTGAGAAAACGTTCTTCAAAATATTTAATGGAACATTCTGAAACGATTAGATAACAAAGTCTGAATAGTCTTACTATGATGGCTTTTCCTATTCAATTGAATAGTATGAGGACGGATATTCATAACACAACATCGCGAGTTATGTTATAGCGACACGTAATTAAATGCCAACAATACAAATACAAACATTGGCAAAATCTTTTTTCGATTGAAAAAAAGTTTGCTGCCAAGGAAAAATTCAACAAGGCTTTAGCAAAAACATCTATCAGTTTAATTCGCGTGCAGGGATAAATGAATGGGCGAAGCATATAACGAAATTAGCAAAGCCACGCATGGGCAATATTCAATAGTTTTCTTGGATATTCCCGTGATATATAATAAATACAAAAAAAAACGAAGGCGAACTTCCAACTACTACCCTTTTTTAATAACAAAATCTTTCTTGTCGTGAACAAAACCATTGCCGCTTTTTCCCTGTGCCGATTCTTATCTTTAGCCTCAGCCGAGCACTTTCTATCCTGTGACATAGATGTCAATCAGAATTATTGAGATGGACTTATCTCACTAATAATCAACCTCCCTTTAAAATGTGTTGCATTGAAATTCTCAACGAACAATACTGCAAATACCCAACATAAATTTATTCTGTTGATATACACCTGAACATATTATTTCTGGGCTTTGCGTAAACTAAACAAATTGGAACCAGAACTGCAGCAGACCTAAAAATCAATGGCTCCAAAACAACTGTCATCTCAAAAACCAGGAAGAACAAAACATATAAATTCTAACGCTCAACGATAGATTATGTGGAAATATTTATTTAGTTTAAAGCTTCTCAGTTTTGAAAATTTTTAAGCTTAGCTGCACCCAAACCTAAGTATGCAAACGCGTATATAAGACGTCTGCAAAATGCTACAAATGTGTGCAAACTCACAAGGAAACATTTTTGATAATGTAGAGAAATTCGAGCGGGACTATGTCAGTCCTTAAGGAACGTTAATATTTTAACTTTTCAAAATCAACTAATCTAGCTTCTACACAATTCTAGTCCTTCGTAAATTTGCCTGAGCAGCTGCTTTAAATCAAATCAAAGTTTGAAATAGAATCAATGAGTCACCATTAGAAAAAGAATCTTCTACTATTCACCAATAGTGCAACTTGCTAAAACATCTAAGTCTTTTTCAGTTAGGTAAAGTTTTTTAACGCCAATCAATATGATGCGACAATGCGATGCGATAAGTTGAACTAAAAATTTTATATAATTTGATATTCGATTCAAGGTAAACTTTCAAGAATTTCAATGGATTGACTCAGTAATGTGAATATCTACATGTACACCTTTCCACCCAAGAAGTCACCCCTGCTCCTTTCTTGGTGTAGTTCTAACATTATCAGATCAAATGGTTCAGCTGTTATCCGGAAATGTGAGTAAGATACGATAATTATTCAATAAATTAAACGAAACCCTTTGGTCAAATTTAACAATGTTCTGAGAAATTTAATTTTTTTGCACGAATCGCGACTGTTCTGAGCGTATCCATGGTAGCAGATTTCTTATATTCAGAAATATTGACCGATATTACAGATATTAACCCACAACTTGTAAAGAAAGGTTTATCGTTACTATGATTGCAATCAAAATGCTGAAATTTTTTAAATTTTGAATTAAAAATCTTAATATTTTACCGATTGTAGAACAATGAAGCATCGTTTAGCACATGACGCGTCTGGATTGGCCAATGGTGCTGGAGGCGGAATGTCGACATTGCAGAATGAATACTTCCTCTCTATATTTTAAGATATATGTAGTAGTTTACATTTAGAATAAATACAAAATAATTTACTGCAAGTATTCAGCTCGTCACTGTCAGTACCAAACTTCACTATTAATCTCTCTCCCGGAGGGTACTCCAGTCCATGAATTTTTTCCCTGTAATCCAAAATACACGTATAAAACTTATGTACGTAAAATATTAAACAATTGTACAAACTTTGCATAGACTGCAGATTCTGCATTTGTGTACACGACTGTAGCTTGTTGATTTCGACCACCATCTGTATATTAAAACAAACGGAACACTCGTTAGCATCTATTTGCTCAAATAAAAAAAAAATACTTACGATCCCCCATTAACTGGCAATAATCAAGTCCCGGAATAATATCAAACAACCTCCATAGTTGATCCTGATTAATAGCACTGCTACACAAAATATTCAATGAAGTGGGCTGTCCAATATTTGTCTGCATTTTATGGAATCCAGCAATATCTGTTCCATGGTGTTTGCTACTCGTATGCAACGAATCGTCACTGCGAGCTAAAGACTTATTATCTAATGAGTTTGAAGTACGCGATGCCTTTGGATCTGCAAATACTGCACGGTATTTTGATGAACAGTTTTCAAATGCTAAAGCTGCGTGATAAAACCTGTAACCAAAATTTTGAGATGATAATGAAATAAGAAATGCTTTTATGTAGAAATTTCTATTGTTAACATTGTAAAAACTCAACAACGGCAAAACAAAAAAATTGTTACATTTGCAACTTCGGAAACCTGCAGAAGCTTCAAGTTATCTGCAGCTTGAAGGGAAAGATATACAAAAGCAATGTGAACAATTGTCGACGTTCGTTGGTTGTTTAATGTCACTCATTGGTAATTTTAGTGATTGGCAACAAACGTGTTAAATATAAATTCAGACTTTGACTTACTTATTCAACGCGCAGTGGAATTTTTTTGCATCGTATTTAATCTTGATGAACAATTAACATATCATTAAATTTAAATTTGCCATTTAAATCAAACCTTTATTTAGAAAAATTGATTTTAACATTTAGCTTCGAACAATTTTATTTCATGATTTCCTATAATTTTATTTAAGATTTAATTAACCTTTCTTTGATTTAGCGAGTAACTAGGATGCTTTAATACATTAATTTATGTGATATGTATGTCCACGTGCAAATATACACATTTGAACCAAACTTATAATTCAAGGTTTTACTTTATACAGCTCAACTCAGCTTATTGCTTGGCGGGTTTATTAATATTCCTTAAGATTGTGTGATTCGGATTACTCTATTCTTTCCATTTCTCTGCCTCTTCTCCTGTTTACAAAAATCAATACTTAGTGATGCAGAAAATTCGCCGTCCATCTTTCTATCATATATTTTCAGAAATCCCTTTTTATATATCTTATGGTTATACAAATATGTCTATTACAAGTAAAGTGTTCATCACACATATATTTGTTTTTAGAATATATGCGACAGATCGAATGCGTTTGAAAAAGTCAGAGAATTGGTTTCTAGTTTCGGAGCACATATTCAGAACGCGCCATTTTAACTTTGTCCACTACAATTCAATGAAAGTGAATTCGTTGTGTTTGATAAATCGCGATGCTGTTCAATACTTATGTTAAAAATGACGCAGGCGCAGTCATTTAACCATTTTGGTTCAACCTTTGAGCTAATTCTACCCATGCATATCTAATGTAAAGGGGCGATAGTTTAAATGTAGATTCTAATAACAATTCTTAGCGGGTTTCCTTCCTAAAATTTATTTGATTAAATCATTGATTGAAATCATTTTCTGCGATGTTTCAATTTAACTACTTTTTAAACAATTATGCATTCACCTTCACTCAATTAGATGGGGAACTGGAGCAACACTAGTGACTCACCTTTTGAATTTAACATAAGCGAATCCTTTTGACTGTCCAGAATTCCGATCACGAATTACAGATACGTAATCTATTTCACCGTACTGCGAGAATTCGTCTCGGAGATCATCCTCATTCATATCCTTCGGGGCAACCAAAAATAATCGGAAGTATTTCTCCTGTTCATTCTCGGTTTTGCCTTTCGCTCCCGCTGTTCGGCTGATGTGATGGGAAAAACATATTTCAAGATATGAGAGGTTAGAAATAAATAAATGGCTTACCTTGCAGCTACCACAACTTTAATAGGCCGATCAGAATTTCCAATAGGCTTGCCGTTCAATTCTTCCAACGCCAGAGCCGCGTCCGAAGTTTTGCGGAACTTTACATACGCGATTCCTTTATTTTCACCTGTTCCCTTGTCTTTTAGCAACCAAACGTCGTCTATTGGTCCATATTTATCGAAGGTTGAACGTATCTCATCTTCTGTATTATTTCGGTTGTGAATAACGAAGAGACGCGACATGGGCGGATCATCGAACGCCGAATTCTTTTCATCGCGGCTGTATTTGCTCTCTGACATGGTTGCAACAAGACTAGAAGAATTATATGAGACGATTGAGGAAACTCGTTAGACACTTAACATTCGCCCAATAAAAAAGGATTCTGTAGACAGCAATTTCACTTTTACTTTTATCCCCGTCGTGCAAACCGCAATAACTATCAATTGTCTTACATTCGTCAATTCACAATCTGATGAGTCTGTCGAAATACGTGCTGATGCAGTCAATCAACTAGGGCTGTGATATAACAAAACATAAATCAATCAGTTTTCCATCGAAGCACTAGTTCAGCATAAATATTTATCGGAAAGCGTTCAATTGGAAACATAAAATTATCATTATCGATGTAATACTCTCTTTTTATTTAATTTACCGCAAACACCTGCCATTGACTCAAATAAAAAATATTGGCATCAATCCATCATAAATTCATAAATACTTTAAAAACTTCTATCAGAAAAACATTATTATATTGGTACAAGCAAGTCAAAGAATTATACTAACGCTTGCTGGACGAATCTATAAATCACAAAAAAGTTTAACCTTCAAAAATGCAATAAAATATGACTGCAGTCGCAACACTACATAATTCAAGGAATGCAGAAAAATTAATAGCTTCGCAATGAATTAAAACCATATGACTACGATTTGACATAACATAAGATGGGATTTTAATGATTTCCTCAGAACAGAATTCAGTATGTCTTTAATAAAGAACTGTTTCCAAACTACATATTTGTGAAACGTTCGAAGGAGATCGTAAAAATATAAAGTCTGTATGAAGAAGAGTTCGATGTAACGTTTGGAAACTTTGGAAAAATACCTTGAAAAGAATTTTTTTTTTATAAAAAATAATTTCTTTGCAAATATGTGATCATTCTTTTATATTTATCTTTTTTATTGCACGACGCGTTTCACTGAACTAGCCAGCATTATCAAGTGCAATATTTGCAATCAAATATTCTTAAAAAGTGCTTGATAGGTGGTTTCTTAGTCAATTTGGTCACTTTGTCGGTCTTTGTCAATTTGATCTCTTTGCGAATTTAATTTGCATACTATGAAAAGCGAGAAAACTTTTGTTAGCATTCCGATTCAAAATCAATGTCCACACAGCAGCGTGAATACTTTTTCCACATATTTTTATTATTGCGAAATTTTTGCTTGTGCCGGTTGTATCTTTAGGTTTGTAAAAAGTGGTAAAAATAAGAATGAAATAACGTTGAACATTGGCAAGTCTTCACACAAGCCGGTGCTGCAGGTGCAATAGAGTTGCCATTCAGAAAAAAAATATTCTAAAATTTTTAATAGGTGATAGATTGAAATTCGCACTTGGGAATCAAGAACAGAATTAATAATTTTAAGACTCGTAGTGCGTTTCTCGCATTTTAAATTTTTAGGTGTATGGGCAAATAACTTTATAGCTTATCGCGGAGGGTGTAAGTGTGCATCAAATAGAAAAAAATACGCACTTTGTATGTGCAGAATTGCCACTGAATTCGCATGCAACTTTATGTGCCTTCCATTATTATTGAGAATAATTATTCTAATTTAGAAAATTTTTTTAATTTGCTAACATTCTAGATGTTTTTTTATGTACAATATTTAGCAATGTAATCTAAATGTTTTTAAAAAAATTTTCGGTGCTCGTAAGCAATCTGAAAATTCAATAGTTTTGTTTAGAACCGTTAAATTTTCCTCTGTGCAACGCTTTACAAGCCAATAATCGATGTGATAATATTGGATCTAGAAAAATGGTGCTTATTTATTAAATTCGCCAATTACGACTAAGGAATTAACTACGAGGTTTATCGACGTGTTGATAAAACCTGCACGATGGTTTCGAAGATTGTTCGAAAGCTATCGTAGCATGCTTATAGCTTTTTTCTCCCAATTATGTTGTTTATCGCCCAGTATTCACCCAACCATCCGAGTAGCCATCTTGAATATTGAGTTTCATTTGGTTCGCGGGAGAGGGGGCCAACGACGACGAAAAGTTTTATTTTTCGCAAAAAAAAGTTGTTTTTTCCTCAGTAAAACGCGAAATTGTTGACCAGGTATTCAGTGGTCCGATAGACGATACAATTTAAAAAAATTGACAGAGTCGTGTTGTACACAGTGACCGTCTTTTCGATTATCGAAGAAAAATCGCCGAGAAAAGTTGAGGTGAGTATCCATCGCAGAAAATAATTCGTTCCCCAGTTTCCTCCCGTGTACGGAAAAATCGAAACCGAGATTTGGACGAGGACGTGTTTTGCTCCTGTGCAATAAAATCAGATAATTTAGTTTTGATTGCGTGAAATCTAGCTCATGTGATGTTTCGCGAGTAAAATCGAATAGGAAAAGTGGCTGGAAGTGAAACTAAAGGTAGTGATAAATATGCAGCGTTTGATGGCAAAGTTGCGTGATAGCTGTATTGCATTTCGATCTAATTTTCGTTGGCTGTTGTCGATCTGCGGAGTGCACGAGAGAATGGGGTTACTGTGTCACCGTGGCTGCAGCGGGCAGCGCAGTCGGCATCAGCGACGGTGATTTCCCGTGGGCTCGTAGATCAATTAAAAATGGAAAATGAATCTTTAGGTGTTGGTCTTGCAAATGGAGTGTAGAAGAGCAAAGTGCTAAGGATTGTGGTGGTAGGCCTAGGGGCCTTGATAGGCCTTCGTATTGATGTGGAAGGTGTGGAATGTAGAATGTTATAGAGTTGGCGGGGGACTAGGGAGGGACGGTCGCGAGACTTGCCTCCGTTAACCTATATTCGCTATAGTTTGTTTCAACGCTGAGGCCCACTACTTGTCAGATAGTGGTTGGGAGGCGAGAGCGAGATGTTTTTTGTTACTACCTCAGACTTTCATTCGGGTTGGATCTTTTTCGTGAATTTAGTGTTTGCTATCGGGTAATTATTACTTTTCGCCTGAACACGACGAATAAATTATCGAAAAATCTGAGAGTCACAAGCGCGCAGATAATTCACGCTCTAACGTTTTATTTGGAAGTAGGACAACGGCGGTAATGCAAATTGGGAATTTATCGCTTTCTTTTGTACTCATCTAGAAAAGATCGCGATGAAACTTCTGCTTTGGCAGAAGATTGGGCGCATGTTTCTTTATTTTGAATTATGAAAGTTGTGAACAGTAAGCGCTCCAAGAGAAAATTTACAAAGTGAATGCATCGACTGAGAGGGTATTCCAGCAATGTCGATAGTGTTGAGGCAATAGTCGACATTTGAAACGTGCATGTATTTTTAATTTATGCTTGTGTACTTATTGAGAACAAATTCACTTTCGATGCAGAATTATCGGTCGGTGGTGATGTATAAAACGTATATTGTTGGTAATATAACTTGCAAGTGTCATAACAGAGGTTGTCTATCCCTAATCTTCGCCACACGGAATTGTATCTTGAAATTACTTCAAATCTTTGATTACTCTATTCGCCATTCACTAATCCTAGTAGTCTGCATCCTTTCTTGTTTATCGGAAAAGTGACAAAAATATAATTTTTGAAATTTTCTCGGACCACAGTATATAATTACAAAGGATGTCACTAGCATAACACAACCTGATATTGTGGCATAATTAAATAATAAACATAAGGAATATATCGAATAGTGTGATCTTTTTTTTTTCCTCGTCCTACACTATGGTAGGAGGTGGTATTGGCTATGGTGCCGTGCACAAGTGTGATCTAGAATATTGCATCTGCCTTATTTTGACATTCTCGAGTGGATCATTTGAACTAGTGAATTGTTCGGACTGAAGCAATTAAAAACAAATAATTATATATAAATTTCATATATTTCCTCATATAAATTTGATTAAATATAAAGACTACGACACTTGGCATTTCTTGGAAAAAAGTTTGGAATTAGAAAATGTCCATATTTCAAAAATTAATATCCGTGAATTGCATTTTTTAAGTCCATGAAACAAAACACGTGAGTTAAGGTTCAGACAGCTGTGTTTTAGTTGCAAGTTCATGCACGAAATTATAACGGTTCCAGGAATTTATATATTTATGTAACCACCTCGCGGTCGAAAAGTTTAATTCCGTGACTGTCTCTGTATTAGAACATAGGGCGCGAACAAATCTAGATGAAGAAAAATACCAAATATTCGCTAGGAACTAGTGATCTGATGATATTTATTCAAGTGATCCAATTTTGGACAGTATTTAAACTAACGTCCAACCACATTTGATCAATTTGAGAAAATTACCGAATAAATTCATAAATATGCTTATGGAAGTAGCTAATTTTATCTAACATGGATAGCTTTCTTTAAGTAAGATATAACGGATATCCTTCTACTCATCCGTTCTTCTCAATAGCCATGTACTTTGCTTTTATTCAATACAAGCTTCCAAAGTTGGTATAACTTTGAAGTATGGGTGTCTCGGGCTTTCTTTGGACGTCTTGAGCGCTCAGTATTCTACGTTTTTTCTTAAATTGACAATAAAAACAGGGCAATAAATCGTCGTTGTTTAGGTTTTTTATTCGAGTCCCTCTAGTCGAGAATATTATGATTTGTAAAGTAACATTGTGTCGTGCGTTTTCGTGTCGAACAATTTGAGATCCCACTCGGGAAGGTTTTTTCGAACGGTTTCAATAACAAAGTAACTTCAATCTTAATAATCCACGACTTTTGATTTGAGCCTACGAAGATATTATTGGCCAATGGGACGTTATATCGAATGACACAATCTAACCTCCATTGTTTTAATTGGCTTTATCATATTACATTTTTCAACGAAAAGCGATATATTTCCTTTCTCATTTAATTATTTTTCGACCAATTTCAATGGACCAAACACTCGTTACACCCAGGTAAGTATTACAGTCCACCTGTAGTACTACTGTTAATTCCAGTTGGTTGAAATCAATTTTAGTTTGTTCAAGTTTGTGTGTTTGGGACTTTGATTGACTTATCATGTTGATTATGCATTGCAAGCGGAAAGTCTAGTCGTCAAAACTTTCACACGTTTTCAAATGTCAAAATTGTGATCGTTTTAGTCACCAACAATTTTTGATGCCTCCTTATGATATTTCCATTATTCGATCAAATTTTTCATAAGTTCCTAGAAACTTTCATGTTGAGTTTAAATTGCTATCTTTGAACGTAGCAATAGCTTAATCGCCTATGTTACTTACGTACATCCGCTGGTCGAGGATTATGAAAAATTATATTTGTATTTGCAAATCTTTGGAAGAAATGAACAATCGATTAAATTATTTGAGAACATTTAGTGCGTTTCTCACATGGATGTTTCAGCGGTTCGGACATATAACTATTATCTGATGTGTTTAAATAAAAGTTTATGGAAGTTGATAACCATAAGTCACTGCAAAGAACGTTATATTTCTTCTATTATTATTGTAGGGTTGGTCGTAGATATATGCAATATATGCTTCGGTTTTTTTTAGCATCTAACTCGATCGTTTTCCGTTTGGTTACAGAATATTAGCTCAGTAGCGTGCAATTAGAAGGCTAACAAAATTTTTAAAAAAATCGGCACAATGACGGCTCCAAACGGAACTGCGCATATAGATCCATCTTTATCAGCTCCTAAATATGGGACATTAATTCCGAATAGAATTTTTGTTGGCGGCATCAGGTATGTATTAGAACATTAGTAGAAATTTGAAACGTAGTTTGTTTTTCTTATCTTTTGTAGTAGCGACACTACTGAATCTGAACTATGCCGGGTGTTTTCGGCTTATGGTAACGTAAAATCGACGAAAATAATCGTAGATAGGGCAGGTGTTAGTAAAGGATACGGATTTGTAACGTTTGAAACGGAACAAGAAGCCCAACGACTACAAAGTGATGTAAGTGATATTAAATAAATGGTTTTAAATGAATTGAACTATAAATTTTCATGACAACTTATTAACACAAAATAAATTTTTCTATTCAGGGATACTTGCAATACATTTATAAAAGCAATTATAAATGTGTGAGATAGTAACTAATCATAAAAACAAACCAAACCAAAAATCGCAGAATTAAGGGAAGAGATTACGTTTTGTTTGTTCAGTTTTAATTTTGAGAATTTGTTCGATGACTATTTTCTGATATGTTTGTTTTTATTTGGATTACTTTGGTAGGATGTATAATCATTTGGGGCAGGTAAATGATCATTGGAGTACAAGAAAGTTAAGGCATAGAAAATTTATCCGATCTCTTGATTCTGTGCGACTTAAATGAAAGCTTTTAACTTCCGATTGCTATGAAGTTATATATTCCCAACGCTAAAGAATACTTCAATTTGACTACAATTTCCAACCTTATTGGACCGACTATAAATGGACCGATTGTTTGAATTTGAATGAATATTAAAATTGAAACTTCTTGAGCATTCTATCGTCGAGAATCAAGTTTACGTGTATTGAAGCAGCGTAGAAATTGCTACGTGGAAAATCTTTGAAACCATTGTGTGATTATATACCGCTCCCAAATGAAAATACTCCGCATATTCGGTAATGAAATTTTGTTGATGACTACCGATTGTTCTGCACTTACGCTGCAAGGTTTTCCGTTTTCATTGAAAATTATCAAAATTTATTTTAGAAATATCTGCAATTTTGTCATATACTCAATTCTGTCAATGTACATATACAAGTACAGTATGGCTTCGTTACTATAAAATAAAAACAAGTAATCCGATCGTCTTATAAGACTAGGTGCATATGCCAGACACAGTTACACATTGCCTATCGGGTTTAGATTTGTAGCATCTTTAGTGTAACGAATGTTTATAGTAATGAGGAAATACTTTTTTTTTCTTAGAGCAATTTTCTAGATAAAATTTCGTTTATTTATTGCCCACAGCGCACAGCAATTTCAGAGTGATTGAAGTTTTTTTTACATACTCATAATTGAAACTTTGAATTTTGTTCACGGCGTTAAGTTTTCGACTTTTGTTAAAGTTTTATAATGGAAGTATCGATATTACTGCCTCTTTATATTTGTTCTTGAACATAAATGACAACGTTTTTGTACAATATTAATAGAAATCTTGTTCACGCAGAAGAGAGTTTTAAAATATATTTCATTTTTAATTATACAGGGTGAATGCGTTGTGTTGAGGGATAGGAAGCTGAATATTGCTCCTGCTATTAAAAAACAGGTGGGCATTAAAATATAATTGGTTTTTGTAGTTGTTACGAAATATGTCATCGGTTCTATTTACGTTACAGACTATTTGTGCAACGAACGGTGCAGTTTACTATGCTGCTACTCCTCCGGCTCCGATTAGCAACATGCCGATTGATCAGTTTGCAGCCGTTTACCCACCAGGTAAATTGATCTTTGCTGATGAATAATAAATATTCGTATGTTTGCCTTCTCATTCTTTCCCACACGTTTCAAAGGAAACAATCGAATATGCATTATTATCTTCAGACTTTTCGAAAAATTGAAAATTCAATAAATTTGACATTTTCACGTATTTGTATGAACCTCGGTTTGCTTTGTTCTGAGAAGCAACTTTTCTAATACAACAATGATACAATAATAAAAACAAAATAATGCAGTGATGATGTGATGAGGGCCTCATGAATAAGGCTTTCACCACATGTTTAAAAAGGACTGGGAATATTAATTTATATAAGTGTGGTTAGCCCATCTTGAAAATATGAATGCCAACTCAATTATAACATATTGAAAAAATCATAAAATGAAAAATATCTGCTCCATAAAAGAAAACCTAGCTCTTTTACAATATTGGTTTTCATATCAATGACTCAGTTTATCACTCTGTTTCTCAAGTTAGCTTATTATGTATTGCATTTGAAATATTCCAACCAGTTTCTAACTAGTCGATTCAGGGTGGCGATTTAATTTTAAAATCATATTTCTTTAAAATAGAACTATAGTTTATAGGTTTATTTTAGGTTTTATAAAATTATAAAACCTAGAGATTTTGGGACAAGCAACCGCGCTCATTTGCTGATTAAAGTTGAGAAAATATATTTGTAATTAGGCTTATATAATTGATTACAATTCAGTAGCATAGTGAAATTTTATCAAATATGAACAAATTTAACTTCACTCGCACGGTTTAGTCTACAGGTAAGTTTTAAAGGGTGTCTAAATAAGAGCACTGATATCTCACCAAATGGATATGTAACCATATAAATGTTAAATGGCAGCAGTTGTAGCTTATTTGCTAGATAAAGTCACAATATAAAAGAAATATTACACGCGGCTTTCGAATTATAAGAAACAGAAATAGCGCGGGAATTGTGCAGCGTTGTGAACGCTAATTGAGGGCACTATCATACCAAATTCGTGTCTAATAGGAACATGCTAAATCTGTTGGAGTTGTTCAACAAACCAAGTTATTTGTTATTATTGTCCTTTCTTTTTCATACCGTCTTCATTATAATTATTTTATTTGTGTATGAGGAAATAAAATAAATAATAAAAAACTCATTGAGTACAGTAAATTTAACAAACTTTACCAATTATTAAGGATAGATCGATCTCAGGTAGACAAAGTTATACTTTTGGAGTACAATTTAATTTTACTGCAACAGTTCTCACTTTATAAAACAAGTTCAGCTTAAATTTAGTAACATCATTTCGTTACATTCGAAAAAGTTTAAGATTAGTCTAATTGGGAATAATGGATTTTTAGCAGGTGTGCCAACAATATACCCACCTTCAATGCCGTACCAGCCGTTTTATCAGTACTACAGTGTGCCAATGGTAAATGATTAAAATCTAACAAATTCCCGTTTTACTTATGCAGCAATTATTTTTTCAGAATGTACCCACCATTTGGCCTCAGAACTATCAAGGTAATTAGGTTTGCTTGGAATATGTTGCGTGTGATGTAAGCACAGGACATGATTGTGGCGATGTTGTTTTTAATTTTGTTTCAACAGTTTTCGATGAACCGTTTGTTAAAGCAAGTTCATATAACATTTTTGGATTTTAATCTAACAATTTTTATTTAAATATTACATTTTTCCAGAACGCCCTTATAATGTATTCTCGTCTTATTGTTTGTAGATTAGCTGAACAGTCCCCTACTTCATGAAAATAAGCGCTTGAATTTAATTTTGGTATTGGCTCTGAAATCAATTGTTCACCAATTTATTTTTTTATTTTAGGTATTTACCCTTGTTAAGGTAGCTGAAGGTACGACTATGATAAACAAAAGAAAATTATTAAAAAAAAAACTGAAAATATGTAACCATAATCGAACGCAAAACAAAACGACTTTGTTGTGGGTATAATGAGGCTACACCAAAGATTGTTTGATTTTGACACACATACACACACATGAACACGAATAGTAAAGAGGACTTTGTAAGATACAAAATTCTTAGACAGCAAAATGCAAGAACGAGAAACCGTATTTATTAAGATTATATATGTATTTATCAGTAAAAAACCCTAAATACAAATGAAAAAACCACTTCATTATTAATCTAGACTATACATTATAAAGTAACTAGATAAAACTAGATGCAAGTAATAATATAAACATCTAGGCTATATACAATGATAAACACATACTAGTAGAAAAGAATGATAAATAATATATTTGTAAACAAAACATAGAATAGATAGATGAATTGTGCTGCAAGGTACAGCGGACAATGCGGATTTGACGCAATGGAACAATGTTGGTGAGCACCAGCTTACACTGCGGGGCGCGTTAAACGACCGGACAAAAACTACAAACAGAATTAAAAATAAATCAAAATTGTTGCATATAGGAACGATTTCCAACATCCGCGTGTTAAAAAGAAATACTTCAGATTGGTAACTAAGGATATTGTTGGTATTAAAATCGAACGATATTTAGAAATCGACAAAAGATTAAAGATAAAGAACACAGCGCATTTCTTTTGAGATGCCTCTTTTTTATATATACATTATAATTAATTATATACAGAAGTCATTAAACCCATACAAAAACTCTCAAAATATTATTTATATAAACTTATATATACATATATTAAATAAAAATAGATATTGTTGAACATAATAAAGCAATACAATGCATAAATACATGTATATAAGAAAATATACATAAAATAAAAACATGTCGTGATATTTTGAAAATTTAGAATGGAAAATACGTTGTTGACGATTACGTTAATGAATAACATGAAATATATTATTTATTTAGAAAAATATACTGAAAACAAACAGATACAGAACACATACATAGTAACATGCTCTGAGGATGGAAACTTCTAGACACTAAATAGAGTAATACAACATATATTTATCTATTTATTTGCTAGCAAATACGGACAGTACGGAATATTCATGATTTAACTTACACTTACGTAGGGCAAGTAGACCCGGTTTCAAACTTGTATATAAGTTGAAATTCGAAAGTTAAAATACAAAAGTAGTTGAAATCCATTAGGCACTGTTTGATTATCATTATCATTGTTGTAACTTTATTTAAATTTTCGTTCGATTGCTTATTTCAATAGTGGAAATGTTTTCACATAACAAGTATTTCATTAATTTTAATGATTCGCTCGATAAATCAAAACACTTAATTTCCTATACAGATGACAATAATATATATTTCTACTTGTTCAATTAAAAATTGAAACTGTCTTCAAAAGGATACTCAAGTTTCGGTGCATTTCATTGGGTTAATAATATTAGAATGACTTCTTTGTTGTAGCGTGAAAATCTCCTTTTCGGTGCGAACTCTTAACTATTAGTTCAAATGCGAGGGAAGAAGCTATCTTATCTGCGCTAGCTTAAAATCATTGAAATGTGATTTAGTAAACTGGAATTAACTGGATTTAGTAAACCAGTGTTTGAAAAGCAATATATTGTTCTAATTGAAACAGAATAATGAAACTTTTCTGCAATCAATATATCTGAAATCGCTTAGCTTCAAAGAAGGCAAGTTCCTCAGTAAATATATTTTTCAGAAGTGTTGTTGAGACTTTAGTCGATGTAAACACGTTCATTTTTGTCTGCTCGTTGATTGAATCTAGTTAAAAATTTATTCGGCATCTTTAGTATTAGCAATCGGAATCCTAATATCTAGAACAATTCAAAAAACTCTTTTTGTTCGAATGAGTAATAATTCTAAAAATAATGAATGTCTCTGTTGTCCTCAGATACTGTTTCATATGTAAACAATTCCCTTTTTACTAAATCGGCTCTTAGAGTAAAACAACCGTCATGTCAACTCGTCTTCCGTTTGTATTCTTATGTTTGGGTTGAACAAATTTTCTGCAGAAATGCTGCTTTGTTGCTTCACGTTACACAGATTAATTTATTTATGGATTTAATTATATTGCTTGGGAATAGGGATAGGTGTTTCGGTTTAAAGCACATTTAGGTTAGTTTAAATGAATTTCGACGACAAAATTCTCCTGAGTGCATGCGTGTATGCGCAAGATTTGAGTAGATTTGTAGTGCGCGCTATTTGCTACCTTTTAGGATTTGATCCAAATTGTGCTTTGACACGTTGCTCCTTGCATAAGCGAGAGCATTAAACCATCAATAATTGGATGTTTGTATCGATTGAAGACAGTTTTCATTAACAATTAACAGTTGATAATTATCCCCATAGATTTGTTTTCTTTTTGTTGTTCAATGAATTTTATATTGAAGGTGTGAACAATCTTTAACACGGCCGATTTGCTCAAATCGAAACATACTTTATATTTACTGCCAAGATAACGACGAAGAGAAGGAAACCTCGAGGGGATATTGGAAAAAATGTCGAGATCATAAACCCAATGAAAAAGAAAAAAGAGCAAATGAAAAGACTTTAATTTTAAAAGCTAATATTTAAGGTATTTATTGTTTATTATATATTGTTTTTAGAAAACACACATTGGAGGAAGGCAATATGATATGGGTTTAGTCAATTATGTTATTGTTATGTAATTTTTACTTTATTATGTGGTTAATAATTCATGTAATTTGAAAATGTATCACGCTAAACATAAAGAAACGTCAACATAAAATTGAAACAACATAAACACTATGCTGTCGAGAAAGGTCGTTTGGTTTCTGTTTTAAAGAGTGCATTACGATTTGAAAGAGTCGGCAAAGGCTGCTTTTTTAATAAGTCGATAAGTAAGTGAAAGTATGCGAAAAGTATGAAGCTTCAGTTTTTAATTTAATCCTTGCTGTTTGACTTTTCCCCTTGAACAGTGGATCCAATCGAAATTTCTCAACCGCATACACACACTTTTACTCTATAGCAAAAATAAGGTTGTGTCAAATTAGTAATAATAAATGAAATTGATTAAAACTTAATACCATATAGAATTATACATAATTTTCATGTAACAAACTACTGAAGAAATACTTAGTGTGAATAAAAATCAATATTAAAAAAAACTGTTGCAAATATTTGGAAATATAAACAAAAATATATATTTATAAAAGATAATTGAAAAAGCGGGTGCTATGTTTCGTTTCGGACTACTCATAAAAAGATACAAAAGCGCATTTTGTTGCCTTTTATTTTAATCGTGACTAGATCCAACTTTGAACGATGTCTAGAAACGTAGTACTTTCTTCTCAATTAGTCAAATATACAGATACATGCATACAATAAACATAAGTACATATTGTTATAAATCTCTCGAGAAATGTGATCAACAATTTAACACCTCTGTTGACAGAAGTGGATTTAACATTATTAATTAAGAGTTATATACATATATATATTCAAAACAAGTGGTATATTTTGTAAATGTAACAATAAAAGATGCAACGAAGCAAAAATATTAAAACTGATAAAAAAACAATAAGATATTGAGGAACCGCAAGTAAATCCATTTAGACTATAAACATAATTTTAAATCCATTAAATTCACAAATATAATTCGAACTAATGTTAAAATCCCATTAAAAACAAATTAACTAAAAACGAATAAAAAAGATGCAAAAATCTCCCAAATATGCATTTTAATTAAAAAAAAAAAAGTGAAACTTAAGACTCTGATATTGTGAAATCCTTTGACAATGATTTATTGCTTACGGATAAGCGCATGGCGCAATAATTTGGAGCGGCGAAGTATGTTTTTAAATATTTCATTTGATCAGGCCTTGCATTTTATTTTGCCTTCAAAGTACTGTCGAAAAGGAGTTTCCACCGAAAATATTTGATTTTTTCCATTAAGCCCAAAGTATTCGAACTCGTACTTGATTTAATTTTTGTATTATTTCTTATATGTAGTTATTTTTCCTACTTTCGACTATATTTTTGCCTGTTATTTATTATTTAATTTAACCTGATCTTATTTTATGTCCGTTTAAATAAGCGTTATTCTTTTGTGGTTGTGTAGAAATGCAGTGATCAATCGAATAGTCAAAATCGGAAGGCTAATTTGATTTGTTTGATATAAATTCAGCACTGCTGGCTTTATAGAATATTTTTTGCTAGGTTTTTAGTTGACTGTTTTATATGCATGACCATCTGTTTGCGACAGTTGTGCTTATTAAGGTCAAGCATTTCCGAAATATATTAGTAAAGAGAATATTAAATCTACGTTAATCACTTTTTGTAGTTACCATAGAATGGCCACTTGTATCTCTATTGGAAATCTTAAGAAATCCGAATATTTAGCGCATAATACTTTCTTAGTAACAAGTGAAAATAAATTAAACTCAATATATAGATCTTCTTTAAACAAGCCTAATATGAGAGAAATATCTACATAATTACAAATTAATAAATTAGTCAATTAGGACATATTCTTAGTCATTTATTGTAAGTATAAAACGAAAAACAAAGCACAATATGTAGTTAGCTGTAAACTATAGCATGATATAATGAAAGGTGATAAATACTACGGTAATTCTAATTGTTACGTGAACACTTGTGAAAGCTGAAGCTGAGTATGATAAATTGCATTAAAGATGTTAAACGAAACGTGAAAGCCGATCAAATGGAACCGAACCGGCATGAGTAAATGCAGATTACTGAAAAAATCGCAGTTAATCTTTATTGAAAAATGCAAACTTATACTGAAAAGAAGGCGTTTGAATGTTAAACTGGTTCAAGAAAATATTGTCCTCTTAAAACGAGTTGATTTTCTGATTGTGTCCTCGAAATTTTAAAAGCTTTTATGACTTTAACCAGTTTAAGAGCTTATTATGTCCAATCTCATATTTTTTGTTCCTGGTAACATTTCCAAAACGGAAATCGATCACATACAATCTATGGTCAATTCAAAAAGGTGGAATTAACTTAATTTTTGCTCTGGTTTTCATCATTGATCCATTTAACATTCGAGCAAAGTTGCACAGAAATTCTCGTATGCGTAGTTTTCGCTGCATAAAATTCCTTTGTCAAAATCAAAATAAAATTAGTCGTCTAAAGATTGAAACGTGACCTAAAGATTAAACCAAATAGAGGCGAACCCGAGAAGGGCTTTGATAAAATGGTTTCAACTGTTAAATTGTTGAGTATTTTCTAAGCCGAAATTGTTTTTGAGTAATAAAGACATTGTTGTTGATTTTGTACTGTAGTAAAGAAAAACATCAAAATACCTTACGATTAGTCTGAGATCAAATATCAAACGAATATGTTGTGATACCTTTGTTCCCCTCTTTTTTTTTCTTGTGTCATATATTGAAGAACTATTTACGATGTTTAGCTGTTTTCATGCAGTGTGGCACAGCTGTTACCTGGTTTTTATAGATTCCTCTAGAACATCTTCTATATACTATGGGGTGCGAAATAACTAGCAAGTGAATGAATTGAAACGAACAGCTAGATTGATTTAGGATGGAAGTTGTTGGCAATTGCGAAAACTTGCTATATTCAAGATGTCAGCATTTTATTGCAATGAAACCATGGCAAATTTGTATGGGACACACGGCCGCTCTGGCTTTAAAGAAATGGAATTTACTCGAAGCTATAAACCGATGGCGTGCTCAAAGTAACGTCCCATTTATTCCCCTAGCCGTTTTCTATTGCTATCTAGATGACAAAAGCAACGACACAAAGGCTCTATCTCAGTGCCTTGGAATAAAACTGCATTCCAATTCGTTTGATGTCTCAAACTGTGCTTTGTTTTATTTGAGTGTTTTACCCAACTTGGCTACGCAACGTAGCGCGTTTTTGAATTATCTGAAAATGTGGTTCTATCTAAGGTGCATTTCATTCGAATACAAACCCCAAAAACAATTTGTTATCATTCAGATTAGCAATTAAAACTCAACGAGTAATTTTAGTATTAATACCTTAGAAACGTGGTTGAACAAAGTTAAAGTCCAATTCTGGAAAATAGTGAATTAAAAATCTGTCAAAAATTATTGTAGCAATCTGCAAAGTATGAAGTAAGTGATTAATAAAATTAAGAATGTTTTGCGAAATTCCTATCAACTCTTTCTGCTCTCAATTTCATTAAATTTCAACTAGCAATATTTCGAAAAATACAAACTATAGTGAAGAACTAAAAGAGAAAATACCCATTATCCAACGAAATGTAATAACAGTATAGGATTTGACGAAAACAGCCGTATATTTTACGTCAGTATATATTTTTAATTCTACACAAAAACAAATAAAACACTTCAACTTTCCTTGTAGCTCTTGAAAACGAAGAAAAACTCTGTGTTCTAAATAAATTAACGAAAAATACATGAAATCAAAATAGTAAGTGAAAAACTCTACAAAATCAGTAATTCACCAATGTATATTTAGGTAAGTAATTCAAGCAATGTACAACTATTAAAATAATACTGAAAACTTAAAAAAAAAATATTTTTAAACATGAACATTAAGTGAATCCGTTGGCATCGTTAAAGTATAGGGCATAAAACTATATAAGATATTATTTGTAACTCTATCTTAACGTCTATGAAAAACAACCATCTAAAATCTTATAGAATAAGGAGAAAACAAAAACACGGAATGTGAACTCTATTGTAACCGTTCTATAACATCGTTCGCAGAGTAAAAAAGTAAACATATGCAACAAGGGCCACATTGTAAAATATTAGTAATCAGAAAGTCAGCACATTAAAAGCAAAATATAAGTCTATAATGATGTAATATTAAAACACATGAAAGGCTGTAATTTTAAGGATATAAACTATGTTAGTATGATAAAATGCAAATACTAACTGTAATCTCAAAGTGAAATACAAAATCAGAAAAAAAAAAACCTTTTTTCATTGCCCCTTATTGAATTCAGCTACTATGATCAGCTTTATACATGTGCCTGGACATATTTTTTTTTTAATTTTGCTACGCCATTAACAATTGTTCTGCAGAAAACCGCCAAAGCACCTTCGTTCCATATGGATTTGTATAAAGTTAACAAACTCAGCGGCATAAATGTCGTGGTATTCATAGGAATACATCGCAAGGTAAATGTTATAGCGCTCAAACCTTAAAGCCAGTCTTGGTTTTCTTTTTTGCGTACTTGTAAACCTACGAAATGAACGTTATTCCCAGTCTTTGAATTGCAAACACAATTAAAATAATATTTTGCAGAGCTCACCACGCCAAGATATTTATTTTATACATATTTTCAACCGGTACCATTTGTGGTGGTGGTATTTCAATTTGACTTTTATGCCAAGCTACTGGCTTGTTTAGTTTTCGGACGATTTGCCAGGTACGAATAAGAGTTCTCGTCTGCCTTTATGTTTGGAAGTAAGGTTTTTATAGCAAAACTTTAAATAGACAATAAAATATTCGAATAATATATATTGTCAATCAAATATACAAACTAAATAAAATTGAGAGAAATTAGAGAATTAACTCAAGAGCGAAATTATAAGGGCAAAGTGGGGGAAGAACCAAGTTGGTTTTACATATACGAGACGTCTTAATGAGCAAGACCAACGAAGAGATCTAGGCGCAAAAGATTTGATTAAGGTAAATAAAGGATAAATCGACGTTTTGATTTTATCGTTCATTTGAATGCCCGCACTTTCCTGATTATAAATATGTAAGGGTTGACATATTTCCGACGAATTTTACGACCAATATTTGGAGTTTTATATACTGCGGCGCATGATAAATTGAACATTTCTCATCTTTGAGCTTCTTTTCCCGCAACCTCAATTTTTCCAGATTTAGGTACCTCTAAAATTCAAAAAGATATCTCAACTAAATTTTGCATGATGGTTTAGAGTATCAACATCTATTGAAAACTCAGGTTTTATCACCCTAGGCTTAAAAATATCTCTGTAACACCCCTTTTTATATTACAAAAATACCCTTTTTGTTGTTTTTTTCTTCAAAAGAATAATTTTTTAAAAATATTTTTTTTAGAGTTTCAGATTGCTATATATGTTTTTCAGGTCTAGAATACAAATTTGAGGCAGTAGCTACAGCAATTTCCGTGTAGTCGGTACCGGAAATCCGCATCGTTTAATTTTTATATTTTGTTAGCTTTCGAGAAATAAATAAAAAAAAACATAAAAAATCCACTAAAGTGGATTAAAAGTTAAAACTAATGTTATGTATGTTATCCTTGTTCCTTCCTTTTACTGTATGCTTAGTTTTCATAATTGCTGGTAGATGCAGAGATATAACAGGTAGAAATAGTCTTATTTTGGGCAATTTCACGTATATATGTTAAGTGAAATCAGACTAGCTCACCAAATTTGTAGAATTATTCAAGATTCGAACATAACTTCTTGTCGATTTTCAAAGATCGAAGCTTCCGCATTGTTACTTCACTGGTCATGTCTTGAAAATGGCAAATGCGATTGCCCAACAACATTGCTCACATTTGTAATTATTCGCGTTTGTTCGCCAATTCAGCGTATAGAACTGAGTGTTGTTAAATAATCAGTAACAACGACTACTAATGATCGCGTTCGCAAACGGCTTCGTATAAAGATTGGCGAAGGGATCTTGCTATGGGCCCTTTAAGAGCTAGATATCGCGTTTTGTTATCGAATAACACTATAATAAGGTTTGTTGAAAGGACAATATGACTAGCAATTCCGCATTGAAGACTTTCCCAATTTCTGGTTACCAGCCAGTTAAGGCAGTTAAAAGTGGAAGAAGTTGGAGTATATATTTTAATCTTTGTAATAAAACATGGCGATCATTTCATATGATAAATATAATAAACAATTTCTTTTTAATCACAGATGGCTAGAAGCAAATTTCTTCGCCTCACTTATGGCTGCTTCAATGTACTCGTGGAACACTGCAGAATGAATTTTCTTTGCTTTCATGTTACATATTTCTTTTGGATTTTGTCCTTTTGGTGGCGATATTTGACCTCTAAAAATGTTTGCAAATTTTTCCAACCACTCATCGGCGGCAAGTTGGTTTGTTTGATTCTGGAGAATAATTTTAAGAAATAATGAAAAACTTTAATAACGAAGAAAGAAAAATACCTTAGGTACACAACATCTGGCTTTAATTTTTCCATCTGTAAAAGACGCAACTAGTATTGGTCGATCAGTGCACAATCGTGTAGCTTTCTGAAGTGAAATATCTTCCATCATAGTTGAACATTTCAGAAAATGAACAATATAGGGTGCTTTCGCGACAGACCTTTCTTGTAGAATAGTTCGCATTTCCATTTCAACAAATTCTCTGTAAAAGTCGAAATCTTAAATTTTTGTTATTATCAAAAATTCTTGGATATTACTTTAAGATTGTTCTCGAAGCATCTTTAAGATTTTTCACGAGCGCGTTTATTCTCTCCAAGCATTCAAGTTTGACTAAATACGGCAGATCCATGTCACTATGGAGGATTTCATTTCGTAACTTCAACAAACGAACTTCTACTGCGTCAACCTTATGCTCTTCATTTTTCATTAGATTCTCACATTGCGTTATTGTAGCTATAAACTCCTTTCCTTTTTCCCGTATCTATTATATAGTATAAATTTTTAGTAAAATAAAAACAGAAAAATTTATATCGATAGCCTTATTTCCGGTTAACGAATTGAATCGGAAAGCAAATCAATCGAAAATATGTGTACAGAAAAGTTAAATGGAGTGTTTAGAATTTGTTTTTATTTAAATTAACAAAAAAAAATACCTCTACAGCACGGGTTCCTGCTACACCAAAAAATGCGTATTTTGATCGACCCGTTGTTTTGAAGTTTGTCAAACAAAAATCTTGCAATTCAGCTGTCGACAAGGCATGTGTGCCACAACACAATTCTTTCGAGGTTAATCCAGTAATATCATCTTCTATTTGTAAGAGGCGCAATCCAGTTTCAGGGTATATCTCACCAGGTACCATGACAATATCGTTTCTGTTAAGTACATCTTGAATGGATACTATTTTGATTGTAACTAGGGCATTATTGTTTATCGCAGCCCTGAAGCAAATAACATTTAATTCAAAATTCATTTTTTTTTATTCCTTTTACACGATTAGTTATGAATACCTGATTAGGGATTCCACGTTCACTAAAACTTCCTTAGTGACTTTCTCGCCCAAGATGCCCAACTCCAATTTTAAATAATCTGACGTTACATTGCTTGATGATTGGTAAATGACACTTTTTATTAAATGCCGAATACCAGCATTTAATAAGTGAGTTGCTGTAAATTTAGTTTGTTCAGTAATTCGAAAGATGCAACACAAGGACGGTCATACCTGTGTGATGCGCTATGTTCTTAGTTCTTGGCATTGCATCAACGCGCAATTCAACCTCGTCAGTCTCACTTAGAACTAGATCACTATCAATACAACAATCGCTAAATTTCCCTGAATGCAGTACACAACCATTGCTCAAAATAACACCTTTTACGTCAAATTGAACATTACTCCCACTCATCATTTTCATAATGCTGCCTCGATCACCTTCCTGTCCTCCCGACTCGAAATAAAAATTACTCTTTTCCGTGATAATTGATAAAGCGCCCTGTGAATTTGCTGAAATGGTTTTCACAGGCGTTCCATTTTGAATTATCGCCAAAATCTTTGTCTTAACTGGTGGAACTTCGTAAAGTTTTGAATTCGTATCATATGCATAGTTATATTTATAAAAATTATCCGTGTCTTTTATATTAGCCGTCAAATTTGAAACTTCTTGAGACGTTTCGTCTACGGAAATAGCTGAAGCAAATATGTCTTTTGATCTTTCTTTAGCTTTTATCAATTCATTTTCGTACCCTTCTCTATCTAAGTGCATGTGTTCTGCTTCTACTAATTTTTCAATTGCTTCTTCATCTAGTCCATAGGTGTCACGTAATTTGAATGCGAATTTGCCGGGCATTATTTTATTTTGGAAATTAACTTTTTCATTTTGTAAATCCTTATAGGCCGGAACAAATCCAGGTGAATCGAAAAGATCCAGCTCTTCTAAATTTGAGTTGTTCAAGATGATTCTTTTGACATCACTGCTATAACTTTCGCGTAAGGCAATAAGAATTTCTTGTTCATGTGAAATGATTTGCAAAACGTTGGGCAGTTTAGTGAACATTTCGGGGTATGTCGGACCTAAGATTTCAGACACCTGAGGAATAATCTGTTGAAGCAAAGTTTTACTACGAAAGATATTGCTTGACAGCAAAAGAGATTTTCTTATTATTCGGCGCAACTTATGGCTGTAAAATTTGATACATTTATTCATTTTCTAGCAATCGTATATGTTGTGTACTGACTTTTGGTCTGGAAGCATTCCATCAGCCAAACATGCCAATATCATTCGAGAGTGGTCGGCGATAATTCTATATGATGTATCTAGAACATATTTCTCACTGGATGGTGTAAATTCACGGCTGTATGGACATAAATTTGATATCTAAATTTAGGACCAAATTAAAATATGCAATTGCAAGTTTTTATGTAATTATTTATACTTTTTGAATAGCGTTGAAAATGGGCATGAACAGGTCAGTATCATAATTGCTAGATTTTCCCTGTAAAATTGCAGTCAATCGCTCCATTCCCATACCTGTGTCAATATGTTTTTCAGGCAATGCTTTTATAGACCCGTCAATATTTCTTAAAAAAAAAAAAGAGGAATCTGACAATCCAGATCACAATTTATATTGCATAATTTACCTGTTGTATTCAATAAATACTAAGTTCCAAAGTTCTGTCAGCTCAGGATATCCAGCATTGACTAACTTTGATCTTACTCGCGGGTCAGAGGATGGCAAATGATCGATGTGTATTTCTGTGCAAGGCCCACAGGGTCCGGTTGTACCCATTTCCCAAAAATTTTCTTTGCAACCGTAAGCTAATATCCTTTCATCAGAAAGTCTAAAAGACGAATTTTATTTAAAAACAACTATTGCTAATGGGCGCAAAAGATAATACCCCAAAGACCGCCATATTTCGCGACATTCTATATCTGGAGGCAGATTCAATGCTTCGTCACCACCAAAATACGTCACATACAAACGAGACGGATCGATACCGTAAAGATCCCTTAATAAATTCCATGCCATTAGACAAGCATCTCGCTGCAAACCGTACGTTTTGATACTTATTTGATGAAAATACAAATATTACTTTAAAATAATCTCCAAAAGACCAGTTTCCAAGCATTTCAAAAAATGTGTGATGATATCCGTCTTTTCCAACGACGGACAAGTCGTTATGTTTTCCGCCAACCCTTACACATTTTTGAGAATTTACCACACGAGTAAATGTGGGTTTTAATTTTCCCAAAAATACGGACTTGAACTGGAAGATAAAAGATACCAGAAACAAAAATAAATATATAAACAGTTTTGGATGAACAAAATAAAGGAAAATCAATTTTTCAGTGTTTATGAAGCTGACGAATGTTTTTGGACCATGATTACAATAAATATTGAGTTGAGCTACAAAATAGTCACCGATTTCAAGCCAACATTTTAAAGCCTATGTACATGTCGTCAATGAACTTTATTGAAGCAAATAAGAGCATCAAAAGTTTCCTGTCGTGATCCCTCAATGTTTGCCAGGTCAACCTTGATTCGTTTGATCTAGTATCGTCATGATCGAATAACATGCTTCCTTTGTTGATCAAATTTCCTTTTTACTTGCTTGCTGCAGTTGCCTTACTAGCTCACAGTACACGATATCCTTGGAGTTTCACCAAACACACAACAAAATTCAGAGGATACAGGTGTTTTTTGTTTGCAACACTTCTAACGCGCTTAAGATTTTCTCAGATGTAAAACTTTATGTTATTGGGTAGTTTGGCCGATAATACATTTTTTTTCAATAGGGAAGATTGAAATAACAGTGAAAGTATTTATATGTCTAATATAGAATTGTGATATGATCTGAAATCTATTAAATTGATTGATCCAATCGATAAAAGCTTAAGTATTTCTCCGTTTGAAGAATAATGGAATATTGCCGGAGAGCAGTAAAATTTTTAGTTTTTTTTTTATATAAAAGAGATCAAACTAATCTAACAGCTTGGCATAAATAGGTCTGATTAATAAAAATCAACGTTTATCAATTGACAGAGAAAAGTATTATATAATGAGTCCAGGGTAACAGTTTTGCAGTTTAACAGGCAAAGAAATGCTGAATAAATTAGGTTGAACTTTAGAATGGAATAGTATTTTATCGCAATAAGTAGAAAGAAGAATATGAACAAATTTCAAATTGAAAGCTGATACATCATTTAGTTATCATCTCACAATATTATTTAATCAAAATATTTTGAAATGTGTTCTTTCTGGCATATGCTGTTTGCATTCTTGCAATCAAATGAATCTTTGAAAAGGATATAAAATACGAAATTGTCAAAACAAGGCTTATCAATTATCAATTTTAATTGAAAAAAAATAATATTGATACCATTTTGAAATTACTTTCAGCAAAATGTTGTAACGTAGGTCGGAGTAAAAGTGAAATTCTTTCGGAAAGAGGTATATATAACTTTGAAGGACAATAACGACTACCGGATAAGCCGGGAAAAGCAGGATAACTGCACTTTGCCCTTAAAGAAGACTGAACTATCAGGGCAAAACACAAATGACATAAGAGCTTTGGTGGGCGTTAATATTATTAACGGGCCACAATCTTTTGAGTCTAACACCCAAACGGGAAAAAATCCAAACGGATGTGTTTTACAACTTGCATCTAAGGTATTGAAAAAAAATTTGTTGTTTCATATATGTTGAATATTTCTTTAGTCGTCGTTGTATTTTATTTACTATCGAGTACTTTAGCTGTTTCCTTCTTTTAACTAGTTTTTCATAAAGAACATCGGAAACAAAGCGTAAAGGAGAAAACAAAGGAACCAAGCAAAACTATCTTTTGATTTATTTTTAAATGTTGCTAATATATATTCTTAAGCAGCTACAATTGGAAATATGGGTTTTTAATATTTTCAATTGCATGTCCATTTTGTACTTTTGTGTGACAAGCGATTACCGTAAAAAATCAAGTTTGCAGGAATTGTTAAAACAATATTGAGATCAAGAGCGACTATATATTTTCCGGAAGTGTTTGAAACTTACGCTGTGATAAAAATTAAAAGAAGATTTCTACGTGTTTTTGACGAACTACCGATATGTACTTTGTGTTTAATATTATGTATGAAGATGTTTTCCGTCTACACCAATCTAAAATCAGAAACCTACGAATAATCCTTTTTTCTGCTGACATGTGAATAAGGAGCATGCCTCAGTTACTCTTGAATGCATTAGTATTAGCTTTTTGTTAAAAGTGGGATTATTATTGCTTCTTGATGAAACCTTGTTCGGCGTTTCCGTTTGACTTTAACAGCTTTTTTATTCTGGTTGGTTATAAACTAATGCATTAATGCCAACAAGAGCTCTCTTTTCGAATGAGTTAATGTAAGGAATATGATTTCGGTTACCTGATTCATACCAGCATTAACAAAAGCCACAGTTGGATCACATAGTGGTACAACTGGACTAGACCTTACGAATTTGTGCCGATGGTCCTTTATAAAGTAATCCAGAAATATTTTTCGAATTTCATGCGAGGCTAATGTTCTTCGTGTGCTCGACGAATATTTTCTTCGAAGATATATTGCAGCATTACGATAAATCATTCTTGCTGCTCCCAGATTACTTAAAAACGATAATATTCACTACTTCCAGGTTACGTTCTGGATTGATAATCGCCGGTAAAACTGTCATAATCAGCTGATTTTATGGCCATAGCCATTGACGTATAAGGTAACATATCTTATACTTCTGTGGGCCGTGGATTCTATGAAAGATAAATTGCCACTTCTACCCTATTAGCATTGAAAAAGTTGAGCAGTTGCTGCGTATAAGCTATAACTAAATTTCATACCACATAAAATTAAAAACTGTAAAACTAAACCTATGATGGGCTGTCGATTGATTGCAAAAACTTTTTACAGATACGGAGGAGAGTTACAAAGTTTGAACGTGATGAGAAACTTTTCGTGTGTTGTATAAGACTAAAGGAGGTGTAGGGCTTGGCTACTGTCAAATTGTTCCAAACATGCAAAAGTCATTTCAATTTTGAAAGTTGTGACGGATCTGGTGACGCCTGTGGTGTTTTGCCTCCAATTCGTTGTGAGTATTATGTCTTCGATTATTTTGCGCCCAATTTAGTTTGTATTACATAGGTGAATACAATTTTGTATTAGTGAAGTTTGAATGAGATGCTGTTCCGCCTTTGCTCTTTGAAGAGAAACTGAGTGCAACGTTTGTAAATTAATTCGAAAAATTCACAAGGAAAATGATGATGCACCGACGTGGAGGTAAAAGGATTCGTATGGATGATCCTCCGCCAGACTATGAAGATGAGAGGTATGTTTCAGCTCAGATTAAATTATGTTAAACAGCATTGATTAAATGGCACGAATATCGCGCAAAGTACTGATTGCAGATGTGCTCTTTATGAATTGATCTAAAGTTGGATTTTTCTTTTGAAATTAAAACTTCTCCAAACACTGGCGAGAAGAAATGAGCTATCGGGAAATAGACTAAAACATGAGATTGGCCGATCTAGTCTAGCATTTACCATGAACAAAGCTCTGCACTACTTTGAAAAATGTGCCTTCCATGTATATCCCCTGTATCCAGCATGGAAACGAAAGACAATGTTCAAATTGTTTGTTTTTCAAATTTATCTCAAAAGTCTGTTTTTCTTCTAAAATACCGTGGAAATTCCATTCTGTATTCAATGTTTTTTGTACTAATCAAAGTAACAGATTGTTAAATATTAGTCTGAACTATCCCGTTTGCTAATCCCATGTGATTCTGTATGGACTTTTCATTTCTCTTAGCAGTGCTAAGTACGAGATTTCTCACAAGCATCTCGTGTTTGCAGAGACGACGTTGGGGTTTCTTTAGGCTCTGCGAAGTAGAACATTGCAAGTTATTCGTAAAATATCTCATTATTTTCAGTTTTGTAAATGCTTATCCAATTCCTGTCACTCACGAGATTCGATCATGTGCGCTAATTAACTTCTTTTTCAGAGGATATGATAGAGTTCCGTCCCATACGAGGTGTGTTTTATAAGTATCCAATCTTATTTTTATGAAAATCTGACAGACTTGAATCAAGCTGGCTGGCGATAGCTGGTCTTGATCGTTCATGTGTTAATCTCCGTATGTGGTCCGTAAGCAAAGTTTGAGTGCGGAAGTTTGTCAAGTGTCTCGAGTCAGTTTTATTGTTGAAAGGTCTTCAAGGAACGGCGGGAGCAACGCTACTGGAGAAAGTTTTGCAAGAAACATCTTGATTTGACATCACAAACATTGAAGAGATCAACACCCGATAGAAGTACAGTGGTAAATCGTTGGAGAGCGAGTTACTTTCTGGTTGGCCATTAACATACCGAAAAGAACAAGTTATTTCAAGTGATTCGTCCATTCCATTTCCTTCCTCGAAGAGTGTAGAAGTTGAATTCATGCCGAAACTACTGACTTTTGAGCAATAGCAACTTGGTGTTGCAGTTTCGCACCACAAACAGTAACCTTGCCTTCGGTGCCTTCGGTGCCTTCGGTAGCCCGATAATCACTGGTGACGAGTACAAGATGTACAAATATCGCTTAGAAATCTAATCAAAGCTATCGCAGTGGAAGCTTATCACGTTACCAGAACCAAGTCACGGTGCACAGAAACGTCAAAGTAAATATGGCTGCTTCTTCATATTTACATGATGTACCATAATAACGCACCATAGAGTCAAAAAAATAACATAGAATACTGCAAAGGATGTACTCAAGGATTTTTTTGCTGCACATGTTAATGTTTAGTCCTTTCATTATAGAGGTTCGTCCAATTTTCACCACAAACGAAAATCGAATGTATGTTGGTCATAATTAGCCGCAAGATGCAAGAAGATCACATATACCTTCTCATGTTAAAGAAAGAATGTCCGCTGAACTACATAACCCATTAAAGAGTATCCTTGATGTTTTGGTTTTATTATTATATTTACATTTCGAAGAGGCATGAACTAATTTATCCCCCTTTGGCAGTCCCTTTACAGGGTTTTCTATAGATAATCAGAAATTTATGATTTTCTGTACTGTAAGAGGAAATTCCAAAGAATTCATCAACTTATGCCTTTTTTTGTATGGCTGGTTCTTCATAATTAACTGGTAGAATTTAATTTATCTTTTTAAAAATTTTGTTAGGGACCACCATCATGAAAGTTTCTCAGATGGCCTGGATATGGGTGAATCGCCTAAACGAATGACACGTCTTCGTGCGCGTGGTGGAGTCCGCGACAAACCACCAATTATTGATGACGATGAGGAGGATGAAACTCCGATCATCAAGAGGAGAAAAGCTGGTCGCAAACCTGGTGTTGAACGTCAAATACGCATTGAAAAGGAAAAGGATCATTCCAAAGAACAAGAGCGTATAGATCGCGAACGTGATGTGACAACCGATGAAACGAGTCTTTACTTCATCGTTAGGCACTCTAAATCAGCTATAGCGGTAAATATGCAATCATTAATGGGAGTTGTTTATTTCAATGTAATGGCTTTTCAAAGAGCATCGTTGATGATTGGATAGAGAGCTACAAGCTGGACCGAGACAATGCTTTGATCGCATTGATGCAGTTCTTTATAAATGCCAGTGGTTGTAAAGGAAAAATTACACCGGAAATGCAACAGACAATGGAACATACGGCAATCATTAGAAAAATGACTGAGGAATTCGATGAGGTTTGTTTGAAACTGGTCAACGTAAAAGTTTGTTGACTTTGATATTTATTTTTGTAGGAAAGTGGTGAATATCCATTGATAATGTCAGGAATTCAATGGAAAAAGTTCAAAATGAATTTTTGTGAATTTGTCCAAAGTTTAGTTAAACAGTGCCAATATTCTATTATTTACGATCAGTTTTTGATGGATAACGTGATTTCGCTGCTAACCGGATTATCTGATTCTCAAGTCAGAGCTTTCAGGCATACTGCGACATTAGCAGGTAAATTTTCACGAGATTATTGATATATTTCTTTTTAAATAATTTAAATTGTTTAGCTATGAAATTGATGACCGCACTTGTTGATGTTGCATTACTTGTATCAGTGAATTTCGACAATGCAGCCAGGCAATATGAAGCTGAACATGTGAAGGTTTGTATAATCATAAGGCATAAGGCAATATAATGCATAAGATTTAATTGAAGAAATCGTTATCGCCTTTTCTTTTCTTTAAAAAATCTGTAAAAACATACGTAATAAGATAAAATATACTTTAGAGTCGTGACAAAAGAGCTACCGATCGACTTGAATCTCTTATGGCTAAGCGAACTGAGCTAGAAGAAAATATGGATGAAATAAAAAACATGTTAACTTATATGTTCAAATCAGTTTTCGTGCATCGATATAGGTATTGCAGTTTCTAAAAAATACAAGCCATAAACTATATGATCATTTAAGGGATACTCTTCCTGATATTCGAGCAATATGCATGACTGAGATCGGAGTGTGGATGCAAAGTTTCTCACAAAATTTCTTAGATGATTCGTATTTAAAGTACATCGGCTGGACCCTTCACGACAAAGTAGGAGAAGTTCGTTTAAGATGCTTGCAAGCATTGCTGCCTCTTTATGCTTCTGAAGAGTTTAAAGGAAAGTTGGAATTGTTCACGTCCAAGTTTAAGGATCGCATTGTTGCAATGACTTTGGATAAAGAATTTGAAGTAGCTGTTCACGCTGTGAAGCTTGTTATTAGTATTTTAAAGTAAAAAAGATTGACTGTATCTTAAACGAAATTTCATCAAGTATCCCTGTTCTCTTACAGAATTCACCCAGATATTCTTACAGACAAGGACTGTGAAATCGTTTATGAGTTGGTGTATTCTTCGAATCGTGGTGTAGCTCAGGCTGCTGCTGAATTCCTTAACGTTCGTCTGTTTAATCTTTCCGATGATATCGAAATAGTGAAAACTAAACGCGGGAAAAAACGCATGCCAAATACCCCCCTTATACGGGATCTTGTCCAATTCTTCATAGAATCTGAACTTCACGAGCACGGAGCATACCTTGTCGACTCGTTTATTGATAACAATCCAATGGTAAAGGATTGGGAGTGTATGACTGATTTATTATTGGAAGAACCGGGCCCAAATGAAGAACAATTAGATAACAAGCAAGAGTCGACACTAATTGAAATCATGGTAAGTAGTATAAAACAATCGGCAACAGGAGAAGCGCCCGTTGGACGAGCGAACAACCGTAAGCTGACCCTGTCCGCAAAAGAAATCAAACAAGTGCAAGATGATAAGATTAAACTAACGGAACATTTTATCGTAACGTTGCCACCATTGTTGGAAAAGTATCAAGCTGATGCTGAAAAGTTGACAAATCTACTATCAGTTCCACAATACTTCGATCTCGATATATACACTACTTCCCGCCAAGAATCAAATCTTCAAGCGTTGCTTGATATGATGGGCAACATAATGTCGAAACATACAGATCGGGAAGTTTTGGAAACGTGTGCGAAAACTTTAGAGTATTTGTGTACGGAGGGAAGCGCAATATATACCCGATGTGACGTGGCGCGGTCGAATATGATAGACCAGTGTGTCAACAGGTACAAGGAAGCTATTGACGAATGGAGAAATTTAATAGCAGGCGAAGAATTGCCGAATGAAGATGATATATACCAAATAACAATTTCCTTGAAAAATGTTTCCATACTTTATTCGTGTCATAATCTAAACCCTTGGAATCTTTTCGATTCAATTTATCAAGATATCGAAGAGTGTCAGCTACGTACAAATCCAGATAGGGGATTACCCCATGAAGCCTTGGTTTACTGCATAGAAGCGTGTTTCTTCTCGATTAACTGGGGGCTATACTATATCGAGAATAATTGTGAAACGTCATCTTTGGAGCAAACATCACTGGAGCTGCGCGATAATCTCCACAAATATATGAGCGCATGCTGCGAATTAGTGAGAAATGGGCCGACAATTCAAATTCAAGAAGCGGTGAGTTACCATTATGCATAGATAGAGTGAACATTTTTGTATATTTTTCGCAGGCATACATGTCGATTGGTGATTTGCTGATAATATTTTCGGATCAATTAGCAACGAATGAAATGACAAGCGTTCAAAAGCTCGAGTATCGACCGTCGGCGGAGCAGCAACAGATTTTAAATGAATTTGTTCAGCAATATGTGTTTGCACCCCAACAGGAAGGTAAAAGTGACGTCATTTGAATGTTCGCTAAACTTCTTAATGACACATTTATCGGATTACAGAGGGCCATGATGAAACACGTATTGAAGAGCTACACAAAAAGCGTAATTTTTTGGCAGGGTACTGTAAGTTAATCGTGTACAATATTATTCCGATAAAATCTGCGGCAGAAGTCTTCAAGCATTACTTAAGGGTATTAATAGTTATTAGAGTAGGGTTTTAAAAGTGGTTTTGCATATTTTTCTTTTGATATTCTTTAGTGCTACAATGAATATGGCGATATAATTAAAACAACTTTGGGTAAAGCTCGTGAGATAAATAAAATCAATTGTGCGATGACAATGTGCTTGAGTCTTGTATCAGTATTCAAGGAACTTCAAGATTTGACGGATGATAACTTAGTTTCAAAGACATCTCAAGATTTTTTGGATTTGAAAGAGTTAGCCAAACGATTTGCTTTATCTTTTGGTTTGGATGCAATCAAAAATCGAGAAGCCATTATTGCGTTACATCGTGCAGGCATATTATTTTCAGTGTCGCAAATTGCGGATGACCCCGTTGCTGCACCCACGAGACTTTTGTTTTTGGAAATATTAAACGAATTTACAAACAAGCTGTTGAGGCAAGATAAAAAAGTGGTTTTGAGTTTCTTGGATAGACGAGTAGCGCCAGGTATGCCATCGAGTCGTAGTGAAGAATGGCAACCGTTGGTTATTTATCGGAATTCTTTGTTGCACGGAGACTCTGATCAGCCGCAATTGCCAACCAAGAAAGCCTATACTCGAAGAAGACGCGATCACGGTAATTAAGGTTTAAAGCGACTTTTCTTGCATTTCATTATTTTCTCTTCAGATGATGACGACGATGAAGATTACGATGATGAACACAATGATCCTGATTTCCGAGGTTAAGTTTATTGCGATTTATGTGTTAGGGACCGTAAACGTGTGCATAATATATGACATTTGCTGTAAACTTGATAGGTGTTTTACTTTTATCTGTTTTATGAAGAATACCGCATTTATATCAATCAAAATAAACCATTTATATTACTTGAATAATGTCAGTGATTTTCTAAATATCGTTTGACATTAGGTTAAAACAATTTGCTTTTATCTTTCTTGTTTGAAATAGAATTTTAATGTGGTAGTATTACAAATGATTTCTCATGTTTTCAAAGATTATGGATGTATATATGTGATACAATGCTTATGTATTGGTATAATTGAATACCCTTTGTACAAGTGGAAGGTTTGTAAAAAAAGGCTGCGGTAGTATTCCGTTGACTAACCAAATTTGTTTCAACGATTTCTTCATTTAATTTGTTTGCTAATATATGAATGTATAAATCGAAGAATGTGTAGAACTTGTCTCTACACATTGGTCGAGGAAAAAATAATAAGTACCCGCGTCTTAAACATTTAATACCGACACTTTCGATTTCTACAAAATTGTACAAACGTCCGCAATTCTGTCTTTCTTTCAAAACTACGCGCTGCAATCTTTTATTGTTGCCCACAAATGGAAATTCGCATGGAAATGCTCATTTTTAGATTCATCCAAAACAATTTCGTTTTCAAAATCTTCATTCGTTTTTGTTAGCAGTTTGATAGCGGCCACAATCATTAGCACTTGATTCACTTTGAAATAGAAGAGTGGAGTGATATCTATCGCTCTCCTTGCTAGAAACTGAAAAGACAACAAGGAAGTGGTAGAAAGGGAAGAGAGACAACGGACTTTCAGTGACTGTTGACAATACTAGGAGAGAACAACAAACAGAAGGTAGACTGCGCGTCTGATTTCTGGCATGACAGCGTAGCTTAATCCAGCGTATAGTGAGACGGATTTCTATATGACTAAACTCTTGAGGGGGCGAAACTTAGCTCTTTGGTACTTATCTGTACAAGATTGATAGATAATGATCTCTTTACGGCGTACCTAATACAAGAGAGGTAAATGACATATGGTAGAGAAATTATGCATGCAGCCGATATGATAAGCAGCCCGGTGACGTCTTCAGTGAAATTATAGAAACCTAGTCGGAAAATAGAATCGTAAAATCTATGAAGTGTTGAGATATGGGATTATATCCCTTCTTTCTTTCCCGTTGAAATGGGCTTGTAATCGGGAGACATCTCTCGGCATAGTGAAACGGGGCCTAGTTCAAAGTAATGTCTCAAACGATTCCAAGCTAGGACCTCGGATTGACTGGAAAGGCTTTTAGTGGGTAGTCCAGAAGCAATACGCTTGTGAGAGTTATGCCGTCAGGGCGAATCACAGCTGTGGCCTCGCTACCACAAAATATCAAATAAACTAAATGAACGTGTAACTGAAGTGTAAATAGATTCGGACTTCTATATGCACAACGTGCATTTGCCGAATTGAAACGCTGAATGGAATTCACGTTGCCAAAACTAAATAAACACTTGAAATGCAGTATGTATTTAGATTTTTTAATCATTTATTATCATTTATATTTTTGACGTATAGAATGTATGGCAAATACAATACTATGTGCATTTGTTTTACTTCTAATACTTTCCCAGACACAATCATAACTTATATCTTCACATCATTTATTATTGTATTCTTTGTTTACCAATTCGCACCGTCTGCTAATTTAAACACCAAACTAAGAATTTAATTTTCATTTAACATTTTCCAGATGAATTAAAAAATAAATAACAATAGAATTATATTTTCAAGAGATCACATTATTTGGTAAATTATAATTTTTATTTCAAAAGTTACATAGTGTGTATAGTATAATGTTCATTTCACACTATCTTCAAGATGCAGATTTTTTATACAAATCAGGATGAAGAGTTTATGGTTTGAATATGATACTCCTGATTGCACTAAGCTTAGTTTGAATCAGATTCTCTTAAGGAATGTTGTAGGATTCTTCTCCCTGGATTTGCTAAGGACTTTAGCTATCAGTTGGAAGTTGTAGGAAATTGTGCCTATACCCATTCCTAGCTAAATCATTCTTCTTTTCTAAAATACGTATATGGAAGCCATCATGTCATTGTTTTGCTTGTTCTACTATATATTTTTTTTTTAAATTTTCTTTGGTGTTTGTGTAGGGAACGAATGGAACCGAAACCATTGTGTTATATGCATCAGTATATGCTTGTTTGATATTTACGTGTTCCTGTTTCGATTCTAAATAAATTCTTCCAATAATGTTTCATAATGATTTAATAAATACTTACACATTTTCTTATTGTACTTATGTAACTTTATTTTCAGTTAGGTGTATGTTTATCCAAATAACTTTGGGTAGTTAATACAGCTTAATACATTTCCTATTCGAGTGAAACAATTAACAGTAACAAAACTCAAATATTATTTACTCAATTCATTCCTTCGTTTCTTCTAGTTTTTTCTCTATTTTAACTTTGAATGGCATTTTCAAATAGTTAATATATTGTTCTTCTCTTGATTCGTTAATTTTACATTAATATTGTTGATGAAATTTATATACTTTTATCAGAGTGATTATTTTGGAATTTCCCTAAAAGTTTTTGTTTTGAAAATCGAAGCTTCATAGTCAATAAAGTCAATAAACAAATCATATTTTTACTATTTATAATAATGGTTTGAATATGAATATGGCATATATTTATGTTATAATGACACTTACTAATAGTAATATCTTTTAGTTATTAGTTTTTATTAGTAATCGTTGAATCATATATCGTTATAAAACAATATGCTATACAGTAAAAGTAAAGTTGATAATATTCACGTGGTTCAGCGCGAAATGCTTCTCAGCTATCTCGCAGGAGCCACTGCTTCCAGTTTGCTCATCCTTCAGGTGATCTACAGTATCTTTCAGTGTCGATTTTGACTTGAAATAGATAAATTTAGTTCATTTGCTCGCTATCCTGTCAATTTTTACAAATGTTCGGGCAGCAAAAGTGGAATTTTGAAATATATGATTATGAGTTGCTGGCAGATATTTATGCAATAATATTCACCATTGCAGATTGAAATTCGATTTTCAGAATAAATTTTAGTTGCATTCGTGTTTTCATGGGCAAGGCCATTTTCATTCTTTAAATACAATCAGCATAATTATGCCTACGCCATTTTGAATTTCAACAGAAAATGCTCTTTTGGGTTCTCCGTTTATCCACAGCGTCATACAAACATCATTTTTGTTATTTGTTTAATCACTTCTATTTCGAATAAATGGCATATTTGTTCAACAAAGTTTATTTGGGTAAATTGGTGAAATATATTCAGTAACATTCGCGCGGGGTCACTAAATAAAATATTAGTAATTGTAGGCTACAACAATCAACTGATGAAAAATCCGAAACATAGGGATTCCTACATAAACACCTTAATCTTTTCCTTGGAAATAATAGAAACGATTCGTTAGCTATCTACAAAAAAATTCTCTGGGATTGCATTGTTTTGCAATCACAAATTATATTATCAATAATCAATAACATTGTACACGCTTGAAATATGGCCTTTAATGTTTTTTTAAAAGTATTTTATACACGTATGTAGGCATAATAAAGTTTGTTTTTGTTGATCGTACATTTAACTTCAATTTTCAAAGTTTTTCATTATAATTTGCTTGGTAACGTATCATTTAATACAATTGATTTAAGTTCGTCCTACTAAACTATAAAGAATAATTACAAGTTTGCTATTATGGAGAATGGAGAACTTTCGGGCAAATTTAAACAATGAAAACATAGGATATATGCAAGAAATTGGTTAAAGTCAATGTTATTGAAGTGCTCCATAACTATTAAGTACATATTATTGATACACATTTTCAGCGAATAGCGCTATTAACTTTAGCAGAGTTCCAAATTTCTTCAAAATTTTAATGCCTTTTCAATTTTAATTTCCACCAGGCTCTGAAATTGCACGAAAATATAAATAGATACATAAATAGATTCTAAAATAACAATAAAACCAATGCTTAAATATTTCGCTGTTTTTCATTCATATTGAACTTATACTTATGCTATAAATTTTCCAGTATCGAATGAAGCCTGAACGAAAGATGCTGGAGCTTGTGGTGGGGCTGCGGCGGCAGCAGGTGCCTGTTGGGGAGCTATTTGTTGTGGTGGAGCCATCATGACTTGTGGTGGAGGATTATCAGCTGGCATGAATTTAGCTGTATTGTATTGCATAACATAACACATATTTATTGATTAACGTTGATTCAGGTTGAATTTTTTGACGGCGGGATTAAGAAGTTTTTTCATTGTTTGAAATAGAAAGGAAAAAATATTAGCGTCATTGCAACAATAAAGTTCTTCTTGAATAATATAATTTATCTACAACACATTGACACAGTGAAGTAAGGCGCATAGATATAGTTAGTATAGTTTATTGAGGCTCATATGGAGCTTCTGTATAAAGGACGTTTACTGTTGGAACGATGTGATATTATAACTTTTGATGAATAATCCAATGTAACGCTGAATATTATCAATTCCAATAATCGAAGTAAATCGAAAACCAATTGATTTAATGACTGTTGTACTGTTCAAATAAAATTTCAGTACTCATTTCTTTATCATTACATACATATTATTTATTATTACATACCATATTAATAATAAGACAAGACAACGGAATATCAGTAGAATAGCTAACTCCACCATTATGTGTTTCAATCAGTTAATTCTCATTTTCATTTCAATATTACATCTCCTTATCTCAAATAAACATTGTGGCGGATTCGGTCAAACATCTGCGATGGCTTACATCGTTCTTCAGAATAATATTATTGTAGCATAAGAGCAGAACAACGAATTTTTCTTTTTAGTGCTGGGCATAACTTCTGATTTCAGGGAATCCGATAAGAGTTAGAAATCTGGAGGTCCCTAGTGCTAGTAGTAACACTAGCATTATATTGGTTCTTTGAAACTTAGTGACTACATTGGCTAGATACTATCGTATAGAATACCTTGTCGTCTCGTTCTGCGAATCTGAAGCCTGGAAGTATATTCTGTTACCACGAACAGATGATAAACCTTAATCCATTTTTACCAATCAGTTTATTAGGTACGACTCTTCGGAAAGAATCGCGGTGGTTAGTTGTATGTTAGGGAAGCGTAACCAATACAGTCTCAGGAATAATTGGGCTCCGCAATGTAGGTACGATACGATACATGGGGAGACGTCTGGTGACGAACCTCAACATTTGGTTTAAGAGGAACTCGAAACTTAATATTTAGTCAAGAAGACCACGTAGGCAGGTACTTACGTGAATCACTTCTAGTTTATATAGTTTCCAATTTTATAATTTTTCAATTTTTAATATAAAGAAATCGAATATGGTCGACTTATCTACAACTCATTCAAGGTAGTATCTAGCTTATGAGAAGGTCGCACGCGAAATTAATGCATATTCAGTCACGTTCAGTGTAGCATAGCCAATTCTAGGCATACCTTATTTTTCTACTCCAACTATCCTTTGTATATCCCTTCAAAGTTAAATTATTTAACCAACCAGGAAAATAAGAATTTAAAAAAATTGTTATTTTGTTGTCTGTCATTTTAAAAATACATACATTCCATTTAAGACAAAATTTAATTGATCGACGGGAACAAATATTACTCGATTAATTTTCTCGATTCGCATATCTTTGGCGAACCCTCGCATTCATTGGTTACTTTAAATCAACTTTTAAATATAATTGAATGTTTTTAAAATGAAAATAATGACCACATCGAACAACTCTACACCCTATTCACCTTAAAAAAATTTATGATAAGTCTCTAGGAATTTATTTGCTCGATTGAGTTGAAATTTTGATTCGTGGAGCACTTAAAATGTTGATTGAACCTAACCGGAGAGGATCTACATTTATCTATAAAGCTACTATTAGAATAAATTTCTCTATGAATGGTATCGTCCTTACTATTGTTTGATGGTATATAGCTTGGCGTTCAAATGTTTCATAGAAAGTGGTTTACAGTGTTTTCGGACATTGAGAGGAATATATGGTCATGTGATTTGACAACGAAACGCTCCTCCTATCAACATAATCCATAGAGGTATAGAATTATATATCTTTATATATACGATTGATATCTTATACCTTAGTCAAACCCTTAGTCGTTGTCGAGCAGTTCATACAGCGGAAGCATTGTAAGCTATATTGTGGAGCTTCAAAGAAAAATATAATAAAATTGAGGACACGGTCTATAGACGGAATGTTTTGAGACCAGCACGTTCGAGAAATTAAGGCACGAGACAATCCCTTGGTGACCAATTTATTAAATGATCATAGAGAGAGGGGCTGTTGGACGTCATTCTTTTAAAAGAGAAACAAGTAGAGCGGTATCATACGGATGTAGAAAGATTTGAATGGTTTCAATGTTGTTAGGGGACAGTAATGTTAGGAAATGACTGTCGGCGGTTAAAAGAAGAGATACTTTTCAAAATAAAAAGAACGGTTGAAAAGTCTTAGATTTTGTTTATGAAATATACTCTTGACCATACATTTTACAATCGGAAGTGCAAATATTTTAATCTTAATTTTGTCGTTGATTTAGTCAAATTATTGGCAATTAAAAAATGAAAAAAGTTTGTATGAGATGTTCAGTTTAAATTTTTTTAGCAATAATTGTTAGTTACAGTTCGTAACCGCCGAAAGTCGCACGGAGGAGTATTATATATGGCCAAACTTTCAAAATGTATATAACGTTCACTCTAACCGACTTTTGCAGATGACTACCTCACAACTCGTACACCCATGCTTTTTGCTTTCTTTTAAGGAACAATTTGACCTTAGAGTTCAAATTCCATTTGTCTATACTTGCTCGTTGATCAATTTGAATAATTCACGGTATTATTTTTGGTTGTAACATAATATTTGTTGGAAAATTGGTTTTCTAACATCCAAGGCACGAATTTTAATACGATGTATCCTTAGCTGATTTTTACATGACGGCCTGCTTTGAAAATTTCATATTAAAATGTTTCAGTATCAGTATAAAAGTATAAATCAGTATTAATGTTCAGTATAAATGAAAATGGTTGACAGAGTGTGGGTTATGTAAAACAGTAGTGTGTGAAGTAGATCGTGATGAAAATTGTATTAATCTTCAGTGGCCAAACGCTTGCCAAGTCCCAATTAAGGCCAACGAAAGTTATTCTATGTGTTTGGTGGAATTAAAAGGGAAGCGAGAATTGGGAATACGAGGACGCGTATTGTAGCCTAGGCAAGCGATCGATTATAAGCATTACTGTAATTACAGTAAGAAGTGACCGCATTCGGAATGAGCTGATGGCCAGATATTTGAAGCCATGCGAAAAGTTTTTAATGAAGTTGGGCTTGGTGTTGTCACTGGCGGTGATAATTGCGTTCAGGGGATTCTTTGGGCCGAGTTGTATTTATTGTCAGGACGTGTTCCGTTATCCATGATCATTCCTTCGAGTTTTAAAAATGAGCTGGTGAGGATTATAGATGGCTGAAGCGCGTCCTCACAAAGCACGAATCGTTGAATCACAACAGGCAAAACAGTATGTTTTCTTGGTACTATGAAAATCAGAAGGGAAAAGACATATTTCCTTAAGGAACAATCACTAAGAGAAAGTGGAACATGTGCTGAATAAACTGAATCATTCCTCGTTTTTTTGATTTCCACTTCGTTTCAGTTCAAATATTTGGAAGATGTTTTAGAAAGAGAAACAATAACTAGTATCGCTGAAGAAGACCGAACGATAACGGTCGAAAATCGATTACGACAAATAAAATTTATAAAATGCAAAATTAAAAGGAAGTTTTTTCAGTTATTTTTCAGAAATATTTTGCGAAGATGAATTCAATTACGAACAATAACTAGTAACTTGTGCAAAACGGGGCTTGACGGATTCAACGATCCCAATTCGAAAAGCAGTTTGAAAATTTTTGAAAATGTTGCAGACTTTGATTTTATGCTAGATATCATCTAATGCTTGCCTAGTTACAACTATAAATAAAAATTTGAAACCAGAATATAACGATATTCAGAATCTAGTACTTTGTTTCTGAATTACTGCATGCCAATAAGGACATGTTCCAGTCAGGAAACTGAAGATGTAACTAATAACGGAATGAGAAAAAAAGTGGTGGATGTGAATTAGCTTATCTCTTATTTTTTAAGTAGATTGGCAACCTCGCAATTATTATATTATCGCTATAAGTTATAATATCACATCAATTTCCAAAAAAATATTCCTGGTAGAAACTGTGACATACTGGATGTATTGTATGCAACACATTTAGCGGCTATTATTTACGTTTATAAAATAAAATCATTTGGGAAAAACTTCATGAATTTAGACTTAACTTGTTGGGTTTTATTTATTAAGGTTGAATATGCTCTGTGTATGATGGGAGATATTGTGATATTTGTGCTGACAGGTATGATAACATACATCAATACTAATAATATGTTATTTTTCTTGTTTTTGATTTCAGTACTTTACGATTAATTTATTTTATTTAATTGAGTTATAGTATGGAAAACACAGTTGGTATACTATTGTTTTGTTTGGGTTTGTTGTTTTCATTGTATTTAGTTATTGTAATATCTGCATAAGTTTCGTTAGGCAGGAGTATGGATAACATACAAATTTTGTAGATATTAAATGATCTGTAAAAAATAATCAATTTAAGAGAACGGAAGCAATAATGAATGATATGTGTAACTGAAATCAGATGTAGTAAAATAATGTTATATATTTAATCCTTGCTGTTTGATAAGTTCGAAAAGGAAACTGTTTTTATGTCTGTTGTCTTCCTTTATGTTTTACTTTAAATATTTAAAACTAAATAATTAGTTTGAAATTGTGCAATAACTTTGTTCCAAGTAAGAATAAAGTAAACGAAATCGTCAATTGTACATTAATAGCTCCACAAAAGAAGGATCATGCTTATTTCCTATAATGTACATATATTAATGCATCACGGAGAAAACTTATGTTTATTTGACTATTCCGAAAATATCACGCACAGATAGTGTGAAGCATTGGATTCAGAAGATAATTTTACGAATTAAGGACGGATATATCTTGAGTGAGCATTTAATGTCAGACGAAGACATTAAAAAAAGGATGTATGAAGTATTAGTACGATAAATATATCTTGGAAGAAAATTTTCAAAAAACGACATACGATGTGGATAGTCTGATTTTCAGTAAAGGAAACTTCATTCTAGGCTGCTGTTGATCCCAAAATAAAAATAAAAAATACGAAAGTGCATCCAACATTTGTGCAAATGCTTTACGCAAAATAATATTTCGCAACTATGGTGTGGAACAATGGTTCCATCATATTTGAAAGCATCGACGAAGCAATAACCTCTTTGGGGGACGTCGATACGAAACGCTTGATCAGTCAATAAGGATAGACATGATGCATCGGATGCTCTTTATGCTCGCGAGTACTATCGGAATAACGATTCTGCAATCGAACTCAACAAAAATCTGCACTCGTTTCAATGGTGGAATTTCAAACCAAGCTTGAACTATTCAAACGAAGAGACTGAAGATGTCGAAGTTTGAGATGGCGGGTTGAATATTTATTCAAACAAGTTCGGGTTGATTCAGAACATCGAGAAAAACCTGAGAACATGGAGCGTTGGACTATCAAATTGTAAGAGATTTGTTGTCTTAAATGTGGACAAAACTAAGGAAAAAATAGGTACTATATTAAGACCTTTATAGGATTGAAACATTTTCTCCGATGAAGCGCATTTGCATTTTAAAGGGCATTGCAATACTAGACTGACTCTTACCCGGAATCGAAGCGTGAAAAATATTAACTATTAAAAGCTACTATATGGGCGGTATTGTCTGGAATCATTGGTCTCGTTATTCGGGAAAATCGGTCATCCCTGTACTATACAGAAGGGTACAATGAAGCTATACCCGGTATAACATGCTTTCTCAGTCTTCATCCCTCCTTCATCCTTCAATGAGTCCGTAACAGGAGCTCTTGAAATTTTTATAATAAATTGACAACCAAATCGAGTGGCATTGTTATTTTCGAAATTCAAAGCCTAGATGATGTTTATTCTCTTCAGCAACTTTATATGTTGAGACATAATTGGTCCATCCTGTATTGTATAAGTTTTTTTCTTACCTAATCTGAATGTTATGTACTGATGAGTTAATTCAATTTTCCTTAACACCAACTCATTTTGATGAGCTTAAATTGCCGACATAGGATTAAACACAATTTCGCCTAGTCTGTAGTCTGTACTGAACGTGATAACCTAAAAATCTGAATACTTCTGTCACCGCCTGAAGGGAACCAGGAAAGTAAATTTGTAAAAAGAGCATATAAGATACTTTTCTGGAAGCCTATTGGTATTCTGCAGAGCTTTTGAAACAGTATCAAAGAAGACCAGATCCTGATTTGAAATTGAAGTGTTGAAAATAGCAATTCGTGCTGTTTGCTCGGGAGATGTCCTAATTACTGAAATTTGCGGGGTTCTAACTAACAAAGCACCGTTTCCAAAGAAGTGGTGGGTACTTAGGTAAGATTTTTAACGGGTTTTTTACCACATTCATGACATTTATTTTTCAGTAGACCGCCATTTGGAATGAGTAAGTTCATTAATAGGTTTATAAGCAGGCCCCATAGAAAATGTTTGAGCTAGGATTTGAGGCTTGTAAATAAAGTCGGGCTTTAGCTACATTTAGAAGAATGAATTCACAACTTTACATGTGTGTATTACAGCTGTTGTTGATAACTAATTTTAATCAAAACTCACTTAGAAGACTCTATGATACAAAAATAAATTTACATTTATATATGAATTCTGCCCTGCAATGTGTGCACACCACTATAAAGTGTACAGAAACGAAAAGAAAAGTGTACGATATCGTTAAAGCATGGCTCAATGCATACATAAAATTAGATTTAATTACTGCAACAATTGTAAATAGATATCTGGAATTAATATTTGAAAATAATATTTGATTGTTTAATTTGAAGCATCATAGAGAAAACTCGAAAAACACGTAAGAGAGGTTTTCGATATGGAGAATGATAGGAGTTTTTGCAACATGAACGAGAGATTGTCAAAAATAAATGATAATAAAAATAAAAGACATTTATTATGGTTAAATAAAATAATAGAATTATTTAAAATTTTCATTGTAGTCTTCTGATAATCCAATGCTGAAAGCAACTCTAAATTCAGGATATTATCTTGAAGTCACCATCTTCAAATCTCTTGCCTCGAAGATTTTCCCCGAGAACAGAAAGTAGGTACTCATAAAAAGCCCAGGTAAGATGCAGAGTCAATCACAAAAGCTCGTCTGCATTCGTTGAAGATTATCCTTTGTGTTTGACGAGAGTACAGAGAAGTTATTCCCTTTGAGCTACTAGGATGTAACGAAACAATCGCAGCGATTTAATACTAGGAGCAACTCTCGCGACTTGATGCGGCCATTCGAGAATATGTATATTTTTGGCCAAGAGGAAATGCATCATCTTCCATCAGGACAATGCTAGACAGGACGTGAATCACTAGACGCTACGCAAAGTACAAGTGAGAATGGAGAATTTTCCAGAACCAACTATGTTCTCTTTACAAAGAAAGGTGGAATGAGCTCAAGCTGGTTTCGAACACGCGTCCCTGCCGCTTCTCGTCATGTTCTCTTCTTTCATTTGTTCCAGATCTTGCAGAAAAGCTTTTCAAAGGAAACTAAGCTCTGGAAAAGAATTAGAAAGAACAAAAGCTATGCTCTCTCAAGAATAAGAAATATATAATCGATTAACAGTACTGTTTTTTTTAAGTAAACTTTCAAGTTTATTTTTTAGCGGGTGAGAGTTTGTGCAATCATCCAATATTTATACTATATATATATATATAATATTGCATATGGGAACAATGGATGATAGGATCACAATCAAAGTTGTAATGCGCGCATTAATGTTTGTTAATGCGCCATTTCCTTTTGGTCCTTAAATGATAAATTTCCCAAATCTTTGCTTAATTTGCAATCTATTAGTAAATAAATTTGTACTCAGCCATGTAAATTCACTTGTGAATACTATATACTTGTTTATAAACACTACTATATATATAAAAGATGTATTCAATGTATGAAAACAATGTTTTCAGTATTTCTAATTCTAGTTCGATCCAAATTTTAAAAATTAAATGTCCTACATATGATTATGATTTGAAGGGCCAAGTCTTTATTTATCTCAGATTTTTGAAATGTTGCTTGATTGTTTGAGCTAAGTTTGAACAACCCATAAATCTTCTCGCATGACCGATTTTGAAGATAATAGAGTAGCAAACATTCACGAAACAGTAAGGTGTTGTAACATCTTGAGAAGATATAAAAATTGAGACTTGAAGAATCACAGAAACGTGTCCTAAATAGTTGAAAACAACATATTTGAAATTTTACACAAACATTTACCACACGAACACATTGAGGAGTTGACGTCATCTAAAGCAAATCAATTCTTCACACTGACACATAAAGACAAAAATATTGATCCTCATATTTGGTATTGCCTTGTATCGAATTATCAAATTCGTGATGACTTAATATTCTATATTTGGAACAAAATTTCTATCTAACTAAATATTAAATTTGTCTGGTTGTTAAAGTATCATGCAAGTGAGTTATATGTATTAAAAGACTTGCTGTTGTCGTAATTGAATGTTCAATGATTTTATTTTTAAATCGTAAATCTGGATAATTTGCTAAATGGAAACATAACTTGCCGCTCCGAAAATATTGAATACAAAGCCTAGTGCGTAGAATGTAACACACATAGTTTGTCAACATAAGCATATTAACAGTTTACCAGCCCACTTAAGCAAACAAATGCATTCGTCTTATAATTTCTAACAATTTACCAAGGCTGCATGCTTATAGTTAAAGAAAACACTAATGATAAAATTGATCTTAGAACGAGCAACGAAATATTTTTGATAAGACTTTAACATTTAAAAGAAGACACCAACACTAGTACTAGGAAATAGTATAGGTTCGCAAAATTAAGTTTAAAACATGGTCATATTAAAATTATGTAAGCATAACTCGTTAATAGTTATCCCGTCCTTTATTGTCGTTATCCCGTCCGAAATAGATGGTTTTTTTATTTTTCAAACAAAACTCAATCAAACCTCAGTGTCGAAATAATTCTCAATCGAAACTTAAAACTTTGACATGAAAGTTAATAATTAAATATTTTTTAGGAGCAACATATATATAGAGCATATTCAGGAAAAACCATGGAAATATATGTTATTTAACTTTAAATGAATGAATTTATTTTGCGATGAGATCTGAGGCTAAATTTATGCAGCCGATTTGTACCAAGCGATACATATGATTTAATATCTGTAGTTTATACCTTTAAATCGTCTTATTCATCTTTTTTACCTGCAAAGTATTGCAATCATTAACATTTACAAAGAAGTAAGAACTTTATCCATAGTGAAAATATTGGTTGGTTGGACATGATCGTTTAGTTGGGTAATCTTTGCTACTACTCGAGTCTAATAATACTGCTAGCATGATTGAAAGGATTTACATGAATTTCATTCAAAATTTAACCTCAGTTTCTATTGTCTGGAGTTCTTAGTTGAAAAACATACAAACAAAATTTGTGAGAAAAATTCTTCTAGCAAATTTAAAGAAGACATCAGAGTCGTAAATATTACTATGACGATTTTATTTCGTGTCAATTTTGACACAATATTTAAAATTTCGTTTATTCGGTAGAGTATAAATTTTTGCGATAGTAAATGCAATACAACAATAAGACAAAAATGGGCAAAGCATTTTTGTAAACAATACTTTATATACTACTAAATTGTTCAAACGGATAAGCTTTGCTAGAACCTGCTCTGCAATAATATATACACAAGATTTGAGCCGTAAAAAGGAAAAAGAAAAATGATACCAGCTGATTTCGAATAAGACGGGTAAACAATGAGTATCTACAAAGATGGAATCCAATTTAGACATACGAAATAAAACAATAAATCAAATCAAGTATACAGCATTCAATCGAAATTTACAGATGTATGGAAACAATTCAAATAACTTTCAAATTATTGTTAACGATTTAAATAAAACAAAAGTCCAACTCAGAGTGTAAAAGACAACAAAGAAAAGAGAATTTTGATACCATACGAATACTTATAGTTAAAACTGCTATTTAATGAAGAGTATGCCGAACCTTTTTATGGGCTTAATTTAGACGATTACTGATGAGATTGTTTTTGAAAGAATTTTTGGTTTTATTTTATTTTTTAATATTTTTTGCGTTTCGCATTCTGTTTTTCTATTGTCTTAGCCACCCTACATGAAGTTAGCTATAAATGGGATAAAATATTATCAAAATGATTGCAAAGACAAATTGTTGTATTAAAATAATTGTTATCTAGCCTGCGCGATTGTTATTTCGGTCTAGGATACAGTACTGATTGCTTTAAAATATGTTGAAAATTTGGTGGTTTACATTAGAAGATAAAATAGAACAAATTATATATACTTAGCAGCTCGCAATGTTTCTATGCAAATATTTATTTTAATTCATTTCAATTTATTTTAACTTACCGACGATTATAGCAAGTATTACCAACCCGATAACACCCATTATTATCATCATCTAGAAAGAGAAGTAGAAATAATTAAAATATTCATCTGAATTTGTTGTTTTAATTATGGTCTCATATCTCCGTTTTTCTGCAGTGAAGTTATTTTATAAGTAAAATGGCTTAAGATTTATATAATTATTCTGAAATTCTTAGAGCACTTAATTTTGTGATTAAAAATCTTTTCTTTCAAAGAAGGCAATTGTTCTCGCTTGAGCTCACTCCTCATTTCTCACACTTTATGCGTCAAATGAAATACACACACACATTATTGGACTGTGCAATCAAGGCCACCATTGAGTCCCTACAATCCAACCCCACTTTTCATCAACCCACGAACCCTCACATCTCCCTTTTCAACCACCCCCTTGCAAAACCCATTAACTTCATACCTGACTGTGAACCCATACACTTCACCACACCCACACAAATCCATAACATTATCCGCTCTCGCAAAAACAAAAAATCAACAGTTCCCGACCAAATCTCAATCATTTTTCTCAAAAAGTCCGCAAAACCAATAAGCCCTTTTCTCTCCAGACTATTTAACCACTGCATCCTCAATGCATACTTCCCGCTTGCTTGGCGAAACGCCACAATTACACCGATCCTTAAAAAAGGCAAAAATCCACTAGAGACATCCAGCTTCCGACCCATTTCATTGCTCTCCACAACAAGCAAGATCTTTGAAACCGTTATCAAAACGTACATTGATCAACACTGCTCTTACTTCAACATAATTCCAAAATTTTAGGTTGCAACCGACCCTCACATTCAGTAAACCATGCTCTACTTACCCTGAAAACGCACATCCAGATTAGTGCAAATAAAAACCTCCCTACAATTGCCTGCCTCCTAGACATTCAGAAAGCCTTCGACTCCGTCTGGCAATAAGGTCTCGTCTCCAAACTTGTCAGCATCTTCAACTTCCACCCGCACCTCAGCAAACTAATTTCATCCTTCCTCACTGACAGGAAATTCCAAGTAAAACTCCCGAACGCTCGCTCTTCCTGGTTATCAATGCCAGCAGGAATCCCACAAGGTTCAGTCATCTCAGCCACCCTCTTTTCCATTTATACTGCCGATATTCCAACTCCCCCACAGTCGCTATCACCTATCCACATTCTACAATATGCCGATGGTATAATTATATATCACTCAGCATTGAGCATTCCTCAATGCCAGCAACGCCTCAATCACTACCTCAACACCCTCTACAATTATTTCATTAAATGGAAGCTGATCCCTAATCGCTCCAAGTGCAAGACTATAGTCATATATGGCAAAGCTCGACTAACCAAGAAAGCCCGATCGGACTCAACCAAAGTCCAATTACTCCTAAACGGAGAGAAAATCCCAACCAAACCACAAGTAACCTACCTGGGCATCCTTATCAATCAAAAACTCTCCCCAAACACCCACATCACAACGGTCCTACAAAAAGCCACGTACGCATTTAAAGCCCTGTCCACGCTCATGCACGTACGCACCGCGCTCCCCAAAAAGGTGAAGCTTCTATGCTATAAATCCCTCATCCGACCACTAATCACCTTCGGTTTTGCCTTCTGGTGTGATCTACCCCCATCTCAGATGGAAAGGATTCGCCGCAAAGAGAGACAAATTCTCCGCCACTGCTGCGGAATTTTCAAGCAGGAAGATGACCCCCAGAAACACATATCAAACCAAACCCTGTATGAAACCGCGCAACTTCGTAGAATAGACGCAATCCTCATGGACCAACTCCTACGGTTTCTTCAAAAAGCGACCTATCATCCAAACCCTCTCATCACACAAATCATGACCACAGACCCTGACCTCACACTCCAGTTGACTGTTCGCCACCAAATACCTCAATCCCTCCGCCTTCTCGCTGATCAAGGAAGAATCTTTGATCAAGCGAAACGAATATCCTGGTACAACAAATCTTACTCCACATCTCAATACACACCAAACACCCATCCATTAAGTCCTCATTGAAGGAAAATTGTTTTGTAGATAGAATTTATTTATTTATTTATTTCTTCACCACAGACACCAGTTTGGGGAGGTTTTGTTTGGCTTTCCTTCCAATTTCAGATAATTAATCATAAACTGCAAATTTTAATAAATACACAACCAACAAATAAAACTCTAGAATAAGTAAAGACTGTTAGAGTTAAGTTATTTTAAGAACTATTCTTGTTAGGATTAAGACAAATTATGTAATATCTGCCAATGAATAAAATGTTATTTTCGTTAAAACACACACACATTATCATTAATTATTGGAGTTCAAAGAGAAGGTACAAATACAGAAGGTACAGGATACAGAAGGTACAGGTACAGAGTATTTTGACAATTTTGAAAAGATAATGAAATGAAAATGGAAAAGCTTTTTGGAGTATATTGAGCTTGGTTCTAGTAGTTTCCAGGTATAATCAGTAGTAGAGGAGAAATTATTGTACCGAAACAAGATCACACGTGACTACTAGATTAGACGGTCTCTATTTGCAACAACACATACAATACCACAAATAGTCTGATTTTTACGGCAAACTCTCTCGTATTTTCACGCTGCCCATAATTTTGACAACACATACATATTTTCGACGGAATGATATGTAGAGACCTTCGTACTAAGAAACAGATGACAAACTTGAAGACAAAGTTGAGCAATTAAATCTCATGAAATTGAACTACCGAATGCTTAGGACTTGTTTTTGAAATGAAGGCTGCCGTGAACAGACCTTCCAGACATGACATGAGGACACTGGCATGTTTTTTTATCATCCCTCTATTGCCTCGTAAAAAATCTCATACGAAATCAGATTATACAACCCAACTAACTATTTAGTACTTCATACTTTCTTTCAGCTGGGGATATATGGCAAAAAGACACGAAATTAAAGGATATTACAAGGATTTCATTGAAATTTCAAACACCAGCGGAGAACGACAAATACCTTACGCTCACTCATAAGCTTAGCTATAGACGCTCAATCGCACCGGCGTCTAGGATTTCAAACTCTAAGAGGGAGGTGCAAAACTGCTAATGTATACTCAATTTCACGGGTGCAAATTGATTGAAGAAATCAACTGAAATGAAATTTGCAAGGTTTTAATTTATTTGAGTGCGTCCTACGAATAGTAGAAATCTGGAAGACGTTATCTTTAAAAGCTGAAATCCATGTTACTGTTGATTAATTTTCAAAAAACTAACTCACGAAAACTAGTGATCTTTTTTGATTTCATTTAGAAGTCCTATTTCCTTAAATCTTCAGTTCTTCCTTACTTACTATTTTTACTTCCAATCGATTTTTGCCCTTGATTCTTATCCTTATCGTATTATTTTCGGAAAAACTTTTCGTGGTTCTATGGATCTAGTTAATGGCACTCAATGGGATATGCTATTGTTGGATTTTTAGTGTAAAAATTAAATATAATAATTGTGACAAAAATTCGTTTGTTTTCGAGGCGAAAATGGATATTTTTGCATAAGAAGATGGAGATACAAAATTAACACACAAAAAAAAAATTACTCAAAAGCGCGAGTGGATCTTAGGGTGATAGATCCAGCAATATTGAATTTATTTGGACTCGTATTTGATCATACTTGTAATTTGACTGGTGAGATTAGCGACAGAAATTAGAAATTTTACATTAATGGCGATTAGCACTTTTTGCAATGTTACATTTCGCATTTGATTTATAGAAATTTAATAGTGTATCTTGAAGTATAATTTTCTAAATCAATTTCTATTAATATGGTTTTACATATGCATGCTTTAAGCAAACATCAATTAATTATCACAAAACCCGAAAAAAAGTTCATAAAATTACCAGGAAATAAATAAAAGATCGATTATGCTATGCTTGTAGATAAATAGTATTATTCTTGAATTTCAGTGGAATATATTTTATCAAATCACATAGCAGCTTGTTTTTGGATTGAAGAAGCGCGTTCATTGGAAGTTTCGGTCAAAAAATATTTTAACAGCTTTAATAAAAGTACAAATCGTTACATTGTTTCGCACTATCAAACGGAAATCGGTGTAGATTTTTCCCCTCATGTCTAGCAATAAACTTTCATTTATCCTTTTATTACGTGATACCACTACACATAGAGAATTGTGCTCTTTTAATGGAATGGGGACTCGTACTTGATGAAATAGGCGTTAAACTGGGCGGGAGATTACTTTACTGTTTTTTTTTTAAATAATATTCATTTTGCTACGCTTATCGTTACTGTGTTGCGTTAAAAAGTATGTTTTGAGCTACACTTGTGAACACTAAAACAATTCCTATTTAAACATTTGCATTAACATTACGCCGAAATCGTTCAATTGTGTTAATCTTGACCAAATTTTTATTTACTTGCCGAAGATGGTTTCGAAATATATTGATGAAAACTTGTTAAGGAAACGTAATTAGGATTTTGAGAACATTCCCTTCTGATTCCAAGTATTATTTGACAGATCCTATTTAGTGTATATATAAAATATTGCATATTACTCTCAGTTTAAAGGTATTGGACACCTTTTTCGGTGGTTGAAGAATTGGTTTATGAGGGAAAAACAATATTTTTAGTTTCATTGAAGAAACTATATTCGAAAAGCTTATTTCCCATTCTTTTTTTTTTAATAGAGAAAACAAGAGAGGATCTAGGAATCAACCTTGAAATTTTGAAGTTGTAGTATAGATACATTGGAAGTATGGAGCAACAAATTAACCTTTCGTTTGAAGGATGCTTCAATTCTTTCAGCAGAAATAAAAAAAATTAATTGTGCAAGTTTACCTTTAAATTTTGTAACCAAAATTTTCTTTTTAACTTTCCGGCTTGTTGTTCAAACTGTGAAGCACCCTGTTGTAAGGCATCGGCTCGATCATCTAGTTCCGATAATTTTTGATCTCTTTCCAGTACCTTCTCTACATTTGTTTTCATAATATCCACAACCTAAGTAAGAAGTGCATGTAATTGGTGAATTGAGGAGCGTGTGAGAATAAGAAACATCACATCCTACCTCATCAACCTGGGCTTGTGTCTGTTGTAACCTTTTCTGTGCAGCTACCTGTTGTGGATTTCGTGGTCCTCCAACTATTTCATCAGAGCCTCCGCCGCCTGCAGGCGCGCTTCCTGAAGTTGGATCTGTGGCCCTAAAAGAGAAAGTTTTTCCGAATTTTACTTCCGTATTCCACGCATGTTGATGTAATGGTAATTACATGACATAATATGAAACATTTTCGTAATTCAAATCAAATTAATGAAAGAGCATTTAACCAGGAGGAATTACAAACTGAAGTGATTAGGTGGTGACTTGCTAATGTATAGATTGAAAAAACAAATTGAAATTCTGGTCATAAGTCGTTTCATAACAATATAAACAATGATTCTTATTAATAATGTAATAATTGAAGGTGATTTTAAGTTTTATGGAAAACATAAATAAAGTTTCTAGTTTATATTCTACATTGCCGTGAAACTCTACTTGCTGCAATCATACTTTGTTAAAATCGGGGTATATTTCCCCATCAGATCTCATAAATGAGTGACTTTGTGTTGCGAATATTAAATAAAGGCATTTTAGAACAGAAACATTCCATTCGAAATTCGAATAGCTTCCATTCTTTTTGGTGTGACACATTTTTGAGTCATCAAAAGGGATTATTAATCATTTCGTTGACGTTAGACAATACATCATCAACACAACATAATACCATTTTAAGTGAGAGATACTACCACCCACGATCTTCGCCGAAGATTGCAAGCACTCAATACCAATATGCTTTCCAGAGAACTGGAAACAACAAGATCAATTATTTAATATATTCAACTTGATAGTCAATCAGCCTTTTCGAAGCTTGATACCTTATCTTTGAATTGATTGTTATGGTCTGTAACCCAAGAAATATTAACTGTGGATTGAGAAGTTTCAATTAAGGTTTAGAAAAAAGTATTCAAAACAAATGTCTTTTTCCCTACCGACAAACAAATTTTAAAAAGCTGATAATAACGCAACACAAATAATAATCTGCTTGTGCTTTTTCTATCTCTGTTTCAGAGACGTTAACTGAGAGTGTTAGCACTGTATGTCGCTACGTTTTGCTTGTGGCAGGCAAATGTTCCTGCTTTAAATCGAGGCTGTGTGTCTAGGATGAAAAACCGGAAGTGTTTGGGTCCCGAAGGAGCACCGGGTTTAGCACATACGTTTGTTGTGGAGAGGCAACCTTGGCTACTATTGCATTCATAAAACGCATGCATACTCATGAGCGTATTCGCAATACGCAGGATAAATGAAAAGGTAGCATAAATGTCCAGGCAGCATAGAGTCCATTTTATAAGCTAAACTAATAAGCAGCTAATAAGCTAATAAGCAATGATCGAATGGCTAGCTGAATTAGGTTGCCATTTTAAAGCAGTACTGAACCTAGTGCTGCAGCAAGTTTACAAGGTTTAGTGTTGAACGAAACCGTGTTTAAAAATAGATTCAAGGGAAAAAAGTCAGGCAATAGTTGTCCTTGTAATTATATTAATTCTACTAGCGAACATCTACTTTATCAGCTGATAATAAAAGAAAATTGAAGGGACCTGTTTCAAATCTTCAAAATTGCAACGCTCAACAAACACCATATTGGAATATTTCCGCAGATGGAAAATCAAAACTAACCCGGAAAAGACACAGGCCATATTCATATCCCGGAAGATAAGACAAACCCCACAGACAATCACAATCGACAATGAGCCCAATGAGGAAAAGTACGGCTAAATACCTTGGACTTACTTTGGACGACAGACCTACCTGGAGATATGCATAGGTGGCATAGGTCTGCATAGGTCTCCTATCCAAACTCTACCCACTACTCAAATCCAAGAAAATCAGCTTAAAAAACCGGGTGCTAATTTACAAACAGATTATACGACCGACAATACTGTACGGTAGTCCCGCTTTCTACCAGACGACAAAGACCAACAAAATAGCGCTCCAGTCCTTCCAGAAGCGAGTTATAAGAAGCATCTTGGGAACTCCATGGTAGATCAGAAATACAGACATATACAATGACATCAAAATAGAAACTGTAGAAAAATAAGTACGGGACAAAGCACTACAGCTTTTTTGGCATTCCTAAGACACCTTCGAAATAAAGATACCTCCAAATACCCAAAAACTAGAGTCCTAACAATTTGAAACAGGCCGCGATATCGTGAGTGGGCATATAATGTTTACAGATAAGAGGGAGACAAGTGCTAAATCGTACTAACTGCATATACCCCATACTCCAGAGAATTCTAAACGATCAACTTAAATCTAATTGTACCCGCGTATTTTTATTTATACATTTGGGTGTGAATCAGTTCTCCGCTTAATATCGCAAGTTAGTAAATTCTTATAAAAGCTATCGAAAATTTCGCAATTCCGCATCGGCCTTTAGTCGTCAAATACTGAATATGATAAAACGGATGTTATTTGTTAATTTTTATGTTTTGCTTCGGGTTTTTACGATACACCATTGTTTTGGAAATTGAAAATTCATCAACTTAACAGCGATTTTCTACTTCGAACTAGGAGAAAAAGTTGTAATTGACTTTAAGCTCCTTTCTTACAAAAGAATTTTTAGAATTTAGAATTTATTTATTGGGTGATTTTTTTTCAATCTATATACAATCATTATTTACAATATTTTCTTAACCTAATACTTAGCCTACGGGCTTTGCCTAATGGCTGTGCCCAGAACTCTATACTAACATTTGCTTAATATCAAAAATATTACTGATATATCAAAAAAAAGAAAATTATTATTACCAACATTTACACCCTAAATGTGACCTCTGTTGTTTTTTGGTCGTTTTATATTTATTTAATTTAAATCTTAATTTATATACAATAATTATTAATAAAATTTTTGTTTTAATTTTTTTTTTTGTTAAATTTTTAATACAATATTTTACTTATAACTATTATTAAAATTAATTTCTTAATCTATCCGTTGGCTGCCTCCATCGCTCGACTATCTGCCGCGTTACTAATTGTGGCGGTCTCGTGCTCCGCCATACGCTTTGCAGCTCGTTCGGTCAATCTCTGGGCGTAGCGGTGAATTGGCTCCACGTCTGCCTCCCGGTATAGATATCGGTTGGGGTAGGACCGTCCGTCCTCCCTTTTGAACACTCCAGTGCAAGCCCGAAGGATTTTACGTTCCAATAATCCTATCTTGCCCCATTTGCATTTTGGTGCTGCCTGCCATATCAGCACTGCGTACAGGAGTACGGGCCTGATTAGAGCTTTGTAAGCAATAATCTTGACCCGCTTGCTGGTCGTTGACTGTTTCCTGAAAAGAGGCATAAGAAGATGGTATGCATAAATGGCTTTCTTCCAAGCAGAATCTACGTGAGCACTGAAGGTGTTTTTTGTATCGAAAATCACCCCCAGATACTTCGTTTGTTTGGAGCAGTGCACCACCTGCCCGTTCAATTTTACTCTGGTATCACAGATGTTCTTTGTTCGACGTCCATATTTTTGATGTGGGTCCTTGAACACAATCAGCTCGCTTTTCCTAGCGTTAACCCTCATTCCCCACTTTCCGTAGTACGCAGTTAACGAGTCCAGGTACCTTTGGAGTCTCGTTCGCGCAAAGCGGAGATTGTGCTCAGATGACCACGCCAATAAGTCATCAGCAAAGAGATTCACCTCGATTCCAGGTTTAAATTCATCTCTGATACCGGGAATGTCCGACGTGAATATATTAAAGAGAAAAGGGCCTAGAATAGACCCCTGAGGGACCCCTGAATCGATACCAAAGGGTTCAGAACTAGCTCCACCAGACACCGCAAAGGCAGTACGTCCCCTCATGAAACTGCCTACTATTTTTGTAACACTCACCGGGAAGCCAAATTGAATTAGTTTGTAGATAAGTCCATCGATCCAAACGGAATCAAAAGCTTTTTCTACATCAATGAGGCACGCTAATACGACCTTTCTGGCCTGCCAATTTCTTTTTATACTGGCTTGAAAAACAGCCAACGCGTCTACCGTTGAATGAGCTCTTTTAAAGCCGAATTGTCTTTCCGGTAGAGTTCCTGCTTCTTCAGAGAACTGTGTGATGCCTTGTAGGATCACTCTTTCCAGTAACTTCCCTACGTTGGACAGAAGAGATATCGGACGAGTATTGACTACGTCAGTACTGTTGGACTCTTTCGGAATGACAAATATTTTGGCGCATTTCCATTGCTGAGGGAAGTAGCAAATGTTTATGCAGTTGTTTAGAAGGATTGCGAGAAGAACAAAATAAGTATGGGGAAGTTTTTTTATAAAGAAATTTGAAATTCCATCAGCCCCAGCCGATTTTTTGGAATTTTGCTCTAGTGCGAGCATCCTGAGTCTCTCAGGGCTCACAAACAGGGTACTGCCAATAGGAGCGTCCGACGGATTCGAATCGGAAAATCTAGTCAAGCACAAGTTTTTGTGGTCCCTGTCGAACGTTGATATTGTTCTTTTTACCAACGAATTGAAGGCAGAGTTATCACTTGCCTTCTCCCCTTGAAGAACTTTCGCAAAATTGTTTGCGATGGAGTCAGCAACGGCTTTGTCATCCATGAGCATGGAACCGTTATAAGTGAGAACTCTTGGCAGGCGCTTACGGCCAGTTATTTTGTTAATTTGAGGAAACATACAGGCACCGGGTCTGATGTTTGCTAGGGTCTGTTCGAATATCTCATTGGCAAAATCAGATGTTCTTCTCGAGATCACTCTATTAAGGGAGAGTATAAGGAGGTGAACCCGCTGATACTCCCAGTTAACTACATTCAAGTTGCGGTGGTATATTCTTGAGAGTAGTTTTCTGAGGGTGCTACGTCTGCGATGAAGCTCCAAAATGTCCTGTGGTAAATCTCTATAAAGGTAATTCCTGGAGGAGTTTTTTATGGAGATCTTTGAGATGACCGTATTAAGGGTTGAATTTAAACAAACGATTCCCTCTTCGATTTCGGTGGTTGTGAGATTTTTCGATCTGTTGATTGAAATATCGTCAAGTTTTCCACTCAAGTCAGCACTAACTGCTTCCCAGTCGATACGCTTGTATGGGATAAAGAGCTGAGGGCCTGCTACCTCCAGCTTTACACCCTTTTTCACTCTTATGGTCAGCTCTACCAAAAGATGGTCAGACTCGGCGTCGATAACTCCACATTCGAAGTTCCTCCAGCTGTGGGAGATATTTACCAGGTTGGTAGACACAATGAAAAAATCAATAGTTGACGAGCTTCTTCGGAAGGTGGGCTCGCTTGGCGCAATCAAAATGAGATCCATATTTGCTTGCACCCAGTTGAACAGAGCCGTTCCATATCCATTGGATACGTGATTTCCCCATGAAGGATGTCTTGCGTTGAAGTCACCCCCTATCGCAAAGAAATCAAACTTTTCACACAAAGTAAGGGCTGTTTCCAAGTCTTCAATCAGATCCCCTCCTGAATATCCGTGTTTCACGTATATTCCAACAAATGCAAAGGTGAACCCTCCCAGAACTGAGCTTAATATAATGACGTCTGCACACTTCAGACTTGGAAGACAGTGTCTTTGAATTTTTAGATGCTCCCTGAAGGCCATAGCTACTCCAAGGATTCCATCTGGGTCGTCATCTCTTATGACTTTATATTTCCCCAAGTGAACTTTGTGTTTACTTTTCAGTCTTGTTTCTGAAATGAACAAGAAATCTGGTCTATGCATGTCCAAGTATTCTTGAACAGAGTTCCTTTTGAAACGTGGAGCTAGCGAACAAATGTTGACGATGGAGAGCTTAATGGAGCTCATCGCGACAACAGATTTTGAAGGCGAAGTCTAAGTACGCCGCCTTTTTCTCACTCAGGTTAGTGAGTTTTTTATATTGTGGAATGAATGAGTCCACTTTGCGGATGAGAGTGAACAAGTCACACCCAAAGAATTGATTGCAGTCGTTATTCATGACAGAATTTCTGTCTTTTTGCTGCTGTTGACTATTATTCGCTTTAGCTTGCCGTACAGGCTGGGTTGCAGCTGGCTTGGCTGCACCCCTTGCTATACTAGCGAATGAGACACCATTTCGAATGGTGTTTTTTAAGGAAGCAGTGACGAAGTCCCTCCGTTCTTCCTTTTTCTTTTGGAGATTGCGTCTTCTCTCCTCAGCCTCCTTGGCCTTGGGACAGCCCCTGAAACTCGCGGGGTGGCCTTTGCTGTTGCAATTTACGCAGAAAATTGCATCTTTTCCCTCTTCCTTTTCAATAGAGCAGTCTTTTGACTGGTGGTGTTTGTCACACTTGACGCAACGAGGTTCCATTCCGCAATTTGAAGCTACGTGTCCAAATCGTTGGCAATTGAAACACTGCGAGGTATTTGATTTAGTCAAACGCTCCCATTGTACCTTTTGGTGTAGGAGCGTTTTTACGTTCATAGCCTTATTGACGTCAAAGTCTGGCTTAAATTGAATAAGGAAGGAAGAAAGAGTTTTCTTTTCCTTCCTTGAGGCCACCGTTGAGAACCTTTTGGCTCCCAAAACATCCTCCCCTAGGATAGCTTGGAGTTCTTCCTTGACATCATTGTCTTCGTAGGAAGTGTGTACACCCTTTAGCAACAGTGTCAGTTTTTTCTCAGTTGGGAGCGTATAGGTGTAGCATGCCACCTTGTCCCATTTTAAGAAGTCAAAGAGACTTTTATGGTCATCTATAGTTTTAGGATGTAACGATGTTCGTGTAGAACTGTTGACGGTTACATCAAATTTTGGAGCATCAAGCTGATTTTTCTCACATGCTCGATGGATTCTCTCCCTGAAAGGCTTAAGGTTAAGCCTATAGCACACTATTGGTGGAACCCTCTGTTTCTTAGGGGCAGCAATGTTAGTTGGATTTCGCTTAGCTCCGATAGCTATTCTACGCCCTGGTGGTGCGACTTCAGATTTATTGATAGCTGAAGCTTTTGAAACCGCAGCCTGAAGCTGCGGGAAACTCCTTTCGCTCACGTTTACCGAGCGTTTTGAGGTTGGCTCCGGAGTTGGAGACACAATTGGCCTTTTCCGACCAACCTCCTCCCGGACCACATCCATTGACTCTTCCTGATCGGACTCACTGTCACAATCCGTCAGAGCGTCTCCTTCTGTAGTGGTACACTCATCTACAGCTAGATCTTCTGCTGGGACTTGCAATTGGAGTTTGCAACTTGCTATGAGATCTAGCAAGAACTCCTCCTTTATATTACCCCCAAATTTTTGGCAAAACCTCTTCAGGTTTTTCTTAGCTTTCCGTGTGAAAGCAGCTTTTGCCGCGGAAAGCTCCCCCTCCGCTTCTGAGTCACCCATTCCCGCTATTTCCAAGACAGAGCTTGGATGCGGGGTTAAATTAAAGGGACCCCTTCCAGACAATTTGATTAATATGTAACGATATTTTAATTAACAGTTAATGTTCAGAAATTAAGGGTTTAGGCCTCGGTTCACCCACTGTCCTATTATTTAAACTAATTATGAAATCGAAAAAGGGACCGCTTAAAGGCAGCTTAATTGACACTTAATGATATACTAATTATTGGATAATTATGTTCAGCAACCTGCCGGCCTCGGCAGGAAATTAAGGGCTTAGGCCTCGGTTCGCCCACTGTCCTAATAATATTAAAACTAATTATGAAACTGTAATAAACGAATGAATGGATATTATCAGCTCCTTGCCAGCCTCAGCAAGAATTTAAGGGCTTAGGCCTCGGTTTGACCACTGATAATAATTTCCTAGCTAAATAATATCACTTTTCTAACTAAAACACTTTCCTAGCTAACACAACCTATCACTCCGACGGTTGAAACCGATCCTTCTTACAAAAGAAATTTATTGGCAGCTATAATATCTACTTTGTTTAACACACTTACTTCCATAAAATGTGCATCAAACTCATGCAAATAGGCATAGTTTTAAGAGTATGTTAAGTTTTTGTGTAGTATTGTAGTCATTAATTTGTTGGCAAGAAAAATGTTTGATTTGAAGGTTTGAACATGAATTTGAACGCTCAATTTTAAAACATTCTCAATTTGCCGCTTTAGTTTACCAATTTTGCATTAAGTTTGCACATTTCTGCGGAGCAACACACTACTTGGAACAAAAATTGTTTTGCACTCATTATCGGAATTCTGAGGAAATTTAACCAGATTCGTTTTTATGTAGTATTTAAGTAAATTTCGATAAAATGTCAAACATAAATTGATACTTATGTGAAAAGAGGAACATCTTCTTAATTGAATTTCTACTACAAGTGGAGTCTTTCTAGCCGTGGTGGTCAATGAAGATAATAATGGAACATATACGGTCAGCGATATTTCTTACATCGCTAGAGTACTGGAACTAGTAAATATATTAAAGTATTTCAAAGGAGCCAGCAACTTTGATAATGAACGGCCACATAGAATAAAGGAGCAGGTGAACTAAAATAAGGAACCATAGGCTTCCTAATTGAGAAGTATAAGGGTAGAATAAAGGCAAAGTTTCTTGTACGTTCTTGGGTCTAGATCTAATGGTATCTGAAGAGATACTATTCGATCACGACAATGTGATCCAAATAAGAAACGCAAGTAGAGTTCAGACTCTTTTTTTCCATGAAGCATTTATTAGGCACCTGATTGTATCAAACCCTTGCTTTAGAGATCTTTATTACATGTATTAAATTCGATACAAAATTTTAATTTGAGCAATTAAAAGTTGTCTTGTACCTACAAAGGTTGTCTATTTTCTCTTAAATAAAGCAAAAGTATAGCAAAAAATTGAAAAATCTTAAAATAAAACTTATACTGCAGAGAATTCTATTGCATGCATGAAATTCTATACAGCATTATAAATTAAGCAATTAAAAGTTGTTCGTTACAAGTGTGTTCGTTATTTTTTCTTACCCAAAGCAAATGTTTAGCAAAGATTTTAAAAATAATTAGCAAAAATAATCGTCAAAACACAGATTCAAAAATGGATACCACAATTTAAAAGCACGTCAACTATTGCGCATAAACTGGAGATGTGGTTTTATGGAATTATTTAAGGTATCTATTTTTTCATGAACTTATTTCTCACTAAACTCAACAAAAGGTTTATTCTATTAGCAATCCACATGTGCCCTGAAATGCTATTTCAGATTTTAAGAGTCATATTTCGTTCTTGGTGTATGATTTAACAATTTGCGAAGCAATTGACGCTACATTTCCCTTCATATAATTTTTCTAGTATAAATTTAAAAATAACACCTTTCCGTCAGGTTTTTCATTTACAGCCGCCAAATGAAAATCTAGAAATTGAACCGTGAGATATGTTAAATCCCATTGCTTTACAAGCAATAAAAAGTAAACGAATGATATCTTTGTAATAATGAGCTTTAGTATAGAAACTATCGAAATTTTTCCCTGTTCGACAATGTGATAGAAATCGATTAGAATGCCTTTAAACTATTGATATTTGCAACAAATGACTCTTCTTCTCGAAAAAAGGGACCCTGTTTAAAAGACGCCGCAGCTTGCGTTATAAGAAATATTATGTATGAATATAGATGAGTCCGACAAAAATTCTGTTACTGCTTTGAAACCTTAAATGAAGTCGAAGGGTTTCACGTGAATAACTGCCTTGTTGGCCTAATTCCACGGTCTCCATAGATCGGGTTGAAACAACGAGCCAACCACCACCCCCAGGATCTGAAGCAAGTTTCAGTCCAATTTAATAAACAATTTTATTTAAACTATCTGGATTCCCGAACACAACTGGTGAATGCTCACCGTACTCTCTAGCTTTCGAAACTATAACCACCACGTTTAAGGATAGACTCCTCACCGGTTGGGGGGTTGACAGTAACCTGTCATGGGCATCCCTCCAACCTCCAACATCCCTCGTGGTTCAGATAAACCTCTGATCAGGTTACAGTTTTCTGCAGTCCGCGAAAAACTCAGTTTTTTGCGCGAGACACACGAGACTGATTGCCCTTCCTCAAACCTGGGGTACGTGGGAACGGCACAGGAAACCTTAAGTATTGTCATATCAGAATTCTGGTGTTTGTCGATTTAATTTGAATAAGCAAAGTTTGCTGAGCTAGTAGATTCATAGAGTACCACTCGCCGAAAAAGACATTATTTGACGTACTATGGTTACAATGATGGACTATGGACATAACCAACTATATGCTCTATTGGATAGGAAAATATGCCAATTTGTGGAAATCAGCATTAATTATTTTTTTTTTAGAAAACTGAAGATGGTTATATATACTTAAAAAATTTAAAACCCATAAGCCTCCTCATTTCGAAAAAATCCCGATACGTACAATGCTACTAAATAGACTTAAAAAAATAATCCAAGAACAAGGCGTTATTCCGCGAAGAACAGTGTTTCTCCAAAACATTTTCAAGGTCAGAGCAGGATTCTGCCGCAGGAAATCAAGAAGTCTCTTTGTTTCGGATAAATTTAAAGCGCCTCTAAAAGAGTCTCGCAAGAAGGATCATTAGACAGCGTACATAGATGCCAAATGCCATGGCAATTCATCTAAATTTTGGCTAATGCGTAAAGGGCACAGCTTCCATGTTAAAATCGAAGTTGGCAATCGAAGTGAGCGGTAGAAAAATTTAGAGATAAACTTCTTACACATAAAAAATAACGGTTTATTAAGAGAAACATAATATACATGTCATTCATTGTTGATTGAGAAGAACCAAGTCCTCAACATTCAACAATACATAATAAGATAAGACCACGATAAGGTAGTGTTCATATGCATCTTGATACAAGTCAAATATTCTGCAATCAACTTTTTTTTTGTTTTGTTTTTTTATGACTAAGTGCATATGAATATAAGCAAAATATTCCAATACATACACAACCTCAGCCTTGACCGTCGGGAATCATTCCAGCCTATCCTCAATCAAACCTATCCTCGCACACCAGTCATAGAAGCTTAGTACAATAATAGATGCATACCACGCCAGAGGATTCTGAACGAGGTGATGATAGCTACAAATAGCTGAAACGCGTCCTCCCTTAAAATAAAGCACCGCCTGGCCGACCTACAAAACCCAATTCATTTGAACTGTGGCAATCCAAAAGACAGGCTTCAAAATATTTATGAGCGAACCATCTCGAATGCGTGGAAAACTGTCAATGAAAGACTTAATGCAGTGTCAGTTATTTTCTGAAAATAACTGATACTGAAGAAGGGAGCAACTCACTCCCGAAATATATATTTGTTCAAAAAATTAAAAAAACATAGCACTTTTAAAATGGAAAAGCTACAAAAAACAGGATCTAATCTAGAAGTGCTAAACACGGGACAACACACACAGTGCATGTATTTTGTTTTGCTTGACTTTATTCGTAATGGATGCGCTTCCTTAACGGACGAGTCGTTTAGACGCTTCAATCACAAATCGATAAAACTGGCCATTTTGAGGTACAAAAGGATCCGGTGAGGGATTTTCAAAATTAAATACAGGTTTGGTATTTTGTTACTGAAAGCATTAGGATCTAGGTCGACGCTTAATCTTCATGTATTTTCTTTTTCCAAGTCAGTCATAACGATTGTCCACAGACCTGTTGGTTCTGAAACATTACCCATAGCATCCTCGATATTATCATAATTTAATGATAAATGACTACCGCTCAGGACTTATGATCGAAGCCTGGCGACAGCATGGCGCACGTTGCACTGCACTTGTTCTAATATAAAATATGCAATTCGAATCTATTACACAGCTTAGTCTTGTCCCGTGGCTGAATTATCTTATCTAAAAAAAACTTGCGTCATCATGTCTAAAGATAAATGGTAGGTGTAGAAGTACACGCGCGTGTATAGGTATGTTACGTGGGCATAGCCTCCGTAAATCATCCCCCTTCAATAAATTCAGTAATTCAGAGTATTTTTGACGGCGAGCAAACTTCTAACATAGCCTAGCCTTTGCATTTCCGGGGGAACACTTAATCGGCCTTCAATTCCTGGTACGAAATATTTGCTATAGCCGCAGGTTTAGTTAATTTTATGAATGAACGACTTACATGGAACTCCCATACCCGTCTCCCGAATGCTATCTACATTCGCAGTACTCACACAATCACAGCACCGCTAATAAATATGAGAGGGATAATACATCTTTCAAATATCTCTGCGGTTTAACATCCTAGTATAACTGCTTTTTTATGTTCGAATTGGATTCAAGTTTCAATTCGCAAACTAACGCCGAAAAATGAAATTTCCAACAAAATTTGTCATTTGAAAGGACCAAAGAATTGAACTATATCACAGTGCATTTAACTGGTTGCTGTTTACTGCTCATGTGAGACATGCGCTTTCGTTTCTCTATTGATTCGCACTTCAATGACTCTGCCTTACTGCTGCTCAGTGGCATGAATACTCACGCTATTGTCTCTATTATCCTGCATTGGGAACGGGACCATATTTCCAGCCTTGTTTGATGTTAATATATGACATGCTTGCTAACTAAAGAATGCATGAAAAGGATTGAAGTGGGGCTGTTCCATTATTTATACATTACTCTTCTCTGTATATTTCGAAAGAGTCCAATCATTCTTCCTTGTCGATAATGATAAACTTACAACATACAGACGTCATCGAAGCACAATTTCCTCGTTTAAGTAGGAGTTCCAAAAAAAGCGATGCTGTCACACTTCATCGAAAATGAACGCTCTATTCTGACCTAGACAGGTTAGAACTGCAACAAATACCGAGTAACATTTGTTTAGTATGGGAATAGTATTTGCTTGTCTTACGATATTCTTTAAATTGACCAGTGATTATTTTATATTTTATATTATATTTTGGTACCTCCGATGATTCGATAGTTCCGAAAATTAAGTTGGCCCCGGGCATATACTACTATTTGGCGCCGAATTTACTATCATGATGATAGTTTTATCCGTATTCTACTTCACTGTGTGAACTAGGCTTCGATATTCACGTTAAAATTAATAGCCATCCATCTATTAGTCAAAATGTTAGCGCATTTTAATGATTGAATATTTTCTACTGCTCTCAAATAATGGCCCATACTTTATTGGTTAGAGATGAAAGACTTGATGGCATTTATAATAAGCCCTTTCTACGTTAGTTGAACCAACAATTAAAATTGTCAGAATGTGAATAAGAAATCATAGTATAGTACTAAACAATATCTTCGCAATTAATAGCACTTGCTATATAGTAAACAAAATTTTTGATCATGCCAAAAAGATAGAAGATGAGATATGGATGCACTACGACAACCCTAAGCGACCAAAACATTGAGTAATGCCAGGTGAACCAGGTCCATCGACCCCAAAACAGAATATTCACGCTTCCAAGATCATGTTATGCATCTGGTGGGACCACAATGGGGCCATCTATCACGAACTCCTGAAACCTTCTGAAACTATCACTGGGAATGTGCACCGACGGCAACTCGAGCTCTGAATAGAATTCGGAGAAACGGCCTGAATAAAATGACAGACATGACAAGCTGATATTGCTACATAACAATGCAAGGCCACACGCAGCCAAGCCGGTCAACAAATATTTGAAAGGTGTGAATTGGGAAATCTTGCCCCACTCGCCGTATTGCCATGACATTGCGTCTTCGGATTTTGATTTGTTCCGCTCCATGCAATCGGCCCTCACTGAAGTACGATTTACATCTTATGAAGGCATCAAAAAATCGAATCGAAGGATGGGGATTTTTTCCGCCGAGGAATCCATCTACTACCAGAAAGATGGGAGAAGGTCATAGCTTCAAATTTTGCATACTTTCAATGACGTGACTGTATTCTTTCATGTTGAAAAAACTAAAAACTTTGTTGAAAAAACGGCGGAAACTTATTCCCATGCCCAATATATTACAAAATATATTGATTGGGTTATTTAATTTAGATTTTATTAGATTTAGATTAGTTAGAAGGGGATGATTTTGCATGCGCTACTTATTTTGGAAATACAATTAATAAGAGATATAGCATGTAGTTGAATATGATGGTGTAACAAGTTACTTAGAATGTTTTCTGCGCTGAAAATTATAAAGCGAGCAGCGTAGAAAATCTTTTTTACTTAAAGCCAATCAAGATTCAAGAAAATTAAATGTATATTTAAAGCATAAGTATGATCCCAAACAATTTCCTTTTGTAACACATATTGACGAACGCAATAGGATAGCAATTTCTCATTTAATTCACTCTTTGAAACTTTCAGATAAGGATACCATGTTCAATAAAAAATATTATTTCACATTTATGTATCCTACTCGTGAATATTGAAGCAGTTTAAAAGATTTAGCAAAGGGTTCTTCTTGGAGCTTTCTTTCTTGGAGAATGAAAACAAAAATACCTTAAATTAGTAAGAACGTCAAAAAGTTTATGCAGATCAACTTCTAATCAAAGGTCTTATGGTTTTCATCGAAACAGCGATGAAGATGATATGCGATTTTCCATTTGATCCCTCTCAAATATATGCCGCGGCGACAAGAATATTATTTCTCGTAATACAACTGAATAATTTTTACGATAGAACAATGTGTTGCACTTTTATTTATATGTAGGGAATTCATGAATGCAACAAACAGATTTCAAATTTTCAATTTTACTTTTCTAATCAGCATATGTTAAGGATTTTATTCTCTGGTCTAAATTAGAAGCTCATATCATATCATTAAAAACAATTATGAAGAAACGTGTCAAGACTGAATCCACTACTGCAATATCCCTTATGCGCTTTTCTTGGCACGCCACAAAATTAGTTCGAATCAGACCTTTTCATTAACATGTAATCTATTTAATCTCCGGTCGATCAATTGTCTTGCATAGCTTCCTGTTTCGGTATTATCAGCTATAGTCGGAATTTATTCGTGTCTATTTTTAAATAATTCAGCGATCAGAACTCAACTTACAACTTTCTACTACTAGCCAGTTCCTCAATTTAAAAGTAAAATGTAAAGCAACAAATAAAGGAGTACTGATATCCCTCTCTTCTAATAATGTGTTATGTATTTGGATTCTTAGGATGAATACAATTTAACTACGCAAGGTAGATTCTCGAATAATTATGATAAACTATCTACTCTTTACTTCAGCCGGATTGCTACAAATTAGTTTTCAATAAATTTGTCAACTGCAAATCATCTACAAATTCAAGGAAACCTTCCTTAGACTCAGCATGTGTTATCAAAACTATTTCAATTCAGATCTTTTACAGCATGAACTCTTCCATCTGCATCTAATATGTATTTTTGTAAATGTTAATGATATCGTCAAATTGTTGGGTCTTTTATCCTGATATGTAACGGTGAAAAGAAGTTTTTTAATTGATGCGGGCATTTAGTAAATAAAAGAGTATCCTGTTTTGGTGGATAAATGGATAAATGGTGGATATATGGCATGTGGGACTCATACTCGAAATGCATGATTCCTGCATATTAATATCATTTATAAATATTATTCAAAAACGCGGAACATTTCCGTTTGGATTTGAATATATTATCATTCCAATATCCGAATAATTCTGCTTGTCCAAGATCGCCCATTACTACAACGATCTCTAGCTATGGCCTGGATACACGGGTAGTCGGTTTTCTTCGTGATCAGCAGATGTCATTATGCCAAAACTGCAGTAATCCAAAGAGCAAGAATATTTTCTACATAGATGTGAAATTGGATTAAATATTATAACAACAAGATCCAGGCTGTGTTTATAGCTAGAGGCAGAAGATAACAGCATACAGCATTAGATGATAACTCGATCGTTATACAGTGAGCCGGACAGAATGTCACCTGCGGAATTTCAGTTTTGGCGTCCTAAAACCCCTTCAACCTCTTTATTAGTCAGGCTATGTCATTATTAAAAATAAATAACACTACTCTCCCGTTATTCGCGACTTTCGCAAACAAACTTTACAGAACGGGAAGACTTATAAACTTCCAAAAACTTCCAGTGTTTGATTTGAAACTACGCTATGAGTTATTTCTCGTCTTGAGCGTCTCAAGACGTTCATTTTGTATCAATGAGGGAACTTTTTGAACTGTAGAGCTAGGATGCTTCTCCGCATTGTTAAACCACTACCAAAAGTTCAAACTTCGAACCAACTCCCAGCCTAATGGAATTCGATACTGATTTAGCCAATTTTAAAAACAAAAATCTGCTTTGTATCGGTAAGTTGGAGGCCCAAAAAATGTATGGATGGTAGTTGTATTATTTGGTGATAGTTACAAAAATTCCTCCTGCCAAAAAACGTTTAAATGAGAAATCTCTCCTTGTAATTGAAATCGCCGTAATTTGACAAACAGTATGAAACAAGAATCCCGATATTCGCGACTGTTGATGAACTTTCGCGAACGCTAACCTTGTAAATACCACGGGAGCATTGATATGCAAACACATAATACGACCCACATTACTTTATTATTGATATCGCCTCATTTCAGACTACAGCAATATTATTTAATTTCAATATTAATTAAAAATACTGCGATTCTACATTAGGAACACGGATATTTCGAATGGCTTTAGAATTGAGGCAATAAATGAATGCATATACGACCGAGAGTTAAAACTGTATAGCAGCGAAAATTATACATATAGTATTGCGTAATAATAAAACAGCGAAAATCCTTGGGCGGCTTCTGGCCGAAAGAGCAAAAGCAGATTCGTATGTGCAATGCATTTTTACTCAAGCGTTTTAAGAGCGTTACTGTTGTAGGATCGGGATTTTGATTGTAGTAATTTCAGAGTTTTTTTCTTACGCTGTGCTAATAGTAGAGTGAGATAAGTCATAAACACTGTTGGATGGGACAGAAAAGTTAGTCCTGAGCTCCGATATCTAATACGTGAGTCGATCATTTTTTTGTTTTTGTTGCGAATTAGATCAAACGCGTTTTGTATCTCTCGACGGTCGGAAAAAATATGGTGACAATCTTTTGGGATTTGAAAGAATTTAACCTCATACAATGTAAGCCATTTGACTGAGAAAAAAGAACGGAATAACACAACAAGGTTTACATACCACCGAAATCAGACTGTGGGCTAAATAAAAAAAGATAAACAGTTAATAGTATTATCCCTGACTAAAAGTAAGGGTAAGACAGGGTGAAGTCTTGATTCTTGTTATTTTTTGGACACCGAGGCGTATTTTAAAAGTTGGACAACTCACATTTTTTTATAGATTAAAGGAATGACACTTGGCACACTTAAATGTGCAAAGTGCCCATTTTTTAAAAAATCTAAGGACCTACGTTTCGAACTGTTGATAACGTGGCAAAAAGCTATGCATTGAGAAAACGAAACGTGAATCGATTTACAAAAATATAAAGTGATTTTTAAGGACTCATTGAACGACTGCTAATTTTATTCTCAGGCAGATTTCTTCAATTGTCGCTACTTCAATTTCGTTTGAATTTAAGAACGCTAAATAGATTTCCAAGTTTATTTTCTGAAAAGCTTCGAGTTTAGCGTGAACTGATGAACTCAATTAAAATTAACTCTAGTCGGGAGTAGAATGATTATTCATTCATAACGAAAAAATATGGAAAGTTGAAAAAGTTGGGGATGCCACGATACAAAATTCCGTTTCAAACGATTGTTGGAGCATAGAACGACTGAAGTTTAACTCCACTCAAATCGTGATAACGTGAAAAATTTATGGTACCAAAAATTCATACAATTCAATTTATTTCGAGCAAAAGGAAATTCTCATTCAGTAATTTTCGATGCGTAAAAAATAAAACAAAAGTCATAGTACGTGTAAAGCCTTAACAAAATTTATGGGTTTCACCCAGAGTCGTCGGTTGTTGCAAACGGTGTTGAAATCATCAACATTTTGATTCTTTTCAATTGTTTGCATGAATTAAAAAGTACCCCTTAATAAAAGGAAAACTAAAGGGACTAGTGTAGCTGATTATCTTTAAAAATTCACAAAGAAAAGTTCAAGAGCGTTGCATTTCCAATGACTCAAACTTCAGATGCCACACATTCTAAGAATTATTTACTCTTAACAGATTTACAATAATACATATGTATATTCAAGAGGACCGACCCTAATAGCGCCAACACTTATTTTCCAGACATTGTGACGCTAAATATTGACGGATAATGCACAACTATATCGTCATCGTCGTTATTGGCGTTAAGCCAACTCATGCTTAATCAGGTCAACCTTTGCTTAGTTTCTGGATGAGATTTCTGGAACCTAGTTGTAAAGTACTGCAACAATATATAACAAAGACTCAATTTCGTGTAATATAATGTTTATTTATTTTTTTTTCCCTTCCGTTTTCGGCAGAGCCGAAAAACCAAAAATTGGCCCTGGCTCTCTAGGCACTGGCCAGCGTATTCGCTTATTTATTGTGATATTTTACCCGTTGGAACACGGGGGGAATATAATGTTTATTATGAAAAAATCACTGACATTTTTTTCATTGACATCCTTACGTATGCAGTTGACTAGATTGAAAATCACCACTCAACTCAAAATATCGATTAATCTCATTTTTCACGCCAAATTACCTAGAGAACAATTTAATAGAATTCGTTCTTAACCGCGAAATTTGTGGTTTTACTGAACAAGAGCCGTTTATAAATCTGCTTAGTAATTTACTGTATATTTCAGAGAAACGTGCTGCCAAAAAAGCATAAGATATGTTGAAAATCGGTAAAATGAATATATCGCATTAAATACATAGAAATTCTTGATATACTCGTTTTACAATCAAAACAATTTGAAATGCAGTCGAGATTCTTATTAGTTTCGCTTGACATTTCTTCTTGTATAGCTCTGATTCAATTTCATAGGAAAAACCGGCAATATCACCTTAAGGCGCCTGAAGTTTGCATCGTAGCAAGCGCAACGCTGTCGAAATTGTTCAATATTAATTTTCGATAGATGATTAACCTTGAATGGAAGCCTAGTAGAATGCAAAAAATTCGGCGTTGGGAGTAAAGTTACCAAAATTTTATGTAAAATTATCCAAAAAAACATTCAAAATGTGAAAAAATTGGCCACCGTGGCGTTTGCAATGAAACAGACCTCAGATGCAATCGCCCAAGGGACCGCGTGAGCTACTGTTTGTTGTTTATAGGTGAATCCTTTATTAGCAACGCGTTCTGCTCTTAATTCCTTAAGGACCATGATATCCTTCTTTATAAGAAGAACCGTCCACACGTTATGTGACACGCAGATACAATTGTCTTTCGATGTAAATATCCTCACCGTTATGTTGGAGAGAGCACGCCTTTTTTCACTGAGGGATGCAAACGGAGCCTGGTCCATCTTCTACATGCAAAGAAGGTATGGTAGGTGCCATCAGTCGTCCCCGTTAGTTGAAAATTATGGTCTCTTGATTGCTTATTTCACTCGCGGGTCAACGATGATGTTTCCCTCACCTTCACGGCATGCGATACATGGGGGAGGTATCGTTTATAATATGATGAGAGAAAAGGTGTGGTTTATTCATGTTTATTATTTTGTAGGGGTTTACACCCAAGGCCAAACAGAACTCTGTGTTCAAAGTTCAGCTGTGTATCTACTACGGTCGAGCATTGTCATCGCAGATGGAAAAGAGGTCACTTTTATATAAGTCCTCATCCTTTCCTTCCTTCATTCCTTCTACCTGAAAACGGGCGACTCCCTAACTTAAAGGCGACGCATATTCATATAGGCTTAATCTTGCAGATATCTTATACCTCTATGCACTATATGTAGATATCTTATACCTCTATGCACACATTAACATTAATTATTAACCATAAATTCTGTTTATATTATAAGCCAAATAAGTTTGAATCTGTTCTGACATTGTTGCAGATTCATCTAAGAATTCTTATCGAAATATTTTATAGTATTTACTTTACTGAAAGTTAGATCTTTTAACTGCTACAATGGTAGCACTGAACAAAACTGGTATGCTAGTGATTAGTGAAAGAACTACCTCAAGGGAACGAATTGTCTCAAGAAATGACAACTGCCCGCCAAGATCGGGCAATCTCACAACTCCCTAACGCTTTTTCCTTTGTGGCTTATTAAGATGTTCCGTCTAGCAGACTAAGCCAAGAAGGATACAATCATAGACGCACATCCAACGCACCATTGAAAACTTACCTCGCGACATGTGTGCGAAAGTTGAGGAAAATTTGAAATCAGGACTGCAATGAGTCCAATGAAACCGAAGAGAACTTTCAAACGACAATTATTTTCACAGCTTAATACCATCGATTTTTACATATAGTATTAAAAATTTACTAGATGTCACTGGTAGGTCCATCCAAACTTCGACGTCGAGTATGACAAACCATATAAAAATAACACTTATAACCAAAGGCACTATAATCCTCTTTGAATATTTTAATATTGCAATATTATAAAGTTAAGCTTTGGACGACGTGTGACATTTTCATTGACTTTTATATTACGAATTGTACACCTATGAATATTTTCTTCGAAGGAGTATTGTTTTTTCCTATGTAAGAATGTCTTTAAATCCACTTGTAAAAGGTCTTAATGTCAAAGTTCAAACCGGGTCACGCTTTCATTTCATATAAAAACTTGCTGAAATGTCAGTGTGGTAAGAATTCAATTCTAGTCGGTAATGTACGAAGACCCCCTAAGCCGCCATTAAATTCACAAGAAGAAAAATAATTCGAGTAAAGTAAATTGCCATACACAAAACATATTATAAAATTAATCTAGTTTTGCACCAAAGAAGAAAAATTTCATTTCGTAATGCGAGTTTTCCACCAAACTAACTTTCGCAGCTTGAAATCATTACTGGCATTATTGAAATCAATCATTTTTTCACACAACCATATATTTTTCGTAAGATCAACAAATTGTTCAAAAGACAACACCTTCTGCCTGTCGAAGCCTTGTAAACGCATATTTAAAATGCATAGTGGAATCAACCACAATCCCGTGTATGAATTAACTAGTACAAAGCTAGTTGCAGCAACACCCCATTGTTTGCACAACCAACATACTCCTAGTGGATCATATCGCAGCCCCACAGCCCCATAGTATGCCACTATTCCTCTGCTGCGAATCAAATCGATATTTTACTTACATTTTTTATGTGTGAAAAGGTACACTCCCTGTCTCGTTCACACTACTTCTGCCTCGAGTCCAGTTGCCTTCTGCTCAAATACGTAAAATATGGACGCTAGCTTGTCCTTTGAGTCCCTCAAGAGAAAATTCGTTTGGTTTTCAAGTTTACTTCAGCTGGAATGAAGCAGTAGAAACTGTATGCAATCCGGTTCGCACCTAAACTAGACTCGCGATTCACTTTAGGTATTGATTCACTTTAGAAAAGCGACTTCTTACAATTGGGAACAAGTTGGCAAACGATTCAGTGAAAAATCGAACTTTGAAAACTCCTTGTACGATTTCAACTGCAATTTGTAGCCCCGTTTCAACTTAAATCACAAAATTCACATTGGTATTACATCGGTTTGAGCACTTTTTAAGGTTTATAATGAACGAAGCCGCTAACGGCTAAAAGTATTGGAAGAAATTTAAGCCTTTCAAATTCTAGGATGGAGTATTCTAATGAAAATTTTCCGGCCGTTGATTTCCACGAGCTCGATTAGATGAAATTTTCACAGCGACTGATTCGTGATGGATTTGGATAACTCTGTAAAGGGTAGTTTCCCCTTGGTCAATGAATTCTTGCACGAGAACTCATGCGCGATACCTTAAAGGGAAGCTTTTCATCTCCATTGAACTACGGAAAATGTGAAAAAAGCTTTTTACTTTTTGGGAAATTCGTACACTCACGTTAAAAATATTAATATATACTGAAAATAATTCTTTGGGTCAGTGCTATAAACAAAATAAACAATATTTTTTCTCTTGCCTAACGATTTTCTATCTCAAATTATCAACCGCCGATTTCATCAATTTTGATTTCTTTTCTTCATCCATTTAATTCTTAATTCTTTTTCTACCCAAAAAGCCACTAAATATCTGCTAACATTTCCAGTTGCAAACAGTGAAAATAATTCACATTTGAGTCGTGTGAATCAAGGCGCCGTTCGTATAGTTCATATTCCATTATGGTGCCTTATTTCCCTTCCATCTAAAGAATTGCTTTGTAGCAAAGCTTATTATTTATCCTATTTTTCGCTAATTTAATTTAATCTGGTTTGATTATCTATAACGATACCAGTTTAATTTCATTACTAATTGGATGGAGCCTGCCTATTTATTGCAGCAGAAATGATGGCTTGTGTAAGGAAATCACCACTTCGTGTAGAGGTTTTAATATATATAAATATCATGGAGACTTGTTTCAACTTTGCCCATATTCTCACATGCTTATCATTTAATTGATCCCCTGAAATTGCCGCATGTTTAAGGTCTATCTTTCTTTTCACACAGAGAGATTCGACAACACCATTGGAAAAATATCATTTTTATATCATTAGTGATATTCTGATTGACTGAGTATATCAATTCGATTTGTTCCTTGTTTTCAGTGTGCCTGATATTACGGCGATATGTATGGCAAATATACACGCTTAGAAGACGGTACAATAGTCGGACACTCGGAAACTGGTATTAGTCATTAGTTCAGGGGAAGGCAATGCTGCACCAGGTGCATGACTTGTGACTCCAGTTGTCACTGAAGACATCCTGTTGAAACCAATTGATAACGTTCATTATACTTTAAGACTTTGAGGACATAATGTTGGGTGCACCAGGCTCTCGCAGGTTTACGTTTGCATCGTTTTCAATTATTTTCTTACCATTTTTTCTTTTACTAAAGCTGATTTCACTGCATTTTACTTAATACTGAGGCTACAAATTCTGCGAAACAATTCTTGCAGGAGAAGGAATTAATCGGTGTCGATAACTGTTTGGAATTGAGATTTTGATCGATGGTTTATTTCCAATTATCATTTCGAAATTTAAACCATTGGGGAGTAGGTTTCTATGAAATTGTATTCGACTGTCTTCTCTATAAAAAACTTGAAATTTCATTAAAGCCAGTGCCACGTAGTCAAGCAAATCTTTTGGATAGTCAATAAATCAATCGAAAATAAACATGACATTTGATTGTTCACGACAAAGATTGGCGTATCATCTGTGCAAAATGATTATATTGTCAATCATACCCCACTGATTAATTTTTCCAACTTTAAATGTTTTAAATTAAACTTCCGACTATAATTTGGTTTCGGCTTAATTGTATTTAAGAAAGAGAACGGTAGAAATCTTTGTCAACACAACTCCCTGATAGGGTTTTACTGCCAGAAATCATTTCCAACGGACGTCTCAAAAATAATCTATAAAGTGAAACTCGAAAAATTATTTTTGATTTTATTATCTAATTATTTAAACATCTTCAGCATAAAAAAGACAAAATAATTTCATTTAAAAACTAATAATTAATGTATAATTGTAAACTCTGCATAAAGCAGGATGTTAGCATTTGCAAACTTGTAAAATTCTTCCAAATCGAGTAAATATTTATGATCATTCCCTTTTCAATCATAAGATCATTATGTTTTCCTACCTTGTTATGAAAATGCAATACGTATTATAGTTACAAGGAAGAGGCACATAAAAGACTTACTAAGCAATTTTCGACATTTTTTGTTGTTGTTTTTTTTCTATTGATGAGTGAGAGAAACATGCAGGATAGATACACATATTAACAGCAATTAGTTTAATTTTTTAATTAGGGCCAAATGACTAGGAAAACTTTTCATTACGTATAATACTTATTTTTCAAAACAAGACCGAACAATACAAATATTTTGAATAAATATTTCATATATATTCTTTTCAACTTTATGATAAAATATATTTTTGGAATAAACAACGTGTTCTTGATATTTGAATGATATGCAACTAAATCTTTCAACATTCTACAATGTAATTAACAAAATTTCTAATTATACTCATTGCAATGTAGAATGTTAAGCCGTGACGTGAAATTTTAAATAAAGGGCGAGTTCTTTGGTGAAGCTGTAGTTCTATGTAGTTTAGTTTTCAATTTGGAGTACACAACAAAAATGTGAAATGGAGAACCTTAATTTTTATGCAGGTATAACATGGGTTAGAATAAATGATCACTAAAGATTAGTTTTCCTTTTAATAATTTCGGGGTGTCTACTTATTCCCAGACAATGAAGCCTTCTTTCCGCAACCCACACAAAACGAAGATAATACGTAACTAGAATTTTCAAAATTCAACCGGTTCATCGTAGACGAAAATCTTTCATGATAAATTTTTTACAGAAAGCTTTCCCACATATTAATTCCTTGATAACGGCACACAGAGGCGACCAGCGCGTTCAAGATCCGGTCTTCCTAAATTTTTGAGTAATTTTCTTCGCAGTTAAAGAAATTAAATCACATTCACAACCACATTCCTAACATATTTTTTTTGAACATTGCCTATTCTACCTCATGAACGTTTCGTTGTCTATAATAATAAATAATTAACTGTTTTAATTTTCGTTAACATCTTCAAATCTTGCATGAATTTTAAAATTTTTTACTAGTTTTCCTCATTTTATACTCTGCCTATTGACCTTCACTTGAGAGAGAACAAAAAACTACAATATTTTCAAATTTCAAATCACGGCGAGCTAGTGAAAAATACAGGTAACTGGTAATATTAAAACTTTAACAGAGAAATCACTGTACACAAAATCCAATCTTGAACTTGACAATCATTTCAGAGGATCAACAATATTACAGTTAGATACTGATGCAAATAATTAACAAAAATGTTTGTGTATATAAATCTTTTAACATAGTTATACTTCATATTAATATAAGTAAGAGTTAATTCTGAGATGAATTTGTGCGCCGTCGTAGGGCATGATCAATTAAAACATGCCTGGACGATCTCGTTCCTGGTTATTTTGTTTTTCGAAGAACATAGCATCCTGGAAATAATTTCGAAATTAGAAGTTTTTTTTTTCAAATTTTACATATTTAAAATCAGGCTTCACATGAGAAAATAACGCCCGGTTTCAGGCGATAAACTTAGTTACAAAAATAGTTTACTCACAATCAAGAAACAAGCACCCAAGCAAACTGCCTTCATGCGAACATCCAAATCCAGGGGGAACGAAATGCCGAAAAAATCTGCATCGGTAAACATTTCACGAGCCAGACCAGACCACTGCTTGGAAATTTTACCAATTTGTTCGCCGGTTAAAGAGACCAACTACAATTAAAACTTGAGAAATTGGTCATTTCACTTATAATTTATATCTTACCTTAAACTCAACATCTCCGCATATCGTAAAAGTACAAAACGGTCCTTCTATTCTCAATACAGGATCACCCACATGATTTCGCAAAGTGAATTGTGGATTGCAAATGGTCCACTCTTGTTCGATTGTGCCAATAATATTTCCAGGCGGAGCGGAGACTTCCATAGTTTGGAGACAACATGGGAAGCAACAAGATGAACAAGCTAGTGGTCGATGCATATGCATTACTTGATTCTTATAAATATCCATTACTTTCATTTCAAATGGACGAGCTGGTCCACACATGTTTCGCGTACAACAATCATTGTCTTCGACGGCCCAGTAAACTTTTTGTCCTAAACTATTTTTTATTGTAAATTTGTTGTTCGTCTCAAAGCCTGTTAGAGCTTCGAGAAGTTCAACTTTTTGTTTAACCAAAAGTTGGTCGACAGTCGTAAGGTATTCCAATCCGGGTGGACAATTCGGTACTCCAGCTGGCATATTCATCCAACCATCTGAAATAGGAGTTTGAAGAAAAAGGTCATTATTGTTGCTTTCTTTTGTGTCTAATCTGACACAGGATTCACAAAGTTCACTTGTTGAGAATTTAGGTACATTAGGGGTAAGGTCAGCACAGCGATGGTATTTACCTCATCCCATTACCCCATCGATTGGAAATATTTGATCACAGGATCAAATACTCGAACGTGTGATATCTTCGACCCATCCGTGTAGACGCTTAATCAAACTTTTATATCGATGTCATAAGGTACAGATTGGATTCATGGCTCAATTCCCCCTTAGTACACAGCACTGCCTACAACTTATATTTAAACTTAAGTACCACCTTGGTACAATGAAATTCACAGGACTCCATGCACGAGGAAAAATAGAGGGTTGGCACCGTAGTTACACGAATTGGGATTCCATCAGAGGACCAATGAAAACAATGACGAACAGCTGCAAGCCTATAACGTCGGGATTTCAGAGAAAATAATTTCTCTTACACCTAATGTGAAATTCAGGACACCTCTAAATACAACGTACTTCAAAACATCGCGAAACATGTAACATTTGAATTAAATTCACTGTAAGGTGTGCTCTATCGCAAGATTCGCAACAGGTTAATGAACGAGCCGATGCCGAGCGGTGTGGTGATATTCGTTTGTTATTGCCTTTGAAATACGAACTTTAGAATAGATTGATGTAAGCATTTATCAATAGTTTCTTATTTAAACTTTTCTTTATTTGACTTTATTTATTGTCATGTATGATGCTACTTTATAGCAATAATAATCAATGTAAACAGTTAAACAAAAAACTCTTCTTACTATGGCCATTTCTTTGCTTGTCCAATTCAATTTGAGTTTGGTTGTATTTTATCAATTGCACATAAAAGTACAACCTGGTAAAGATAAGATTAGAAATTTTTTATTCAAACTTAATGATTTAGTTCGCCAACTACATTTGTACAGAGATTGACAAACGGAGTGGTAATGCGTCGTATTGTTGTTTCTTGGGATGTGTGATAGTGAAGATCTCAATGAAGGAGTCTCAGCTTTTTCTTATCCGAGATTTCTTCTCGCCATGGACATTGGGACAACTTTCGCTGTTTGAATCTCTGGCAGTCTTCGGCTCCTACAAGCAATTTTATTCTCTACTCTCAATTCCTTCAACGCCGCTCCCAATGAATACTTATATATTGCATAAGAATCAAAATTGGAAGCAAAGTAAGTTTTGTGATTGTTCCTCGATACAGAATCAATCTAATAGCAACTTCGAGTGCAAGCAAATCTACACATTCCTACGTTTATTCAATTAAGCCGAATCCACCAAATTGAATTAACATTAAAGACCTACACAAATAACGTCCACAGTTGGAGCGCAGAGATCAAATTGTAGCTACTCATAGACTATCTTAACAAACATAACACTATAACAACTTCGGGTTGTTTGTTGGATGTACATATTCGTACCTTAACACATTCTGCCTGCATGTAATACTCGCGCATACAGAAAATACTCTGAAATCTTTCTCGATGATGAAGGAAGATTTCTGCAGATTAGAATCGTGTGTATATAGATAATGCCTTTGTTTGAATTATGCTTAATATAGAATCTTATACTAAGTTGTCAGTTGTATCTGCTCTGAGCCATAGGATTTTTTGGAGGTGTAAAAGAATATTACAAAATATTTAAAGATAAGTTATGGGAATATTTTTTTGAGTATATTTAAACATATTCTGCATATCTTTTAAGAAAAGCAGATCAGGAATTCTTTCGACAAAAAAGAGGGCATTTGTATACATTTTTTATCACATCACCACCAATTGCGACAACATTGAATTACACTTGAAACAATTAATCAGACACTTGTAATGCTGCCCTTTGAAACTTATTTCATTCATGAATTCACCGTGAACTCATATAGCAAACAATATGGTGGAGATAAAATGAAGACGAGAATTCTGAACGAAAGACGTGAGGATGTCTGAAATTGTTTATTTTTTTTTATTTGTTACATGCAATTATTTATATCTATGCAGATACTATGAATGACTACAACTTAACCAGAGAAATTTTAAGGTACCTGTAAGCATGGAAATGACTTAGAATTGACCATCTAGGCCACCCATTTTCAAATCATTCCGGCCAAGAAAAGTTAGTGCTTTCACTGAGAAAACTTACCCTACATAATTTAATACGACAATTCTTATTCTTCTGGACGTCATTATAGTCAAACCCCTGATGTGCGTTTTATTTGAAACACACAGTCAATTTGAACAATAAAAATCAATTTGGGGAAACTTATTGTCGTACATGAAATATCAGTTGTTTTCTTGCGATTATTCAACTTGATATGGGCCTGTGTTGTTGGACTCGATCGGACCTCTAAGATTTAATGTGCGACCATTCGTGTCGCGTTTAATGACGACTAAATAAATTCCTTTAAAAATCCCATCATACGCAAAGTTTAAATTTTCACGTGCATTCTAATAGTAAGTTTTTTGGAGATGCCATCGGCGAAGTCATGAGCCTCGGAGAATAACTCGAGCGGGACATGTATCCTGTCAAAGGGATATATGTAAGATGTTACGATGCAAATGAAAAGTTGTATGCGAAAAAGGACAGCTTATTTTTTTTCGTGCGGATCTTTTGCGTATTTAATAAAGCAAGATTATTTTAAAGGTTCTATAAGGAGAACTTTGAAAGATTTTTTTTTCCGATTGTAAGGTTTTTGTTTTGCGTTTGTAGAACGGAAGCAAACAAAGAAGATTTCGCGTGCGTTCGCAGTTGGCCAGGCATTTACAACAAGAAACTGTTTAAAAGTTTAATTCCTACCAGTAAGCCATGGTTCAAATTTCCAGATAGAAATCGTCATATTGTAAACTTGGCTGTCTGGCAGCACCATGGCCTTCCAGTATATATCAAGCGATTTTTTATCGGCATCAAATAGTTATTTATTGTTACAAAGAAATAATATTAAAATATGAAGAGAAAACTCGGAGTGGTAAACGAAAGGGAATATTTGAAATACACCATAATAACTCACTGGATTATAAAAATAGTAGTGAAGAGATTTTTGCTCGTTGTTGTTCTGATCGTGAGGCGTGTTAGATTCACCTCATTTCAAAATCAAAGGTACACGAGAAGGCAAACTTGTCTGAAATCATACGTAACCTGTGTAAATTACCCGAAAGTACCCAACACAATTTGAAACACCACTTTCGCAAATGCAATTCGAACGCGACATAAACTCATTCGAAACTTGTAAAAGAAAAGAGCATTAACAATATATTTGTGGATGAAAGGCAAGTCGGTGGTCAAAATATATTGAAGTGCTTTAAACATAAATAAATACGCCACCGAATACACTTCCTGTCAAGTATAGACCTTGCTTTTTTGAGACATTTCCCCAAAACCTAATATTTCATTGGTTAATCAAAGGAAATCGGCATTCGAAATTGATTTGAGTTTTTGTTTCGAATTCCCATCAAGGTTTATAGTTTCAAAACAACTTATAATGATAGTAAGAAAGATGTGCTTAAAAACGTTAAAAGCCTTACACTCCATACAGAACGTTAAAAGCATTACACTCCTTACATCCTACTCTATGCTGAGACACGTCTACAACTTAAACACTTAGACAATTTTGAATCAAACAAGATAAGAAATGAACTTATTTACCAGACAACAAAAACATTACCATTTAAAGATTATCTAATGTTGAAACAAACACAATGTATTTTAAACATTTCGAAAACTAAAATGCAAGATGATAGCCTATTATAATATTTATTAAAATCACTACAAATATCCTCGAAAAAATTTTCCGTTGAACAACCGACCGTTACATCAAATATTTTTCATTAAAATTCTTTGTTTGGTTAGAGCCATAAATAATGTAACGTTTTCTACCTAATTCTGTTAGGCAAAATAATCTGCGTTATTTTCTTATTTTAAATAACAATATAAACTGCATTGGTGATCGCAGCTTTCTAAGCAAAATGACATCTAAATGTTTATAAGCCTTTTTCAAGATCAAATAATACCAAGATTATTTAATAATGGTGCGTGAGATAGTCGAGAAAAATAAGCTTGCAACAATATCACATTTTATTTTACATTTTTGAGCACCATATAAAAATAGCCATTTATAAACCAAAACCACAATAATCCGATATTTGATCTTCAAATGATTTGATTGGTCTTGTGAAATTTATACATAGACTTGGCTTGTCTTTACAGCGCACCGTCGCATTAAAGATAACTAACCTGATAATGATAACTTACCGTTTCTCCTCGTCCGTTAAAAACCTTCCATATCCTTTCTTTTTAGGTGATTTATTTAAGTGCAGTGTTTTTCGCAGTTTCTTTCCGCAATATTTCATATGCGACATACGAAAATTAAAGTATCTTACTCTATCACACTTATCACCGATAAATGCCCAAAAAGATTTGATTAAATTTACCGATGGCACTCGATTACTATTACGACTTTCATTATTACTATTATTGCTAGAATCGCCAGCATTTGCTTCATTGTGAAGAGCTTTATCACATCGACGACGATCTACCGTCATTACGTTTAAAACTATCACTGTATTAACAATTACTTAAATTTAAAGACTAGCTTACAATCATACAATGATCGTACACTTTAGCTCTATTTATTAAATGCAATCAGTCAACGGCTAAGCCCATACTAAAACTGAAATGGCACATTTGAAACCAACTGATATTATAGCGATTAGGCATGCAGTACTTCTCCAGTGATCGTCAGCCTCTCAGTGCCTGCTTAATTGAACAATACAAGATAACACATAAATTCATTGGTAAAAGAGTGTTATTGTTGATACGATTCGCTCTCACAGCAAACATTTAACTCTAGAAAGCAATTTTTTTGTTTTGAAATCTGTTTAGCTTCCGAGAAGATTATTAAATTTAAAAATCTTGAATGGACGTTCATTGAAGGGTCTTGGAAAATTCTTTACCACCATGAAATTTTGAAGATCAACAACGAAAAGTTTCGCGTGAAGTTGATCACTCTCATACCTAAATGAGACCATTGTTTACATAAATGCATTTCATATCAATTATTTTCGACACTGCACAACATCATCGTACGAATAAGTTAATTAACGAATTGGACACAGAAAAACACAATCTGCATCGTACACAAGTCCAGGATTGTTTTTCTGTTCTCTCAGAAAACCAATCATGATAAAGACGTCAACTTAACCTATCACCATCAGAAAATAACATTATCATTATTAAATATTGACCCTTTTCAATGGATCGCGCCTGGCGACTTCATCGATAAAAGCAAAATTTAAAAATGTTTTTATAATGATAAAGCCATGGAAGAATACCCCACACCAAAACGTACTCGTGCAGTGTATAAATGACAATAATAAATGTACCGGTATAAATTTTTAAACGCTCAATAAATTGCTGTTTAGATCTAATAAATAGATTAGGGATTATATTAAAAATTACTCGAAAGGTACGTTATCGATTCTGTACTCTGTTTATAATTAACTTTTCGGATCAGTTAAGTAAATAAATTGTCGACCGAAATTCTATCGGAATAATTATCCCAAATAGATCCCACAATGTTCTAGTTTTGCTAGATTTACTAGCTAGATTCGCTAACAAAGAAAACGCTTTCTTTTTTTTAACGAAAAAGACGAATCTACAAAATATCAAAACAGAAAAAATACGCTGATACCAGTGTTCGAAAGTTTTTAATCAAGTTTAAAATAGCTAATAGCATATTGTGTATGCAATGTAAGTAAGTTTTTAAAGAAGGCTACGGATTAAATTAATTACAAATTTTCATTTGGAAGGTTGTGTGACTGTGTATGACAAGCGAGGGATCTCTAAAGAAAGCCTTACATGCCGTAACAAAAATTGATTAAACAAAAAATGCCAATTTCTCATTGTATGACGGCTGTTGATCAAATGATTCTCTTTATTCTTGAAACAAATAAAAGTAAATTAAATACATAAATAAAAAATAAATTAACACTTTCATACCAATTTGATCCAGAATGCCATAAAAATGTAAAGGCCACCGTCAACTTCCGCAAGCCAACGTGCACTCTTTATTTATTTCAATAAATTGCCCGTAGCCCCTTTTGTTCGGTTATATTGTAAAACTGTATCCGGTATACTCCGGTCTAGTAACATAGTTTCCATAAAGTGGAAACTATGTCACAACGATTATATTAAGAATTTATTTTTCTTTGGGTATGACTCTCTGCTTCTTTATGATTAACGACAAGTCGATTCTCAAAGGCTAGACAAATATTTTAAATAAATGGACGCTACAAACTTAATAAAGTCTATATCGTCAGTAAATTTTTTGTTTCTTTTTTTAATTTTCGTTTACCAGGCCATTTCCTGAAAGGCATCATAAAGTGTCAGTAGTGACCATGCCTTTTCTTCGTTTTTTACTGGGGTATCACGCACTGCACGTCTTGCGACCTTGCGGCCAGATAACAGATCTCTAGAACAGGCAGGCAAAGGGCCACCAGTGCTTCCTGAGTTTCACCTGCCAACATCTTTTAATGATTTTTAGCGATGTCGTTAGCATCGCCAGATAAGGACAGATCCTCAACATCAGAACCTTCCAACACATCTTCGTTGGCCGATCAAAATCAATCGACTCGTAATTGTCATCGTCATTCCTCTAAAAATTTTGGCGAAACAAATTGAGCGCTAGTTATTATTTCGCCTCACGAAGCCGACCGCAAGATCAAAAATATCAGATTAAGTTTGCAGTAGGTAATTTTGAAAATTGTCGACGACGAACACTTCCGACTAACTGCTTATAAACAAAAGCGAATAAAATCGCACAGCTTGTATTTAAACACAAATACCATAAGCAAATGAGCAAATGAAATAAACTGCATAAACTGTTGGGAGAAATTTATTTTTCTGTAAGTAAGTGGAAATATGGTAACATCACTTTAAAAGCGATTACTTTTTGCGAGCTTATGATAGGAACAGTTACTTTTATTTTATTTTCTTTAAGTAAAATCGACTATTTTGAACCTATGCCCTTCCTTTCTTATTTACTTTCCTTGTTTTCGATTTTTACTAACTATCATTGGTCTTTTGTCTCAAAGTTATGCAAATTCATAGAATATTGAAAAAAAAAAGTTTGACTTCAATCATTAAATCGAGTTTTGCGCTGTTATATCTTTGCTGTTGCCTTATTTCCTATATTGTTGCAGTATTTCGAAAACGTTTATTATTAAAATTTAAAAAAGTGTTAAGCTCAATAGAGTGCTAATGACTACGGAACATTTGTAATATATTTGTCATAAATTGATTTTTTTAAGCTAGCTTAGAATAAAGATCGACTAGCTCATTGAATTTTTAAAGACTATTATTTACACCTCAGTGGAGACTCAGTTATGAAAATATTAGAAGCGATTTCGTGTAATGCAAGTTGTTTTTCTATAATGAATTCTTAATAAAATGAAAAGTACGAAAATTGGATCATTTACGTCTGGAAATGATGAGATTAAAACATATGTGTACACCTTTTAAAGGTGCGTGTTTGCGCCATTATTCTTTTCGAATTATATAATCTTTGTGAAAAGTATTACTTATCATAACATCCTAGCCCACGAATAATTCACTTAGGTTTATGTTTCACTGCTTTACTGAAAAATAGTGCATTGTTACTTATTAGTTTTCTTCGGTGTCCAGTATTGAACTTTGCTGGCGATGCTGTATAGGCCAGCGTTGATCGTTAGTTTCTCGCGTACTAATTATTTTTTATGCATGGTTTATTCAGTCGCTCTACAAATGTCCAGGACTCCGTTACTTGGTCTGCTATAACCATTTATATAACGCTTTGAGCTATATAACGCTTTGAGACCAGGCTCACACACTTTGAAAGAATAAATGCTAATATTTAATCTTAAATGCCACGAGCTTGGCACGTATCATCCGTTATAGTGCCTACTCTTTCAATATGTTAACCCAGAAGGATTTTACCTCCTCACCATATTACTAGGGTTTTGAGGCCATTTGTCTTCCCCAGGTATATGTTTACTGCACTTTTTATAAGTGTAAAACTAAATAGCTCGGATCATTCTTTTTTTTCCTAGTCGGGTCTATCTCCTTGCAGACGGTTTAGCCTAACAGGTGGCACATTTTTCTTGTAATTTTATGCATATTTATTTTATGCAAGTAGTCACTTTCAATAAATAATATTTATAAAAATATACATATTTTATGGATATATAGCGAATTTTCACCAAATTAATGCTAAACGTACCTTGGCCTGCACCCGGTTGAGTAACAATTGGTTGGCCTGGTGGTCCTTGGTAACCTGGTGGAGCATATGGTCCAGTGGGAGGATAGTGCCCGGGAACTTGGCCTGGAGCGTATTGCCCACTTGGAGCGCCAGGCGGTGGATATTGACCACCTTGCCCCGGTTGGTACTGCCCTGGTTGGTATTGCCCAGGAACGGGTGGATATGATGGCGCAGGCTGATATCCACCTGGAGGAACGAATCCCTGCAAAAATGGAATAAAAAGATTTCATGAAAATGTCACTATGTGAATAAACTCTAAAGCATTTTTGAATAAAATCGCGCACGAATGTGAAGATTTTTGAATTTTTCCAAAAATTCTCTACGTTTTCGTTTCGAAATTTCGTAGAGCTGCTTAAAAACCATGGTCAACAATTCTCACTAATTTGTTAACAAAAAATGGATTACAAAAGAAATGTTCAAGTGAATGCTGTACAAAACAGTCATAGAGCGTCTTTATGGGATACATAATCACAGGAGACGGAATTGAAGGCGAAACAGCTGTAGGACAGAAAATGATTCCCCTCGTTAAAAGAATTCATCCTAATTCATTCGATAAAGGCTTTAATAGAGAATTTTATACCGTCTTGCTTTTATTTTGAAGGCGAAAGAGCTGTATGAGAAGGAAGGAGATTTTTCAATCAAAATCAAAAAACTGTCGCCATTGCAAACTTCATTCAGATATTTAATCAAAATACTATTTAAACAATTTTCATCGAGTTTTCGTTCGAAAGAATGCCGTTTTGACTCGTAGATACGATTTAAAACAACTTTTCGTAGGTATCGTATACAGTGATGTAAATAATCAGATAAATATTATTCACTTTTCGAAAAATTTTCCCAACAAGAAAAATGATTCGCTTTTTTATTAAAAAGAATTTATCCTGATTCAGTCGATAAAGGCTTTAATAGAGAATGGTATGCCGTTTTGGTTTTATTTTCTCCAACAATCCAGACAGCGGCTTCTTTTCTTTTTTGATTGCCACCAGCAATGTAGCAGAAAATTTTGAATATTTTATTAGGTATAGGATATTAATTATATATAGTATATTGTTTAAGGTTCTGTTAAATTTTTGGAAGTATTTAAAAGCATATGGATGTTGGACAGCGACAGTTCCACAATATGTATATTAAGTACAAGTCGCATATGTATGAAACGAACAATTTACTTGAAATTTCAACTGAATTTTCGAGTAGTTCTCACTGAAATAATACATCGTTTTTTGCAGATACGTTACTCAATAATCTCAGTTTATGAATAAAAACCTTTATGATTTGGAGCCAAAACAACTATATCAACTTTTTTTAAATTTAATTGTTTTTATAGTGTAGAACAGTTTTTACCCAATTTTCATGACTTGCTAAATTTTCAGGGACCATAGTTGGAGTAATCAGCGCAAAAACTAAAACAAGAATTTGTTCACAAACACTAACAATACAGAGGCGAGCCAGGCTAGTGAGGCATTACATACTACATGTGTTCAACGCGATTTCGTACATCTAAAGCCCAAAAAATAATTAGTTTAAGTTGTGAGTCTATGTATGTGTGAGTACAATCGTTACATTGAAATAACAGCGTAACGAATACTCACCCTATTTTTTAATTACGATAACAAGTTTGAAAGAATTATAGTCCACGGGTAATAGAAAAAAACCCAAATTGTTCGGCAATCGATTACTGCGTTACCTACCATTTTATTGAAAATGCCTTATCATATCACAAATACTGCAGTCTGCGTCACAAATGAGATTATCTCTATTTCAGCTCCTACCAATGATGTATCCGTTAATTAAAATTATATTACTTACCGGTTGTGGGGCTCCATATCCACCGGGCTGTTGGTCGATTGGGGGAGCATTTGGATTCGGATATCCTGCACCAAACGGCTGTGCATATGGATTGTAGCCACCCTGGCCCAAATTATTCATAGGCATGGACATCGTTTAATCCTGAAAAGTCCAAAACAAATTCATGCACTAGTCATTCACAATTCCCAGTAGTTTAGTTCACATAAGATAAAGATTTCAGAAGACATACGTAATTAAGGTGAAATATTTAAGGCGTGACTCAAGAAATCCAACACGGAATCTCAATTATGAATACATGATAACAATACACATTATTCATTAAATAATCGCTGAAGCAAAAAAATCGTCCGACTATGCATTTCTCTACCGAATACGAAAAATGCCTCCATACAAAGTTTTACTTTTCCCCATTTGATAACCACATACTAACCGAATTTTCTAATATTAACTTGATGACGAAAGATTCCTGCCCTTCGTTTTCAATGTCCCGGACGGCTTCAGAATTTACCGCCACTGTTATGTTTACTGAGCTTATACGCAAAAGCACTAGTCCTACTACCGGTGTTCACTTTGCATCTAAGAAAAATACCTTATTCCACGAAACCCGTTCTAGTTGCAGTTTTTCTCTAGTTACTATCGCAGCGTAACTACCCCACCCGCACGACCGCACGGCCCACTTTGCTGACTTTAGCTGATTTTGACAGAATTCAAACGCTAAAGCGTCAGTCAAGTACTCAAGGTTGCGATTTCAGACAAAAACCGATCATGATTATGGACAAATGCGAAGAGATGAGCTGAGAATTGACATGATATTGCAATTGACACAGCAGCATGCCACAGGCTCTGGATATTAAATGGTATGAGGCTTTGCTCAAGTTGCCTATTTCATCAACCCAATACACCATGTTGTCTGTTAGTGTCTACTTTAAATAGTTCGTGAAAATCAATGAATGTAGTCAATTTTAATCTTGTCAATATTCTAATCTAATTTCAACATTATTTTTCAGATATATATCTGAGAAAGGCTGATTTCATGTACTTATTATGTAGTTTCGAGAAAGAATTTGGTAGGTAGGAAGGAGTGCCACATTATGGCTTCGGAGGGTAGTTAGGACAATGATGTGTTCAATATCTTGGTGTTCATTTCGCTCAGTATCTACACAATAATGAACATGTGAAAATCATGCTCGGTAAAGCACAGAAAGTGGTCGTATCCCTTCGAGAACTCACTTATTCCTTTATGATATCAATTTGAATATTTTTACTATTTTTGATTATATATATGATTATATATATTATATATATATGTATACATTTGGAGAGCCACGTGGACCATTAATTTGCCCGTAAATTTAGATCAAACGACAAACAATTTCCATTGTTGATCAAATAATACTTTTTTTTTATTAATAATTTGTTCGTCAATTTGTCTCCCCTTTATAACAGGCGCGTTTGGTTACTTATGTTGCTGAACTCATGGTACGACACTCGAATATTCGAAGTAACATTTTTGAAAGCCCCACGCTATTAAGTGAACGTTTATCTTGGATTTCGAGAAAAGAATTCCATCTTATTTGCTGTATTGTATTCAAATTAAAATATATCCTCTGGATAATTTTTTGTTATAAATGTATTTACATTCTATTAAAAAATGAGCTTTTTATCGCGTCACCGATATGATTGTATTAAAATGATAACTTCAATATGTACGCCAAAGTGTCAATAATTTCGTCAGTTCCTTATTAGTTGCCTGTTTATATTTACCCTCCAAAGCTTATAAAGTCCTGAAAAATTAGCATTATTTGGTGTGCCCCAAATTATGAACAAACGTACAATAAGAAAGCATGATGCCATCAAAAGAAGTTTGATTTCAACTTGTGCCTCATCCGGGAATGTAACGCTGTACCGATGAAGATGCAGCAAGTTTTCCCTCACGTAACCTCCCCATAATTTTGTTATTGTTCCAACATTCATACCATCAACTGAAAATACCTTAGAATTTAATTAAGTGCGTAGCAATCATCAAAGTTCAACTGAAAATAAATTTAAGTAAAAATTAAATTCATATTTCCCTACCTGATATTCAATCACTGGGTACGCACACAATTTTAAAAAACAAGGACCCTTTATTCGAAAAAGTATTTCCTTGTGACTATTCAAAACAGTTAACATTGTTCGAAACGAACTCCAGTCTTGTATTATTTGTCCCAAACAAAACTCCTGGGGTGTGTAGACGTACACTGATTTACTAAAGAATGAGAAATTCCCAAATATACCCAGAATCTTCTCTTCATTTAAGTTAGAAATTTCGACATTTAACGTTCGACAGCAAAAGCCCCATAGTCTACCATAACTCCTCTCTTCCACTGTAAATACATTTTGCATTCCAGACGTCCGAACTTTAAAGGCTTTTTGAGCTTTCAACCGTCGTATGTCGTGCTCTTCTTCGATAAAAACACCTTTTGCTGATGATAAATTCTGTAGACCAAGCAGATTGGCACTGAACTCTTCGGAGGCCATATTTTTGCAAAATATTGGTATTTTTTCTAAAAATTTAATTTATTTACTTAGCGCGATCCCTGTCACATATGATTTGATAATTCCTTAAAAAAATCCTAAGCCATTATGACGTCTAATAGGATAAAAATAGTCAAATTTCTAGCATTGCAATTCACTTTTGAACAAAAAAGGGTTAGTAAAAGTAGTAGAAATAGTAGTAGTAAAAGTAGTAGCTGTAATAGTGGTAGCTGTAGAGGAATTAGCAATAAAATACTGGAATTGTATAAAAATACGGTTTTTATTTAAGTATCGATTCCATTCTAGTCTCCGTGAATAATTAGTGAGTGTCCATGAATTGCAGTTCCGATAACAACAATATTGAATTTGGTAAAGGACGAGGCTGTGGTGATAAGACTGTTAAAGTCTGCCGTTCACAATCAACGTGCGTCCTAAAGTCGAGATTAAGTATTATTCGTACAAATCAAAGAGAAAATAAAATGTTAACTTACACGCAAATAAAGCCGGCTACGTTCGTTTGTATGACATCATCATCAATTGATTCAGCGAAACTAACGGCTAAAATATGATGTAGTAAGTTTGGACCAGGTTGTACAACGACGAGTTTAGTCATATTGTCTTCGGCCTACACAAATTTTAAAATAAATGTCAATAGTGGCAAAAAATGAATTAGATTCTCTTTAACGCATTTTTTCATACAAATGCAACTGTTTACGACAAAATAAATGATTATAAAAGTAGTCACACATCGGGACGTTCTGTGAAAGTTACTAGACCCATATTGATTGACAAAATCCATTCTCTGGATTTGAATGGCAAACGTTAAAAGTTTTTCGATATCTTTGAAACCTTGAACTAAGTGCAAGCTACGGCGTTCTCAATTGTATGCGGGAAATCAAGTGTGGTCAGTCAGACCCATTGCTTCCTCTCAACGGTAAAACAACCCAATGATGTGGTCACCTCTGAGGTTGTTTTGGATCGTTTCCGCTTTAAAGAAAAATACGGTCATTAACCATTAACTTCTTGACCAGAAGTTTCTTTCTGCTTTTTTTCTATGAAGCAATACTTATTGTACATGTAGGAACATTTACAAACGATTCATATATGTCACCAAGACTAAAGCTTTTCAAAGGCATATGTAGCAAGACATATTTAATTTTAAAAAAAATAATTTGTTGCATCTAGGAAGCTCAAAGAATCGATTTTTCATCGCATTACCTAAGTCCTGTTTTGTAGTTACATATCCAGAATTCAGAAGAAAAGAAAAATGAATGATAGCTTCTACCGCTCGACAAAAATTTGTTTGATTTGTTTTATGATTTGTTCTAGAAGATTGTTATCAAGTTATTATAATTATAAAAAGATTCTTGCCTTCATTCCCAATGGCATGCACGAGTCAGGTAACGCAGGAGCGCCAATTTTATATATTTTCAACTCCGACCATTTCACATCGAATGAATGAGGATAAAGTGGTGACCGTTGTCCATAAAAATATTCTTTTATCCGCAAATCACGTGATTCTGCTCGCACAGCCCCAGACCTTTCGACGACCTTATAAGAAAAAATTATTTAAAATAAGTTAAATGTGAACTGTCCAAGTTTTAATCTCAACTTACACCTCCACTTTTTGGCAAAAGGACGACTTTAACAAATGAGGGAATATCTCGAAGTAATTCGTTATATAATCTTTCCTGATCTAAAACAAAAATCGCGCCCACTTCAAATGCTTGTGCGGCATGCAAAAGATGTTTATATCCTGAGCCTTTTACCCAACCACAAGTATTGATTATCATTCCGGATGCCTTAGCTATACTCAAAACAGTTGAAGGAATCTCTTTAAAGATTTTATACACTTAACAACATTGAAACAATACTTTTTTTATTTGCTTGCAGGGCTTCCAACGTAACTTCCGCCAACTTTGATATTATAATCTTATACAGTGCATCATTGCTTGAAGGGGACTTGTGACCTAAATGATATGCAAGGGGGGCTTGTTGTGAAAATCCTTCTTCAAGACTTGCAGGTCGTTCAACTAATATCGCTGCTATTGATCCTGGAATTCCTATACTACCTTGTCCAACGTCCAAATCAACAAACATAGGTCTGCGGCCAACACGTACTGCATAGTTGAGAAATATACGGCACAAGGTACTTTTGCCAACGTCCGTCGGACCTACAACCATGACGATTGGTCCTTGTGTGTTTTTTTCTTCTGCTAGTTCACGCATTTGCTCAAGAGCCGCATGACAATTTATATATTGAACTTGTGGCGTTTCCTTGGCCACATACGAAACGTCGGTTTTGCCTTTTACTTCGATTACACAGCCGTGGTATGTGAATATGGCCACTTTGGCTCCAGTAATAAATTCATAAGCTTTTCCTTTTACTAACTCTGTTCCAAACAATTCTGCAAAGCCAGATTTGAGCTGTTCGAAAGGGTCTTAAAAGATTTTGTTCTTCATTAACATTGAACGTTACCTCGACTATAACCTTCTCTCCTTTCGCTTCGATTTCAAAACGAAGTTCAGAATCTGGTTCGAGATTATATTCGACAACATTATCGGTTTTATTATCTTCACTCATTTTAAACGTTTAGAATCAACACTGTTTATGCGAAAATTTTAAATCCACTTGCAAAGCCATACAGAACACAGCCAACCACCAATTGATATTTTGCAAATGTTGACAAATGAATCACTGGGTTACCGTGCATAACATATTCAGTCGCTACATTTTGCGTTCTGTTTTACTCAACCCTTGTGCTGAATAGTATACAAAGTCAGCTGTTCAAACAACTGTCAACAAAACATATCTAGTTGTCACTTTTAGCGTAAATACTGTCATTGTCGGCTTAATAGTTGGTTCCTTTTCAAGTAAACAATACCGGATTTTTAAAAGATGAGCAGCATCTACATCCAGGAGCCTCCAACATCGGGGAAGGTTAGTAACTTCCATGAATCATTTATGGTATAATATCAATAGAACAGCAATTGATTGCGTCTCAGGGAAAGCTATGATCGACGACGTAAGAATACTCTATTTTTTGTTTGTTAGGAAATGCATATATAACTACAAATTGATAGTTAGTAGAACATCGGGAAATTTGTTCAAAGTCGATGCAGTTAATATGGAATTTATGTCTTTGGCGTGGGGCCACCGTGCCACTTGCACTAAGTATCGACGGGTTATTATGTCAAGCGTGATTATGATTAAACTAATTGGCCCCAGCCTCACACCTTGCTACATACCCAACCGCCACAAAGGCCTAGCGAGCCATCGCCCTTCACTTAGATTACGCTAAAAAGAACCTCATAGAATAGTCCTTCTCAACCAAAATGCGCAAAGTGCGAAGTATTATGCTTCCGAATCGGATCTGGGTGAAGGCCACCAACGTACCTCGAATAAGTTTGTTTTAAGGTTTACCAGATCAAAGGAAAATCTATATAAAAGCAAAGGATAAATTTAGAAGAAAAATATAGCCAAATTCTACGTCAAGAGCCGGTCTCCACCATATTTATAGGATAAATGTTTAACCATCTGTCGCCGTCAAACATTACATATAACCATGAAACGTACAAAAGTCTTAAAAAATACTTTTATTATCTATCTTATAATTACATCAACACGTGTATTTAAAAGTAACCATTTTGTCTCATCGATCAATGTTGGACGAGTAGTATCCCAAGTTTATGAACAAAATGGAATCACTTATGTAGCAAATGTTTATTTTGGTGGCAGTCAGGTGCTGAACAAAATCAAGTCGTTGTTCTAATATCGCATCAAATCATATGCCATTGTATCCATGAAGCATTAGCATTTCGCTGTCGTCAAAAAGCTCGAATTTTCCCTTTGCCGTATTGGTAATACGGCGGAATATCCGAGGAGACTCTCCTTTATTAAGGTAACCGTGGTACTGGACCCTATAAGAGTTGATACTCTTTTTCATACTGCTCCATCTGTGGCATTGGCAAACGTGCTTACAATATTAACCAACGTTTGACGGTTCTAACTCGATTTATTCTTAATCAAAAATAATTAATCAAGAAAAAATTTGGATTTTAAAAAGTCATTATCAATTCTAAGCAAGATTCATTCCCTTTCATCAGGTTCTACTTAAAACGAGCGTTGGTGATATCGACATTGAGCTGTGGGCAAGGGAATGTCCGAAAGCATGTCGAAATTTTATTCAGCTTTGCATGGAAGGATACTACAATGGAACTATCTTCCACCGTGTTGTGAAAGGGTTTATCGCACAAGGTATCAAAATGTTTGCGCAGTAAAACATTATTTCATTACTTTATTCTTTTTATTTTCTTTTATGTTTGCTCACCAGGAGGTGACCCAAATGGTGACGGATCTGGAGGAGAATCAATTTATGGCGAACCATTCAAAGATGAATTCCATTCGCGATTAAGATTTACAAGACGTGGATTGCTTGCAATGGCAAACTCCGATAAAGATGATAATGGATCTCAATTTTTCTTCACCATGGGTTCCACTCCGGAATTGCAAAACAAACATACCCTTTTTGGTAAAGTGACAGGTGATACACTGTTTAATATGCTCAAGTTGGAGGACGGCTTAGTCGACCATAATGAACGGCCACTTTATCCTCAAAAGATAATAAAAGCGGAAATTTTAAACAATCCTTTCCCTGATATTGTGCCACGAGTGCTGAAAAAAGAAGAGAAAAAGGAAAAAAAGAAAGTAAAGGAGAAAGGTGTCAAGTAAGTATTTGCGTTTAAATTCGTGGTGAATATGCACAACGATATCATTTCATTTATTCTTCTCCTAGAAACTTTGGTTTGTTATCATTTGGCGAAGAAGCTGAAGAAGATGAAGTTGAGACGAAAGATTTTGTGGAAAAAAATTCTGGAAAGAGCAAATCGACTCACGACGTACTTGATGACCCTAAACTCAGCAAAGAGACCATTTCTTTAGGCAAATCTAAAGGTTTGATATCTCGAAAGGTAGATTACGAAAACTTAATTTGTACTTTAAGAGGAATCCGATATTGAGGAGTATGATCGCCCGTCGGAAGGTGAGGAAGACGTTCAAGTTAAAGCAAATCGAATCAAGGAGAAACTAAGCGGGAAAAAGATGTCTAAAGACAGTGTCAAGAAGAGGGGCGAGAAAAAAGATGAATCCGACGATGAAGATTATTTGAAAACATTGGAAGATGAAAAGCGCGAAGAGCGTCAGAAAAAGGCGTAAGTTAAATAATCTTTCTGCAAAACTTGAAATAAATCAATCTCGCAAACATATTTCATTTTGGAAAGGTTAAAGTAAATAATCATTTGATTCACAGCGAGGAAATTCGTCAAGAGATTGTCTCACTGAAAAAGCAATACAAAAAAGAAAAGAAAGAAAAAGATGATCTTATCGATAAACAATTGGAGAGTGAAGCAAGCAAAGAAGTGCCGAATGAACTTAAAGAATATATGGAAGAAAAGGACAAGTATTCCCATTTGAAAACATCTTTGCAAAAGAAAGGGGCATCGAGGTAGAGTCGTTTTTTTTTTGTAAACGTTTTAATGTTTTGTCAATTGCAGAGAAGAATTCACCCTTAAACTGCTGTCCAAGTTTCGAAATAAGCTTGATACAATTAAAGAAAAGGTGACAGATGTAACCAGCGATAAAGAAGATGATGATAAAGCCATTGAAGAGGACATTCAAAGTGATACGTGGCTGTGTCACAAACTTAATTTTGAAGATACCCGAGTTGTGCTTGCTAAAGATGCTTCGACCAAATCAGATGATTGGTATGATGTATACGATCCACGAAATCCGCTAAATAAAAGGAAACGTGGTGATTTAAATCCGAATGAAAAGGAAGTGAAAAAAAGTAAGACGCGTTAATCAAGTAAGAGCAGAGTTTATGCGCGTTGAAAAAGAGAAACATCAAAGTGGAAAGAATCAAGTTAAATTAATAAAATTATGTGTTATACTGTAAACTATATCACGCTTCATCTGAAGTTTATGTATTAAATCCTAGATCAAGGGACGACCTCTAATTGCTCATATGATTATTTATTTGGATTACAAAGGTTTGCGTTTGACCGTTCTTCGTCGAGGAAAATGTAAATTATTTTGAGCGTATAAAGCAAGCATTTTTTTCTCTCATTTTAAAGCTTCAAGAAAAGAAACAAAAAGCCTAAAAACACGGAAAATTTGTTAACGATAAAAACGCAGAGTTATGAGACGATCTGCAAATACTACTAGCTACTCAGTAGAGAAAGATATTTGAAAATCCTGTCAGGAATGTTGCATATCTGACACGAAATCACCAAATTACAAAGAAACGCCAAACTCATGGTTTGCACTATTTGCAGCATCGTCACTATAAGCATGAGGAAGTGATGTATTATACGAACTTTGAAGCATTACAAATGCACTGCAATAAATACACATCCGCTTCAAACGTGTCCCTCAAAATATAACACATTCTTGAAGCACTCTGACCATAGAGAACTGACAAAATGTTCCAAGCCAAAAATGCATAACATGCCATTTACCGGCCATCAGAGGTTCATTTTTAATAACAGAAGAAAATTAAAGGGGACTTGTAAGACTTTCCTTCTAACTAGCTAAAAATGGTCCGTCCGAACTTTTTGAATTCCAATTGAAATAGAAAATATTCGTTGATCAACAACTTAGCTACTTTTGTGCTGGTATTGATGCGATTCTTTACAAACAGACGTCACTCTTTTTACTGAAAGTCGAACGTGTCACCACAGGGTAATAAAAATCTAGCTTTTCTTTTAAAATATTTTATTCGGCAAAAATAGTTATTTTACAAATACCACATTACTAGCCTGCGATTCGAAGAAATAAAAAATGATACAGACGACACTGTAACAGCTCTAACGCGCACGACTGAAGACAAGATGATCACCGACGTAATTACTAGCTCGCGTTGCTTCGTTTGCAATTCAAAAATATTAGCAAAATATCAAGCTTGGATCTTGAACTTCTGGTTAGTGTTTAAGTGGAAATTATGGAAGTTGTAATGTTTTTGATGTTTTGGTGTGATAGAAAACGTTAAAGGATACCTACTTGTAAACTTCTGTTTTGACAGTGAACTTCTTCAAAATACATTCTAGATTGTAAAGATTGATCTACATTTTTTTTATTTATCAAATTTATTTGTTTTATTTATAAGAGCGTTGTAGGTGGGTTTAATTGGAATGATTAGGCCGCGGGTGTTAGTGTCAATTAAAACAAATATTAGTTACTTTTGAGTATCAAAACGAAGTTGTTATTTGAAAACATATTAAAACGATGTTTACAAAAAAAAAAAACCTAAGTTAAATTGAACGCACTGTTTAGTTGTTCTTCTGGAAATACTTCTTTTTCTCTTCGGGATTTGGAACAATCTGAAAAAAATTGGCTTTACCATTGTTCGTCTGTTCGCCTAGAACTTTCAGAACTTACCGTGTCACTGCCCGGTTTCCAGCCTGCTGGGCAGACTTCGCCATGTGTATCAGTATATTGGAATGCTTGTACTAAACGTAATGTTTCGTCCACAGACCGGCCAACGGGCAAATCGTTCATTGTAATTTGCCGTAAAATCCCACGTTGATCAATAATAAATAATCCTCTTAATGTATGACCCAAATCATCTAAATACACGCCATAATCCTTTGCAATCTTGTGGCTTAAATCGCTCAGCAAAGGTATCTTGATTTTGCCCAGACCTCCTTCCTTGCGTGGCGTGTTGATCCAAGCTAAATGTGTGAAGTGTGAGTCGACGCTGCAGGCAATGACTTCAGTATTAATTTTTTTAAACTCCTCTATTCTATCGGAGAAGGCTAGGATTTCTGTTGGACAGACAAATGTGCTGAAATGAGAAATGTTTTATTTTACGCTTCGCCTGCGCGTTTCGTCGGTCATGACTTACAAATCGAGCGGATAGAAAAAGAACACCACATATTTGCCACGATAATCGGATAATTGTAGTTGAGTGAACTCGCCGTTTATGACGGCAGTGCCTTCGAAATGTGGAGCAGGGTTTGAAACTAAGGAAACAATAATTTTGTAAGCAGGAAATTTATATGGTGTTATTACAAACTTACTGACTGCCTTTGTGTACTGTAGCCGATGCTCTCCTTTTGAGTTGCCAGCCGGATATACCGATCCACCAGCATATGAATAACATGAATCATCGTCACTAGTCGTGCGTGTTTTTGGAAGCTGTAGAATTGTCATGAAAATTCCAATGCCAATGTAAAGTAGAAGCTTTTTAACGGCCAACATATTTCTAATGCTAAAACAATTGTATTTCACTTTGTATCAATTTTTATATCGCTTTCATAAAAAAAATATGGGTAGGTAGCAATGAAACACTTATAAGCTTTTGATCATTTCTTAAATTCTTTTAATTTTTAAATTGTTCTTTCGTAGCAGGCCGAAGACTACACCGAGTGCCAAGCCCCCAGCAAAAGTGACAAAAGGAACGGAGCGTAAAAGTTAACATGCATCTAAAAAGACCGAATGCATTTGACTGAAAACAAATGGTTCATCCAAGAAATCAGGAATCGAGAGCATTCGGGCCTGATAACAGTTATTAACAAACGTGCGAACGGTCTTTCCGGCGAAAGTTTATGCTATCACTGCACGACCCAGCATAGAGGGAGAATAGAACGGCAAAATGTTGTTTGGTTCTAGATTGTATTAATCCACCAATCTACTCGGTGCTGTGGGACGCAGAAGCTGAGTCAATAAGCAGGCGGATCAACTACTCATAGTTTAAGAACCTTCTAGCGAAACTGCTGAAGAAGACATCCAAGAGTTTTTCGCAGAACTCGAACTTCCTTGTCGAAAAGGAACCGGAACGCTTGAAGTCAAAGCAGATCATTGGTTCACATAGTCGATAGTTGGTGAAAACGAGAATATTGGGAAATTTATTCAAAATCAAACACCGGCAAGATGACGCACATTAATTCAATAACGAAGCGAACTGGGAGTCGCAGAAGTTTTGTATTAAATTAGTGACTGTCCGGATGAGGGGCTTATACCTAATAACTTGGATTAAGTAAATTGTTATTACCATAATCAGTGTATGGTGTGACGTAGGAACGATGTTTCGGCTACATATTCAAGCAATTCCCAGCGTACGAGTTGCCTAGGTAAATAGGAAATAAGTCTGTATCCTATATTACAAAAATTGTACATACTCTAATTGTTTCCTCCCCTTTTTTGGACGCTCTATGAACTACACTCAAACCTTTATGTTAACTTTAAGCCTTCATTTTATTTGCAATTGAGCGATTCGGCTATTGGATCATAATTGGAGTTTAGTTCATTTGAATATGGGTGTAATTCATTTGATGAATTGATAATTTGTACACATTTTTTACCCTTTTTAGTCTTGAAAAAGACTAAAAACTTCCGATAGAAACTGTTCGAATCGCTATAAATTTTAATATGAAAAGTTGTATTTTGAAGTTTTAATTCATCTAAAATCATCGAAGCAACGACCAAAACAGGATATATGCATTGGTTGCTGTGAATATCCTGTTCAAGACATTCGACTCAAAAGAGTCACTTGATTTAAACTAATGAAACGCCCGTTTAACAATTTTGGTACTCGGAAAGAAAGATCAGGCATAATCCCTAAAATAATTCATTGATTCCTCCCCGGTAGGATTACAGAAATATGAATGTTAAATACCTTTTTAAATTGCTTACTGAAGGTTATGCTTTTGCCGGCCGAAAGGAACGCATTTAAAGATTTATAGCCACGCAACCAGAAATGCACTAAAAACTATCGATGATAATTACTTTAGATAAGCGTTTATCAAATTTGAAAAGCCGCCACGTACCGAGATTCACGACAAATGCAGTTGATAACACAAGCGAAGAGCATACGAATTGAAAAACAGCGCTCAAGACAATTGACTAGAGGCGGCGACACGACCCACAAAAAAAGACGGCGAAATAACTGTCAGAAAGATTGTGGGAAAGATTGGCAGTTGCCAGTAAGTTCGCCTACTCGTATATGTGGGTGAATTCATCAGCTTGAATCCACACAATGAATTCAAACGGAGAATTAAGTTCCATTTTCGTCGATTCATATTTAATTTGCGGATTATGAAATATTTCTCGGTATTGTAGATCTCTTCAAGTCCTCCCTTTTAACATTTTTCATTGTTAATTTATCCGGATGTTGTACTGTTTTTTTTGTGTCATTAGAAGCCGCGTTAAAGTCATGGAAAGTAGCGACTGACGGGAATAGGGACAAAATAATAGTTGATACTGATACTGTTGATAATAATAGTTGATTGATAGTTGATACTTAATACGTACGTGAAAGTACTTACCACCCCGGCTTATACATTTACTCCGAAAGTACAGTGCATGCACAGAGCATGGAATACAAGACAAGGCTACGAAAGTCTAAACAGCAGACGAAGTCAAAATCTAAAAAAAAAACACTCTGGTTCGAAATTTTATTCCCTAATTCAATTTTGTGCATTCCTAATGTCTTTATTGTTTATATTTTTTACCCAAATGCATAGAAATATTGTTATATATTTACAATGGGTCGCAGAACTACATTTTAGTCATCAATTTTCATCATTATTAATTAAGCCTGACATCATTTTCAAAATGGTGAGATTCACCATTTTGACAACAATAAAGGCACACACAACAAAAAAAGACTATTAATTAAGCCAGACAACAGTCCAATATATCATTCAAAGGCTTTGATTGAAAAGAAAACAGCTGGAAAACAAGATTAAAAATACACCATACTAAATCTCTAATGGTTCTCATGAACGATATGTTAGGTAAACAAAAGAAACAACTAAGCATTCGGCAGCTAACTTATAGATTTAGAATATTTCTATGAATTTTTCAAGACTGTATTCTTTATAACATCTATTGTATGCTCAGTAACCATTGGGCGAGCGGAAGTGACAAGATGTCTCAGCGTAAACAAAAATAAAGAGAAATTAGGCGAGAATTTCGATTCTACCAAAATGGCGGCCCTAAACATAGGTTAGGAATTGTAAAGTTCTAGCGCATTTGGAACCACCTGGCATAATAACTTAAGTTATATTTTTGAGAATTTAAAGGCTTTTATTGATTTAAACTTTGTTTAAGTCAGTAAATGTGAATTTTAACAGCCTTTTCTCGTAGAATATTCGCTATCACAGTCGCATATTTTATCTCTTCGCATTAGAAAACATTTATATACTTCAAGAAAGGCTTTTATGAGTTAAAAATGGCTCTTATTTTTTTTTTAGAAATATAAAATCAAACGCAGACGGAAATAATAATATAGCATGCAAGCCAAAAACTGTAATTTTTTAATGTTTAACATTTTGTCCGGAGTAAAGGAGGTTCTGGATCATGTCATGTGTAATGTGTTCTTATGCAGTACACATGACTTTCATTGCATCTTGATGAAAATTCTGCATCAACGAGTTTATAGGTGTCACTGCACTTTTGAAGTGAACTTTTGGCATCTTATTATAATTCCATTCAGTAACCAAAAGGACAGTTCATTTATTTCATATAATTTAGCAATAGCTACAGAATTTCCATTGTCTACATATCAATTTGACTACAGGGGTCGAATTTCTCTTTGTCGCGCAATTCAAAACTCTGCGATATTCATAAAATAAATTAACTTTTATCAATTTTTTCTTTGGTTATAAGTTACTTCATTAGTCAGTCAGTTCATTATTTATAAAAGAATGTAGTTCCATGTATAAATTCTACTCAAATCGTCCATTTAAAGCCATACCATACTGTAAATGAAGTTATTTTTCGTAAAATAAAGATTACAGCTTTTGAAATTTCTTTCGAAACGATCAGTTTATAATATACATTTATCCAAGACACACGTTGAACTGTGCTACACGCCACTCAATGCAATGTGTTCAACTGAATGGAGAAAAAAAACTTAGGCTGGTTTTCATTCCGCTTGTAATTTCGAAATTTTAGTTCGAGGTTGAACGTCGCGGCGGTAGAACGAGTGGTATTGGGTGTGTTAAGAAATGTGTTTGGTTCTGATTTGAATTGTCAAATGCCCTAAGCATACAGGAGTAAAGTGAGTGAATAAAGTCCTTTGAGGAGCGTAACGGGACACGTTAGTGTTTATGATTCGGTAACGAGTGTGACTTGATAGCCGCAGATATGGAATTATTGCAATCAATTTGGACTTTTCTGTGCGTATTGAGTGCCCGCAGTGTAACAGCAGGTCAGTAAATTTCAAGCTATTTTCTGATTCGTGCGCTTTCTTTCTCAATTATCTCGTATTTGATAACTGCGACAATGGCGTTCCGCCTTGCTGTGATTTGTTAGCGTTATCAAAAGTACAACCCAGTGAGTTGTGATAAGAAATTTTTCAGTGATATTTGCAGATCAAACTTGGGGCTAGGGCGTGTTCACGCTGCTATTCATTATCGCCGTTGACGCGTTGTTGATCGTCGTTACGTTGCTGGATCGAACGGGTGAATCATAAATACGTCTTCGGACGTCACGATCGCTTGTCAACCGCAGAGGTGATTCGGCGGAAACACAGTTTGCGACCACGAAGATTTGTTTACATCGGTCTGGGAAGTATGTTGGAATATTTTGCGGTGGGAAGTTTTTTGGTGCTGTTTGTAGATAAGCCCGAAAATTCGATGAAAAACAACGTGCAGGACGCACCGGTCGTGCCGGCATTTTACAGGTGAAAAATCGCGGAAGTCCTTCAGAGGCTAGATGGGCGCGTGAGCATTGACCCGGCGTTGGTTGAATGCCGACAACCACGTGTGGGTGGAGTGTGCTGCGAAAGTCAGCGGTTGATTTAGCTAATTGATGGGTGACACCATTCGTTTTCCACCCTGGAGGGTATTGGATGTGTTAATTGATTTCGGGTGGCAGCATGTGCTGTTAGCACAAAGGATTATTTTGTTCCGAGCGGGTGTGTGTGCAAATTCTGGCATCATAAATTGAATGAAGTTTTTGGGGGTTGAAATTTCCAAGCGCTATTTGTTGCCAAAATATTTTGGCAAGCTTCGTATTAGTAGGTTGCGAATATCGATTTCTCAAGAAAGGCGAATTAAGGAAGCCATTAGAAATTCATTAGAAATGGAACAGAAATTCGAAATACAAAATTTTAGTACACTTTAATGTCGGAGGTCAAATAATATTGGCCCAGCTGAAAACATGGAATAAAAATGAATGAATGCACTTAAGAATTATTTGCTAAAAGGATAAATACACTGCTTACCAATAAGTGTATATGTCCAACACAAATCGCGTAGTTTTTAAAAACCCTCAGGGGGAAATTTCTCAGGATGCAAGACGGCACGATTCACGGCACGATAGTCAGCTGACATTACCATTTCTTGAAATGACTCGTTGAGTAAACTTCTCTTAAAACTCGAACCCTCTTGACTTGAAATTAAACCTTGTATACGTCAAACTTTGCCGGCTTAGGCACGAGAAATTCCGCAACACAGAGATTCTGATTAACCCACTGTATGTGTTGATTCATAGAGGTTTCCGTATGTCCACTACGAGGATCATAACATTCTCTGAATGAAACATCCGGCAAATCGAACACTCTTCTTAATAATAAATTCCAATCAGTTCAGACAGCAGTGAGCACAGCGGTTAAAACTTAAGCTTGATTTTATTTTTACAAATGTTTGTATTAAGGCAGTCGGAAGTTCCAATCATTCTATTGAAAACCCTTCGAAAGCAAAAGAGAAGAGTATATTTTTCTTAATGCTTGCATTGAATACAAATCAGAACGTAAGTTTGCAAAGGCAGGCTCAACGGTTTGAAAATGTGGCTCTAGCGTCTCAAGATCAATTAAACCGACAAAATTTCCAAAATGTTGTAGCTTACTTTATTATCTCGCAAACAGTGAGAGGACAATCTTTATTTGTTTTCCCGTGCACGTGACGACGGATTTGAATGTTGCACAGTTTTAGATTCTGTCTAGGAGACGAGAGAACTACTGGCAGTTATTTCAGAAGCCAGAAAAACAATGAACAAATGCAAATGAACCCATGTTAAATCTGAGGTTTATAATTGTAATGATGCAGCGAAATTAAGTCTTGTAAACGATCCCAAAATCCTGATTCAACTCAGTTCACAAGAACTAGATCTTTTGAAATTTTCACTGTAGCGGCTTTTGACATAAGATTTCTTAGTGCATGCAGAGCATACAAAGTTCGCTTTACTAAATAACTACGTTCTCTGTCATTCGTCGAAATATATCTGCTGCATTGATATCCATAATGAATACTTAACGTCCTTGTAAACAAATCCATCGCAAATCACTTTAGTACACGTTCGAACATTAATTTGAATCTTATTAAAATATATCGAAAGCAGGAGCTTTCAATTTATTTTGAATAAGCGATTTTTAATCGGAATAGCTTCAGCAATGCGTAAATTTTCCACAGCAAATCTAATTCTGTATTTGCTGTTTGTATTTCTGCACTCATGTTCGACGGCATAACTTAAACTGTCCATGCAGTACACCTCGCATAATGCGGGGAATGATGTGAAAAAACTCAATTTAAAAATTAAAAATGGGCATTCCAATGCATTGGTATGGTCGAGGGAATCCAAAAGGAAGATGTCGTGAAGAAAAAAAGAATCTCACACTTGTGCGAAAACCATGAAAAAATTGATCTGCGATCGCGGAAGTGGAAGGCAGAGAAAGTTTTGTATCAGCAATATAAAATATATAATTTCAGTAATCGCATTGTGTTGAAATGTTAAAGGCCGTTTGAAAGTTACAAATTCCCATCGACAGACCCAAGAAATTAAATAGTATCATTTACTACACATTTAAATGTTTAATCAAAGCATTTGGTAGCAAAATGTATAAGCATTGTAGAATCGTTCGATATGTTGGCCGCTAATATTTATTTTTCTATACTTACCTTACTACCGGGCGTAGTTTGTGTTGTGGCTGAAGTATTTCGACTACGTGCGCCAGGCATTCCTGTCAATTCCAAATGGCCTGGTGTATAATTGCGTGCAATATCAGCCATAAGGATCGCACTAGGGCTTTTTTTGAACTGAACACTCTAACCCACGCTATGATGACTCGAAAACCCTGGATGGTTTCTAAAAATTTCTGCAATCGCAAATATAAAAGAGTTGGGGGAAATCACACAATGTAAATGTGCTATTTGACTGAACTCACTTTTTGTGTTAAAATCATCTGTTTTTGTTTCGTCTATCGATTGAAACAAAATTTCAGTGAAAACTAAGATTAAAATTTGTTAATTTTTGATTTAAACTTTTGTTGACAAATGGAGCGTTAATTTCTCACTAATAGAATAGCGAGCCTTTTAACTATTAGTGTCTTACTGGACTTGGAAAATAAACTGATACCAGGTAGGAACTTTTCAACCTACGTCCATTACCGTGTCTAATGCATTCAAATATGTGGTAATTATATTGAAATATGCGTGCTAATAGACCCTGTAATGACGTTCAAAGTGATCCGCTTATACTTTGTAGAATCATTTTAGACAAATTTTGCTTGATTTTCGTGTAAATTATTGAACGGAATTTTAAGTGAGTTTAACAGTATTTAAAGTAGAATAGTTTGGTATGGTATTTAGTGAACTTAATTAAAAACCCAAAATTTGATTTTGCGACTCGCTCTTCCTCCCCTCTGCCCGGTAGGCTCTTTAGTAGATGATATCCTGGTCTTACTCGGTATCTGTTGCTACATTATAAAGTTAGCATAAAAACATACTAGGATATTTCTTGTACTTATAATAAATAATTCCGAGTATTTTCAGCGAACATAGGATTCGATTCGTTAAATATTGAGTTACTTTCACAATGAATTTTGTCAATGCATGAGGAATGGAGCAATGTTATCTGTTGGCAAATGAGTGGAATTTATTAAGACCTAATATACAATAATTTTGAGCTTTCAATTGACATCAATCCTTAAATTCATTAGCGCATGCACAGGAAAACTCATTCATCTTCTTTTTTTGTCTTCTCGAGTTGTCAATTGCTGACAAATTATAAATGAAAATGAATCGAAAATTTAATTTTTGTAGTTAAAAAAAAATTTTTTTTTTTTAAATTTATTTTTGTAAAAAGTTTGTTGAATTTCTGTAATTTATGTGATGAACACATTTTGTTAAATTTCCGTAGAGTTTACATGATGTACATATTATTGCTTCATTCTTAATCTGCAAAAAACCCCATTCAAATAAATTCAACATTAGTTAACGTCTGATCAATACCGACATCATGTCTTTTTTAAACGCCTTTGACAAGGCTTACTTATACAGAAGTGTCCTTTTCAAATGGATAATATATAGCCCGGCACGCTGCCAGATCAGACAATAAACAGTCTAGAATGCTCGCGCTGTTTTCCGTAGTTTATTTCGCAAATTTATATCGCCTTTGTATATTACAACCATGCATTTAATGCTTGTTCCATGAGAAAAATCAATGAAAACTGCTGTTGGGGGTAAAATGTTGATGCCAGGATACGCTTTGCTTTACACATGCACGGCAGTACTATTGGAACGAACGTACGACTTCTTTGAATGACATTGATCCACTACATAAGAAACTTGCAAAAATTTCGCTCTTTTCCTGGTACTTCCTTTTCTTATATAGATATACATATATATGTCAATATATGTACTTGTTAAACATAAGGTGACATGGTGGGAATGAACTTTTAATCTTCCATTGAAGTTGTTATAGCTGAATTCCTTTTAGAATTGTTTTAAGTGTTCCTAGAAACCCTTAAGGGTAGGTATTACGAGGATGATTTAACAGTTTGTTTCATTGAGTCTTTTCATAGAAGTAAAGGTAGTGGGCTCAAGTTTATCAACTATTTGATTCAATGTTTCATCTTACCATTGTTAGATGCTAAGGTGGGTATTAAAATAAAATTTTTAACTTGATTTTACCGATTAAATTTTGGCTATGAATGTGTAGTGTGAAAATTCTATGTTATTCTGTATGAACCCACCGAAGTGGGTGTTATCTGAATAATTGAATCGATTGCTATGCTTTTGATAGTTTTTTGCTGAAACAGCTTATGACCACTAACCAGTTTTCCGGAAGGTTAGGACAAAACGTTTTTTCAACAAACGATTTGTTCAAGATACTTATAGAGTATCCGAAATAACTGTAAAAAGTTAAGTAAAAGATAACAATTGATGCAGCAGCCCGAAAATTTCAAGAAAAACTGACTGCTCTCGTCTAATGATCTGGTCTTTTATTGTATGTTGCCATCCCATTTTTCAAATCGGGGCACCGCATTTTGTCCATTTCAGCGAATTCTCGAAAATGGAATCTCACCGACAATCGCATTTTGGAGCATAAGTCTGAAAGAAAAATTAATCGTCCCTAAGCTCAAAATTTAGCATCATTCCTGTAAAGTCATTTTGTTTATTCAAAAATGTCTGTATGTGCATTGATGCAACGTTCTATCATTTAATGAGCATGTCGTAGGTGTAAAACTTTGCTGATGTGGTTTTTTTTTCCAAATTTTATTCTTAAAAAATTGTTAGATACTTATGGCCCAAATATTGTCAATCGTTGGCTGCTACTGTTACTCATTTTTCGGGTAGCATACAAATTTCGAGCTGACAAATTCCACATATTTTGATGAAATCGACTTGTTTTTCCATCGATCCAGTTTTTAACTTCTTCAAAAGAGTGAAATGGCTGACCAGACCTTGATCGGAACAAATGGTAGAGCGTCTGGAGAATATGATGGGAGAGGTAGGACTACACTATGTTTTAGGGTAAGTTTTGATAACTTTTGCGTCGTGACCACTTTTTTCTCTCGTATTTTGGAAGTTTTCCTTCCAATGCTCGGCTCAGACGCATCATTTGCGTTCGATAAATCGTTCCTGTGATTGTTTCAGACGATTTTAGCAGCTCCTAATACACTCAGCCAAGCTGATCCAACTGAATACAGAGAATGATTATCATGAATGGATGAAACATGAATAATCTTTCGGTTTGTCGACATGGAAGCATGGCCGGGCAATCCCCGAAATTTTCTGTGCTTAGGGTTATCATAATGAATCCGTTTTTCGTGCCCAATCACAATATGGTGAAAATATTTCTTGAAGTTTTGCCTTTCGAGCAGCTCTTCACAAGCAGACAAACCTCATTCTCTTGGCTTTAGTTCCTGCGTTATCCAATTTCCTTGACTTTTTGAAAATAACTTCAGGATTCAGATACGATTCAACTAATATTAATGTCGGGTTATGTATAAAACTGTCGAAAATTATATGTTTGAGATCTATGATTTATTTATTTCAACCAATACTTACTCCTCATGCTACCAATAAGAAAACAGCGGGAGCGAAGTTGTGCATCTAATAGAATGTAATGTCAAATGTCTTTTGTATGATCTCAATGTCGGATTAGAGATTTCCTTCCATTATCAAATGAGTTTGTGCGAACAACTTTGGCATAAGGTGACAAATCATGCAAATTTGATAAGAAGTTGATATTTGACGTGTTATTTTAGTTAAAAAAAGAGTAATATCTGTCGAACCACGATCTATCGGATTATATAAAAGGCACCTGCTGTCAAAGCCTTTATTACTCCACCATAATACGAGCCATTATTTACTTTACGTTTTCGCAGTACCTTGTAGATTATGTTCCGGAACTGTGTAATGTAATCAATCCATTAAACTTTTCGCCGCAAATTCCCTGGAATTTGACTTCCTTGGGAGCTTGCACATGGCTCTTTGACACTTATTACATGTTTGCATTTAAAATACACATTTTGTCAGTATGAACAATCTTCAGCAGTATTTGAAATTTATGTCTTTTTAGACCCCTAATCAAATGATTTCGTCTATCAATTTGTTAGTAAGTTAGTATGAATTTCCTTAGAGTCGCCGTTTTTGGTCAAAATACGATGAATTTCCTTTTTTTTTACATGGTCAATACAAGTTGCATGCAGCGCGACAATGTTTTCTTTAAAAATTTTTGTTTTCTATAAATGCGAAATAAAACAATGCAACATTATCCTTTGAAGGACCATTGTTCCTTGACAGCATTCTTCGAGTCATGTGAATCATCCATGACTGCCAGCGTCTAAACAATTATCACTAGCTGTTGTTTCCCATTAAAGGTTCCAGTAAAGGTTTTGCAAGGTTCAAAACAAAATTTAGTACTAGCTCCTCGTTCAAAGTTCCTTTACAATCGTGGCTATTAACACACAGTCAATTTACAAGCGATTAATTGGCATCCAATAGCCAGATCCTCTTGAAACAATGACAGGACATGGGCGACCCATGCATCTTCTCAACTCCGGTGAAAAGGAACCTTTATTGAAAGTTGCATTCCTCTTATTGAAAAATCCAAAAATTTTATTTTGTAGATTCAAGGCGAGCGTCAAAAATTTTGTAACCACTGAATGTTATGTGAATAAAGTGCAATTTTTTCAAGTATTCTGTAGTAAGTATTGCATCGTCTGAAGCTTTTTAGGGTTCATTACGATGTAGTATGTGAGATGACAGTAAACCATGTGCTCGAATTCACCAATAATTCGCAGAAAAATTGCTGTTCTTCTATTTTCCGACTTGAAGAAATGCTTCGATTTACTAAGACTGCGTTGGCTATGAAAATTTAAGATTCAGAACAAAAAGCAAATCCCAAAGGAACATTACATCGATTCATTTATCCTCGTAATCCTTTTTTGCGACTTTGCTGTTGTGAGATGTTTCGTTTTCCAATTTATTATTCATAGGACTTTGCTTTGGTCAGTAGGTGATTATATTCTTGGTATATTGATCAATTTATAGTTTACAAATTTATTGACAAAGTGAGTGTATTGAGTGGTGCGAAACGACTAAGGAAAAGTTGAAAAACTCCTTTCCGTAGGTTCATTGCTTTGAATGTAGTATTATTTTTCAAAGTATTAGTTTTCTTAAACTTTTTCTTGTTCATGAATACTGGTATCCCTTAGTCATTAATCCCTTAAAGTGTAATCAATAGAGTTGATATCCTTGCTAATTCTTGAATACGATTAGCCACGAAAGACATCTATTAATGTTTCTTATGCGGTTGAACGCTACGTCAGAATGATTCTTTGTTATACCATTGAACATTGTCGTCCGTCGTCAATCAACAAAGTATTTTTTGCAGGTAATTTTGTGGCCCGTCGAACATTTCTGCATCCTTGAAGTAATTAAAATGTCTCCTGGCAAAGAAAGTTCTATTCTGACTCGTTCGAGTAATTGCTTTTAAGGGATTTAGCAATCGTTAAAGAATGGGAATAGGGGATTGGGAAAAAAATAACGGCAAGAACCAGAGGGGGTAAAATGTTGTAAATGAACTCGTATGCCTTTAATGTTTGCATTGAGTCAAATGAACACGATATTTATTCTGGTAATAGATGCAAATAATGTGTGGTTTTTTGTGAACAAGCGTTTTAGTTAAAAATAGTGTGAGCATATTATTCAAAGGTCTCTGAATACTTGCGTGTAATTATAAAGGAACCAGCATGGGTGAGTTCAATTAAAAAAAAATTATTTCAGTCAGATTTTCACACGATGTTTATATTATTCCTTGTCTTCTTTACATGTTGGAAATACAATATTCCTTGATATTTCATTTTTCTCACAGCGATATTTATTTAAACTGCTCTGGCGTCAAATGATTCATCGATCTCATTATCTGCATTAGAGTACGTAATGCGCTTCACATATTTGTGCTGAACTGTTTAATTCAGATATGTGAGTGGGTATACGGTGTATTATAAGATTATGAAAGCAGGCCATTTACCTAAATCTAAAATAAGAAAAGTAAATGTAAATTCACCTGGTTCTATTACAGTAATCCAATTTATTAGTTTATCTTACGTGAGCTGAATTTTTTTATTTAAAATAATAAAAGTCTCGTGTCGACTAATTGATTTTCCAATTAGGAAATGGTCTGGATTCAATTGAAAGTTGCTTCTAACTTTTTTCGTTTAACGAGTTCTCTGATTTCACGAAAACTTTTAATTGTTAAAAATCGTAGAGTAGAGAGCTCTGATGACGAAAAGAAGGTAAAGCTTGATTACTTGAATTGTTACAGGAAAAGTAAATAAATGTCATTTGGAAGTGAACAGAACAGATAAATAGTGTGAAAAATGATTAGAAACATTAATGTTTTAATGGAACATTAATGTTTTCTGGCTATTAATGTATGATTATTCATTAATAGACAGGACTTACGCGATAGGTGGGACCGGGCAGTTTTCAGGTAAATTAAATTTAGTTTTTCATCTAATTCATCGAACCCTTTTTTGATTCGTTCTTACGATCTATGAAATCGGTATTGCGTCAAGATTTTGTCCATATTTATGCATATTTATTTAGAATCGTTCAAACGTCGGCCTCTCATAACACTGAGGTTTCATTGCAATGTATAAAAAGTGAAGGAAGCGAAAACCATCTATGCTTCCCGACAGATGTTTGAACTTTCTGGACCAAAATATTCCATGGGAAGCAGAGCTAACGTATCTCGGAATAGTGTTAGATTAAAAACTTAACGTTCCGCCATCATACAGAATATATATGCAAAAAGACACTAACATAAATCTTAACACTGTACCCGCTTCTTAATTGATGGTCTCGGCGAAACGCGAAAACCCTCTGATTCCTATATATATATATATATATGGTCAAAATAATAAATACACGCCTGCGGTTGTTGGAAAACATCTATTTTTTCAGCTTTCAATACCTTGTAAGTTAAGCCAGTCGATTGAAACGATACGTTTAAATGTGTAGAACATATTAGGAGCAAAAAGAGCGTCTTACCTGTTAAGGGTTTTTAATATATTCCGATTTGGATTCATTATCCTAATTATAGAGTGGACAAAAAAATAAATACAGTATGAGAAATTTTATTGAAAAATTTAATTCTTTTCAAGAGAAGTTTTCAGTTTTATTTTTTTTATAACATCAACTTAGTAATTTATTGCGTGACCCTTATTTGTAAGAATTTGTTTGCAACGAGCCGGCATAGAATCCACTAAACGTTCACAGCTTTCTTTTGAAATCAGGTGCCACTCTCTTTTTACTCCAGTCCACAATTGAAACTTATTTCTGGATTTATGAAAATAAACCCTATCTTTGACTTGCTTCCACAAGTTCTCAATAGGATTACAGTCCGGTGACTGCGCCGGCCAGTCGAGAACCGAAATTTTTTTGCGCCGCAACCAATTCTCCACTTTTTTTGCAGAGTGCTTCGGATCATGATCATGTTGAAATGTCCATCGAAGCGGCATGTCTTCCTCTGCAAATGGCAGCATTATGTCCTTTAGTATGTCCAAATACCTTTCTTTGGTCAGAATCCCGTCAATCAACTGAATTGGTCCTACACCATACCAAGAAAATGCTGCCCACACCATTATGTTACCTCCGCCATGCTTAACGGTCTTTTTGGTATATTGTGGATCAAATGTTTTCTTGGGAGGACGCCTAACATATTCTTTTCCGTCTGATCCGAAGATGTTGAACTTGCATTCGTCACTCCAGAGAATATTTCGCCATTTTCTCATGCCTTCTTCTCCACTCCAATCTAAATGGGCCCTTGCAAAATTTAGTCGGTTCCGTATGTTTTTTTTACTTAGGAGAGGCACTTTTCTTGGTGATCGGGCTGGTAAAGGTGCGTCCAATAATCTTCTACGAATTGTTCTAGCACTCACGTTAGCATTCGTTTCCCGCAAAATCACGACCGAAGACGCGAAAGGGTTCCTTTTACAGACGCGCACAATTTTTCGATCCAATGATGGAGTGGTTTTCCGTGGCCGGCCGCGATTTTCTTTATCATTCTTCTCCTTCATGGCGTTCTGGACGATTCCCAAAGAGCAGTGAGACATTTGTGCAATCTCTCGAAGAGAGTAGCCGTCGTCTCTTAGGCGTTGAATTTCGATCCTCTTTTCTGGAGAACAGTGCTTATTTCGGCCCATGTTTGAACTAAAGAATTATTACGAAATCATATAATTTGAACTTATTAGAAAAGATTTCACTAAACTTACTCAAAAGGAAATAAATTTGGAAAAAAAAACTATAAAGTGGCCCGAAAGTACTGATTTAACAACACTGTATTTATTATTTTGTCCAATGTGAAAATGGTCCTTTGACTATCAACTTTCAATTTGACATGTGCGAACAAACCATATGAACAGGCTTGCTACATACAAAACTGTTCTAATAATCTAATGATTCATTGCAGCTGATTGCGTCACTTGAAAAGCGTTGCCAGCTGAAAAAATAGATGTTTTACAAGAAACTTTGGGGTGTATTTATTATTTTGACCACCAGTGTGTATATATATATAAAGTGGGTTCCATTGCAATCTATAACAATCAATATTTAAATTATAGGATAATATTTTTAACTATGTCAACTTGATGATGCTCCCAGTATTACATCTTTGCATACTGTTGTTACTTTGTACTTCACAATCAGTTGCATTCATACAAACAAATACATGTTTCTCCATTTCAGATTTATATTCGGATTATTATGCGTATTATGAATGTACTCAACCTCTTTTGGAATATGCCAAGTTGACGGCAACGTCAGCTTTGCGTGAACGAGGACCGGAAAATGCTCGTTTGAATGGTAAGCCAACACTATAATTTTCGCTCTAAATAAATTATTTGAATGTATATTGTATATCCTTGCAACGTCATATTTGATAAACCGGTAGTTTAGTAGGATGTTTTTAATAGCATTTCACCGTGTTTTTATACGTCTAGAATTTTGTTAGTAGAGATAGTGTACCAATTAGTAATTTAATGATTTTTGCAATGTTTTTTTTTGCAACTGGGAGTTTTATTTAATGGAATGCGTTAGCGAATTTCTCGCTTTTTGTTGAAATCATTACAATTTTACAATAGGCGTAAATATTTTTGTTGTTTAGTCATTCACATGAGTTTGAAGGAATCTTTCATATTTTTTCAAATCAATTGGATAATCACTTGAATGTGACAAGCGCGTCATTATTTAAAATATTTTAAGGAAGGACATATAAATTATGTCATAACTAACTCTGTGCTTTTGAGTTCATACAAGAAAAATTTGGTATTCTAACCATTGGACAAAGAATCATTACGAGACTCAGTTAAGTACATCAATGAAAATTATTGAAAACTCAATCGCAATCCTATGATTAGAAAGCAATTGGTTCACACTGACAAAAAACCAGACAAAACGTTTTCCAACTAATCAAAGTGTTAAATAAGTGTTAATAAATTTTATGTTTGTTTCGTCTGAAAGTACGTTAATTTGAATTCGAATTAATAGATTGATATTTTGTTGACGAAATTGTACCATTTATAGTCCTCTACCAGCATCCGTATACAATTTTCTGAATGTGAAGCTGTTTATGAAAGTTACAAACGTTTTTGCTCTTCCAAAGACTTTGGATGGTAAGATAAAACATGAAATTTATCACAAAAATCATATTACCAAAAGGAGTGACAAATTTCTTTTGGTATTATGACTTTGACAGTTATTAATAGGTAACAAATGTAATGACCGTAAAAATTAAAAGGAATAAGTTGCATACTCTATCTCGCTTAAAAATCGTAGGAATCTGCTTAGAAAATGCTGTGAAAATTGCATTGGGTTGGGGGGTGGTGGGAAGTTTCCGTCGATATTCCCTAAAGTTGGTAGAAATGGCACTCATCTCGGATACCGACAACTGTCTTGAGATTAAATTGTCTTACTGTCTTAAATTGTCCAAGAAAACGTGTTGCAGTGAGACTCCATTTGCAAGTCAGAACCATTTTATAAGTAGGAAAAAAGCCAACAAAAGGCCCTTCAAAGGTAAATAATGTTTATAAGTCATAGGCAATGCTGCGACTTTTTATAAAACAGAAGAGCATTTCGTCCTTCGAGTTATTGAAACGTAAACAATGACAAAACGGAAATGTTGAAACGGACGTCGAGGAATGAAACTTAATATGTGATAAATGATATGGTATGATAATATTTAATCACGATAACCTTCGGTATCAGTTTTCGTCACTTGTAAGAATATTTCATGAAATTTTCTTACAAGTGGCAAAATTGCGAAATTCTTCACCTACCATGTTCGAGACAGTTCTACCTTGACTACCACCTGTTCCGTTCAATGCAGAGTGCTTTGTCTGAAATATACTCCAGTTCCCATGAAGATAGATTCCTGTGCTCAAAAGAAGATTAAATTATCAAAGATATCCTTTAAATTATAATAATTACAAGACTGAAGCTATCATCACTGTGGCGGACATATATTCAATGAAAGTGTGAAGCAATTTATTTTTTAATTGTATTGTACCTTTCTTAGCATAGGAAACTTTTTCTAAAACAATTGTCTAACGAATTCATCAATCGATAAAATTACATGTGCATTGCTCTTAGTGTGCGCTCTGTGTGTTAATCCTATTTTTTTATTTGTGGGGGTTAATAAAAAGATAAAATAAAAAAGTTAAGTTAAATAAGAAAGTTATATAACCATTTGTGGGGGCTGTTTGTATAATCTGAAAAATTACTTGTTAAATTGAAAAGAATACAATAAAATATTGTGTAATGTGAGTCGACTTCATTGACCCTAGGAGATTAGCTCCGAAAACTACCATATAAGCTTTTGTGGTGAGTACAATGTATTGCATTTTCTTACAACGAATCTCGCAGTTTTTCTTGAAGGCCCTTTGACGATTCTTTACTAGTTTTTGCTGTTCTTCCCTTCGTTTTCTTTTGTGCATCGACACTAATCCTGTTAAAGTGGGCTTAGAGTAAGCAAAGGGGGCTTTTTAAGGTCAAAGCTGTCGCTGTGAATTTCTTTAAGCGTTTGACCTAACTAATCGTCTATTCTATCGCTCCATTTTGCATCTAGATCGAGAATTTTCCGTTAAATGATATGCCATATCAATTTGTTTCAAAATGAAATAAATATCCTGTAAACATCTGCACGAAGTATTATCATTCCGGTTGTTTATCGGCCATAAACAAACGACCAAACTTGATCAACAATCCACCTTCGGAATATATTTTATGCTTTACTTTGTATCAGCTTGATTGTATAAAAATGCCTAATGAATCAATAGCTTCACCTGTAACACGGCATACAATTTCGTGATTTCTATCCATATTTCTTAGTTTATCAAATGGTTGTATAACTATAACTGGGAATATAAATCGGCATTTACAGCCCTTGCTACATTTTCACCCTTTTTGGGAACCCAATACCGAAAGTTCTCGGTGTGTGCTCTTGTGAACGATTTTCGAATGTTTGATGAGACGGATAATATTACGAAAGGTCCTGCATACATAAATTACACTTTACAGAGTTTACTATAAGCCATTGATTTGTTTAGTTCCTGGATATTTTCATTTATTTTTGCCGCCAATCACGCAGATACATTTTCAGTTAACGAGTTCGTTGGTTGTGGTAGTTAGTCCTAATTGCAAAATAAATACTGAAAGTGGTAAATTGTGAGTACGGTATAGTGTAAAATTTACTTACCCCTTAGCATAAACTGTCTCCAAAACTTCTACTGAAACCATGTAATATATCCAAAAATCAATTCGAGGGTAGTAAATATTCGGTTGTACTCAGAAAATTGAATTAAATTTCGTACCGACCGGGGCAACGTTCGTGATTTGAAATGCGGAAGCCAAAAATACTCGCAAAAGGTTATAAATCAACAAAACCACAAACTGGTTTGTTTGTTGCTTTTTAAATACTTGGAATCGTATTTCACGATGCATGAGATATTAATTGCACGGCTGGATACTGAAAATTTCTAGACTCGCAAAAGAAAGGAAAAACTGCACAGGTAACTTTTCAATTTGAAATATCACTTATAGAACTCATCCATGTGTTTTCAATTAAGAAATTCCCATCAGACATTTAGTAACATGGTTTGTTGAAAACTTTCACTAATGAAACGGGAATGAGATAAGGAATCTATTTAAGCATTACCAATGTTTGGTCTCGATTGAGTTTATGTTTTTGTGTTTCACGATTTATTTGTCTGCATAAACAGAAACTAATTTGTTGGATAAATCTCGATTTGAAAGGTAGAATCAGTGATTTAGGTAAGGAGTTCTGTGCTTTTTGAGCCTAACATTGACCCCAGGTTACATAGCGATACGACTACATCCTAATATGAAAGAGTTTTCGTAAGTTTTGCTTTATGGACTTTCTAATTTAGATTAAACTTGGTATTTATGAGTGCGAAGGACTCATAGGACTTGTCACATGCCATGAGTACGTCTAGAGGTTTTGCTAAATCTACTATCGATATTTGCTAATTTTCCGATCTCTTTGCGACATGTGCAGTGTATCCTTCTGCTCTCATAGAACCCGTGTAGGTAGTCGCTTTTAAGAATGATGTATGATTTAATTTGCTATGACAAGGTATGAATACCTTAATTACTGATTGACAAATTGAGTCTAGCAATACGAATTTGTTCCTTGGTTCCACTGAGAGTGCTCGTTTTGTCTTAGTTGTTTCGCAAATTTGTTCGCTTGGAATGTCATCGTCCAAAAATCAATCAATAAAACATCTATTGATTTTCGCAGTATTGCTAGTATGATTCGACCCTGTCCTGATGATATGCTTTGCAGCGGGTAACCATCTCTTGCTTTTGTAACTAATCAACCGAAGAGCAATTGCACACAATCCTCATTCTTCTGAAAGAAAAAAAAAAAAACGGTAACATTTTGCAGCAGAAGGAAGAGTTTATCAAGGTGCTAGTACCGTCTAAATTATAAAAAGACAACACATTTTCAAAATTTTTCTCCTTTCCCCTATTTGAGATGATTCAAAACATTCTTTCCTTCGACCAAACAAAAAAATTGTAATATTTCAAATGTCGAATTTTGATTTCTTTTGTGCTTTGAAGCCAGTGCAGGTAGCAATAGAGTTTATTGGTCCAAAATAAAAGGATCAAAAAGATTCTTAAAAAACAATGTCTCAGACACCATAACATGCCATGCCACCATTAGTGCACAAAAAACAATTTTTTGACGATTCTTATTGTTTATATTTTTTTTTCGCCGAATTTTGGCTTTGGCAGAATACTTTGGCAAACACATTTTAAAATCCAATTTTACTGCTTAAAGTGCGCAAAGTGCAGCCATCAAAATACGTTTATTTTTCCTTATTCAATGTCTATTCATAAGAAGTGTATCCCATCAACCATTTGAGCCCATCATTCCCTTAATTGAATATTTATAATGCATTTTGGATTGCTTTCTGAAGAACTGCGAGAATGTCAGTGGGAAGTCGAGACAGGCGCTGACTGTAGTCGTCATATATATTATCGGTATCAATCCATAAACTTGTAAAATATTATATGAAGTTAATATTTAGAAAGAAAGGTGGAAAGAGCTCAAGCTGTTTTCGAACACGCGCCCCTGCCGTTTCTAGTCAGGTGCCAACTCACAGGCCGGGACGCGTCGATTGGCACTACCAGCTAGGTGGATGTCGTCTGGTTATTTTTACTTCTGGAATTTATATGAAGTTGTTATTTAAGATCTGTGAAAGTTTGAAAAATGTAAAAAATCGAATTTTGCAAAACTCTAGGCAGTCTTACTACCTTAAGTAATACCCGCAGTGTTTTTTTGCAGATCCGGTGCAGCAACAATTTTCTAGAAATTAAATTCCGTAGTCAGGTTCGCTGGTACCTTTCCGAGTTAGCCACATATATTCTTCCAACTATTCCGCTTGGCATTATATACCTTTTGGAGATTTTTTATGAGAAGTTCCCAAAGGGTTCTTCAAAAAGGGCGGTTGTTCCTTATTCGATCTCTCTCGGGTCAGGTTTGTTATTCCGAAGGCCGTTTTCTGCGTGTTCATTAGTAATTTTAACTACCCTGCGGTTCCTTGTGTTGTTATAATTGAAATTCTGTACTATGATCTTCTTTTGTATAGCTCGGAACTGTGATATAGTAATGTATTTGTTAATGTTTCAAAAAAAATCGGAATACCAGTTCGGTAAGTTGTGATAATTAACGTTGAACGATTAGCGTCAAGTAATCACTGCTAAGAGTGAGTCAGATCAACCTGTACTCGTGACGCAGACATACTGTAATGCCCAGCGTTAAATATTTGGATTTTTGACCAAATCTTAAATCTTCACATAATTTACCACAGTCTTTTGTAAGACGAACGTCCTTAATATTCTTTCTCCCTATAAATTATTGGATTCAATATGCAACGCTTACTTAATTTGCCTTTAATTTTCTCATCCCATAAATATTCTTCCACATCCCGGCCAAAATGATACCAGAATTGTACTTGCATTCGTTTATAATCCCATTGGGATTAAACACTCTACATGGAAAATTTTTAAAAGTTTAAGGCTTCACAGGTATTCAGAATATTGAGCGAATATTCTTAAATTTGCAAATAACTCATCAATTCATAGTCCATCGTTTATTAACTGCTTGGGGAGATTACCAATATGTATGCCATTGCACGCCTAAAATAATTTAATAATGTGAGAAATTAATTGCATCTACGTGAGTCATACAAATTTATTAATACACATGTTCGAATCAACTGTTTATTGTATTTCAATTCCAGTAAATCAACTATAGAATAAATTAACCATATCTTGAGTCATTATGAAAGTGTTTTCGGTATTGGTCGTGCGATTAATATCGAAACTATCTCAGGCACACTTTCGCACAGTCCACTTGAAAATTTTCTATCTGCCAAGTTGGTACCTAACTAAGAAATGTCGCATTGACAGTTATCTTGCCGTCTGTCATTGTTCCTAGGTTTTTTGGTATTTCGGATATGGTTCATTAGCGGGTGTCGGTTGCAGATGTTTACGCAGCAATTAAAAATGTGCAGCAATTATTAATGAATGTCTCCCGGAAATGACATCAATCAAGTACAATTGTATACGGTGGGCATTCGATTTATCGCAGTGGCGCCCACCACTGACAGAATTGTGCACGGCGACCACTTGCCTGCAACCCGAAGAGCGTTCTCGGCTGATGCGGTTTCATTTCCGGGATGATTTCGATGCGTCCTTAATCGGACGTCTACTCATGCGGAAATTTGTGCGGGATGCAACTGGAATCTCTTATGACCAAATTCAATTTGATCGCGACGGTCGCGGGAAACCGTTTCTTGTCAACAGTGTTGATGGAGGGTGTCGAATCGACTTCAATGTTTCGCATCAGGGCAATTACAGTGTACTTGCCGGAATCGTTGAAAAATTGCCGTGCCAGTCGAAATTGCCACCACTAGCGCCCGTAAAAATTGGTGTAGATGTAATGAAAATTGAGTATTCAGGTGGAAAATCGTTGTCTGAATTCTTCCGATTAATGACCAGAACTTTTTCCTCGTCTGAATGGAAATTTATTCGTAGCCGACGAGCAGAAGCTGAACAGCTGAAGGCATTTATGCGACTGTGGTGCTTGAAGGAGAGTTACGTGAAGAATGTGGGCGTGGGAATAACGACGAACTTGCAAAAAATCAGTTTCAAAGTGAATACTGACAATGTCGCAGTCGGCGATATTGTGTGCGACACTGAATTACAAGTAGATGGGAACTTGTTGGCGAATTGGTCGTTCGAAGAGCATTTATTAGATGAAGCACATAGTGTGGCTATAGCCTTTGAAAATATACCAAAGGAAGTCGATAGAAAAAAATTTGTTATAATTAACTTTGATGAACTAGTTAAAGGAGCTGTTCCTTTAATGCAAGAGGACACTCACTACTGTCAACAGGTGTTGGAAAAGGATTATAAATCGTTCTAACTTCTCAATAACTTTTTTTAAATATAAATAGGATAGTTTTAATGCTATTCGGCAATAAATTTTGTATATTTCACAGAAGCATTAGTTTGAATTTGACTTTTTTTGCCATTTTTTTTCGATTTAAAGCATTCAAAACACTGACAAGGTGTGTTGAAGCCAGAACTGTTATATAACTCAAAACCTATGTCTGGCTTCTGAATATTTGGTTCTGAAGGGCTGGTCGTGGTTTACTTTAATTATCAAATAAGGTGCAAAAAAGTGGATATACGCAGAAGATTGTAAGAATATCGTCGCCTATGTAGAGTGAATGAAAATATATCCTCAATTTGTGCAAATAATTTATTTGCAAACATAAAGCATATCAACATATTTTTGGGAAAAATAGAAGTCGTTCGAGAAGGTACGAATCAGTAAATGATGTATACCCAAATTAATAATAACGTGTTTGCCCAATCATCTTCGAAGATAAATTTGATACATCTGGCGCTAGTTCTTCGATTGCTTGAAGTATGTATTTCTCCTCGATAATTTCACTTAGAGAAGATTCAAGAAAATAGTAGGTTCTACGTGATTTTGTAGGATAAGTTCTCAAATAATTGCCTTGGTGGAATGCTTTAATGTCACTTGGACACATTAAACCAAGTATCGTACATAAACCCTCTGTCTCGTGCGCGATGTCCCTTCTGATCCAATAAAGTTGTATTATCTGGTCTAGTATCTCATAAGAGAAAATGATTCAATTCCAATCATTAAGGCTGAAGTTTTCTTGATCGTTTCGCCATGCAAGATGAGCTTGCCTCATTTGTTTGTTTGAAAGCAGTTTCTTTATAAGGCGACAAGAACACAAACTCATCTCAATCAGTTTACTTCGAATTGTGCTCTCGTCCAATGATTCGATATATTTGGTCGTAATATCAACGGTCTTTTAAATGAATTTGGTTGTGCAAAGTATTTCAAATAGCCTTTATCTGTTTGCGTGGTACCTCACATCCTTCAATGTTTCAAATTCTTTTTTTTTCGGTTACATGTAATTACTGAATTACTCTTCAAGAATAATTTCGTTTGTCCCTGGATAAGCTTATTCAGAAATTTTTGTGATTACCAGGCGAAATTCGTACTTGGTAGGCTTTTTCTTGTCACAAAGTTTCTTCTTGTTTGTGAAAGGCTGAAGACTATCGATGACGTTCACATTAGCTATCAATTGTTCAAAATACCGTCGATCTTACTTCATAGTCTCAAGGCAGCTAGCCACGGGGCGGGTTATTGCTTCGAACGTTACCTGCCGTAACAACAGCTGCATTGGCTATAGAGTCCTAAAGCAGCAATGAAATAAAGTTGTCCAAGTATGCGATTTTCGTGTAGTTAAATCATAATCATAACAATCCTGCGACTACAATTAAACATACTCCTAAACCTAAATCATGAATCTGATTTTAACTGATAGTCTGAAATTTGGGAGGTTTTGTACTTTGATTACGATGTTTTAAAGTTTTGAGGTACATTTCCGTTTAAATCGATATGTCATTTAACAAGATCAACAGTAAATCCAAGATAATAAGATCCGACTGTACTAAATTTCCTAAAATTGCCGGCAGCGTGTGCTGTGACAATAAATGAAACTGTGGGGCAAATGAAAATGTGAAAGGTGTGACGAAACTGTAAATGGTGAGGCAGATTCGTGGCTGATATCCGATTATTAATGTCTTGGATTTTCATATATCCCGTCCACATTTCACAATTGTGGTTCAAGTAGCACACTGCAAGAAACACGACACACCAACACTGCGAGCTGTTTTAGACCCATGCTGTATACTAAACCATCTGGGAAAGAGAAAAGACAGGTCAATTGCATTTGTGAGTCCTGATACAGTAGCTGCGAAGCGGTAAGCACACATAAGATAATATTCACAAAAGCTCGAAGAAGATTTAAATCAAGTGAGAACGAAGAAAGACCACTTCCATATCCTGATACATGGGGATTCTCATGCCAAAAAGCAAAAGTAAACAGCTACATATGTATTGGGTTTGCTTTCAGAAGTTTTCAATTTAAAGTAAAAGGAATCAGTTATAGGATTGCTGATACTCATTTTTTTCTGGTATTGATATTATGTATCATTAATCCAAATGATTGTCCTTTTTAGAATAGATTAAATATGTGAAAATGTTGCGAAAAAACCAGATGTTCAAAGAACAATTCTAATTTTCTTTTATCAATTCGACTTTTAGTTAATTCTTGGAATGTTTATGAACAAATATCCCAAAAAAGTCATAAAATATAATCTATTTACGATAATCAAATGTAGAGCAATCATATAATCAAACAAATAAATTTATAAGAGTCAATAAAAGAGATTATAATCAAAAAAAAAAAAAAGACACAACTTATTCATCATATTCGGGATGATTTCGGTACACCCAATGTCATAATACCAAAAAACCAACATTGGCTTCTCCAATCACCAACCCTTCGGTTTTTACAATTTACCAACTTATTTTGGATGTGACATCCTTTCTCCACCCTAACGTGAAATCGATTGCAATATGAAAATGAAAAAAGTGCAAGAGGGTTCTTATAAAAAAACAACAACGAATAGTAAATCACCATCCCATTCACAATATGCAACAAGGATGTCAACACTTTATTCTTCACTCACTCCCAGAAGAGAGAGAACCGGGTTTAAAAAGTCTCTATGATTATAACAAGGCAATCCTAAATTGAATGGCCACTTGCAACGAACGTGACCCTCTTAGTTTTGTTGTATGCCAGACTATTTTCATAATACATTTGCTGGCGAAGGAGGCTTGGTACTAAACCATTTTGCCATTCAATGTCTCCCCTCTCGTCGGCCATGTCCTGATTGAATTGAGTACCTCTTTAGACTACACAACACAGATGCATTGTAACTGAATGCGGAAATTTTCGCACTACTCCCTGGAATTAAATTTCCAATGAGCCCATCATCATGCGAGCATTCACCACGCGCAACGGACACCATAAATTTAACTTCGGTTAAGGTTTGAACGTTTTGGTCTTCCAAGTGCATACACCTTGTGTGATTGGAAAAGGGATATTGTTAAATGAGGGAAACATTTATGGGGATTTGCCTAGCTTCGAAACAGGAAAGAATATCACCAGACGCCGACTGATGTGAAGCAGTAAACTATAGATGCTTCGATCTGTTCCTTCCATCCTTTTCGCCTTAAATGTGGTTGTTGCCTTTGGGTAGTGGACGCAATAAAGTGCATAGACAATTTTTATGCTTCGTTGCACCCTTTGCGCAAATGTTTTGATTTGTTTTAGTCGTTGCTGATAAGATATTGCAGATTGCTCTCTGATATTTGGTTAAATTTTTGTTCGTCAAAGACAGATCTTTTAGTGATTTTAATCAGATTTGACTAATGTCCGAAGATATTTTGTGATTGTGATTTTCTAATGCTTTAGATGGTAATCAACGACAATGAAGTTATGTTCCAAGTTGGTAATTGCTATTTCACATATTATATATATGAAGATAAGGTAAAAAGAAGAAAATATTTGATATACAAATACAAATCAAATCCAATTTTGTCGAGAAATTTCGATTTGTTCGTGTAAAAAAATATTCCTTTATATTACAATTCGTAACGCTTCCTATAGCGCTATAATACAGAAGGCTAGTTTAATTTAATAAATCTATTGAAAAGAGTTTTAAAAAATATTGAGATGACAAAACCTCATAACGAAATATTGAGAAAAATATTGAGCAAATTTAATTTTCCCCGCTCCCCCAATGGGGGAGCTGAGTTGCATGGAGTGCCTGGTACTTGTAATTTTATATTTGCAAACTATTAACTACAATTTTTTTAACGTGGTGATACAACCATTCAAGTTGGATGTGATTCGCAATTACACCTCAACCAAGTGACACGAATAAAATCCACGGTATATGTGAAATATCTGAGGAGAAAAATAGTGCAATCTTAATATTTATTATTTTAATAAGTTCTAAGTGAAAATGGATAAATTGATCTAAAGAAAAACTTCTAGAAGTGCAATCTTGCAACACAGAAGTGTAACATCTGTAGGATCAAAATACGAAAATATAAGATGCGATGGTGCATTCCCAAATCATTACTTAGGGGAATGTGTGGACCTCAGTTGGATATATTTGTCGCCATATTCTGCAACTTTACCCTGTCAAAAGGTAAAAGGATTGATTAAATTGCTTTTTGATTCGTCGAAGCCAACAATTCGCGTTCGGTCTGTACAACTTCAATTTCGTCTTTGCTTGTACAACTCAAAACTCGTCTGCTTTATTTTCTGGTTGAGAAACATCCAGTGCGGGATGCATGGGTTATGTGGGGTCCAATGCGATAGCATGAGGAACAACAACTAATTTTGGTCAAAGGCTTCTCACCCTCCCATAGATATGCCTAATAATTGCAAGATTGGATGCGTTTACCAGAATTATGCGGCGCTTAAATGCTCACAACTAACCCTTGCTTCAACATTAAAAAGAAATAATAGGTTCCACGAGATAATCAATCATCTTCCTTGAGTAGTTTCGTCCTATGGATCTGAGGTATTTGCAAAACGCAGGCTGTATTTAATTATTCGATGGAACTTACGGTGGCCGGTATGAAATAGAATCTGGATGCTTGCGAGTCGCAGAATTCAGAAAGATTTTTTCCAATCGTTGAAAATATCAGTAAAAACATTTCAAAGATGAACCAGAGTAACTTTCACGGTTCTGCTTCTATCTCCCAAGTTTATTAAAAGCGATGTCTCCGTCCTTATGAGTTTTGAAAAATTAGATATCACACGACGAATGCGATGGCATTATTTGTGATGAAATGGTCACGAAGCTTTCATGTAGTGTTAAGGTAACGTATGCGAAGAGTTGTCTTTCCACAAATATGTATAATTTTTTTGTTCTGACATCTGCTTCGACCCGATATTCGTTTGAATAATTGATTGATGCTATATTGTAGGTAAGGATCCTAGTATCATCTTCCATAATAATAGGTTAATGTTAACGCACCGCTATTTTTCAATAAATTAAATTTTCTTGGAAGCAGTTGAGGTTTCATGGATATTAAGTCCAAAACATATCTTAAAATGGTGGTAACTATCCCTTTAGGATTATAAAAGTTTCAGCAAGATCTCTAATATCTAATTGAAAAGCTACAAACCGCAAACGATTCTTGACGAGCTTGACACGTTGTTCATTAGCAAAAACTTCTTCGTGATCTGAATAGATAGATTCTGACTTCATTCGGACTCAGTTATAGCTTGATAAAAATTTAAATTATTCTACCAATGTTTAAAAATGTTAGAACAAAGTTATTATTAATGAATTGAATATGTGCAAATGCCCAATTTTCAACATCTAATGAGGTATTAAATTCACCAAGAAAATTGCTGGGTTCTAATTCTAGGACATTGCTGGATTCATTAATTCTAAAAAATTCATTGAACTCAAAGCACAGAGTTTGTTTAATGATTCTATTTTGATTTTGTTGTTATTTAATTTAATTTAATTTATTTATAAAATTTTTTTAAAGAATTTAAACGAATATTTTATATAAATTTGTGTAATATTTAGCCATTTTTTCTTATATTTGATTTTTTTCTTTTTATTTTATTTTTGGAAAATTAAATGATTTTGTTTATTGTTTTTAATTTGAATTACCATAATTTCCGGGGAATGTTTTGGTAATCGAATTAAAAATGAATAAAAAACAACAAAAACAACAGCTGGAACATCATGGACCGCGAGATTTTCTGATTTCGATCAGAGACTTGTCATTGATTTGGGTAGCATAAAAAATATATCCTTAATTGGAATCCAAGGACGTCCGCACAGCTCTGAATATGTAACTGAATTTGCTATTAGCTACGGTATCAATGACTTGGAATTTGCTGACTATAAAGAGCCAGGTGGTAACATTAGGGTAAGTTGTGTTTCAGTTATCCATAACAAAAGGGGTGATTAGTGAAGAATGCTGTAGGGTGGTGATTAACAATGTGCAACATGAGTCTGGTCACTGTTGTTTGGTGCGTGTTGGAACTGCTGCGAGATGAAATTCGGATATCTAAGAATCTTTGTGTTTGTATACAAAAATGAATGAAGAATAAATTGATGTTACTAATGCTATTGCAACCCAAAATAAAACGTGTCCAAAGTTCATCAGCATACAGTTTATGCATGCGTGTCTATGCATATCAAAAAGGGCTCTAGAATTTTGAATGTATAATACATGATTTTGTTACTTGTAGATCTTAATCACATAGGATTAGATGTATCTGAACAAATGCATGCTTTCTTTGCACCCACACTTATTTAATTAGCATTTCAATTCATTAGTCCTTTCTAATCTTACATGATATCTCATTAGATAAGTAACAAATAAGCAAATAATATTAATTTTCATTATAACTACAAATATTGATTAATTTTACTAATACATCAATGAAAATCTTTCTTTTTTGCTACCAATAAAAAAAATTAATTTAAAAATAGACCGGATGGCATGGACGCCCCTTGAGAATACTTACAATAATTTCCTCATAATAGAATTGAATGAAAAGAAAATCATTTGGAAAGTAGCAACGGCTGGACGACCTGGAACACGCGATTATGTTACCGAATATGTTGTACAATATTCGGATGATGGCGAAATATGGCGTTCGTATCTGAATCAAAATAATGAAGCACAGGTAACGGAGGAAAGTTGTTTAAAGTAAAAGAATATTTTTTTGTAAGAATTACTCAAAAAGTGTTATCGTTATGCTATGTTATGTAGTACGTTCGATTTTATTTTTCCTTTTTTCATGTTCCAATTAAGAAACTTCGGCAAAGACCTCCTGATTATCCTCCCGGAGTTTTATGGTTTTTGAACACACTTTGTTTGTTTCGTCTATGTAGCTCCACTTTTATGTTTGTTGTTCGATATTTATTAAAAGCAATATTTGTGAATCTTGGCGAACTGTAGATCATCAAAAAATTCAAATTAGGGCGTGATTCGCTTTACTAGTGATTGATCTTCGCAATCCTATAATGCACTTTGACACGTGTCTTGTAGAATGTTTACGAATGAATACAATCGAACAATACCTTAGGTCTTATTGACACTTTAATTCCACTCACGCAAAAATCCTATTTTACCTCAGAATTTTCTTGATGCAAACAACGAAACGTTACAAAACAAAATATACGTTGCTTCGTTTAGTTAAAACCAATGAGTTCTGAGTGATGAATGGATTGAATTTTCATTGCGTTGACGGAACCAGTCCTACACCTCGATATGTTTGCCCCTTTGCGACGGCGCTCCATTAAAGTTTCAAAAATTTAATATTGTAAGTCTGGCTCATTGTGAAGCTCTGGGAACAATACTCGCTCGTGGTGATAAATACTTGATCATCAATTAATACATCAAAAAAAAATTTGTACTTAATATTGGAACGGTTTTGGCAATTTTTTTTTATATCTGAGACGTTTTATTCACCTAATGGTACTTTTGTTATGATATTTTGATCTGAAATTCGTGATTCATTGCCTTTTACGATCTTAAACCTGATTCCTTGCCATGAAGATTTCTGATTTTTCTGGACGCTCATTTGATTTTGTGAAAAACGCGGCCGCACTGGTCTTTTTGTGAAGCGAAGCGCGAATTTCGTAGGAACGCTGTTCAGCTTAGATTTTAGGGTTTGAATCCAACTGACATCGCACAGCCTTTAGCAAACCCCTTAACAGTCAGATGCAATTTTTCCGTACTAGGAATCAGAAGAAATCTTCCTACTTCCAATTTTTTTGAGTTGTGGGTAAGAACGAAAAGTCACCAGGACCGAAGTGACAAAAAACAAACAAATATCAAAAAAGGTGTTCTGAAGGTATATCGCAACGCTTGAAGATATTGTGGTTATGAGAAAATCATTACGCAGGCAGTATTTAGAGGGATAAACATGGTATTAATTTCTGGACAAAAATTTCTCAGAGATTTGATGTTTTCGAACAAACATAAAATTCACAAAAAATAAATAAAATAAATGGTAGGCTAACAGATCTCTTTATCGTCGATCACATATTTTTTGATTTGCTTTAAAAATTAAATTAAAAAAATTCTTATTATAAAAATTGTTTTATAAAAAGAAAAAAAAAATAGAATTTTTCCCTTGTATTGAAAACATCGAACATGGATGAAAACATGGTTTTTATCATATCTATCCTATCATTCTTGAATTTACATGTTCTCTTTCAAGTTAACAGTTTTTGTTAAGGGATGCGCATATCTCTATGTGTACTTTGATTTTTGGTAGCCATGTCAAGAATGCTAGTGCGGAACATGATTTTGAGCATTTTCGCTTGGGAGCACAACTCTATAGTTTTTTATTTCGCAAAGGTCGTCGTCTGACGGGTTGCATTTGTTACTAAGTCCCGACTATTTCGTTTTCGTATTCCGTCAATCATTTACCTGGTGGGTGCATGTTTTGCAACTGCGTTATCCCAGCAGTAATAGAATAAAATTTAAAAACATTTTTAAGGGGCTCATTCGTCTGAAAAATGCTTGCTGGCATTTATTTAAGTTGAAAGAAAAAAAATTTATGCAAATATGGTATCTGCAATATCCTCAACACTATTTTATGTTGCTTCATGGTCTCAAAAATTTACAAAAATGTTTTTTTGCATCGGTTTTTACGATTAATTTTAAGCTGGGTCAATTTTAATGTTTGAAATATACTACTTTATAGTGCACAAATACGTTCAACATCCGCATAATTCATAAATCACAATGGAACGGCACATTAAAAATCAACAAAACCACAAAACACCACTATATTCACATTTTTTACATTTGGTTAGTGAACCAACTGCCTTCAAATTAACAAATATTTATTTAATCCAATTGAACGTTATGTAGTCAAATAGATTTAAATAAGGGCCCGAATAACAATAAGGTGAAAGGACTTAATTACACATTGAATATCGCTTCTCCACTTTAATAGTTAGAAAAAGTACACACACTTACACACCTAATAACAAGAGATTGCATGCTATGTATTTCGGATTAAACAATTTTCCAGTAAATATTTTTTTCATGTGGGTGCGTTTTTAATAAATTTCAATTTCATTATACTAACGGACTTCCACACGTCTTTTCTTTCCTGCCTTGTAGATGTTCAAAGGCAACAAGGATAGCGATACGATTCAATACAACGTATTTGAAGTGCCCATAATTGCTCAGTGGGTCAGAATTAATCCAACGCGATGGCAAGATCGAATATCTCTACGTGTTGAACTTTATGGCTGTGAATATGGTAAGATATGAATGCCAACGAATTATTTTAATTTGAAATTAAGTCAATTGGAAAATGGGTGTTAGTTGAGATTACACTCAAGTGATAGTTTCACGTGATTGAAAGAAGATGAAATAAATAACATGAATGATATTATATAATTAATTTAGAAAAATATTACAATTAATTTTCTATTCTTCCAGTTTCTGACAATTTATATTTCAATGGAACTAGTTTAGTTCGATATGATCTTCTTCGGGATCCAATCGCAGCTACCCGCGAATCGATACGATTTCGATTCAAAACGGCCGAAGCGAATGGAATTTTATTGTATTCTCGTGGTTCACAAGGCGATTACATAGCACTGCAATTGAAAGAAAATCGAATGGTTTTCAATGTTGATCTAGGATCAGGAATAATGACATCACTATCCGTGGGAAGTTTGCTTGATGACAATGTGTGGCACGATGTTGTGATGTCACGAAATCGACGAGACTTATTGTTTTCAGTCGATCGAGTGTTGGTTCGAAGGCGGCTGAAGGGAGAATTTAGCAAGTTGAATTTAAATCGTGAGGTAAGTTTCGAACATTTTCACAACTTTTCTTCTTTTATAATCAACATTACTGCCCTCACACCTTAATCCCTTAGACCTTATGTTTTAAATAAACCCTTTTTAAACTATTAAAATATTCCCTGAATACGACATACGAGTGTTAATCTCTGCCAAAAGCAAAACGGTTTGGGTTGTTGAACGGGTTTTGTTCTAAGGAGTCAATAAACTGCAAATGTTTAAAACGGCCTCGTCCCAGAAAGACCAAATTTTTATCGGAGTGAATCGGAGTTAATTTTATTTTATCGGAGTGTATGATTCTATTCTACGGCCATCTAAATTACTTAATGAATCTTAGATTTGAGAGCCAAATAATGCTGAATACTATCTATTTATGGCCTAAGGTGTATTGCAGAATGCATTGTCGAGCTGAAACATCATTTCGTTACCGTCGTCGATTTTCTAAACGACGAATGAAGACAGATTTCTAGTGTCTTTCTATTGTCATCTGCATCTTTCATCTTTCAAAGCCACATACATCGTTAGTAGAGACCCAGCAATAATGAACAAAACTAAAGCCATAAAAGTAAAATAAGGAAATAAATACAGAAATAAATATATTATAAAAATTATAAAAGTAGAGGTCCATAAAATGAAGAGAAAGGACTTTTTTCGAAATTCTTCACAACGGGTTGATGATTACTACTGAAAGCATCAAATATCCCTCCGAATTACTTAAAAAATTCAAGGCTTTTTCCTTTTTCAACACTATTTTTTGGGTGAAAAATAAGGAAATGTTGTCGATTGAATAATGCGGTATTTCATTGTTATTTATATTTATTAACTATTATTTATTATTTATAGTTATTAACCATGATGTCTTCATTGCAAAAGTTCTCGCAATAATCTACTATTTTTATTTCAGTTATACATTGGCGGTGTTCCATTCCTCCAAGAAGGGATGGTAGTAACGCAAAACTTTTCTGGATGCATAGAAAATTTATTTTTCAACAATACCAATTTTATTCGAGAAATGAAGGAAGCATATGAAGCTGGTGATTCATTACGTTATAACAAAATTAATTCAATTTATGCTTGTCCATCGCCGCAAATCTATCCTGTTACATTTTTGACTAAGAGCTCCTATGCTCGATTAAAAGGATACGAAGCGCAAAAACAAATGAATGTGTCGTTCTATTTCCGAACATATGAAGAAGTTGGTACAATGCTTCACCACGATTTCGCATCCCGTGGGTATGTTAAGGTGTATCTGGAATTTGGTAAAGTGAAAGTTGCCTTGAAATTAGGCGATGAGAAGCCTAGAATAATTTTGGACAATTATGATGAAATGTTCAATGATGGTCGATGGCATTCGTTGGTTTTGACTATTTCACGTAATAAGCTTGTATTGGATATTGACGAACGGCCAATGACTACTACAAAGCTTATTGATATTGCGACCGGGAGGTATTATTACATCGCAGGCGGAATAGACAAGGACGGATTTGTTGGCTGTATGCGCTGGATTAGTGTTGACGGCAATTACAAATTGCCTAAAGACTGGATTCCGGGCGAAGAAGTTTGTTGCAAGGATGAAGTAATTGTTGATGCCTGCCAAATGATTGATCGATGCAACCCGAATCCCTGCAAGCACAATGGTATTTGCTATCAAAATTCTAATGAATTTTTCTGTGATTGCCGTAATACTGGGTATGCTGGAGCAGTGTGTCACACTTGTAAGTAATTACATGTTTACATACATAATAATCATGCTAAGCATGCAAATGCTATGCTTTTCTATTACAGCACAAAATGCACTTTCATGTCAAGCGTATAAAAATGTACAGTCCGTCCAACAAAGTGTACAAGTAAATATTGATGTTGATGGTAGCGGCCCACTTACACCATTCCCGGTGACATGCGAGTTTAATTGTAAGTATTGTTTGTCTTTGATATATTCAGTTAGCCTTAAGTAAGACTATAAATGTTCTATCATTAAACAATTTTATTATAGTTGGTAAAATTGTATTCTAATGATGCCCATGCTGCGTATCGCTTATTATGTTATATTTCCATGAAACTTACTCCACTTGTGCTTCGCTGGTCATCGTCATCGCCTACGGGGATATAGTTCAAATCGCACTTTAGTATATCAAATCCATATTCCAAGCGTTTCTCCACAATTTCGTTATTTGAGGCATTTGGACGTGACGATGGTCGTGTAGTCCCCAAACCATCTGGCAGTCTCCAATAATGCTTTTGACCAACATTTTTAAATCGGGCACAGCAAAGAAACTTCCATTACTTTGGAAACTGTGACCGATATCTAATCCTTTTGAAGTTGTTATTGGTTTTCTCCTACCTTCATTGTTCCGCCGATACTCCATTGATACCGGGTGATTCAGTTAATTTGAAATGCCTGCATCCATTTCTCTAAGGGATGCAATCAGTATGCCCTGTTTATCTCTAAGTCATAAAACTGTTTTATTTGGTATGTTTGCTTGCATGAATCGTTTGCTTGCAACAGCATTAAATCGAACTCCATTGTTACAAACTTTATATTATCATTATTTTTGTCTGCATACGTTTTCCATATTAGTCTTCGCTGGCATAGATATTTTTCGAATTAAAAGCTCTTATGCCTCATTTTTGCCTGATATTACCTCTCTACACTCATCTATCCAATCATTATGTTTCTGAGGTCTTGGCGTTGCTCTACTTTTTGACGGTTTTCTGATTGGGCATTTCAAATAAATCAAATGGATGCATTGCAAATATAAAGTGCTGATACATTTAAAATAAACTGGGTGCCATAATGGTCTTCAGTATTCGCGAAAGTTTCACTGAATAATCAAGCTTCGTTTAGCATTACAAACAACAATCCGATGAGGCCCATGTTTCAACCTTCGCATTCTTTTAAATGAGAGTTTTCACAGATCCTGCTATACAAAGACTAGCAACTTCATGTCATAAACGAGAGCTGTCGGCTTAATTTTTATTTCGATTCGTTTCGATGTTAAAAACAAATAAACTTAAACAATCTTTTTTGCAGCTGATGGCAGAGTAATAACAGTATTGCATCATAGTCAAGAACATACAACCGTTGTCGATGGGTTCCAGGAACCAGGCTCTTTTGAACAGAGCATCATTTATGACGCTGATTTACCGCAGATCGAAGCACTCTTGAATCGGTCAGAACACTGCTGGCAGCGATTAACATATGCTTGCCATTCATCTCGACTTTTCAACTCACCATGTAAATTTATTATTCGACATCATCGGAACCTTTCTTATAATCTTTGTCAATTTCATTGAACAGCTGAAGTCAACAACTTCCGTCCATTTTCTTGGTGGGTATCACGATATAATCAAGATATGGACTATTGGGCGGGTGCTTTGCCTGGTTCGCGAAAATGTGAATGTGGTATTTTAGGGAAATGTAAGGATCCAACTAAATGGTGCAATTGTGATTCAAACTCAATTGAATGGCTCGAGGATAGTGGAGATATTCGTGAGAAGGAATATTTACCAGTTCGTGCCTTGAGATTTGGTGACACGGGAACACCTCTGGATGAAAAATATGGCAGATACACTCTGGGATCGTTACGTTGTGAAGGCGACGATTTGTTTAGTAATGTTGTTACATTCCGAATAGCCGACGCTACTATAGATTTACCGCCTTTCGATATGGGACACTCTGGCGATATTTACTTTGAATTCAAAACAACTACAGAAATGGCGGTTTTGTTCCATGCAACAGTAAGTCACGTTTCTATTTCTACAATGAGTAGTTTTAACAAATACTTTTTAACGTTTACTGGTTGTTGTTTTCTTACATTGTACTGCTTGCTGTCTGTGCGAATTACAAGCCATACATGATTTGTATTTATCGGTTAAAAATTATTTTGTCGAAAGTAAATTATAAGTGTATACTGCTTTCCGGGTTACCGGAAAAGATAACGTAAGTGCTAACGTAGTATGTTGATGTTATACACATGCCCAATATTATTTCAAGAAGGAATTGCTTTTGGTTTTCTACTAGGGCAAATGAATGTTCAGTCCGCTATTGTAAATATTCTTTTATATATGCGCAAAGTCACGTGATGTAGATGCAGTCTGTATTTGAACAATGTAAATTTTAGTTCTACATTTACATGTATTTTTTGTTGGTAAATATAACAGTATTAATGTTGGCTTGCCGAGCAGATCGCTGATAAAACGTGTATAGACTAAATTTTTGAATCTCATCAGATTGTATCTGAATACAAATGAAATGTTTTAATATTCTCCAGGGACCAACTGATTACATTAAGTTAAGTTTAATTGGAGGTAAAAAACTGAAATTCGAATACCAGGCTGGTAGTGGACCATTAGGAGTAAATGTAGAAACTAGTTATCATTTGAATGATAACAATTGGCATACCGTCAGTGTCGAACGCAATCGGTATGATCTTTTTATATTTCCGGAAGAATATTGTCTTATTTTCTTGTACTTGCAGTAAAGAGGCGCGTTTACTTGTTGACGGATCTCTTAAAGCTGATGTTCGGGAACCACCAGGCCCAGTTCGGGCATTGTATCTTAATTCGAATCTTGTTATTGGAGCAACGACTGAGTATCGTGATGGTTACGTTGGATGCATTCGCGCATTACTGCTGAATGGACAGCTTGTTGATTTGAAATCAAAGGCTGAACGTGGCCTGTATGGAATTAGCACGGGTTGTGTTGGACGTTGTGAATCGAATCCTTGTCTGAATAACGGTACCTGCTATGAAAAGTATGATGGATATTCGTGTGATTGCCGTTGGAGTGCATTTAAAGGACCGATTTGTGCCGATGGTATTTCCGTTTAATACTTGGTATAAAATGAAAAGTTTTTTACCTGTTTGATTTTTCACTAGAAATCGGCGTCAACCTTGTCGCAAGTTCTATTATTAAGTACGATTTTGAAGGATCTTTCCGATCAACAATCGCCGAGAACATTCGAGTAGGTTTCACAACAACAAACCCCAAGGGATTTTTGCTGGGCTTTTCGTCAAACATTTCTGGCGAATATCTAACAATCATGGTGTCGAACTCAGGTATGAGTACGATTAATTTAATGAAATAATGTCTATAGATTTTCTATAGAACCATGCGCGCATCAGGATGTAATAATTGAATTTTTGCGTTTTTTCAGGACATTTGCGTTGCGTATTTGATTTTGGTTTTGAACGACAAGAAATTATCTTTCCGAAAAAGCATTTTGGTCTTGGCCAGTATCACGACATGAGATTTTCTCGAAAGAACTCTGGTTCGACAGTAGTTTTACAAGTTGACAACTATGATCCAGTAGAATATCATTTCGATATCAAAGCATCAGCTGATGCACAATTTAATAATATCCAATATATGTACATAGGAAAGAATATGTCGATGTCAGATGGCTTTATAGGATGTGTTTCCAGAGTACAATTCGATGATATTTATCCACTGAAATTACTATTCCAACAAAATCCACCGAGCAATATAAAGTCGCTTGGAAGTAAGGATGACAATAGTAAAATTGTAAGATGTCATTCATAATGTTTGCAACTTTTTTTCATAGCTACACTGACGGAAGACTTTTGTGGTGTTGAACCAGTGACACATCCACCGATCGAAATGGAAACAAGACCGCCGCCAATTATTGACGAAGAAAAATTGCGAAAGGCATATAATCAAGTGGATTCAGCATTACTTGGCTGTAAGTATTTATCGCAACAAACTTTTCTTCCACGTTCAGAAAAAAAAAATGGTGCGAATTGGTTTTGGGCAAATTTTTAAAAAATTATTGAGAAAGAATTTTCTCCGATTTAAAATCGAGGAAATTGAGTTTCGCGGAAGTCTATCACTAAATAAAGAGAATCTACTTTCTTGTATTAAAAGAGATGTCTATGTATATTTATGAGAACTTATTGAGGAATAGCCAGGGTTTACATGGGAAGCAATCCGGTCAACCAACGCAGGGTTTAGGTTGAGTACGATTTCATACAGGGCGGGCTATCCTTTAGATTCTTCTGATAGGTTCCAAGATTTTCTTGTTAGCGCAGCATTTTCAAAATGCGGCGAAAATGACGACCTACGTTTGTTTGAAACAAAAGAATTGTTTAAATACAAAAATATAAAGGCTGGATATACATGATGAGGACTTACTATTTACTAATTACCATATTGTTGAAATAAAATTCAAATTTTCATTCCAACCAAAATGGTCCAGCATATTCTTATAATTGTTTATACATTTAACTGCCAACTTTAAAAAGGCAAAGTTATAATGTTTAGCAGATAATCTAGAAGTTAATTTAACATTGACTGTTTGCAGGTATTCTTGCCTTGATTTTCCTTCTTCTCGTCATTATGGCTGTTCTAATCGGACGCTATCTTTCACGTCATAAGGGTGAATATCTTACTCAAGAGGACAAAGGAGCGGATTCAGCGTTGGATCCCGATGAAGCAGTTGTAAGTGGAACAACGGGTCATCAAGTCACAAAGCGAAGAGAGTGGTTTATATAAAAGTAAATAATAGGACATTCTGCCTTCGTACACATAAAATCTTAAATGAAAAATGCCTAGAAATAGATATGTGTAGATATTTAACTTGGCGACGTTCAAAACAAAAGGATAATTTAGAGAGCCGGCAACTATAAATTGTAGTTACTAATTGTTGAATCGATACAAAATTGAAAATTCCAAAGATGAGATAAGACACCGTCCAGTCTTTGGTGAACTATTTTTTACACTTAGTTGGTAAGAAGAAAAGTTATGGGTAAAATAACAAATTTAAATGTTGATCATTTTCAAGTGCATGTTCAATCTTGAAGGTATCAACACAGAAGTGCAAGTAGCTTTAAATTCAATATCTATTTGATGGCATTGCTAATATCGCTGCCATTTTCCCCCCTATAAAATTTTAGCATTTTTCGATAAAAAATTTCCTTCAATATCATTGAATATGTGAAACAGCAGGATGAATAATAAAAAGACAAAAGCTGTAAAACCATCATCAAGAGGTTGTAGACTCATTTAAGTACAATCTGGAATCCTTGCTTTACTTTTGTATTCAATTTGTCGTCCTGTTTGGGAAGTTAGTATAAAAGTTACTCGCTCATAAACTCGACGTTACATGAGAAAATATGACAAAATCGATGACAAAACAAATGTTTACCATAAAAATATAAATTATAAGTTTTCTTTTTAAAAGAAAGTTGTCTTAAAGTATTTACTTCCCCGTCCATTTATGTACTTTACAGTTTACATATTTTGATATTTAATTTTGAATCTAATATAATTTTTTTGCTGTAATTTATAACTTCAGATTAAGACGAAAATATGTAATGATAACTACCGAAGCACAATAATGAATTGATTTTGCGGAGTATAGTCACTAAATGGCAAGATGTTATGTCAGTTAATGATTAATTTTCTTCGCATAATTTTCTGTCATTATTGTAGATAATGTGAAAGTCTCGAAAAATTAGAATCTAATATATATTAAAGATGAAAACTTTTCTATCTATTGTATAAACTGCATACGAAAGGCTGACTGAACATTTTTTATCTTTTATCTGTGCGGCTATCACGTAACATGCATTTTATATCGGAATTAAATATACAACAAAGAGAAGTGGAAGTCTTTAATTCTAAAATATTTTACTTTGTCTTCCTTTTAACGAGTGAACATTTCATTATTTCACGGATCTTAGAACTATACGAAAAAGTTATATACATTCCATTCGAATATGTGTAAATGATACTAATCTTCCTCGGTTTTTGGACGAGCTATCTTTTCCGAACTTTAATTGTTCCGCTTGAAATTCATTGTGTTTTTGAAAAGTCTTAGTGATATGATAATCTTTTTTTTTTATGATACAAATTACAAATTAGTTGTTAATAGGCACTAGATAACTTGTCTGATTTAAGTACTGTTAATAAATATTTTTTCAATAATGACCCGAAAGTCTTTCTTTCTATTATGTATTAAGTTTTGCTGCACGAAATGCCAGGACGGCCTTTTCCTATTTGGGTAAATCAACGCATACGGACGCTTGTAGGTCGCCATAAATAGTGTCTCCATATTTTGCTGGAAAAAATTGGAAAGGCGAGTTTACTCTCTCGTTGTAAGTATTTTAAGAGCCGATATGGAATATATCACGACATGAACTTGGATTGAATGAGTTTGCAAGTGCTGTGGTAAAATTTACAGTGGATTGCACGTTGCATTCTTTTTCAAGTGCGATTTTTTCAGTTTGGGTTTCGAATCTCCGAAATTTCACATGGAACTTTTATGTATTATTTTCGTCGCGCCCTCCGTCAATATTCTTGTGTATTTGGCTAATCAGAGGAGGACTAGGATGCTGTCATTACCTTAGCATCAAATTCACGTGTCCCCATACTTCAGCTGAAGTGGCTACAGAGTTTATCGTCGATGTTAATTCTCGCCAAGGCTGGCTCCGAACTTTGTGTTCAAGTTGTCTTTCCACTTGTCTTTTTCTTTTGAAGTGTATCAAATTCTCTCGGGTAGGATTGTGTTTGAATGCGTTGATCATTTTTTGCGTCAAGTGTTGCGTTCAGTGTTTCATAAGCGGCGTTGAAGTTTTGGCCTGCGCCGTCTAACAACTCTTCGCAATGAATGTTTGTTGATTGTCTAAGTGAGATCCTGATTGACGTCAAACAGTTTGTCTAGTTCCTGTTTATTTGTTTTTAATTTGAATTTTCTTAGAGTTAATACCAATACTACGACTAGCACAAATTTTGATACATAGTACTCACCTCGAACATGTAAATTGTCAAAATTTTGCTTTTGAATTTAGAAAAAGTATTGCAGCATCGCAGCCGATCTAGTAAGCTTGTATTTGTGTTTGTAATTTTCACACATGATAGGAGATTATACTGTGTCGAGCTGCAGGGAGGGCTCTCAAACCCTCTGGAAATATTCTGGCTCAAAACCCAAACTGTCCCCTCTAAACTCCTTAAGGTTCTCCTTCCAAAGGAGGAAACAGCCATATACAACATAAAATCGGTATGCCAGCTCATCTGCAAAGTGGAGGCCATTAAACCACGGAACGGCCAGCCAACAGTTTGAACACTCTTCGGGCAATTGTCATGCCCAGGCTCGATGTGTGAAATGTGACGGCTTACATCACTTCACACAGTGCAAGAAAAAAATCGAAGAAAAACCAAAATGCGTGAACTGCGGCGGAGAACACCCCGCAAGCTATGGGGGTTGTTCGAAAAACCCAAAAAAATGTCAGGAAGACATTCGCACAGATCGCTGCACAAAACAAACAACCTACACAAACACCGACGACCAGCACCCCACACACACACACAAAACCAACCAAACACAAAATCACACGCAAACAATCACACCGCCAGACATGGGACAATTTTTTGCCAGCATGCAAACTCAGTTTCAACTGATGATGAAAGATATGATGGCAAAAATGGTCCAGGGCATGTTCGCGGCACAACTCACCACACTTAAACACAAATGAACCAGTTGAATCACGTCTCTATACTCACGTGGAATGCTAATTCCTTGCTTCAACGAACTGGAGAGTTTAGGCAATTTATTCTCGATAATAAATTCGAAATCATCCTCATCCGGGAAACCTTCTTGAAGCCCGGAATATGTCTTCATTTTCCTAACTACAATCTGTACCGAAACGACAGATTGACAGGCAGGGGAGGAGGAACGGCCATTCTCGTGAGGAGAAGCGTGAGACATCAACTGATCCATACCCCACAGCTACACACAACAGAAGCAACAGCCATCAAAATTCAGACGAACACTTTTGAGTTTGTGGTCATTTCGGTGTACAACCCACCAAAAAATAGACACTTCGAACAAGACTTGAACACTTTATTCGAAATAGAAGGGCCACTCTTGGTCATTGGAGACCTCAGTGCCTACCATAGGCAATGGGGTGCTGTGAGAAGTAATCAAGCTGGGACTGAGCTTAACAGATTCATCACAAGCAACAACGCAAGCCTGCACCTACCCAATGAGCCAACGCTTTTTGGTCGCACACGCGGAAATATCCTCGACTTTGGGATTTGCCGAGTATTCCAGGCTAATATACGAATAAACGTCCTCAACGAACTCTCCTCAGATCACCAACCGGTACACTTCTTAATAGAAGACGTCTATATAGACGAACCTATAAGAAGTAGGAAGAAAACTGACTGGCAAGCTTTCCACGACCATCTGGCTAACGAAAGTTTCACCCAAGACATAAATACAGCCGATGATGTCGAGAAAACTATAGAGATAGTAACCAACATTATCCTGCAGGCAAAAGAGAACAACACAGTCACAACTCCGATAAGGGAATACAACCCCTACGAACTCCCGCGCGACATCAAAATTAAAATAAGGAGGAGGAATCAATATCGGAGAAGTGCTAGGAGCACGGGTGATCCTAGGCTAAGAACGAAAGCTAACCGGTTGACAAACGAAATTCGAGACCGCATCCACCAGTTCCGAAATGAGCAATGGGAGAGTTTCATGCAGAGCCTCGAGCCTGGCGAAAATGCTTTCTGGAGGATGTCCAAATACTTCCGGACACGGAACAAGGTAGTTATGCCCCCAATACACGGCCCAAACGGATTAAAATTCGACAAATCCGGTAAAGCAGAAGTCTTTGCAGACACGCTGGAGCTTCAATTCCGTGAAAATACCTCCTGGGACGAAGACCTTGACGAAGAGGACGCCATACTAATCCAAGTCAAAAACATTCTCAAAAACCCACCACAAGCGGAAGAGGTGATACGGCCACTTGACACACAGGAGACAAAAGACTTTATACTAAAACTTGACAAACGGAAAGCGCCAGGACCCGACGCAGTTACGAACATAATGTTAAAGTGGCTCCCAGACAACGTTTTAAGCATTTTGACAGACACAATCAACACTATTTTCCGTTTGCGTAGGTTCCCTACGATCTGCAAATCGGCTATCATAACAGTCATACCCAAACCTGGGAAAAACCATGCCTTCCCCCAAAATTGGAGACCTATAAGCCTTCTCTCGTCAGTCTCCAAAGTAGCCGAAAAGGCGCTATTAACCAGACTGAATGAAGTGATAGCCGAAAAACGCATAATTCTGGACGAACAATATGGATTCAGAGAAGCACATTCGACGGGACTCCAACTGATGAGGGTGACCCAGCACATCAGAAACGGATTCAACTGCAGGAAGTCAACAGGTCTAGTAATGTTCGACATAACGAAAGCCTTCGAGAAAGTCTGGCATGCAGGACTTATCTTCAAAATGCATGAATTCTCTATCCCGCTACCGTACATTCAACTCATATACACCTTCCTAAAAGGTAGATCTTTCAGAGTTCGGGTGGAAGATCATCTCTCGAGCCTGCGGACGATCCAAGCAGGAGTTCCACAAGGATCACCCATTTCACCAATATTGTACAATCTGTACACCGCAGACAAAGAAAAGACCCAAGCAATATTCTTCACAAGACGCAGAGCACAACATCCAACGACTCTACACGTAGACTCCGACACAATAACATGGAACAGGACAGCTAAATACTTAGGACTTACTCTAGACGACAGGATGACTTGGAAAACCCACATACATAAAAAAAAAATATCACTCACAAGCGCTCCAGTCCCTACAAAATAGAGCCCTACGGTGAATTTGCCGAATTCCATGGTATGTTCGGAATACGGACAAAGACTTACGTATCGACACAGTCGAAAAATACATACGAGACAGAGCACTGAAACTATTTGACAGAATAGACGAGAATCCAAACATGGAACCATGGAAATAAGAATCGGCAAATACCCAAGCCTCAGATCAATAACAAACTAGTGAGCTAAATAATAGAGTGTTGTGTCAGGTTATGGTGAGTGTTTAACACTCACAGACAGGAATGGAGCAAGAGTGCTAAATCGCACTAGCTACCCGTAACCCATACTCCAAGGGCTCTCAAGTATTCAGCCCTTCAGTGGGTGTCCCAATTAACGCTCCACAAGAAACTCTTGAGGATACTCCGAAGAAAGTGTCCCTATTAACATTCTTGCGTTACTTTCTTGGATACTATTCAGGTGCTTTGGTAAACACGTTTGGCGTATCACCGTTGGTACTACTTTGACCGCCTCTATATTTTTTGTTAACTTGTTTATATATTTTTATTCTAACACATTATGTTTCATTATGAAATTAACATATTAGGATTTTGCACTGAAAGTTCTTACAGAAATCAAGTTTTGATTGAAATATGGCATTTTGTAGCTTTAAGTGTAAAGAAGTTGAATTATTCAGTGGGAATTAAAATATCTAACTAATTAAAACAATAGTTGTTATACGTCACATAATAACATTTAATTCATAATTAATGTTTATTAATATGAATGCTTAAAGGGCCTTTTATATTTTGTTTCCATATTGTTTTTATTTCATGTCAATTTGATTTTTTCAGTCCTTAAAAAGAAGGTCAATAAAAAATTAATACATCTAGGTACAAATCTTTGATAATAAGAAATACTTGAGTTATACTTCTATGTGTTTCAATCGAATTGATTTTGTTTTATTTTGTATACATGAGTTCTTGTTCTAGTGGGTTATATTTTCGTGGATAGTTTACTACGTTTAAAACAATTAAAAATGTTAGCACAACGAAGGATACCATAAAATCGGTTCATGCTAATGATACATTTTATTTCACGAAAATCAAAGGCAAAATTTCAGAGTGGAATTTCAACTAAATTTATTTTTTTGGAAATTGTAGTAAAGAAATTGTATCGCGTGTTTGGAAGATTTTCAGTTTTTTTAAGGGGGTCACTTCATGTAAATCGAAAAAAAAATCGATATTTTTTTTTAGCTTAATCTGTTCCGAAACTATCTGTTAACATTCTCTTAAAATTATAGACCTGAATTCAACGTATTTTAGGAGTTGTTGCCTGTAAAGTATTCACGTGTCGAACTTCGGTGAAATTGACCGCGCGCGCTGCAGATTGGGATGATAAATTGCATTCCTTTAGCGATAAGAAGGCTTTGTGGGACTTTTTCTACTATTTCCAGTTTTCTCGTTTATCTGTAGGTCTTTTGTAATGAATTTTTGTGTATGCGTTTTGTAAATGTGTTAGTTTTACTGTACAGAAATAGAATTTGTGATTTGAAGTTTAGTGCTGCTTCGATCTCGTCGCGTCAAAATATGTATCCGAAAAGAACGGGTGGGAGTTCTGAGCGATCTTCGCGGCCGCGGAAACGAAGATTTAGCGGTAATCAGTATACCACTGACAAAAATAAGGCTCCAGAAGTTAGCACAACGGCAAGAAAATTGAGCAGCTCAAGCGCAAACGATGTTGGAGCGAGTCTTGCTTACTGTTACCGGATCATCGAATTTTTTTCAGTGTTTAGTGCGATTTCTGAGTTTGTGGTGTGTGGTACCTGCAAAAAAAAGTGACATTCGATCAAAGTAATCATCGCGGCCTCGGTTTTCACATCGTTTTCACGTGTAGTTGCGGTCACAGGAGCATTCTTTTGGGTCCTACGATCAGAAATGCGTACGAAATTAACCGCAAAATTGTATTTGTTATGCGTTTACTCGGCGTGGGACTAGACGGCATAAACATTTTTTCTGGCCTCATGGATATGGGTTCTGGTTTATCAAGAAAAGCATACGACGCAATAATAACGCATATCTACTCTGCGGCAACTACTCTATTCGAAAAAATATCAAAAAAAGCTGTTGAAGAAGAGAAGCAGAAAAATCGCGAACATGGGAGGCCAGAAAACGATTTCAAAGTGTCCGGAGACGGCTCATGGAAAAAGCGCGGATTTACATCATTGTACGGCGTTAGAAAAAAAAAATAGCTCCGGAAAAGTAATTGACCTCCTGGTAAAAAGTTCATTTTGTCAAGCATGCCTGCATTGAAACTCAAAAAAAGGGACTGAAGAACATGAAATTTGGTTTGGCGCACATTCAGAAAAATGCTCAAAAAATCACGATGGTTCCGCTGGGAAAATGGAGGTCGACTCTATTAACGAGATGTTTGCAAGATCAGAAGAAAAATTCGGCGTCAAATATTTAAACTACATCGGAGACGGTGATTCCAAGACTTTTAGCAGCATTGTCAAGAATAACCCTTATGGTGAAAATTTTCCAGTGAAAAAAAGTGAGTGCGTTCTTTTGTCACGTGCAAAAGCGAATGGGCACGCGCCTTCGAAACGTGAAGAAAAAAGAAAAACTTGGAGGGAAGCGACGGCTCACTGACGCGCTCATCAAAAAACTGACGACTTTTTACGGATTGGCGATTAGAAGACACGTGGACTCTAGTGACGAAATGCGAAAAGCAATAATGGCTACTTTGGAATATTATTGTTCAACCGACAAATCTTCGAATCATAAACATTGTCCTGTGGGTTCCGAAAGTTGGTGTGAATGGCAGAAAGCGAAAGCTGCTAAGAAACTGAAAAATTACCATCATCCTGATCCGTGTGTTATACGACCCGATGTAGACAAGCATATTCGTCCAATATACAAAGAACTTTCAAACGACGATCTACTACTCAGGTGCCTAGGCGGTCGTACACAGAACGCTAACGAGTCCTTCAACGCCGCAGTTTGGCGAATCGCCCCAAAACATTTGAATTCTGGTCAAAAAATTATTCAAATTGCTGCGTATTTAGCAGCAGGCATGTTTAACGAGGGCTACTCCGCAATTATAAACATGATGGATTTGCTCGATTTGACTGTCGGCGAGCAATGCAAGATTTTTGCCGAGAACGCAGATGAGACGCGGATCGCGCGCGCCGAAGTACGATCTAGCAGCAGCACAAAAGAGGCCCGCAATGCTCGTAGAGCTGAGAGAATACAAAAGGAAGAGTTCTATGAGGAAGCTGAGGGGTTGCTTTATGGAGCTGGAGTAGCTGATTAGAACTGGATTGCTGTAAGTTAAATATTTTCAGAGCTGCGATGTACCAAAACTTTAAAACGTTTTTTCTCAAAATGACATTTTCGCAACTTGTGTACACGATTGCGGGAAAACTATTTGACCTATCAACCTAATTCAAATTGCGTTTTGTAGAGTTTTAAAAACTGACTTTAATTGTTTATCATAGTGTAAAAATAAGAAATAAACAAAAATTTTGAGTGAAAATTGCATCTCTAACTTCAAAACAATATAAAAATTATTTATTTCCGGTTTTCATTAGGTTTTTGAGGTTCATATAGAGTAAAAAACTTTAACAATTAACGAGGTACAAATGGTTTCTGTTTCAGTTGAAAATTACGGGCCCTATCGTGTACACAATGGGACTAATTCATCAGCGATAGGCTCTACTCGATTACTCCGCCAGTTTTGAACTTTTTCAAGATTTTTTTTTTTTTTAATTGCTTTAAAGTTGTCTCAGATATACCTATCGAACAAACAATGTATAATAATTCCTTGTCATTAAAAACAATTCCCGAAAAACCACCTTTTTTTTCGATTTACATGAGGTGACCCCCTTAAAAAGGCAATACGTTTGCAAAAGGAAGAATTAAATATCAATGATAAGGAAATTATTGGAATGATATGTCTACACTAATTTTAATGGATGTGGGTCCTACTTATGATTAGGTTATATTGAAATTTTGAACAAAAGTAACGGCAGTTCGTGTATATATTGTAATATTTCTTTCGGTTTCATCCTGCATTTAATGAATCTGCCATTAACAAACACCCATTTTTTCAATACGTTTAACGATTTAAAACAGTCTTTGTCGTGGAAGATGCTTTAAAATCATATGGCTTTCAAAAGGAAAAGTATGATCCTTAGATGAGTGGTGTTAAAAAGTTTCAATTATAAGATATGATCTGGTTTTAAGCTCTGCTTATGGAAGCCGTGAATGAAAAATGAATTCACTTCAACTCATATTTAAGAGAATTCGTCATTTTTCATGCGCTGAATGCCAGTGATTTAAGTTTTTGTTTTGTTTCATAGTCACAGATGGAAGATCGCATGATTGAAAGGATATCAAAAGTTTTGAAATATCTTCACAAAATTATAAATCTGATCTATGAATCGTATTTTTTGCTGTTTTGTGTATGATATAAATGTGTTTAGGTGGGTTGAGATGATATGCAAAGTGTAAACTACTTGAAACTTCTCCACCATTCATCTAACAGATGAACTTTATTTAAATTCTTGGGATTGTAAACTCGATTATTATCAATAAAATCACACTGTTCATTGTCGCGTACATTGACCGATTAAAATTCGGTCATTTCATGTACTATTTGTTGTCCATTTTTCATTTTCATTAGGAAGTTCATGTTGAACTTTTCATTTCGTAATACATTAAAATAAAGTGCGGATGTATGCAGATATAAAAACTTAAAGTATCGAACATACGGCAAATAGGACGAAAACAAAAAATAACATTGTAACAATGTCTTTGTGTAAATTGCGATCACGATGAAATGGTTTTGTTGTATAACATTCGCGGCGGGCTTGACGGAACAGACAAAGCGGTATAACCAACTGAAACATGTCGGGTATCATAAATCCTAAGTCTCTCACAACCTGATGTGCATATCCTTCGCCACGTATCACGTTTATAATAAATTGGTCAAAGCTGCTTGCGGCAATGTGTAAAAGTGCAATGCCAACAATGCACAGTACCTTTTTCGATGTTACCGCGTTATCGGTGCTGGCCAGATGCATTACCATTATCGTCGATATTAGTTCGGTTACCTGTAAGAAAAATGGAGTATTATAGAGAGTTTTTTAAAATGGAATGATTGGTCGATTACCGACATGAGATACCACAAAATTTTCATAAGAGCTTTCCGATGATATTTAGCTTGGAGTCGGATAGCGAATATGGAGCTAAACGCAATCCGTATTATGTAAACGCAATATCTACAATATATCCACAATAATATCAGATTGGAAAATGATACCGTCCTGACTGACGACAAGGAAAAAAATAGTCTCCTCATTGCTGTCAAACTACACCAAGTTGAAATTTTATTGTTTAAATGCAGAACAATTTGAGAACAAAGGCTCCATGAAACATTAAGCGAAAATGGACTCAAGATCTTGCGAAATTTCGACATGGTTCCAATCCATCCCAGTATCGCCCCGAAAAAGGACATCGAGAATTTGTGTAAAAAGTGCGTTAAGCACTGAAACTGTTAAGGAAATACCAAAGAATTTAATGACAAATGCAAGCATTCGATTTCATACCCAAATATCCATACATCTATTCGTTCTCTTCCTCCTGAACACGAGCGCCCAAGTCACCAGTGTCATTAGCAAAGGTATCGGAGTGAGGTCATGGCATAGTTCAATTTGAAGTAAAATCTGCGATTTCGTACTTTGAAGATGATGCCGGTCCAACATTGTTCTTCCAGGAAGAGATAAATTATTAAAGGAGAGCTCTGAATTATTCCAAAGATGCTGCTGACTTCTCAAACATTTGTTGCTACTACTACCTTATTCCTGGTTATAAAAGCTTGAAAAATGTTCCGACCGTTTCGTTTATTCTAGCGATGCTGAAGGTTTGATGGCGTAGTTCCAAATCCATTTTGATTTTACTAAATGGCATATTTAAGTGCATTATAAAAGTAATTTTATTCCATGTCCCATTTTTCCATTAATGTTGAAAGTCCTGTGTACCTATAGAATTATGGACAGGACTTGGAAGCGATCTTTTCAAAACTCAAATCTTAAGTCCATGATAGGTAATGTGTGGTCATTTCAAGATATTGTATGCGGCAATAAGCTTGGTATACTAAAAACTGTTATATTCCTTGTCAGTGGGATTTTTGAAACTGTTACCAACCCCAGAAAAGCAAGCAGCCATGGACGCTCGCGGCAGGGAATTAATTGGACATGTGCAATCGTTTTTTCGGTTTCGACTCAAATAATTTTTGATCAATTATTTATTGAAATTTAAGCTAGTGCATTATTATTTATTATTATGGTACTAGGGTCCACTTGCTGGAAATTAGCATAGGTCAGAAATCAGCCCGTAGCTCCCCATGTGTAGTACTATTGTTTACAGATGGTCCATCCTGTCGTCCTACAGAACCCAAGGAGTTCCCCCAGCTCTGTGGTCGCCAAGTTTTCCAATTTTGTTACGCCACTACACCTCAGCCAAGTAAGGCGTTTGTTGGCCAGACTCGGACAATCGAGGAGGAAGTGTTTTGTACTTTCTTCCTCCTCGCCGCAAGCTCGGTAGGCGTCATCCGTTTGGATGACTATTCGTTCGTTGACTATTCGTCCTATTCGTTTGGCGTTTTGACGTAGAAGATTATGGCCCGTTAATACTGCCATCAATGTTCTAACGCCATTTCGGTTTTTTCCTAGGAGTTTTTTTGTCCTCATTTGATTAGGGTGAGGCCAAAGAGCTCGGCTTATCCTGCAGTCGTTCCTGTCATTCCAAGCCGTATCTCTCTCTTTCCAGAGGATTTCGTCTAGTTCCCTTTTTACCGTTGCTGGTGGCACTTCAATTGTGTCTATTCTAGTGGCGTTTTGGTCGGCTGATCCAGCTCTCGCTAGCACATCCGCTCTTTCCTTTCCCTCTACACCGCTGTGTCCAGGGACCCATGTGAGTTTTACATTTACTCGGGTTGTTGCGGTTTTGAGAGCCTGCCTACAATCCTGCACCAGTTGTGAAACTACGCGGTTAGAGGCAAGCGCCTGCAGTGCCGACTTACTGTCCGAGAGTATTTGTATACTTCCATTAAGGTTTTTTGTTGCCGTATCTATAGCCGCTTTTATTGCAAACACTTCCGACTGTAAAACAGTGGTTAGGCTCTCCAGTTTATAATTTCGGTTGAGTTGTGGGTGATCTAGGAAAAAGATTCCGGCGCCGCTTCCCTCATCCGTTTTGAAACCATCGGTGTAGATCATGTTCTCACTTCCAGATGTGAAATTCTGCATCGTTTTCCACGCTTCTCTGGTCGGAATGTTGATTTTGTATGGAATTGTTGTGTTCAATATTGGTTGAATTCTAGCCAGTTCCCTTTTCTTGACGGGCCATTCTCTCCATTTTTTTCAAAATGCATACGTGCCCCGTTTGAGTGTGGTTAGATAACTCATATGTGAATTTTAATCTGATGCTCGCAAGTGATGCCTCTCTGAAGATGATAAGCTAGTGCATAGTCACCATTATTATCAATGACTTGTCTCCAACGTTCTGGATGTTGCTGTATCCCTCCTTCACAGAAATATTTCCCTTTTCTCTCGAAACAGTTTACATACGAGGATTCTCTTCATAGTAGTATTCCCTTCTTCAGCAAGCGGTAATCCGTTGGAGCAGGGTTGGGAGAATATGGTGGTCGGAAAGAAGTTCCCAGCTAATATCCGTTAATTTTCATTAGGTAACTAGAGCTCTTTGTGGTCTCGCGTTGTTGAGGTAGAATATAACTTCACGACGATTGACTAATTCACGACGCTTATCGCGCATTGCTTGTTGAAGCAATAAACATTCCGATTATCGTTAATGAGAGTACAATTCAGCATTGAACGTTTGATAGCTTTCCAGATGCTCCCACTTATTGGGACTCCTCGAAAATACCAAAAAATAAGAGCTTCCGTGCATGCTGATTTTGTTGTGGATGTTGTTGATTCAACTCTTTTTCAAACTGTTCGACGCCGTTTCATGTTATTATACAGGTTCCTCGGTAACTTTCTATACGAGAAATCCTTCATTTACTTCATAATCCTTGGCAAATAAGATTGGAAAAACGGCAGGCCATTCTGTCTTTCTTGTGTCTTTGTGAAAGTTTGAGGAGTACCCAATCATCTAACTTTACCACATACCCTAGCACATGGATTATTCTTTTTGGATGGTGGTTCTTTGGACCTGGAGCTTCTCCGATAATTCTTTGATGCCCATCTTATCACCCTATTATATGGGCTGTAATAGATCATCATGTGCCACCTCCTTGGGCCGTCCTCATCGTGACCGATCTTCAAACTGTCGTTCTCCATTACAAAAGCACCGAAATCACTGTTGACATGCTCGTTCTGTTAGCACGTTTCTCCATGAATTTTGCTTATATTCCAATGAGCCTTCGCTGGGCGTGTTTAAGATCAAACTAATATAATAAACAATTTCTAATATGCCCTTTTTCAGCTACCATGTTTATCTTACCATTTTTGCTTAAAACTAAAGTGCAAATGCAAATGTGATTTCTTTTTACAGGGGCGATAACGAGGTTTCCAAAATGTCATCTGTCACCGAAGCATGATCAAGAATATGTGAATCACAGTTCAAAGAAAATCCATATGGAAAGACCTAAAAAAATTTTTCATACAATTAATAATTATCTGGGAATAATAGTGAAATCAGCAGAAACAAATCTCTATCATCCCTATCACAACAACCTCAAATGCGGAATTTGTTTTCAAATATTTGATTGCAAAGTTCCCAGGCCTCTCAGAAGCTAAATTGGGAGGAATTCAGTTTATTGGTGTTGCTAGGAGAAGACTTAATGGATTAAGTCAGGGCTGTCCAAACCATATATAGTCCCGAAACTGGCGAATTTCGGGCAAAAATGGGCTCGATGATGGGCAGTACCTACCTTTGTGAGAGTGCATATTCAACAATGAAGCTTATTTAATCGAAATACAGGTCTTCATTGACAGATACTTCACTTAAACATGCACTGCGCCTAGCTACTACTAATATTGAGGTTGATGTTGACAGAATTGTAAAAGACAAATTATTGAGAAAGTAGATAATAAATAACGATATAATTATTACCAGTATTTTATTTTTATATATATTTTGTGGCCCACCAATGTATTTAGTAATTTTTATCGGCCCTGGGTCCCATCTAGTTTGGACACCCCTGGATTAAGTGTTTGGCAACGCAGATGATAGATTTTCTGAAAGAAGGAGGCGTGCATTCACGGATGTAGTGGAAAGGCAGAAGGCAATAATAGAGGAAAAACGCGGAAAAACATTTAGACGCCGTTTGAAGTTCTGAGTTGTCATTTGAGTCTGAAGGTGCATTTCGCCAATTTGCATCTGGACTGTTTTCTTGTAATTTTCGGGGATGAGAGAACAGAGCAAAGGGAACGTTTCTTCCAATACATAAAGGAAATGGGAAAAATAGATCACGGATAGTGAAGGACAGTAATAATGGTAGCCTGCTGCTAGATGCTATAGAGGGACATGCTTGATACTTTTCTGAAGCGAAAATATATCAAAAGGACCCTCACAACGAAGAGAAAACGATTTTAGGCATCTTCACTAGCGTATCACAGTCAACAAAAAATAAAAATTAAACAAAATTATTCGACATATAATAAGTACGCACTGCGTGTATGTAATAAAGGGTATACGAGCACAACGAACATTCATCAGTTGGAAGTATAAAACCAGCTTTGCAATAAACATAAAAGATCAAAGGTATAATTTCGAGATTTAGGTCTAGATTTAGGACCATAATTTTAACCAAATTGGTAAAGGGTTAGTTGAAAAGGACAAATTAATTCAAAATATAAAGCTCAATATCTTCACAGTCAATTGTCAAAGAAACTTGATCGGTTGGAATTGAAGCCTTAGCAACAATAACAGTAAAGGTATGATGGGAGTTACCTTTTCTTTTTGAAGCGAAATCAATGTCGTCAGGCTAAGCTGTGAGTCGTATGAAAACGATGCTTACATTTGATTCTACGATTTTACTAAATTTAACGTTCCAGGGATTTACTTTAATCAACATTTTGAAATTCATGTTTCCTTTACGGAAACGCTCAGTTAAGACCATTCTGAATATTGTGTAGAAAAATTAACAGTCCTCATCATAGGGGAACAAATTTTTCGAGGTGGAGTTAATTAACTAAAAGGCGAATAAGGCTTCAGTTTATTTAAAGAATACATTAAAATCCCAGCGTAAATGTTGTGCTTGAACTGTTCTAACTGATTGTCACGTAAGGATTACACGCCCGCAAATGCTTAGCGACAGTATCTTTTGTTTATCTAATTTGAATGCATTGCAGGAACTCAAGGATTCTTTACACGCCCACATAATTAGCTCATATCAGATGATTGTAGCCTGAATGACTTTAGAGACTTTAATTTGGTTTAGTAAAGCAAAATGTTAAACTTGCTTGCTTTAAAATTGTGATAACGTTCAACCCATAATCGTTCATTTACCCCAAAAATTATTCAGTATTGTAAATATATGTGTGTCTAATGCATACCAAATGGTACCATAATAATTTTCGAGTATTCTATTTCAATATTTACTCCAAAGGACTCTTCTGGTTGCGTGCTAGCAGTGAATAACACTCTTCTTCTTTGATAGACTCGCTTGTCGCGTCGATAGAAGTTTGATCGATTCGTAGAGCAAGTGAAATGATTAATGATAAGAATACAACATGTCATTGGGAAGAAAATGAGAAAGATAATCGAATTGAGAACATAAATGAGGGATTGTTGTTAGTGATAGAATATTAGGGGGGAGTATTTTGAATGAAGTGTTGTAGTCGGGAATCTTTAAGTCATCTCCACCTATAGCAAAAAACATGCAATATTTTTTCAGGACTGCTGAATGAACTTTAATGTATGTAAACTTGGATACCATTGAAGAATAAACTTCAGGATTGTCAGGGAATCTTAATCTTAGACAGAAGGATGGGAATTATAAATGATCATCTTTTGCAAGAGCTCTAGGATTGTGTGCTCAATTCACAGCAACTGTAGAGATAAATTCATAAGTCATGCGTACAGCTTGCGCCATAACTTCTGAAATAAAAGGAATACCATTCAAGCGGCCTTTCACTAATGGTGATAGAACAGCATTGTGACCTATTGAAAATCGTTGTGCAACTTTCTATCGAGAAGACAAGTTGCGTGGGTATCTAGAAATGCTTTTATAAGGAATAACAATGGAGAAATTAAATAATTTGTCTTTAGATCTCGTAATAAATGATTATTGATGCTTAACTACAGCTTAAGAGTAACCTAATTCGTCCAACGATCTGTTTAAGTCTTGAGTTTGGATGAAGTCTCAAAAATAACACTCTTCCGGAAGGGCTTAAGGATTGCTATCCACATCAAACTGTGAGATAAGAATTCATATTGCTCGCATAAACGAAACGAGAAGCAAATTAGGGGGTTAGATTCACGAGTCTCATCAACTCACTTCAGTAATATTAACGTATAACGAGATATGTTAAAAAGATTTGCGTTGCATCATCATTAAGGCTCTTTAGCTCTTATCGGATCTTAGCTTCCAGGACGTCTCGCCTACAACTGAATCCATGCTTTGATCTCATTTTCTGATTTAGGAATCTCAAAAAATATTCGAATTCGTCCTCTCATCGTATATCTTCCTCGCTTTATTATTTCAAAGACATCGGTTTCGTCAATATTTCACACATGTTGTGGATCGTTCTGATCCACCTTTAGTCTCCAACTCATTTTGCTTCACGATTCTTTTGAGAAACCTCTTTTCGAAGGTGCAGAGCAAGTTTTAGTTGAGTACCATTTAGTGCTTGGTATCTACAGCACGACACAGAACGTATTGTAGACCTGTTAACGCGGAGTTTTGTTTTTCTATGCCTTCAGCTTGCTTCAAAGACCACCATGACTGAACGAGTCTCCTTATTCGGGAGCTGAATTAGCCATTCGACCTCATGAGTCTCGTTCCGAGGTAAAAAAAAGTTGTCCATATATTCTAACTTGTTTTTGGTTTCTCTTGCGGTAATCAGTCTTATTGCTTGAGCCATAATGCTTCGTTTGTTTTTATATACTTATGCAGAAACTTCTTTTGCTGTTGATTCGAGATTTATGCCTGCGACTGACGACACCATTAGTATATAATAATATATATTCAAATATATCATAATAATGTCATGTCATAATAATGTCAACGTTCAGAAAGTAAAACAAGTTTTTTCTGACGTTCGTCTCATTCTGACGTCGAGAACTAGTTCAAACGGTGTTATCTATCCTGGAATATAAGAAAATTTCCTTTAAGCGAGTAAGGAGTGAGATTTGATGTTGAAATGAGACATAGCTTGGCTACTACTTCATTGGTAAAACAATGTGCATTTATTTTTCTGATGTCGCATGCTTGTTGGAAGTCAATATATAAATTAGATGGAATTGAAACTGTTTTGAACTCAGAACATTTTTCTAAGACCTGCTTCTCCGTGAAAAGTTCGGCCAATAGTTGATCATTCCACTTTGGACTCCACTTGATATTCCCGCACCGTCATTCTAGGATACACTTTATTCTCACATTCTAGCATTTTTCGTAATATTTTAGAAAGAACCGAATAGTGATAAATCCGTATAGGCCTTTGAAGTGTGTCTCCAGTTCTGTGGATAGGCCAAACGCCACATTCTTGGTTGCCACAGAACAAGTCCTGTGGCATCTGTTCTTGGTTCGAGATGTTGCGAACCAATTCGGAAACATATTTTCGAACCAATTAGTCTCCTTACTTTACGATTCTGCAATAACGTCGTTGGTACACGGCAGCCGTTGTTATTTTTCTAGTATTGATAAGCCTTACAATATCTTTGAGTGTTGATGCTGGCATCAATTTCATTAGACAGCATAGTGGTTGAGAAGCTCAATAAAGTAATATAATACAGCCAGCGCTTCTCTTCTTCTGTGTGATCCACTTTAATCCTCTCATATTCATTAATTTAAAATGTATCTGTTCAAAATCGATTAAGTTTAATATTTGAAAAATCAAGGATAATTGATGAAAGTATACCATACAATAACTCCAGGCAAGCGTATAGAGTGAAAGTGAAAAACTTGAGACATGAAAACCAATTTAGGGTCATAATATGAAAGAATGGAAACGGCAGCGTCATTATTGACGAAAGCAGGATCAAGGAAAGACTACATATTTCGAACAATTCCTCAATCCTAACAAAGGCTCAATTCATCCTTTAATTCTTTGGTGGTACCAGCAACGTTTGAAATGCCGCCATGAAAAACTAGGGAAATAGCAATTCGCCAAGTATTAATGAGCTCAAATAAAACTTATAAAATATGGTGACAGTCTTACACAAAGGGGCATGCATAAACGTATGCAATACATGTAAGATCATTTATTGCGGAATGAATGCCAGATTCCGCAAGGGTGATTTGAATCAATTATGGCCAAATTGTAATAGACAAAGCAATGTGTAAAAACACCTTCGACTATCTATCTATCGACTATCTACCATTTTTTTCCACTTTATACCATACATATTCACTCAGTTGGTAAAGTGAAACGTTAGTGTTTCTGACGGAAAACTGAAAGAGTATTTTAGAGCTGAAATTTCAACCGTTAAGTTGCTGTTCAGGCGCAAGCCAGTCTATAAGGAATGATGGGATGTCAACGTAATTTTCAAGATCGATATCTAACAAGTTTTCCGGATAATGGTTAATTTTAGCATCCAAGTAGAACCAGTTCATCGGACTAAAATGAAATTAACGTCAACAACATTACAATTTGAATAAATAATCAGCTGACAGATGCATTTGACATAAAGGTAAAAAGCTATTGTTGGGCTCACTCCAAAGTGTTGATAATAAAATGGTAAGAATGAGAAGAAGAAGTACACTGCTCTTTAAATCGAACCATATTCGGGCATTTACATTTGAAGAAAAACGACCTGATAAAATTTTGAATAGTTGAAGAAAAAGAAAACTTTAAACAACTGAAGAAGAAAATTGAAATCGATGAACAAGGTTTAAGATTTTGTAATTAGAGGATGGACCGGGACGATTAGTCGCCTGACATATGACAGGTAAGAGAGGGGCTGCAGCGCCACGATGACATTCAAATAGTATATTGGAAAGTATTTGAAACGTTCTTATTTTATTTTACTTCATATGCCCGGTTCGCATAATTTTTGTGGGTTTCCTGTAGCCTGAAAACTTGACGTAATAAGCAAAAAACGCCCTTTTTTTGAACCTGGAAGCAAATAGTAAGTTTAAAGTAAGTCAAACATTCAAGTCCAGGTATTAGTTATGTAGTTGTCCTTGGTTCCTTGGCTGATTGGTTATCTCTATCCATTATAACTATTTATTCAGTGATTGAAGTTCGTTTTGATGTTGCCCCAGGCCAAAATTAACTCTGGGTAGCTTGGGTCCGCCGGGCCTTGCTTCGTGGGTTTCGAGGACGCTTTTGTGCATCGGTGTGCACACCGCGACAAAGACGTCAGAACGAGCTGAAGATGGCTGTATACAGCCGAAACTCAGTGATTGTTGGATCTTTTTTCTTTTGAATTTCAGTGATTGTTGGATCTTTTTATAGCTTTCATCAAATGGATATTACAAATAATCGGACCAAAAGTCGGCCATTATTTATTCATCATCAATAAGGATGATGATTTATTTGCAGTTACCCTATCAAACATCAATTATTTTGGCTAGAATGAGGAGAAAAGATAAAAAGAATGTTCAAGTTTGCACGAAAATTCGATTCCAGAAAATTTATCACTATTTCACGTAGGAAATTGCCGTTTAATTTGGTGTTCATGCAATTCTCACTTGTCTTCACTCAATAACAACGATTTGTTCGTAAATACTAACATGGTGCCAATAAGCACATCTTTGTTAACAGCAGTGCCACAAATTGATTTAGCTATCAGTTTGACTGACAGGAAAACATTGTCCTATGTAAATACCCTAGATCCAGCCGTAATTAAGTGTGGACGCAAACAGGAAATTTTTCATTAGTTCCATTGAAGCTATAATTAAATGAATATCCTCGTCCTTCCACATTTACGTACGATAGGCTATCTTCTGTTTGACTTGCATGTACCAAACAAATCATTTATCGTTCGACACCTTGTGGATATTTATATGTTCGTTTTTTGATATGTAGGCTAGTGTGAATTTTTTCGGAGTGCAAATTGTTTACAGTTCCATTGGTTAAGGCATAAACAAAAATGAAGATTTCGGATGTATTGATTACAATCGTATGTGGATATGTGGTCTATTTTGGGAATTTCGCTATTTAAAACATCAATCAATTAGTCTAAATGCCATCGGGTTAAAGCTTGTGCGTGACTTACAGAAAAAAATAGTTGGTGGTTCCATTGTTCGTAGTACTCGTCGTTGTAGTAGTTAATATACGCCCACCATGCATAGTAATGCGAAAATATAGATAACACAAAAAGCAGCACCATGGACCATCGCACCCGATGTTGAAGGACTAATATCACCAATTGCTTAGTGCACTCATACAAGGCAATGATACTAATAACCGTCAGCAGCCACATTTTCATTGTATTTTGCGTCGCGTTGAAGTACATGTGCTTATACGAGGCAATACCGGATTCGTAAGGTCCTTTGAAGACTGTATCCCAACAAGAGCACGAGCAGAATCGTTTGTCGACATAGCGAGCGTAGTTTTGCCAGAAGAACCACAGGACAGCTATATGAGCGGGTGGTATTAATGCTGGTATTAAGCTTCCGCATGCACTTGGTAGCCATCGAGCATCTATCATAATGCTATCTGAAAAGAAGATAAGGTCAAAGGTTGATTTACAAAATTGATCCCGCGAGCGAGTAATAGCGAAAACTAGGTCACAAAATCATTAAAGGTAATACTCGATCAGTAGGCATTTATAGACCCTTACGATTCAATTGTTTGAAAAATAAAGTTAAAAATAAAATATCATTTTTAATAAAGGTATTTGTTTGACGGCTGAGGAGCCCAAAGAATATTACTTAACACTTTAAAGACTGAAGCGCTCTAATTCCTTTTTCGGCTTATTGGGTTCTGCCTGGTAGTTAACAACGAGGCGCTTTATGGCTACTAGCATTCGGGTGCATCCAGCAATAGATGAGTGGTGAAAAAGATTGCAGAAGTGATTCAAACCAAAAGGGTTTCGAATTAATTTAATTTTAATTTATTACTTAAATATGCAATGAAGGTTCGCATAGGGTTTTTTTTAAAAAGATAAAGAACATTTCAAATGAAATAAAATACATATAAATTTTCATAATATTGGAAAGATAATATTGCCATTTTGATTGATTTCAGGCTTTTGAGCGCCACGACTGGCGAGTAAGAAGTCCAAAACGAGAACTCAAATGTTCGACTACTCAAACCAATAGTTGGGGCCGCATGTTGCCAACAACGCGGCGAATGTTGTCTTCCAAATGGTCAAGCGTCTCGGCCTTGTTCGCGTAGACGAGTGATTTGACTTCTCCTTACAGGTCAGTTAACAGGTTGGAAATGAGAAATAATGCGCTCATCAAATGTTTCTTTCAATAACTCGATGGTAGCTGCATGGCATGTCGTCCCATGCTGTTGAAACTAGAGGTCCCCTGTTTTACGGCATGGCAATTCCGGAACCAGAAAGTAATTGATAATGGACTTACAGTGTTCACCATTGACTGTAATGTTATTCCCAGTAGCATTTTGGAAGACATATGGATCAATGATTCCGCCGGCCCATAGAACACACCAAACAGTGGCTTTCTCCGGATGTAACGGTGTTTGGACAACCGCCTGTACTTTCTCATCACTCGAAATGCGGTAATTTTGCTTATTTTTTGACGCAGCCTATGAAATTTGGGATCTGTGGCAATTTGTTCTTGGGCCCATACACCGAATCCACACCTTGCCCGGTAGTCGTTCGGCTTCAATTCTTGCACGAGCTGGATTTTGTAAGCCTGCAAACCAAGATCCTTCCATAAAATCTTCCGCGTGGGTGGGTATGGATTTAATTGTTGAGAACGATGTCGAATGGACTCACTACGGTCCTAATCGATACTATGCTCTACCGTTGTTATGGTTTCTTCATTAAGCATTGTATGACGTCTGGATGGATGCGTATTATCGGTGAGAGTAAAGTAGTGCGGAAATTTATTCTTCTGATGAGCGATTATTTCGGCCATAAAATTGACGGACTGCGCGAATAAATTTCTCAACAGAAACCAACCATTGTTTCGAAATAATTCTGTATAATTTGCTGACGTTTCTCAGGTGTCAACCTATACGTAATAAAATGGCCAACCAAGTTAAACGCAAAACGCATGACAGCTGTCACGCCATACAAAGCATTAAAAAGTGTTGCCAATTAACAGTTCTATACTTCTAAAAAACCACTGGAAATTTCTGGAAATAACCTTCTTCGCTCTGTCCAAGGAAGCGAATGCATTTTGAATGATGACTAGAGGTGTGAGAAGCTTTTTCAAAATCAGCAATTTGGAGAAAGATTTCCAATGAATTTTATGCTAGTTTTTCGACATGCTAGCAACAATATGCTGAAAATCCGATTATGAAATGCACAGTTTCAAATAAATTCACTTTTTTTGAATCAATGCTATTTTCGGCTTAAACATTGAGTCGTTCGAAGTAAGTCAAGTTTCGTAAAGCGTTTGTTGTTTATATTTTTAAGAGCCATGCTTAACCACTATACAATTTGAACCCTTTCATTTGCCTGGACGTTATAGAGGCTGGCGAAATGTAAGGTTAAAATATCAGCCTGTTAAGGACTCTGAGCACATGCTCCTCTTGCATAAGACTCAAGTTGTGGAGTCGTGCACACACATGCATTAGTAAATTAAATAAGGTTTTCTAATGTACGTTATATAACATCATATAGTTCACAACGAATGTTCCGGACTCCGTACCCATTTCGTTCTATTGAGCAATCTTCTCAAGATGAATGGTGTCACCTACCCAATTTGAATAATCCTTTAAATTGATGAGGGTACTCTTCTGCAGCTGTCCAGACCTATCGTTGATAAGGAAGCGAATCACTTTGACCGGCGTTTACATGCTCAGCATGCGATACATTTTCATCTCATTCAATTTAACTATTGGTACGTGCTTATGATATCTCTATTTATAAATATATCCTATCGACGAGAAAGATACAATGGAAATATGTACGGTTGGCATATATGTAGAGTTCGAATGCCAACAAAGTCGTTCTTTCTGTTTTTTCTTTGATTACATCAAATTGCTTTAGGCCGTTGCCGGCTAATTTAATGCTAAAAATAAAGTGGTATTCGACTTTTGGCCATTTGTTCTGTCTTCAGCGACTCCTTTATTATATGCCAACAACCTATTCTTGTACTTGCTAATGTTACTCATCTCTGTAGTGTGTGGCAAGTAGGGTTTTCGTTTAGAATGGAAAGTTCTTGATGAAATGTTGTCATAATGAACTTTGCAAAAATGTTAAGGCACATCCTGAACTAAGGAAGTCTTTTTTTTGAAAAACGAGAACACCTTTAAATCTCGATGGTTTTTGCTTTTGCGAACTCCTTTTGGAATATTTTCTGGCAGTAACTTTGTTTTGAGTCTCTTTTTCCGGAAGGCTCGTATCCAAATAGTACGAGAACTTGAGCGTTAAATGGTTAGAAACAAATTTGAGAGACCTTAAGGCTGAAAGATTCCCCAACGTGAGAGCGGCAACACGACGTTCACAATTTTAATTGAAAATTTATTCTGCATTTCCTTGGAGCTCTTGTATTTGTTCTGATTGGCCTTTTCACGACACGTTCAACTTAAATAAAATTTAAAGAAAAACCAAATGAATTTTCAAATTGTTCCCTCGATGATTCCTGCTTTATTATGCAATCGAAAATCAATGAAATAGATAGTGACGCTGGAGGATTTTTCGTTTGGACTGATTACATTAGGCATCAAGGATGCATTGGGTTGGGAGAATCATGATGTCATTGATGAAAATGCGTGGCTTACGACGTGTTTGGTGATTTGAATGAGAAGTTCCACTTCTTCTTGTTTATGTTTATATTGGTGGTGTTTGTGGCTGTGAAATTACTGAAAATTTTTTCAATAACATGATATTTTGGTTCAGCTGGAAATTTGCTGCGTTTGTGTATTTCTGTTTTTTATTGATCCCAGTATAAATTTAGAAACGCGGATAAATTTAATTAGTTGATACAAATAAACCTGCAGGTGTTTCGCGTTATTTATTCTGTGCAGCGCTAACGAAATCATTAAAGATGTCCGTGAGAGGAAATGCGTGAAATTTGATTGTTCTTTGGCCGTGAAGAAATTTTGAATATGTTTGTTAAACGAAATCAGAAAGAAGATCCGGCTGCGCCGGTGTTACGTAGCCATAGAATAAACAAGCTAGAACAATTACTTTTTGTAAATAAGGTATATACATTATGGCACATCCATTTGCAACTTTGCTTGCAACATTTATTTTACGTTTCCAATAGGATTTTTTCGCTATAACTAAGAGAGAGAGAGAGAGAGAGAGAGAGAGAGAGAGAGAGAGAGAAATTTATGGATATATTTCAAGATATTAAGTCGCCAGCTTGAAGATTGTCTGGTTAGCCTTCGTGATGTATCGATAAAAGATTCAGTTCTTCCTTGTATACAGGGTCTGTATAATAAGTAACCGGACTGACCTCAGGAAATTTTTTATTGGCAAAATATGTACAATTTTTCTTTAGGAATCTTCAAAATAGTCCCCATTGGAGTCGATAACACGCTGATACCGGATTTTCCAATCCCCGAACGCTCCCTGGAAGTCGGCAACCTCGATGCTGTCTAGAGCCCTTGTCGTAGCACGTTGAACGTTTTCCAGAGTCCCGAACCGCGTCCCCTTAAGGTGTTTCTTGATCTTGGGGAACAGAAAGAAGTCCGCTGGTGCCATATCCGGGCTGTAAGGAGGCTGTGGCAACGTTCAAGGATTTCCGAAGCGACAGCAACACGACGCTCCTTTTGCTCATCAGTCAGGTGTTTGGGTACCAGCTTCGCGCAGATCTTCCTCATGCCCAGATCGTTCTTAATAATGTTGTGAACGGTCATCTTATCAATTTCAACCTCATCTGCGATAGCCCGAATGCTCAGACGACGATCACTGTTCAACACATCACGCACTTTTTGCACATTTGTGTCCGTGTGACTCGTTGATGGAGGACCGACGCGCTGTTTGTCATGGACGTCATCGCGGCCCTCCCGGAAATTTCTATGCCACTGAAACACTTGAGTTCTGGACAGAGCATCCTCATCGTAAGCCTCTTGAATCATTTGAAGAGTTTCCGTGGCCGTTGTCTTGAGTTTGATGCTAACACGTTGCTCGATCGTACGCTCCATTTTCACTCCGACGACGTAACTGAACACGCACTCCGCTCTCGCTCGATGCTATCTCTCCAAGCGCTTGGAGGCAACTGCTGCAGCCCGGTTCCCTTTCCCTAGACCCCCACCACCACTACAGCACCAGATACCGGTTAGCAGACGCTTTGACGGCGCGGGGCAGGCTTAGTCCGGTTACTTATTATACAGACCCTGTATACTTCCTCACAATTTAAATGTTAAATTTCTTGTAGATGTCAGCATTCATTACATACTAAACACATCTTCGAGCTTGCTCTGTTAGATCTATTCTGAAAGGAATCGAATGCTACCTTTCAAAGGCAGTTATATCTAATAGAGATCCAAGCTACCATGAAAAAACGTCGGTGGTATAATTATGAATTTTTCCTTCGGAAACTGATTCTGTCATACCAAACCCTGTAGAAATATATCAGACTTCTTCCAATTAAAACAATCAAAAGCAAATCTTTTCTTATTTTTAAAAAAGAATTTCTGTAACGCATCTTTCCTATTTTATTGTGCAACTCTCCATTTCCCGAGTTGCTTCTAAGTACCATTCAAATTCCGTGAAATTCAACGGAGTGAAACTTTCGGAATCCTGTCCGAGCAACTCCTTTCCATAAACCTCACTTGGAATAACTGAGAATATGATAGTATTCGTGCCACCGCTTAGGGAGGTTGTTGTGGCCTATTCAAACCTTGCATTGAATATTTTGATTTTTGAAAACTCCAAGAATAGGATAGTAAAACACTACCCCTTTATCATTCATTCACCAGTGGCAGTCAGTTGAACTTTAGATTCTATTTAATGCTCAGCGGGGGGGCAGTTTACCTGGTGGTTGCATCTCTCTGTGGATATACACGGTGGTATTCCACAAAACGCTCAACGATATTTTCTCGGGTGCAGTTTTTTTTACGTCATAGATGGTACATGTTTAGCACGCTTGTAGACAGACTGTTGGTGCGTGAAGTTTATCTAAAGGATTTATTCAAACAATTTGTATTTCCTACCACGATCGTGCCAAATAAGTTTTTCCTTTTAAAATTAATTCAAATGCGACAAGAAATAAGACTATGCTAAGGCAAAGAGTAAGCATTAATTAGCGAGAACACTCCCGAGCAGTTTCTTGTAGAAAGAGAAAGAAAAAGCAAGTGCAGATTTATAATTGTATAGCATTCTCACTCAAATGCATAGTGCGGGAATACTTTCTGTTAAATATAGTAAAAAAATGATCAATAGATATAAAAGAGTTTGGGAGTTTGTTCGAAATATTTTTGCTGTTTTATGCTTTATTATTTATTAATAATGAACTGTGCGAAAACCTTTCATGAAGCTTTGCCACCTAATGCAATATATGAATGCTCCTCTCTATTGATGTACGGAGTATATTAGTCTTATGCGAGTATCTGAGCAATTGTATGATACCTATCGTGTATCACCTAACGAGATCCACATCGACAAATAATGTGGGACATTCAGTTTTCGGTTTACATTAGCAATTTCGATCGTTCCCTTTTAATTTTCGAAACATGTAAAATTAAGACAGCCATCCAATACTTGAACCGTTGATAGGGCGTATGTGATCAGACTTCAGAGAGGTTTTTCAGCCTATAAGAACTCAAATAATAAAAAAACACATTCATTGCATTTTGTCATACTCTATTTTAATGTTACAGTGGTATGAGCACATATTATACCCTTGGTTACAAAGTACCCGGCGTCAAATTGACATCAATTTGCCTTTGACAAAGAAGTTGAACTCAAGCAACCAAAATGGGCTGACCGCACTGCTGTGTAGCCTACCTGTAGGATATGTAAAAAGGAAAATTCCCATGAATACAAGGAGTTCGTTGCTATATAAATCGAAAAAAATTGTAGCTTATGCATATTATATAAACATTCTTTCCTCTATATTTGCTGAAAAACCTTGTAAACCTTACGCCAATGAACAAAGCAGTCGGAGCTGCATATTAACGAGGACAAAAACATAAGTGGTACAAAAGGATTTTGTGCTCAGTTTTGCCAATTATTAAATACCTTAAGGTGTGATAAGAGCTAGGGTTGTCAAACATGGTTCTCAAACAAACAGCTGAAAACAAAGTAACTTTACTTGGAAGTTGTTCCTGAGACGAATTATAGGAGCAAAATATGAAGAAAGTTTAGGCCCAATTAAAACCAACCCCGAGTAGTATGAACCCTCATACGAGCCGAAGGTCTGACTGATTGTAAAACTGCGGAAGCTGCAAAGAGCTGTCCGTATGGATTGGTTGCATGAGGAAAAATTACATGCAGCTAAAGTAGAAGGGTGAAGACCAATGAAAAGTCCTAGGAAACATTGGTTTTACTACATGGACGAGAACTGTGAGGTTCTACACCGATTTTGTAACAAGATGAACCCAAAGACAATGTCAGATTGTTAAAGGCGTCAAAAACGGCAGGCGAAGCCCGAGAGGACCTCCAGCCTGAAGATGACGAGAAAAATGACGGCTTTGAGAGTGCTATGGAGGAGTTTTGTCCCATGATACAAAATAGTCAACATCAACTGGAACCTTTTAAATAATAATCGATTGATGTTCTTTCACAAGACAATACAAGACACATATTATGCAATCATATTTAATTTATACAAATTTATTTAAGCTCGAAATTAAAAAAAATTTGTTGGAAAATGTACTCCTGAAAGGTGAACATTTAAAGAAAAAGTTACAGAATGGTGAATACAATAGCCATCAGGTTCGTTATTGCATGAAGAAATGAATCACAAACTAATTGTTTCAGCTAGGACATTTACCCTTATCAGAAAGAACCGGTTGCGTTAGCTATTTTGATCGTATCATACCATCATTTTTAGTATTTTTTACTTTGAGTTTCTTAACGTTGGAGAACTTAAGGTATGAACTTAAGGTATTATATTTTTATTTGAACAGAATTTTCTTGTTAAAGAGAACATGAACAGTTAGATTACCGTTGGAGATAGGTGATTGTAATGGTGGGCAGTGAATTGATAACGACCATATTGTACGTTTTTAGAGCTTTAGAATGTGCATGAAAAGGATTCCTGCCTGACTTTCGGGTCTTTAGTTGGTGGGTTAAAAAAAATTCTCCTAGTTACTTTACTGCTCTGCTCTCAACACTTGATAACCAGCATGTGTTTGACGGGTTTAAAATCGTTATTATTATGCGAAAAATAACAACCTAGTTACTACTACCATTTTCATTCCGTCAACATCACTTCATTCGATAATATTCAGAAGTAGCTGTGAAATAATTTTTTGCCTTCATTGTCCCCTATAGTGATAGGAAAAAGTCGTTAAGAAGTGTTATCTATTCGATCCACTTCTAATTTTTTCCTCAAATAGGAAAATACATTCTACTCGTATGTACATAACATGTTCAAGTATGGCACACTTCGCGGAAGAAACACTCAATCGTATCAGTACGCTGGGAAAATCCTGTGTGTCTTGAACATGTCCAAAAGGGGGTGGTAAGCAACAATCCCATTAAACCTCTAACTTGGAAGTGTATACCTTATGGCAGACAGCGAGACTGTAGAACTTTGCGACTGTTTCCCAAAGGGCAGTGCCTACGACTTTAAAGATGTTCCTCGTTCTATAAATGCGATATTCAATTGGGAAAACACCAGCTTTCACAAAACTTCCCCGCAACAACCGAACGAATAATCTTCGCGAATTTTCACCTTTTTCGCACTTTTCTTCATTTCGGCTTTAAACCATCGCCACGATTTGTTAACATTGAATTCACCGGAAAATTCACATCAACTATTAATCCAAATGTTCAGGCTGTAACGTTATGTTATCCATGTATTGACTCGATACAAGGCGTTAGCCTGGGATGCCGGGATTGCGTTGATCCTGGTCCAGGATTAAGGATGCTGTAACTTGCCGAAATCAGCTAGTTGGTCGCAGCCTTGTTTCACATACCACACCGAATGAATTTTAAGATGTACACATGCTTTGTTGCGAGGGAAGATTTTCCGATCAGAGGGAAGTTTGCATTTAATTCGCAACGCCACAATAGCCACTAATCGAACAAGTGCACAGCACGGTGGAAAATGGAAAACTCGTTGTCTACGTGTGAGAGTATCATACAGGCGATGCTTTCCGATTTTGCTTCGCTTCCTCTGGCGTCTCGTTTTCCCTTTTCTTACATGCATGTGTTTTTGTTTATGCGCGAAAACCATTTGATTTCCACAACAACGTGGAAAATCATCTGTTCGGCAGGGTGGTCAGGGATAGGGAAATTTCGGAGATTCTCAGAGATTTTGTCACGCTGAGGGTGGTGGATGACGCATGCGTGTTATTCGCGAATGTTACTGTTTGGAAAATGTGTTTGGGAAATTCTTGAATGAAGTTGAAGGATTCTCTTGTCGCGACGGTTTGAAGTGAATAAGAAAATTTAATTAGTACAGACATAAACCAATTCGGACCGAATTTCATGCATAGTCCGTTACAATCAGGAGCGCTAGATATTGCAATGTTCATTCATATTTTACAGAATGGCTAATGAAAAACAGTTCAAAATAAATTTCGCGCTTTTTTATAGCTTTTTTGAAATATCATCAACTAAATCTTCCGCTTGCAGTGATATCTGATTCAAATGAACATGAATTCTTTCCGTTTTGAACAATGTTTTGATATACGATTACGATGTTAGTCAAAGAAATGCTGCGTGAACCTTAAATTATACGTATTTTAGGAATTTTCGAAGATATTAGTCTGATTACGGAAGAATTCAACGTTACATTCAACAGATCAAATCTAATAGTATGTGTTTGAGACGACGCTATCGAAATACTGTTCTAATCAAAGCAAGATCAAATTTCAATAAGTTACAAATCGCTGTTTGATGCAATTTCCTACTATTATAAAAGCACAATACTGGAAATGTACAACAGAAACACGGTTGAAATTCATCAAGAGACATGAGGGCCGGTAAATATTTTGTAAAATTAAATATTTCATTTTAATAATTTGCCTTTCTGCTGTGACTCGTTAACATTTTAGCTTTGATTTCACTTCTTGTGGTCACTATCTTCGCCTCTGCTTGCCACGGAGTTTACCCTGGATACACGCAAGGTCACAATGGTCGTCCTGCATGTCTAACTGACGGAGAGCTTCTAAGACCATGGAAAAACAATTTCGATCCGACCAGATATTTTGTGTGCGTGGAAAAAGAAAAGCCTGGCGTTGAGCTTCAGTGTCCATCGTTCTCAGGATTTTTGGATACAGCTCCGATATTTGGCTGCGTGAATTGGTCACATTGGGTTCCTTGTCCACCCTACGATCCACCCAGCTTGGCGCCAAACGGTGGATGTAGTAACTGCTCGGGTTGTGGTGGTTGCAATTAGGAAGAAACTAGAAACTATTCATATATTTGCCCGCAGACATACTATCAGATTATGGTTATCATCGCTTATTCGCTTACGAAGCTTGTAATATTCAATTCAATTTATGAACATTCTTAAATAATTGTGTTGAAATTAAATATGCCATTTTTAAAGTGAAAAAGTAGTTTGATTTTTTTGCTGGTTACAGGTTATGTTCGCCTTCCGTACAGCAGGTTTCGGGGTTAAGTGTATTTGGTGATATTTTTTTGGTGATTTTTATGTTGGAATCGTTAATCATAATGGTTGAGTATAATTTTGACCAAATATCTTTGGCTGTCTGATGCTAATGTCCTTCAGGCTATTTAATATTTGACTTATGGATATTTAAAATTGCTAAACGTGAGTTGCATGTCAATTGATTCTGATTCGATTGATGAATTCACTAAAGTATGCAAGTCATCGTGACAAATCACGACAAAATTTGAATAATTTATCATATTAAATCATTTGTTTAATTGGAAGAAGATAATATGAACTATAAAATTGCAAAATTATCTGAAGTATCGAGCTATCTTTTTTTTTGAATCTAATGTTAAAACTGGTGAAGAGTGAATTGGAGAAGTACAAAAACTGAAGAAGAAGAGTTGAAGCAGAAAAGGTAGCTAAATCGTTTAAGCAGCTTGAAATATTAAGTTTAATTGGTCTATATTTCCCCATTTTGAAAACTATTACGGTCTTTAGTCCAACTCCTAACGATACAACTTCTATGGGTGGCCGATTGTCGCAGCATTCTTCTTCTAAAATCGGCTCTTCAACTGGGAACTAAACGCGGCACTGATAACTACGTCGTACGGCGACTTTTGCTCTGATTCAATATAGTATCTATGTTTCAATATATACAAATTAGAAACATTTTATACAAGGAGGATAGGAATAAACAAAGAAAAAATGACTTCGTTATGATACCTCACCACACCATGAAATATTTTGTTGGGATATTTCATTTAGAGTTGAACTGACGGTATTTGAAACATATATCTTACAAGACCATAAAAGTGTTGGGAGCCACTGAGATGGTCGAACAACCAAGCATTTAATCATAATGGATTTAAAGGGGTAGCTTTTCTTTTTCGTTATAGTAAAAAAACACAAGCTTCTTCAAGCTTTTCCAGGAAACATTTTCAAATTTCATGTATTGATTAGAGACTTCAAAATAATCTGACTTCATTCGACCCAATATAGTAGGTGTAATGCAGTTTAACGTACACTTATAGGCATCGGCCAGATTGGCCCTTAGTTCCTTCAGCAAAATTATTTTTATGGCCTCACGCGCAATCATGTCTTAGAAAATCTTAGTAATGGCTGGGAAATAAGTTTTGTTTCGTTGACCAAATATCTAGCAACGACCAAGTTTGTATGTGACGGTGTATTATTATTCTGAGAAATTCAGTACGGCCTCTTAAGACGGACTGCTTCCCGTAGAGGTATCAAAACAACGAACTAGTAGTCCTTATTGACCGTTTGACCCTCTGGAAAGAACTTGCGGCGAGCCTGATCATTTCATAAAGAAATCAGATGGGAACCACCTTGAATTTTGATCGACTTTTAAATTTTATGATTTATATTAGGAAATCCTGGGTAAGAAGCTTATTATACTAAATGAACAAATTCGTTTTTAAAGTGAGCTTTCCATGTCAAAATCGTAAATAATTCGTCCACCCTTCGAGCAATTAAACTAGAGGCTTTGACTGTCTCGTCACGAATTCCTGTTAATTTTTTGTTTAACTGAAATGGTTTCATAGATGGAAGTTTAAAATAATTTCAGATAAGATCCAGGTAATTTGCATTAAAAGCAAAAGACAATAAAAGTTTATGCAAAACTTAACAGTCAATAAAGAAAAGTTCACATGAACACAGACAATTATATACTGAGGACTAACTGTGTAGTTTGTCTTGCATAGAATTTATACAGAACAAGAGCAGACCACTTACTAAATCTTATTATGGAATCCATGAGGCATGTCATCAAAACCTAAGAATTGAAATATGAATCCATTGTACGACTGAATTTACTTGCTGGTAGTTTCGTTCCTCTATTAAACGACTCTGACTAACAATGAAACACTTAAGTCCCAACAGAATAGGAAATTCATAAGAAGAAGAATCAAGAATCCTGACCCCTTCGCATGGAACTAACACAAATATTTACAACGAATTTAACATTCAATTTATTGGCAAGGACATACGTCACTGGATTGCATCTGCAAACTGCATTAAGTCTTAGGCAGCGATACTGTTAAAAAATAAAGAAAAACATTCCTTTTAATTTTATGTTTTTATTTACCTTGCGGGAGTCTGGGTTGTCTGGGAGTCTCTTCAGAGTCTGGGCTGGCTAATGATGATCTCTCTTTCCTCTGTTCCTCTTTTCTGATTTTCTCCGCAATCCTTTTTATTGTTGATGTTTGGAACCCATTTAACATTGCTGTTTGTAAAATGTATTGCATTTGTTTTTCCTTTGCTATTGTGCTTGTTGGTAGATCAAACATCCGGTTAATCATGGCTCGATAAGGTGTTTTAATGAGTTCGTAATTGATTTTCGTAATTGATTGAGTTCGTGATTTTCTATAAACCTCAAAGCTCAAGTTGCCACTAATTCTTGATATTTGTGTGTCTAGGAATGCTCATTTTCCGTCCTTTTCTTCTTCGGTTGTGCAGCTGATACTCTTGTGTGTGCTATTTAAATCCATAAGAACTTCTGCTAGTTGATCCTTTTTGACATAGGCAAAAATGTCGTCTACATATCTTATCCAGCATCTTTGTAACTGGCCCTTCATTTTGAGTCCCTCTTCTAATCGAGTCATTAATATTTCAAATTGTAGAACTTCCCTTTGAACACGAAATAGTTTTCTGTCATGCACAGTTTGTCTTGTTTTCCCCTTCCATGGCATAGACTTGTCTTGCTTTAGCAGTCTCTAGCAGCCTTTAGCACTCCTCGATGTACCGTAGCGTTTCCATCACTGCTACACTGGGGAAAAGTGCGTTCACGTCGAAAGACACCATCACCTCATCTTCTGCTGGTGGACCAAATGTGAGTAGTTTTTCTGTCAATGCCTTGCTATTTTTAACTGTGTTGCTCTCTATTTGCTTCATCTGTTTAAAGTCTTAAACAAACCACTTCGCTAGCTTCTGAGTGGGGGCATTCATGGCGGATATGATCTCTCTCATTTCATTTCCTTCTTTGTGGACTTTCGGCAAGCATTTGATTCTTGGTAGTATGTGATTCGTGACTCTCAGTTTTGATAATTCTCCGATTAGCGGCTCGCAGCTTTTTATCACTCTCTCGACTCGTTTGATGGACTCCTCAAGTAGTTTTCGACGGAGTTCAAAGAAATTGCGGTTGTTTTATTTTATGCGTAACCGCTTCCTCATATTTTTCCTTGTCCATTATGACAACTGTGTTTCGATACTGGTTATTGCGAGGCTGGTACTCTTCGTGGAACAAAGGAAGATCTTGCTTCATATTGTAAAGAAGAATGAGAGGCTGTTCTACAAAATGAAAAAGAATGTCTCTTTTTCTGAGATGAAGGCAGACGGTCAACGAGCTTCGAGACAGACGGATAATTTTTGACCAGTAGTCGCAGCTCAAGGGATGGCTTGGTGAAATGTTAATTGATGAAACTGGTAAGCGAAAACGAGTCTTTTGATGGAGTCCTTGATATTTACTGAACAAGCAAACGAGCGGGCTGTACCATTTCTATCTTGATGATAGAAAAGACGGAATTTCTCCGAAAAAACTCGAGAACGAAAGGAATTTTTAAAAGCGTGTGGCACGTTACGCTACCGCTGTTCTCTCCAACCTGAGGACATCATCTCAGTGTCGCTGGTCGATGCTAGGTGGATATTTCATTTGTAATTTTTGTGTCTCTGGGAGTAGGACTTTTTGCCCTACAGTGAAATAAATATTATTATGACCGTTTCCTTTATTTATATTAAACATTACTAGCATAACTTGTTCGAAATCATGTCAAAAATTTTGAAGTAAGATAATAAAATCAAAGTTAAATAGGCCAATGCAGGAAAAAACCAACTTATCGGGATTCGCTTTTCACATCAATATCAAAAGAACGAAAATTGAATATCAATCGATGTAGATTTTCGATTATTATCTGTTGGTACAAATGTTTTCCAACATCAAAATTGATTATCTGCTTATCTTGACTTACATTGATAAAAAAGTGATTTATGCTTGTACCTGTTTGCAATTGGAGCTGACATTGAAAAAGGGTATGCATTTCGGAGATTATTTTGTCTACTGCGAATTGGTTGATAAAGTAAAACATGAATTTTTGCTTTGCATTACAAAAACCATTGCTAAATTAAAACATGTTGGGTGAAAGAAAATTCAAAGAATTCACAAGAAATCAATGATATATCGATGTACATATCAGCACATGTTTTTGTCATTATAAAAAGTACAACCAACGACCCAAAATTTGATTTGAAAATATATTTTTAGAATTTGAGACTCTAATTTTATTTACCTGTGACATATTGCAAGCGGTTGAGAAGCTTCGTATATGTATGGATGCTTTTTGATTGAAAAGTTGAAGTTTTTTTATTCTGTTTTAATATTAATTTCTTTGTCAATGGGTCTTCTTTGGTCTCAATGAGTGGACTTAACTTTTTGTAAGTTGCACAATATTCGAAACTAGCAATTTGTTATACTCTTCCAGTAGGTGTTTATATTTGTTCATAAACGGATACAATCTTGTGGCTTCCATGATAACTTAGTTCGTCTATTTAGGTTAATTTAAGATGTTTCCCCAATTATATTCTACAAAACTTCAGAGTGCCTTAGCTTCAGTTCATTCCGTAAAGTAAGTGGAATTTTTGGTATCCTGCTATAAACAGTACCGTAGAAAGGATTTGATGTATTTTTTCGTAATCACTTCCTGAAATCCATAGCGTAGTAGGTTTGAAGACATGAAGTTTTGAGAGGAAGGCTTCAAAAAGTATCCTAAGGGTCAATGGTTTGGTCAACCAAAGGTCTAATAGCGCTGATGACTGTTTGCTGGCTCGTTCTATTCGGGCTACTAAGTTTTAGACCTTCATTCCGGTTTTCCTATACAAGACATCCAAATTAGAGGGATTTCATACGCGCTCCTATTAAAGAACCTTTAATAGGTTAGATGTATGCAAAGACTTTACCAGTATGTTAATATAATGACGTCAAAAATGGTTAGACTGAAAAAATACTGACTGAATTATGACGAATGAGTCGTAGGAACTATTGACACCCAGGTTCCGAGTACTGAAATACGATATTTCCGTTGCGTTCATAAAGGAAAAAACAAGTGGAAGGAAAGAAAATGTTTGATATTAGAAACTCATAGTTTATTAAAAAAGAATAATGAAAAAATAATCAAAATGTATTTCAGACAAAGTTTAGACTAAGTCTATGTGAATGTTCAATGGTATAACAAATAATTATTACTGAATGTAGGCTTACCCTCCATTCACCTTTTTTTGCGTACGAGCCTTGGTCTATCATTTGACGTATTTCAGACCGTTCAAATAACACATCATCATTTAGTCCTATTTGTTACCCTCAAAGCAATCGAACATGAGTCTGCTTCATTAACAAGAGACATGAATGAACCAGCATCAAACTATGAATGTCACACTTATATGGTAAAAGGAACCATTTTTTCAGCTTTTAAAGGCACAACATTTTACGAAACCTATTTGACATTCATAGCGGGAAGCAGCAGGCTCACAATTATTTTCGTGGTATGAAGCTAATAATGGTCTTGTTCCAGGGGATTTCTAAGACGTTATTGGCTTTTAACTGGATAGATTAACTCAACTTTAACCGGTCAGCTCTTACTCTGATGCCAATTGTAGCCATTTGTTCGGAATTCCAACTTTAATGGCCATTGGTTTGATCCGATTTCTTTACAATGTTCACGACAAGATAGTCGTTAATAAAAAAAAAACAAAACAAAATGGTCCATTTGTTTATTGATACCCTCGACAATTCAGTGGTTTTCTTTGAGTTGTCCATATTTATTCTTCGGTGGCATATGTCCTAAACCTAACATGTATATACGATCAGAAATAGGCACTTCCAACGAATCTGTGACATTAAGCGAAAACCGTCAAACGACATTTACACATCCCATACCCATGGACGAAAACTCGATCTTGTACAGGAACAGAATAATTGATATAGCATATCAAGACAAACCGAACAAAGTTACCTCATGTTTGAAAATAACCGAAATTGCAGCAAACGGGTTCGGTATGCAACACCCAGTATCAGCCGTAAGGACAGAAGAATTTTCTAGAGGTACAGATTAGCGATAATGTATAAGTTTGATGCTATATACTAGAGACGATATGCGAACATCATAATTGAATCAAATTAAACATAGGTTAACTACTCACGTGCCTGAACATATGCTTCATGGAATCTAGTTCCACATGGGAAAGAAGTCAAACAGATGTTGCGCTTTTTCAGGTGCGTAACCTATTTGCTTCGCAAATGTTCTTGCAAGTGAATAAATCCAATAAATTTCACTACACACTGAATTATTTTCACTTAATTACTACTTCAGCAATTGCAATATCACTTATTCCCTTTTATTAGTTATCACTTTTACTTTAATGAATTCATTACTTTTATAAAAATTACTTTCACTCACGTTTTCTAATCCGCGTACAATTAGACTCACTATTTCGCTATCGCACTAATATGAACGCGTACTGTAGTTCTTTGCTTAATCAATAAAGGCCCAGATACAGTACTGCGTGAGCGCGATGCGATTCTCCCTCGTCGTCGCGCAACGCATTCAATTTACAATGCACGCGATGCGAGGAAGAATAATGTTCATATGACAAATGTCAAATTGTTGACGTTTTGAATGAACTTTGATTAAAATTATTTTTGATTTTTTTAAATTTGAATTTGGAATTTTCCTTCGTTTGGCAAATAATAGCCTGAACAAGGATGCACGAAGTTTTCATTCAAAATTCATTCATAGTAACCAAAGTACTTAAAAAGTAATTAAGGCGTTTGAATTTCAAATTTCATTTAAGCGCCATATTGCATTTGACAAACGTCACGCACATCGTTGCGAGAAATTTTCGTTTTTCCGAATATTTCCCGCGTCGCATCGACGGATCGCAATCATTGTACAATGTCGCATACAAATGTTACGAAAAATGCTTGACATTGGCTGGGAGACTCTCGTCGCGCTCTCGTATCGCAGTCTCGCATTATTGTATTTCAGCCTTAAGACATCTCTTCGCTGCCTGATCTAGTCGCATATGTACGCGATTCAACCAATCCGGAATCTTCCATGTGAATCATTCTCGAGTGTACACGCATAATCATTTATACATGCATTGTCGTACTCAATGCATGCAATGTGTTTACGTCATGGCTATTTCCCCTTCGAGACTGATCATTGTATTCGTTATTGATACTTGTTTATAAATTAGCTTTTTAGGGGGACTACAGTGGCGCGTTATATTATTGGAACATGTCACACTATCCCCTATTATATCTAATCGTTATACAGGAAGAAACCTCTTTAGAATACCAAATATTCAGGAACCAATTGCAACAGACCACAATTTTCGCGCTTCATCGAACGCTCCAGCAAGTATATACTAGCAGCGTACAGGACAGTGGTGTACAGACATCACTCCATGAACTCTATGAATTAAAGAAACAACTCTAACGAACAAAAGATGAGATGACAGCAACAGCAAATTACTACAGCCAGACAAATCAAAGGCTCAAAAATGGAGCAAATTAACATACCTTAGCATGTGTGCTACAGATTATACATAGGTGGAGAAGATAATATTCACATGAATACTACATGAATTTCAACCGAAAACCGTATTAGGAAGGAATTAGAATTAAGCTTGACAGTACGCCTTCATACGATAATAATGAAATTTCTAAACTGACATGTAGGGAATGTGACATGAAATGTATTCTAAATATTCTCCCATGTAAAGCGCTTCGAGGCTTCTATCATTTTTCGTTGTTTTAAACACAAATATATAAGGAGCAAGTTTCTCCTTTCTGAAGTATGAATTGTTTGTTTAAATCTAATACATACTGAAATATAGAATAGGGCACGGAAACTAGCAACGAAATACAAAGAAGACCTCCGCTCGTCTGTTCACCACAAAAATGACTCGAACTACAAAAGATACCTTAAAAACCCGGGAACAACCTGGTACCGTATTCAACTCGGTAACATCACTACAAATAACACAAAGGGGCAGTATTAGACACTCAGGAAAGAATATAAAGTTACAAACATAAGACAGGCTCGGTAAAAGTAGTTGGTCACTAGCTGTGTTTTCAAGCTTTATTAGGGGAAGAAAATGTAATGAACAAGACAATGATATAGCACGAGCCCAGAAAGACGGAAACTTAACAATCCCATTACTGTTAATCAATCTGACCCATCCTCTCCACCTGTCATCCCAAACCATACTTAGAATTTGGGTTTTGAGTTGATTTTTGAGTCACGTGTCTGCAAAATTAAGGAATTAAATTCCATAAATTTTTTTACAAGATCCAACGTGAACCATGAAGAGGAATGTTGATAAGATATGCTTGCAATGGAGTTTCTATTGAATTTTCAGGAAGAAATTTTGATAAACATCCATATTCCAAATAACTCCTTGAATTTGAAAGGATTATTCAGCTGAAACGACTTTTCGCTTTACAATGGACAATTTTCTGCCTCAGGGATGGTGGGCTTGAGTCATGTGCTGATGTTGATTGTTTGGTCTTTTGGATGGTTTCTTCAGAGTAGCGGATATCACAATCAATTTCCTCTGTTGAAACTGATCATGATCGAACAATTGTAGTAACTGATCTTGGTCGAACGTAAAGTGATCACAGTCGCTAGCAGAACGGAGCTGATGTCAGTAACTACTGCCAAGACATAACCACTAAAGCAGTTAAAAAAACGTTCATCATTTAATAACTGAACACACATGGGCAAATATTTGTTGGTTTTATTAAACCGTACGACAGTTGAATCGAAATGTTCTGCTTAAAATCGAATTTAACAATTGGAAATTGAATGAGGAATCGTACTGGGAATCTCGGAATAGCACAAAAATTGTGGAAAACGTGAGGATGAGATTATTGAAGTAAACAGCACAACAATCAACAAGCAACTGACAGGAACGTTTGGAATGAACTGAAGTTGGGTGACAGGTATCATCTGGTTGATAAGGCATTGACAGACGTAGGTTACAAGTTGATTTGAAGTTTATGCATGCTCCACAAATCTAGTCAAATATTCGCCTGTTTAGACGACATTAATATCATTTCACACTGAATTTTGAATCAGCCACACAGGAAACCGGATTACTTGTCAAAAAAACTTATGACCCAACAAAGAAAAATGATGCTCGCAAGGGAATATATGGTTGAATAAGGATATGTTGTTTTTTCGAGTAATTGGGCGAACAATAAAACAGAGAGAATGAGTTCAGATTGAAAGTATTGTAGCTATTTCCAGGAAAAATATGTAGGAAAAACTAAGCTCTTTGTATATCAATCAGGAGGAAAGTGTTTGTTATGCAATGACTACGAAGCATCCAAAGAATTACCAACCGCCTTCGAAAGTAGGATCTTATGTAGAATCATTGACGCGAAATGAGGTCGACATCATTGCGAATCAAATATCACATTAATATGTTGGAAGTGTTCGACGACGTAGAAGACATCAAAGTAATGAAGCTGCGGAAATCTCCAGTGGAATTCTCGTCGACAGAATAGAATAATCCACAGGTTGGTGGATCGAACGGTGGTATGAATGGTCATTCAGGAGCGGGCCTATTTGGCGAAGACAATACCAGGCTGATCTGATTTCGGAACTGAGGATATAGTAAGATGACTAAAGTGCTATATATTATGTGTGTGAATAAAGTCTTAAATGTGGCGTTTAGGGAAAAGTCGGGAATACTTCAAATAATCTGTCTGCAACGAACTATCTTTAGGACGAATACAAATATACAGTACGGAACAGGCAAATGAATGAGTCATTCAGCAGTTACTAATAGTTATCCCGATGATACGAGCCCGGAGTTACTTTATCTTTATAAGTCATGCACGTCATCAGAGTCCATGTTGAAAAGTTAACATCTAGAAACTTAGATTTTAGTAAAGCTCTTGACAATCTACTTTGGTCCATCTGTAATGGACTTTTTCATATCCTCTTGCTTTTCAACCTTGTGATTATCTTTCAGTTACAAATAACATTCAGAAATAAACGAGTTCAAAGAAAGATTCTTGAGCATTTTGTTTTGGCATGCATTTAATATGGATTGAATCATTTTTATACTACATTAATTTGAGTTGTGTTTTCCACAAAATTGTTGGCTTTCCATCCGTTGTTTCTGTAGGTGTATATTGGTCGATGAACAGGAACTTTTAAGCCCTCTTAGCACATCCGCATCCAACACTGCCACCTCCGGATCCGCTTCCAGCTCCACAGCCGCATCCAGCTCCAGTTCCGCCTGATCCAGTTCCTGGAACAACACAGGCCTCACAGCCTGAGGCATCAGCGATCATATTTGTTGGATCGCAAGGAGCGGTCCACCTCCATTCAGCAAAACAAACGCATGTTCCATTCTGGAATAAAAGTTCAGGTGGGCAGCTTGCGCATTCGGCAGGTCCTACACCGTTACAGATCCAGTATTTGGTTGGATCATTGTTGTTTCTGAATAACTTTCCTGCGTCCCCAGATTGGCAATCAACTCTGCCATTGTGACCTTCTGTATATTTACAGCCACGATCCCAGTTACAGCATGCAGCGTGGGCGGCGGCAATGCAGCCAAGGAAAGCCAAAACAATGACTGAAATGCAGAAGAAAAAATTTGGTAAGACAAATTAATTTAGAAATTTAGAACTTTTGCTTTGCTATACCGAATTTCATGATTGTACTGAAGCGTATTCGAATCTGCTGAAAACCAGGCCCAGGAGCACTTTATATACAAAATTCCATCTTCAATCAGCGGAAAATGTTAGATGTGTAGCTGATAAGAGTGATTACACATAGACTACTATGCTGGCTAAATCACTTCCTAGATGATAAAAATCAAATTGGAGTTTGAATACGGAAACACCTTCCGACAAATTAACGGTGTCGTCCTAAACAAAAAATTAGGATGTTTAACATATAATTGATGTTGATTTAATTCGCTAGTTCTCTAGCGACATTTGACAGATTTCATAGACCAGTTAAACTTGCATGGAAATATCTGATTGCGATGTTTCTTTAAGTAATTTTGACGTTTGATTAGATCTGAAAAAATGTTCCGTGGCATACAGGATTCAAAATTTTATACGGAGCGTTTAGCTCTGTATGAAATTTTGAAATGGCACAGGCTGACTCTGAAATACAAAGTTCTAACCGCATAGTACAGTACACTTAAATTATCGGCCATTTCACTGAATGTCCTTCCTTCCTTCCTTCCTTATGTGGTAAGAAAAGTCCTGCGAGTATTTTAGCGTGTTAGTCACTTGGGTCACTATGGTCTGTCTGCGATTATCTTTTACAAACTGCTTTCATTTTAACGTAATTATCCTCTTTCAGTTAAAATCAAATACAAGGGCAATTGATAATTGTACAATTGAGCAGACAGAATAATGCTTCATCGGCTCCTAAACTTCCGGTGACAAGAAGGTGATCCATCCTTTTGGCAAATTTTATTTAGTGGTTAAGGATTGGGTATACTCGTTCATACATGGGTTCATACATTCATACATGGGTATACGGATATTATTATTGATCGACAGGGTTGACGTTAAATTGTTCGATCGATTTCGTTCAGTTTAAGGACATGAAATGAATGATGATAGCAATTTGTGATGGTGGTCGTATTTATGCAAGAATTGCGTTTTTGGTAGAACTTGAAGAATGGTCCTAAGCTGATCGAAAAAGAATGCTTGCGATTGCGTACGATGCAATTCCTTTGAAATGTTGTTAAATAAGAACATAATTTCATATTAAGCACCTAATAGGGTGATTACGAAAATAAATATATATTTTCTGCTTTGCTTGTGGATTTTCTATTTTACAATAATTACTTTTGTTGTGTTTCATTTGCAATAACATTAAGGTACAAACATTTCATTTTAAATCATCCGTAGAGATTTTTAACATGTTATTAAATCTACGCAATGGTCGTTGCCAAATCATCCTCAACCGTATCACTTCTTTCAAGTCCTTTTGTCGCATAAATTCGCATCTCCTCATTTTTTCCGGTTATTTTCGGTTCAAGCTCGTTAGGTTCGGGGGCTACACGTCGATGTGTTGATGATCTGGTGTATGTTGACGATTGATATGTTGAAGCTCTACGTAATGATGCGGGCTCCTTTTTGCACAACAGGCGTGATAGCTCCGCCCGAAATCTTGGATGCGTGACAGCATAGACATACGGATCAATGGCTGCTGCTGACTTGCAAAATAGCGCAGGAAGTATTGATGCGAATGGAGAAAGGGCAGACTCGTTTCCTGTTATGCCTAGCAACGCAACAATGGAATAGGGAGTCCAAGCAAAGAACCAAAGCGCAATCACGGCGACTATTACCATGGCTAGCTTGACCTCGGTTTTATTTTTGTCTTTGCTCGACTGGATGCTATTTGCGGAGACGACAACGCGAAAAATGTAGAAGTAGCAGTAGGTTATAACGACAAAAGGCACACACCATGCTGCGATCCAATAACAGACCATGAATATCCTAGCATCACGTTCCTTCGACAAATAGTCGAAGCTGCATGTTGTGAGGTATCCTTCCGGAACGTAGTCACTCATGCCGATATCTAAGACGGGCATAATGGCGAAGAACAGCGAATAGCACCATATGACCGCGATCATTATACGTGAACGGCGATTCGTAGTCGACTTGAGAGGATTAAGCGGATACACGACAACATTATATCGGTCGATTGATATTGCAGTGAGGGTGGTGATAGAGGCTGTGCCCATGAGTCCACCGCAGAAACCATATATCTTACACCCTGCAACGATACGATAAAAACTTTCCAGTGGCGTTGCAACTTTCTCATCAGGCTCATACTTACAAAGGCGACCTAGAGCAGGACCGCAGTGGAAGCAATCATATACGGCTATTGGCGATTTGGCCGTCATTAGAAAGTCGCTCACAGCTAAATTCAAAACAAGTTTATTCGCTGGAGTTCTTAAGGACTTGCACCTACAAAAGAACACAAGTCAAAATATTGCTGGATTGTTATCCTCCGCGATGATGAGCCAGTCGGCAAGGTCAGTAATGGTCTCACCTTAAAAACATGAAAATCACAAAGGCGTTGCCTGTACAGCCTACAATCGTTAACAAAACGTACATCATTCCTAAGGCATAATGCGATGTGCGGCTTGGCGGATCGAATTTCAACCAAAAGGGATTTATCAGCTTTACATACTCCGGATCAATGTGACCTTCGAAACTTCGTAAAGCTGGATATTGGCTGGAATCGAAAAAAAGCGAACACAAATAAATAGTATAAGTCACGTCATTAGAGTGTCCAAGTTTTTGCTTTTTTTTTTGAAGTGTTCTTACCTTAAGTTAAAAGTTCTCTGGTCCTCGTTTATGCTGCCGTTTACTGGTGCCAATGGGCCGTAGTCATTCTGCATTGGAATAGTTGCCATCGTCGAAGAAGTTATCCAATAATCCATCCTGATAGTTTGGATGCTACGTATTTGTCTGTATTGCATTTAGCTCTCCTCGAAGTCCATTTGTTCTGAAGTATAAGCAAAGGATACATATAGTAGACGAGTGAATGATAGAGCTAATCATTATCATAAAGTTGATGGCGTAATCTGCGGAAGATTAAGCTGATGAAATGTGTAAGGATGAGGTGTTGAGTTGGGCCCAAAACTTCTTTAATTAAATAAGTTTGATAGGTTTTGATTTCATGGGAATCCCTTGAGTTGGTTTTTGGTCCGAAAATGTTAGCGAAATGCAGTCGTGCATTGTTAGAGTTTAGCTTACTAACTAGGCTAATGTCAATATTGAATTGCAATTAGCGACAAGAAAAGGGTTTAATCCTGCACTTTGTTGGAACCGTTTGTCCATTCCACAATGTCATCCGGTTTTATAGGTGATATATAACGAAATTGATAAAGTTAAAATGTTAGAGAACACGCAAGTGATTGCGTTTCTAAATGATAGATTGTAAAATAAAATGGGCTCAAGGATTTTGCAAGTTCAAGATTCAAGTTTAAGTTCAAGTACGTTTATACGAGGCAGCAGAATTTGATTTTAATAACTAAAAACTACTCTTTACATCATTCTTCCTATATACTATTTAAGTTCAGGATCTATGAAAGGCACTGTGGAAAGTTAAATGAAAATAACCAAGAAAATTATGTTAACAATCAAATAGATGAAGCTATGAGAGCACGGACCTGTTCACCCTATACAATTGGAATATGCCGCTGGGGTGAAAGTAGATACAGGACAAAATTTAATACGATTTGTGTAGTTGACTCCAAGGACTGTATTTACGCAACAATGTTGTTCTGTTCATTTAACCATGAAGCATGCACGTAGTACAGGAAAGTAATAATTTTCACTTTCTGCAAGCTTCCACATTCCATTTCAAGGCAAAATCTGTTAATGTCATCGTTTTTCTCCGACAATTTTCATCGGAGGGTCCATCGATGCAAATTGATTTTTCGTGACTACCACATGAACTCCTTTGTAGTTGCTATTGCCTGCTATTACCTACGGATCATATGGTTTAAGCATTCAATCTTGAATGACTTAACACGTTCGAATCAAGTTAGAAAGCTAGTGGTGATTCAATCATGCCCCTTGGATTCGTGAGCGTACAGAGCACATTGCGTCTTATTATATTTAAAGAAATGAAACAAAAAATCAAATTTGGTTGAGTGTAGACCCACCAACAATTTTTCTCGTCTAACGTTCAACTGACTCAACTGATTTTTATGGAAAAAGTGTATGGTCTTGTTTCATCCTTTTGAGTTGAGTTTAGATTTAGATGTTGCAAAAACAAAAAAAAAAATAAACAATTTACTCAAACAAAGAATTTACTAAAACAAAGGAATTGCTTAGAAGTAGTGTAACTGCCTACTTCGTCAGAATTTTTTATGCACGGATGTGATTTCAAAATTTTTGTTGGCAAACATGCATCAGATCCAGTTCAAACCTGTAGTACTGATGAATTATCTCCCATTGTTCTATCAAGAAAAAACTATTATTTACTATTGTTTACTGTCAGATCTACCGTCAAATCAATCCTAAGTCAGCATCGACTCATCTGTGTTACCGAAAGCATGGAGATTTCATATCTCTCTGGTAGAGCCAACCACCATACTAGTGTTCTATTGGTCCTTACTGGTCTAACTACTATTGAAATAATCGAGTGGGCAGTGAGGGTTTGGTTTTTCCTACCTCAAAGAAAGAGATAGAACAAGCAATCGGCGACTTATAGCTGTGTGGGAAGTCGTCAAGAATGGAAAGAGAAACATTTACTAGCACAAATTCAACTCTACATCAGTCGGTTGGATCCCGTTTGACCGAGGATTTGCTTGGAATCTGACTATGTTGGGTACTTTTCATATTGATTACTGGCTGCAGAGATGGTTCTGAAATAAAAGTTTGGATAGTCCTCGAGACAGTGATTGAAGACTTTAAGTGTGTAGTAGTTTGCGTCAAAAAGGCACATAAGCAAGGTAAAAGTAAAAAGTTTATGAGGTGCGAGATCATGCGAAATAAGGAACTTATAGTGGAATATCGTCAAAACAGTGAAATAGATAAAGGTGCATGGTTAAAGTTCTGATAAATCGTTCTAAAACAAATGATCCAGAAATTTACACGTGTAAAGATATATTATTAATTGAAACCAGAACCACATAATGATTACCCTTGTTAAATAAGCACCTTTTGAGCTGTGTAATTCATTGTTGATACACGTAGGACCTATTATTTTTCAAATTTAACAAATTTCCTTACTGAAACTCTCCTTAATCTCGTGCGAAAACACTCGATACAGGTGACGATTTGACTTGGCGCTAAATATTTTCTAAAGGTTCTCAATACGTAAAGAAGCAAACATAATCAGGCATCGCGATATTCTTTTCTTGAAAATGTACCTCGCGTAGATCCTCATATGGTTCTTTGTAAATGGAACACCCGTTTAGAGTCAAAGAAGAAAGATGAGCTTTGCCTAAGCTCATTTTTCGTAATCGATATTTTCGTCTGCTCATTCTGCTTTTTTCTACATATTTACGTACACTCCCTGAGCGAATCCTTTAACTGTACTCGAACGAGGATTAATCGCTTTGATGTTTAGTACGTATCATTGAACGATAAGAAGTCAGTTTGATTTAGAGAATTCGATTGAAAATTGAATTCACTTTAATCGGAAAAGTACGCTTTAAAGTGAAGTCCTTTTTACAGTAAATCAATTTGAAAGAAATTAAGTGAGTCGTGGTAAAATGTCTATAAACGTGTATACGTTAAAAAACCCACTCGTCCATAGTATATTGTTCACAATTTCGTTCTATTTTCAGATACTAACGATTCCTGCTGACGGACTGTTTTCATTTGAATAATTTCAAATCTCATTGCACAGATTTTTAGGGGTTCACCTGTTAAAAATTCCCAGCGAACATTCATGAATAAATAAGAAAATTGGATTTTTTTCTCATACTACGTTATTTTACGGCCTTCATTGTAAAATATGTTTGATACATGTGCATATCTACCATAACCAAGGACTTACGTCGCGGCGTCAATTATGTAATTCTCATTTGCCACGTTCACCATAGTATAAATTTAATTTTTGTTGAAGGTAAACGTTGCTAAAGGCTACACTGAAACACAATAGACAAGTGAAAAGTATTTGTAATAAAAATATGGGCCATAAAGCGACATGTTCGTCTAAGGAACTCGATGCACTAATCGTACGTTCACTTAGCATGTGAAAAATAGGGTAAAGTCCTTCATATGAAATAACAGGATTAGGATACATTGAAATAAACAAATATACTACACAATATGAAATAATTGTTAGCATGTAATAAACAAGTAATTTTTCAATGTTCGTTTTCTTGTTGTGAACGGAGGAATACGAAGTAATAATAGGCCTCAAAAAGGATTTGTAAACAAATTGTATATTGATAGGTATGTGCCTTTGTTATGGTTTCATTAGTTTCCTATCAGCATCCTATGAAGCAAGTCTTCCTTTGCTTTTAAATCAGATGTTTAACGAGTTAACAAATTTTTTGATGCATTCGCTCACAAGCGCAAGTTTTCATTTTTTTAAATGTTAATCTCAATTTAGAAAGTAAGTAATGCAGATTTCAATCCAGATTTTCAATAGAAACATTCGCATTCGTGTCTTCCCGGAAGTAGTACTGACAAGGACTTCTGGGAAAGGAAAGCCTTTTACTCTTTTAATGTTTGTGTGACAGAAACAACGCTCTTCAATTAGACGGGTTTTATTACAAAATCAAGAATCTTGCGATGCCTGTAGCTCGACGAAAGGAAAACTCCTCTCTTGAGGTCTGAGCTTGTCCCAGTATATCGACTCGTGAGAATCGAGAAGAACGGCTCAAATGATTTTTCACTTTCTCGGAACGAGTTTGCTTGTGCCGCTATGGTGCAAAACGAAGACTTGCCGTGGGACCAGGATTTGCTTGCGGCGTGAAGAATGTGCCGATGGTGGGGCGGCGCGAGCCGCCACAGAAGTGAAATAAATTTTGTTGATAGTCTTGCCTTCCGAGTGGTGGATTCAGCGCAGTTGCATCTAAACATCATAAGAGCTTATTTAAGGTAAGCTTTAAGGTTCTGCCCAGTATTTAAGCAGAGTTGAAGAATTGTCCTGGCTGTATACGATGCACCATTGCTGTGTCGAAGTAAAGCGGTGTTTGTATTCATATATGCGACTTTTGTACGCATGGGAATGGCCCGTTTTAATCTATAACCATCCGTACTTCCACAAAAGAATTACCCGACTTTGATCTGCAATGTTCGATTAATTAAAACAAAAAAGTTCGTTTAAAAGTTCCAACAAAAATTGTTACATTAAGCATAATATATAACATAAATAAACTTGGCACAAAATTAAAGTCAAACTACCAAAAATGTTTTCGCAGAGAAAATTACAAATAAAAAATCCGTTAAAATAATCTAAAATTCCATATAAGCTCTTTCTAACCTTAAAGGAAAACTTAAATCATAAATTAAAGTAAAATTCTAACTAAACACACACATTCAGTTTCCGTGAGTAATTTACTTTCGGCTGTGTAATGGTAGGGGAAGAGCTGTACAAGACGACTGAAACTGATAAGATAAAAACTACGATGATGAAATCTTTAAATCCTAAAAACGAAAAAGCATGGATCATGTTCTCTAAAAAAAAGCTTTAAAATGTTAACTACGAATGGTATTAATGTATTTTTCAAAAAATTATCTGTGTTAAGTTCAAGAAATAATATCGTTTACATGTCCTCTTTTGGTTCGTTGGCCTGAGCGTAGTCTAGATACCCAACTTTTCAACAGTTACTCGCACATATATTGTGGTAAATTTTCAATTGTGTTAGACTGCTTTTCAATTGTGTAGACTAAGGATTACACAAGACCCACGAGGAAGAGAAAAGCTTACGGATGTGAGATGACATATTTTAACGACCTGTTTACGTCATCGTTTTATTTTCAAAAAAAAAAAACAATGATTTTCCCGAGCTGCGAATAGACTTCTACCAATTTTAAAGCATGAATTTTTCACTATAACTGTGACCAACAGGCTTAAGTAAGTTGAACTTTGTAGGGTTTGAAATGAGAATCTTAACGCGAATTGTTTACAATTTCATCTGAGAAAGTTCTTCCATTAAATGACGCGGAACGGAGAGATTTTGATTTTCTATCAGACTGTGGCTTGCTTCTGTAATGTTTCCCGCTGCAGCAGTTGTTCGATAACGTACAGAGCTTGAGAGCGTACAGATCTGCAACCAAACTAGTTCTATATAGAAATACAATACTGCGAGACTGCGATACGAGAGCGCGACGAGAGTCTCGGAGCAAATGTCAAGCAGTTTTCGTAACATGCATTTGTATGCGACATCGTACAATTATTCGAATGCGTCGATGCCAGGCGGGAAATATTCGGAAAAACGAAAATTCCTCGCAACGAGGTGCGTGACGTTAGTCAAATGCAATATTTCGCTTAAATGAAATTTGAAATTCAAACGCCTTAATTACTTTTTAAGTACTTTGGTTATTATGAATGAATTTTGAATGAAAATTTCGTGCATCCTAGTTAAGGCTTTTATTTGCTAAACGAAGGAACATTCCAAACTCAAAAATCAAAAACAATTTTATTTAAAACGTCACCTATTTGACATTTGCCATATGAACATTAATGTTCCCCGCATCGCGTGCATTGTAAATTGAATGCATTGCGCGACGACGAGGGAGAATCGCATCGCCGTCACGCAGTATTGTATTTCGGCCTTAATGTATTTGGTTGGTTGATTTCGTAAATCACACATTTCTCTCAATTTTCAGTGATATCTGGCCAGACAGTTGAGTACCACGGTCATTGTTTGGGTTTGAGCAAGAAAAGTCGAATGAGGATGCCTCTTGTTGAGCAAGAGAAGTCGAAACTCATCCTCAAACAGAATCCAGCAGGCCTACATACTAAAACTACATATGAAACGCAGGTTTTGAGGTGCATTATAAGTGTCAAAAATGAAGAAGATCAATTACGAATAAGGTAGATCCACGAGTATCAGTGTTTTTTGACTAGCCTGACGTCCATAAAACCATTCGAACAGTCGAAGCTGCGATAGACTGGAGGTGTCAATTAGGAAAGGCTAAGCTACAAGGGGGATGAAAAACAGAACAACTGTTCATGCAACTTTTATAACACAATGATAACTTAAGGGGAACCCGTTTCACCACCATTATGTTGAGAAGCTATTGCTATAACGCTTGCTCACTGGAAACAATCTACTGTTGGTCTAGAAAGCGTACTGAGGCAAGCTGCCGTGACTTTTTTCTCGACAAAAAAAGTACAATAAATATATAAATAATATTTTTTATGTGAGGTTTTAAGCATCGAAAGTTTGCTGTTTCAATTTTTGTTTTTATTCAATATTACCAAATTAATTAATCGGCTTTTATGCCATTCGTAAAAGTGCTTTTTATGAGCCCAAGTGTTCAAACCTCTCTGTATCCGATTTAAACCTAATTTCTACTAAAATATTTTTAAGATATTTTATCCGGTAAGCAATGAAAGCTACTTGAGCGTGTTGTTACGTTTTTACGCACTGAATTTTGTATTGAGCATCCATCAAACTCCATTAGTTTTCTTCGAATTCATTGAGTTTAATCTGTACTCGTCCTACATAACCATTAATTTCAACACATGTTTATTGAAATTGCAAACTTTGTTAAGTGTCATTGCTTGTTCAATTAAATATTGAATCCTTGTTCGTATTGAATTTCACTGGTATCGTTGGAAGATATTTGGTGAAATATAAAATTAGAAAATTCGTTTTATATATTAAATGAAGTGCTATTTAATTGAAATGAAATTTATACAAATTTTTCGCTGTAAAATCCTCCACGAAAATATTCAATGATATATTTTATTTGAAAAGCCTCTTGAATTAAAATCGAACGCTTTCAAGTGCAGCAAATTATTGGAATATATTCGAAATAATTTTTGCCTTAGACGTTCTATACTTCAAAAAGATTGGGATTTGAAGAGAAAGGATTTGAGCCCTCATGTACAGTGAGATTACAAAGCCAAAAATACTACAAGTTCTGCAGATAACTCTTTTTTCAATATTAGAATTCAATGTAATTTTTGATTTTAATTGAAAGATACATGTCAAGTACATATATGCCTTAGAACTTTGTTCACAAATAAAATAAACTCAACATTGATATCAATAGGTTCCCAGAACACTCTTCTTTTTTTATTTTTCACCCCTTAATACGTATTAAACGCTTTGAAACCGGAAATCATGTTTTAATACAAGGAGAAACCCCACATTATTTGAAGTTGGCGTAAGCATTGCTAGTGGATTTGGAATTTTTTGAGGGCCTTTTTTTATAATAATTTCCTCTCAAATTAAAAGTATTCCTTAAAAATCAGTTGTGGGTTTCGATGTTTGTTAAGCCGTCTTATAATTTTGAGCCCCCACTTGAGGTCGCTACGGTTTCTTCCTTATTCTAGTAGGAAATAATCACGTGATATTTATAGGCAACAATCAGATTGTGATAACACAATCTGTGTTTCACAAAAAAAGTACAGACCATAAATGACATTGCGGTTAATGCCTCAGTAAACAGTTTGCCTTTCACTGTTAAGGGCTTAATGTGAAAGGTGAAGATCCCTTCACATATTGTATATTAACCACTCCTGGCAAATTAATAGGGGCTTTACCATTCATTATCAAAACAAAGGCGTCGGCCAAGACTTCCAAAATCATGTCTGCAAATCTCATCCGTCAGTTGTAGTCGTTATCCTACAATTCTTGATCATCTATCCTCTGATAAGTCTGAAAATGCTGCTCCAGGAATAAAGTTGAGCGAGCTAAGTGGTTTTTCGTCTAAAAAACGTGACTGTGACTTACGGCCGACAGACGGATATGGCTTAAACTGCTTGACGCACTTTTTCAATGCTTTCCGGTGATGTTTCTGTTCGATCAACCTTCGCTGTGTTCCAGGACTCACATAACCGATTTTGCGCAAGAGGTCCTTCTACTTAATAATTGCGTTTGAGATTTCGCTAGTAATTTGTGTGTGTGTAATATTCATATCTTGAATAGGTCCTTTTTGATACATCTTCGTATACATGTTCCTTTTTTTTTCAATATTTTTGCAAAGGACAGTGTTTAATTCAACCATAAAAAATGCACAAGATTGACTTATTTTCTATCCGACGGAAATTCGAGCGAACGCGAACGGGGAAAACACACTTTTGTCCGATTTCCACTTTTGGAACAATGTCAAATTTACGTGGAAACCGGCTTTGTTTCAACATTAAATTTGGTGGAAATTAGACTCAAAAAATCGTGAGTTTTTTCTTTCGTGCAAAATTAACAGTTAGAATTGAAAATAGCTTTTCGAATTGGTGCGTTGCTTTCCCATATTTTTTGTTTGCAATGACATGAAAATATCCTTGACAGTATATTTCTTTTGTTAGCAATTGTGTGCCCAGTTCAAGTTCAAATTTTTTTCTCCAAAAACAAGAAAGAATTTGATATTCAATTTTGAAAAAACAACAATTTTTTTGATTTCTGCTAAGAAACGATGTTAAAATAATTGAAAGACATTTTTTTTAAGATTTCATTTAGAAAAAAAAATGTTACACATTGATACAATGCAATTTGAAATCAGTGTATTTTCATAAAATGACGGGTTTCAAATACACACAAATCCAAAATTTTAGCTTATCTTCAAATCAGTGGATTTTCTTTCAGCAAATTTTAGAATCACCACATTATTCTGCGTCAGAAGCGGTCATCAAATTACTGGGGTCAGAAATGTTGTCAAGTATTACGAGAGCGGTTAAATAAGTACTTGTGTTTGACGATATAGTGCTTGCCTGAGGGAAGTTGGTGTTACCATCGTTTGCTGCCATCTGTCAAACGACGATACAACAAATTTCATACAGAAAATTGTACTTTGGATTTGGCAGCCATTCGAGTATGACGTGTTTCGTTATTTAGGCTAAGATGGAAACAGAGCTGTATAGTTCTGTAGGTAGCCTTTTGTTTTTGGATTGAAAAAAGTAAGAGGAGATAAAATATAATTTGGATGCTTTTTATGGAACCACTTCGTCATCTATGGACCACAGTTAAATATTGGTTGAATTAATTTGAACGTGGGTGAACATCCGCTTTGATGGGGAGCGACAAGGACGCCGGGAGACGAGGTTACCGAGGAAACATGCAAAATATCGATGACATGATTCTCGCTGATCGACGAACGCAAGTGCAAGAAGTAGTAGAGGCCGTAGGTGTGTCGACCGGAATCGTAATTAACATTTGAAATGATAAGTTGAGGATGAAAAAATCGGTCGGATGGGTGCCGCGATTGTTAACGATGCACAACAACGGGAGGCGGCTGTTAACACCGAAGCAGTGTTTGGAGCAAGTTAAGCGGGATCCGAAGGAGTTTTTGTGGCGAATTGGTACTGGGTTCATCATTTCATACCAGAAACTAAGCACCAATCAAAACAATGGATTTCTCCTGGCGAATCTGCTACATTTTTTGATGGTTACAAAGATGCGAAGACGATGCCATCGGCCGGAAAGGTAACGGCGACGATTTTTTGGCATGCGAACGGCATCATCCTCATGGTTTTTTTTTTTAGAAAAAGGAAGAACGATCACTGGACAATGCTACAAAGAGTTATTTGATCGCTTCGACAAAAAAATGAAGGAGATACCGCCGCATTTGGCAAAAAATCTGGCTCCCCGTGACTTTTTCTTTTTCCTAAACATGAAATAATGGTTTAAAAGGGAAAAAATTAGCTCAAATGAGGAAGTCATCGTCGAGACAGAGGCATATTTTGGAGAGTTAAACTAAACCTATTTTTTGGAGGGGTTAAAAAATGGCAGGAACGTTGTAAGAAGTGTATCTTCCTAAAAGTGAACTATTCTGAATAATAAAAACCAATTGTTTGAAAAATGGTGTCTCCATTTCAAACACGGGTGCTTATTGAACCGCCCTCGTAGTTAAGATTAGCTCGCGGCATGGTATTATACATAAAATATAGATGATAAATAACAATAATCAAACTCAATAAAGTATAAACTACAGACTATCGTCATATTTGATTGGCTTTCCGCTGATTGTGAGCTTTGTAACCAAAAAGTGTTTATATATATCCAATCCTCTTCATTTGATTTTGTTTCCATTAGTCGGTTTCATACTTTCAGAATCGAATTAATGGAAAAACTTCGGCAACCTGAAATTCTTTGAAGTATTCACGTCTGGAAACTCAATTGGCTATAACTTCAGTCTTTCATACCGTTCAAAAGTGTTCAACAGTCGTTTATTGCATATTAAAGTATAATAGAATATTTATTGCATGGACAAACATTTGAGTACTCCTCCGACAACCTCTTAGTACTCATATTTTTCTAAGAAGAACTAAAGGTCAAGTCTCCTGATTAATATAGTCCTTAATGATATGTAACTTAAGGTAAATAATTTTCTGGCTTCCGCACTCCATCTCATCGTTTTAAGGATGAAAGGAGTCAATCATAAATGGTATGTGGGTAATTAAATTGAGTTTTATTAAGTTTTATTCTTTCATTTTCAGAATTATTTTAACAAAGCTTATGTTTGCGTTGAGGGGATAGCCTTCAATGTCATTATTATCCTTAAACCGTTGTATTTGATTTCTTTGAAACATGAATTTTTACGCTTTGAAGGTTTTAATTAATGAAAATAATTATGTGAGATTGATAGCTTTGGAAAATTGTCAATTTTTCTCCTTCGTCCTTCAGATCCTTCGTCAATCTGAGAGCCTATGTCTTTGGCCATCGGCAATCTCAGGATGGTTTCAGTAATGGTGGATTGTCGTTCACAAATGATACAACAGAATTATCACTTTTCTTTCGCCTGGCATTCTTTGCTTACATAAATCACCAATTGTTCACGGATAATGCTTTTGAAATAAAACCGAAATCACGGACATTAAATAATTTCTAAAAATAGGGACAACTGGGCTTGATCTCTTTGCAACTGACGACGTGTCCGAACGGATAAGTATTGATTAATTTTTTTTAGTCCTTCTGCAATCGATTTTTACTGAAAATTAAATGGCGACGCCGGAAATAAAGCTTGCAAACGGAAGCATGATTAATGTTTGAACTTTTCACTTGATTCAATCAAAGATTTTTGTATTATTTTAAAGATTATTGCAGAAATTACTTCAACATTGAATTGAAAATATTTTGGGAGACATGGTATCTGGACGTTATATGAGGACTCTTTTGATATTAAAGTCTTGATATTTTCCAGTTACAGTGTGAAATTCAAACAAACTTGCTTTATCGTTTATTTTATTTTTTTTAAACTATCTGTGTGCTTCGTTTTATATGTCCCTTCAATAGAGCATTCAACAGTTTTTCAATATTGTCGCTACGCGGGAAAAATTAAATTGACTTCAAGATAATTTTCGTTCTTTTCGTGGTCAAGAATGCATTTATTCTAGCTTAATCAAAATAAAAACCAACGCTGGTTGTTATATTTTCCCACCTCACTTGTTAATTTCGGACCCGGTCTAGAAAAAATTCCATGTCTCTTGAGGTGATCCAATTTAGAAACAAATTTGTTATTTCTGCAAAACAATCGAATGGAGAACCACAAAATCATGCATCATCTGAAGGGAAATTCAGTAAACAGAAGAAGTTGAATGCTGCTAAATGTTTATCCATTCATTTCTTGTCAAAATCCGTTTTTTACGCCAATTTTACGGACTTGACGGAAGTTGTTTCAAGATTCATGTGAAACATCGCGTAATGGGAATGTAAACATGCGAGATTTTAATAAGGATACGCATGTTAGTCAAGTCCTTTTTCGCATGTACTTTCTTATTCTTTTTTCAGGAACCCTAAATAGATCCATTCTTATTTCATTCGTATTTGCGGCTTTTGCTGAAAAGCAGCTTTTTCCTTTTCTTGGAAAATAATATCTCGCTCGTACCTTGGACATATAAATATATATCAGATTTGTTATATTCTTACTCTTACTCTTTCGATGATAAATTTATAACTTACTTTTCTGAAAACTTATCTTTTTTATAGATAACTTTTATTATAATCACTCGATTTGTGAGTTTCGACGTTGAGGAAAAGAAGTTTAAATATTTAGTTCAGGATATATTGTGTAGAGTGTGTAAGTACCTTACAAAAATCATGGTTTGATCAACGTCAAAATCGTTGCAAGGAAAGGAGATAGATTACCTCCTATTTGTTGGCTCAGGCCAAAACTACCTGTTTCCTACCGGGAACCATTTTCTTTTTGTGCAAAATAGAGCTCCTTACGACATGGTTGAATCGTTGCAAAACCTATAAGCAAGAACGGAACTAATCTTTGTTGTATTGGTCAGAGAAGAGGGCTGAAACTAACCCAATCGAAAACGTTTTATAGCAAATGAAGAGAAGTAAAACTTCGTTCGTACATTGGTCTTATAAAATTCTTGTCAGTTGTGCTATTCGTGTTCAGGCTGTGCTTCGAGTTTGTATTGAGTAGCAAACGAGATTTTGTGAAGATCAGTAATATTTGCTCCTTCTTTTTGAGGATGCATATCTTGCAAGTTAACCTTCTGTTAAGGTGCTCACCCATGTACTTGACTTTGTTTAGCAGTTTGATGTTTTTATTGTTTATTTGACTGGTTTACATGCTTTTAGTTTGCTAGGTTACCCGTTTGTGGGTCCAGTCAATTGATTTGTCTAAGTAGTCTTGGATTACTCTGAAAGCTGTGTTACAGGTCTTGTGTGCGAAGATGAGTGCCATTTTATCTTTGATGGACTTTGACTTGTTGCCTATTGGGAGATTTTCTGTTTATAGAAGAAAAATCAAGGGTCCTAGAATGGTTCCGTGAGGCACTCCCACATTAATAAGATCTGGCTGTAGCCGTCTTTATAGGTTACTTGCAATACTTCCTTTTGTCAAAATAGTTGTGCAGGTTGGTGTAACGTTTGGTTATAAATAACTTTTCCATTTTGATTAGCAGGCTTTTGTGATTGACTTTGTTAAACGCTTGCGATATTTCGAGGAATAGCCCCTAAAAGGTCTTTTGTTTTCCATGAGTTTTCGGGTTTTATTGAACATTTTGTGAACATTTTCGATGGTACTGTGCTGGCTTCTGAAATCAAATTGGTAGGATTGAGTGTTACTGTGGCGGTGTAAGTAGGTTTAGAGTTTTTTCAGCAGCAGTTTTTCGACTGTGGTTTTTTAGGTTTATATTCATTTTGATATGATATTATTTATCATATGATGTAAAATGCACAAGTATCAATCCTAGTGCCAGACCTCTGAAGCACATTGCGTAAAGACTTGCAGCAACAGAGAGTGCCTGTGAAGGAGTTCTTGGTAGCTCACTAGTTACGAGATAAATTGAAAAATTAGATCACCTCAGATCCAACAAAGGCTAATCATTCAATGCATATAAAAAAATTGCTGGCTCAAAATTGTATCAAATAATTCTGTTCACTTGTACATCGAAAACTCAAAGATATATTAGATAAGATATTATAAGTCCTAGCCCCTGGCCAGTACAATTATCGATGAGCCTATAAGTAACATAAAAAAATAGAATTATTCTTCATGCTGCGAAAATTGTAAATATCCCCGAAATGGATGTAATATTTTCAAATCAGAAAACAACGCACTAATTGCTTTTCTCGCATGGCGTCAATTGTAAGGAAAAGAAGGAAGTTGCAAAAATTTCCTTAGGCTCGTTGGCAATTCATTACATACAGAATCTGTTTGAACTGGCTTGAGCTCCGGATTCGAAGATCCGGTAATATATAAAGATTATACTAGAACCAAGAGGTGAGGAGTGAGAGGCTATGAGAAAGAGCAAGAGAAGTGCGAACTCCACTTATTAAAAGCGTATTACTTAACATATTGTTTCAAGGATATTCAACATATTAAGAAAGCAAAAGCTCGTGAAAATTTCTAGAGCAAGTAAATGTTTGCTTTTGTTTTTGAAATTTTCTCCAGACTTATATTAACCTGATAAATTAATTTAAGAAGAATTCATGAGACACGGAATGCATCCCAATATGTCTGCGTTGCGTATGGTCTGATCTGTCTGGACTTTATTAATAGTTTAAGCTGCAACAGCAGGCTGGCATTTTCAAAAGAATAAGCAACAGTTTTCTTTCCCTACACACAATTGCCACAATTTACTCCCACGTGGTAGTCTGTTTTCTCTGATTTCGAGAATCGAATTCTCTTGAAAGGACGTCAGCAGTTTGAATTATATTTACTTGGGCACAAGGACAAACAAATGGAAGAAGGCAATCCGTTTTACAGTGAGAACACGCTGTTTGCCATTTATTTCAAATCGCCCACCGGAAAAGAAATATTCATTTAAACTTTTTATTTAAATTCACTTCTTCGGAATTAGCAAATGCTTTAACTGTCCACAGGATCACAATTCCGAGTAGCTGGCGATTGTAACACAAAATGTCTGCACTCAACAATGAATAGGTGCCGTTGCTGTTTGGAATGATGAATTTTTTATTGTAGGAGCAAACAATTTCACGCCTGACACAACCAATTTCGCATCTTTTATCCATATTTCAATGGCTTCCATATCATTATGGGAATCGAAGCCCAAAATCTTAGTTGCGAAAGCGACAATTTAGAGTGTTGTTGATTCTTTTCTTCTTGGAAGGATGCGGTGCGTGACTACTGGAAAAGGTTTTGTGATATGTATTTGGATAAAATCACGATGACCTTGAACCATGGTACGTCTGGGAAATGACATAGATAATGATTTGATGAGAAGGTTTTAAATTTTCTACTGCTGATAAACTGAAATGGGAAGTTTCGTTCTGTGATACAAAGCTTTTAGATGACAACATTTTTATCACTACCAGCTGGTTTGACACATGACATTTTGCGTCAGTTTTGATAACCATTTTATAATGAATAGACTCGGATAAAACAACATTTATAATTATGTTAATTTTGCTGCATTTTATTTTCTAAAACCGAATGAAAAATTTCTCCAATGATGAACTTGTTATTTTTGAGTGGGCATTTCAACGAATAGAGTTGCTAGATTTGAGCTGAATACAAAGTACGAGTCATCGTTCGGAAACCTGAATTGTATCCTGAGAAAGTCCATCGATTGGGGGAGTCGCTTTGCAGTTTGAAAATAATATCAGTGTGCAGAAACATTGTTCCTCATTCAGTGATGCTCAATTTGATACCATGCAATGCAATAAATTCTCTGTGAAAAACATTTTATATAATATAATATCAACATATTATCGAAATATACAGCTGGAAATGGGATGAGTGTGATCAAAAAACGCTGGGACTATGTTTTGTGTGCTTTGTACCGCAATCAGCCTATCGCTATGGTTACGAATAATGGCAATTCAATATTCAAGTTAATTGCTTCAACGAATAAGTTGTGTATAAGTATTAGAGGTTGCGATATAAATTAAAGGTTGCTTCACGAGCTGAAAATTGTATCTGATTTTATTAACATTTCTGCGAATGAGAGAACCTGTGAATAATTACAAAATTTATTAGTAGAAAAACAGAAGTACTATAATTAGTTAGCAAAGCATAGGAAGAGGTATTGAAAGGGTACATATTTTTTTTTCTTTGAATAGGATGAACGGTGTACATGGTGAAGGATGTAGGATGAGCCAGATAACGTGAATACGTTGTCGAGGGTGAAGAGGCAAGGTCTGTTTTTATTATACAGACGAAACTGCGCAAATTTTAAAAAAGAAAGTACTTTATTAATAAAAGCTACGAAATTTTTGCATTTTTTTGTTACAATAAAAATATTTGACTATTGTGAACTTTTTCCTGTAGCGATATCTTTTATCTTATCTTATTTGTGGGAATTATCTTAATCAAAGTTCACATGAAATCTCCAAAAATTTATCAGAATATATCAATTGTACCGACAACGACATGTGGTCAGACGTGTCATGTATATTGCGATGCAAGGATTCCAGGAGCGCGTGCTACGAAATGGAAGAGCTTTACAGGAACAATGATTACTACTAATTTTCATATTAGAAACATTTTTTTTTGAAAATTCCGATTGAGTTTCTAAAGTACATACCTTTCGTCCTTGTTTTATGACTCCCTAAAAATCATCGATTTTTACCCGCGTAAAAATTTCAATAATCCTTTCGAAATAAAGTCATAATTATTGTTGTTTAGCTGATATGCGAGTTGATCAGCAATTAAATTTAGTTAGCATATTATGAGTAGAAAATCTTTTCTTCTCTTCCTCGTGCTCGAGGTAGTCGTCTTTGGACACTTTAACGAATCATTAAATAGGTGCATAAGCTAATAAATTTTAAGACAAACGCTCGCCATTCCTCGTCATTCTTCCCTTCCTTGTAATTTGAATACGTTTATGGTAAATACTATTGTTTCCTTGTTTATAATTATATATTTCCTCTTGTTTGAATAGCTTTCCCCCAATCAGGACTAATTATCTTTACCTTAGTAAATTTTCGAAATGTAAATGTGATGCCTACGATGAGAAACTATAAATTCAAATTTAATTGTCTATTGGATGCTTCCTTGGCGTTAAGCGTGAATACAATTCAGTTAAGGATGTTTTCTAATAACTCTATAGTATTCGCTTTCCAGCTTCGTTACTTTGTAATATAATTAGATTTTTCAAATGAAAATGCTATCTAGAAAATTCCATTTAGGATTGCTGAAAGTAATCATCAAATGTGTTCGAAGCAGAGATCAACTCAAGGACATGGTATATATGTGTATTTTGCTGAGATGAAACAAATAGGAATTCGTATGAGATGTGGGTAAATGCAATTGGAAACCGGTAAAGTGCAATAAATATTTGCTTTTGTAACTAGTTTAGTTAATGTGGATGCAGAGCATAAAGATGCGGATGCGTTACAATACAATTCATGATTGTTTTGTAAGCAGTGCGTTGAACTGAATCACGTTTGCCTGGATGTTTTTACATGTCGAACTTTAAATATTATTGATCCTAGAATTATTATGTAATTAACAATCTATCTATCTAAATGCAAAATCTATTTTACTCAATATCTTAATCCCCACACCTATGCAAAAAATGTTGAACATATTAAGTTGAATATATTAGATAAAGATTCTTCCTAACTATTCAGCAAGGGTACAATAGAAGCAAGACATTGCTAAAATATTGGGGCACCGCGGAGGTGCTTGAGGTAATGCAGTGGGCTTAATTCAAAGGTCCAGCTTCATTGAATCTAACACAATACCTCCATAGCGTAACAATTCGGAGAAGTATCACAAAGAAAGAGCTACGAATCCCCAAATATTGAGACTCTTGTAAATCAAACTTGAGAACTTGTAAATCAAACGACGTTGGTGAGCGGAGAAATCGAGAGGACTGGCTTTCTGAGTTTAAACGAATTTGAGTGGAATATTTTTTTCTGTATGAATATAAAATTTGAGAGAACGTTACAGCGCTTGTTTCCGCATCTTCGTCTTTGTGTACTAACTCCAACAAGCTTTCCGTACAAATGTCGCTGCAGCTGTAAAATTGGAGTCGAAAACCGTTACATTCGGAGTTTGTTTCTAGTGTTAGCGCTTGTTAGTGGTTATGAAGGTTACATTGAGTCGTGTGGCAGCAATAAATTCGTGAAATATAGATATGTACATATTTGCACATTTGTTTTTTTTTACGAGACGGCCAATTAGTATTACTTTGCGAGATAAGATCAGCTGCAGGTGATACCAGAACTTCCTACTTTGGCTCATCTTTTGTGAAACATCTTTTCCTTTGAAGCTGCTGGCAAGCTATCTATGGTTGGCCGTAAGATTTACCCTGTTTTTTTCATATATTTAAATTTTATTCCTAACTTTTTCGGACCAGTCTGTCAGTCTGAGTTTTAAGCATGCGTTTTTGCTTTGTGGTTGATAAAACAAGGTCATAGAGGCAGAATATGTCATGTGTGCTCCTTAATATCGCAACGCAAACAGTCAGAAGAGTCGTCTGAACCAAACCTGAAATGTATTCTTTTGCTCGTTAGCCCATTTAAGGATATAGAGAGAAAGCTTAAATCTACGCCTTCTTTTTAACCTTTAGTCCTATCTCCTTTCACAGCCTGATAATGAGGCTCGTCTTTGCACCTTCGTGCCCACAATGATGATCTACAATTCTACTATAATCAATAAGCCTGATATCCGCTATCACACATACCAGAACCCGTTAGATTTGGATAATCCTAGTATCCAGTGATTTGGTTCTTAGTATTGCCTTTAAATGACTCTTCAAATGACTGTTGGATTCAAATGCAGAGTTTCTAGTTAATCCTTTTCTAGATATGTTGCTTCGTTTACCCGTAATTCAATTTAACCCTGAGTACTATGCGCCTATATCGTCGACTAGTGATGTTTCATACTAAGGTATTGGACATTTTATTTAGTTAAATGTGGTCCTAGGTCGGAACCCTATACAGTCCCAGCTCTAACGCCATAGTGTTAGTTCTGCATCAGCAACATACCACAATCCTTTCTACCTGATATTATTACGCTACTGTGAGGTAACCAGGAAGTCCTTCCCTTGTTTTTTCATTCTCTCTTCACCGAGTTGAAAATTGTTGAGGTGAATTTGTTTGCTGTCCTGAGTTTCGCGTGGTCTTTTCATACACGACAGTGCAAATGTAGGAGCGGAATGTTGTTCACAAGTGTAGTAAATTACCCTATATCGAAAGTAGTTGCACTCCGATTTCGAGAAATATAATTTTTACTAATATTCATATTATGATCTGTTAATCTATTCATTCTGACCATGAATACTAATAAAATTTAAATTTAAAATTCTGCTCAAGCATTTATAGCCAACGTAACAATCGAAAATAACAATGAACCAGATTTTATTTATGGTAAAATAATGAGATTTGAAAATTTCGCGATGAATAGAAATTTTCTTCGCAACGTGAAATTTTCCATTGAAATTTGAAATTTTTATAAAAAATTTCATACGAAAACTTTACTTTTATCAATAAAGTAAAAAGTAGGTAATGTTGAAATAAAGAGTAAAGCTTATTGATTTTTTGTTTGTTGTTTGAGGCTGTAGAATTTGTTGTTGTTTCTTCCTTTTGTTTTTTTCTTCTCCAAGATTGCCGTTTTATAGCGCCATTTTTCAAAATCCAATGTGTGTTTTTTGTCACTTTTATTACTTTCATTGATTCGTTCCGGAACAAGACTATTATTTAAGTATGAATTGTTGTCTCTTACAAGGAGTATTTGTTATCCTTTATTACAGCTGATGTGCTTCGGATTCTGCAAGCAGACTTGCTCTTTGTCTTTCAAAGCATTCAAACACAAAATCTTGCCATCAGATTTTCGCAGGTCTGAATAAATCGGATTAACCTTTAATGTTTGCTTGTAGTCTAGAGAAATTCTCTGAACGTAAGGAAATTTAAGACATACGTTTAACCTGGTAACGTTAGCATCGGGTCCTATTCATTATTGAGCTAGTCATAAAGGGACACGACAGTTAATAAGGATTTCATCCTCCTACTCATACTGTATGTTAATTGAAAATACCCTTAGAGAAAGTTATTTGGATGTTGCAGATGTGCGAGATATGTTGTCGTTTACGTAGCTTAAGGTGCTGTTCAACTATTATGTAAGCACCGAAAGGAAGGCGGAACATTTGCTTTCCTTATTTTGATGATGTTGGGAAGGGGATAGAATTGCGATAACATTCTTAATATACATTTGTTTATTTTTCAAAGTTATCCGACTTTGATTTGAACATAAATGAAAATCATATGTATCCATCCTCGAAAGGCGAAAAGACGCTTAGAGATTTGTTCATGTTCAGTAAATTTCCGAAAGTTCGAATTCCTTCTAGTGTAGTGCTAAAAATTTCAAGTTAAGGTGGTTTCAGTGGATGAAATCGCTAAGATTTTGTATAAGAGTGGAAAACTTATTAATATTTGTTGACATGTAGAGTCAAACTAAAGAAGAAATTCGATATGTTAAGTCATCGTTAAACGAACTCAAGGTTAATTACATGTTTGGGGCTCTTGTTATCCTAGAAGTCTTGACAAGGACTTCTGCCTGAGAAAAGCCTTTTACTCTTTTTGGGTCATATTGTTTGGGGTTGTAAACATCGCTCTTCAATTATCTGACGAAAAGAAAACTCTTCATCTTCAAAACATTCACTTCAAACTCTTCACGCTTCAGATTTTCTTGCAGCGTGAGGACTGTGCCGATGGCGGGGCGCCACGAGCCGCCACACATGTATCTAAAATTAAAAAAAAAATGGCCAACTGCACAAGTAACTTAAAACAAAACCTATATTCCTGCGAATCAAAGCATCTTGGGAAATTTGAGATAATATTGAAGTTGTACATTTAGTTGGAAGATTGTTCTCGTTGACTTCGTAGTTCCTGGGCGTCTCTAAGACTCCTTTCACCATTTCTTCCACGACCATTCATAACTCATCCCAAGTTGCAACTAGAAAATTCAAACGATTACCATGCATTCATGATTTCGTAATCAAGGCCACCTCGAAAACGCCTATGTCCACGATACTGTCAATGACCACTTTCTCTCGGATCGCAGCTCAGCGGAGTTGATACTGGTCTCTGGCACGTACATTCACAGTTATTGCAAGACTCTAGGTAGTATAGCGCAACCACTAACAACCGTTAGCACTTCCAAAAAACTCCCAATTTAACGGTCGACTCCTATTTAACATATCTTTTGGTATTCGTAAGCAAAACATTGGACTGATAGTTTTTTTAGTCGTAGTTCGAAGTGTTATCGCTGTATGTGCTTACACTACAAAATGGATACAATCAGAGTGCCACTAGTAACAGTAAAATGTGAGCCAAGATAAATTCTTTGGAATGTGAAAGGCTTACTTGAAAAAACAGTAATAATTGCTGAATTGCTTTCAGCAAAATAGAGGGCCAAACAACTTCTAGGGAAGAACAGATATCTGGTGTCTTTCCTCTAGTGGTTTTTCCGAACAGCAATTTCTTCTGGACTGCACGAATTTGGTAAACAGGTGCCGCAAATGATTAGAATAGAATTACACAAACCAGTTTGCAGAACTGATGACCAATGGATTATTATCAGTATTATTGTACTGGGGTCCACTTGCTGGAAATTAGCAAAAGCCAGAAATCGGCCCTTAGCTCCCCATGTGTAGTACTATTGTTTATAGATGGTCCATCCTGTCGTCTTACAGAAGCCAGGGAGTTCCCCCAGTTCTGTGGTCTCCAAGTTTTCCAATTTTGTTACGCCACTACACCTCAGCCAAGTAAGGCGTTTGTTGGTCAGACTCGGGCAATCGAGGAGGAAGTGTTCTGTACTTTCTTCCTCCTCGCCGCAAGCTCGGTAGGCGTCATCCGTTTGGATTCCTATTCGTTTGGCGTGTTGACGTAGAAGATTATGGCCCGTTAATATTGCCATCAATGTTCTAACGCCATTTCGGGTTTTTTCCTAGGAGTTGTTTTGTCCTCATTTGATTAGGGTGAGGCCAAGGCAAGCTCCTACAGTGTCCGAGATTATTTGTTTTCTTCCATTAAGGTTGTTTGTTGCCGCTTCTATAGCCGCTTTTATTGCAAACACTTCCGACTGGAAAAAAGTGGTTAGGCTCTCCAGTTTAACTTCGGTTGAGTTACGGGTGTTCTGGGAAAAAGATTCCGGCGTCGCTTCCCTCATTCGATTTGGAACCATCGGTGTAGATCATGATCTCACTTCCAGATGTGAAATCCTGCACCGTTTTCCACGCTTCTCTGGTCGGAATGTTGATTTTGTATGGAATTGTTGTGTCCAATATTGGTTGAATTCTATCCAGCACCCTTTTACTAGATGGGGCCATTCTCTCCATTTTTTTCAAAATGCATACGTGCCCCGTTTGAGTGTGGTTAGATAACCCATTTTGACCAACGGATTAAGAGCTTGATTTGTTTAGGGGAAACAAAGCCCATGCGGGAAAGTCAGGGCCTGATTCCTTCAGTGAATCGAAAAAAGATATATGCCATTTTTTTCGAACTTACTGTCTTTTGTTTATGGGAAGAGTTGTTTTGAATGCATCCTCTCTTCACGTGGCGCAACGCTCGGAAGATGTCAGGATTTCGATTGGAAATGCTCCAAGCCTGGGAAGCCTTTTGAAGTCATTACGCCAGAAAACGAATAAAGCCTGGGAAGAATCGTTTGAGAAGATGCCCGTGCAGAGTAAATGGAGTTTACAGAATTAACTGTATGACAGGGTAGTATTATCATATTTAGGTTCATCATGTGATTAAGTTGTAACATGACCCTATCTAGTGGGTCAAAGGCCACAGAACACAGAGAGTCCACCGCCGGGGACTGTTTCCAGGTAACTATTTCGGGGTTCTCATTGACAACAAAGCAAAAACCATTACAATAACTGACGGGATCTACGATGGATAGTAAAACTTTCGAGAAATCCAGTGAAGGAAAAACAACAACAGAAAAACAACCTGAAAAGATGTCCCTTTTATATGAAAAACCACACGTTTAACAGGCAGAGGTTGTCCTGGCTGCTGTTCCATGAGAGGATTTAGTAAGTATATTTTACTGCCTAGACCGCAAATTTCGAACTGAGTGATTATTATCTGTTTCCGTAAGTGAAATGTTTAGGGGAATACAATTTTCCTGGGGAAAAGAGACACTATTTGAGCCTTCCTCAATAAACTTTATTTCTAGCAGGTGTCAAGGAATTTATTGAGCAATCTAATAAATCTATTGTAGTTACAAGCGGCGAAATCGGAAAGGAATTATTATTTTGTGTTTTATTTCAAACTGCCTGCACTTTTTTCCCGATTCATTCGCCTTATCCTCGTACGCATTTTCGAAAACAAATTAACGTTTTTTTGTGAAAACATCGGCGGAATATTTTCTTAATATGTGTCAATCGATGTTTTGATTTGAATTACATAGAAGTGATTTGAAGTTCGTACTTTATTTGCGTGAATCAACAAAGTTTCCGCAAAATTTTCAATGTCATATTTTGTAAATAATATCCTGGGGTAACTTTGTCCTTGCAATATGTTCCGTTCTATTTGATCCAATGTTGAATACAATTTTTTTTTTCGTTTGCAAACTAAACTTTCAGGCAGATTAGAAAAGTGATGGTGGAAAGTTCACATGTGCTAGATAAAATCAATTTTCACGTTTAGAAAAGATATAATTCCAATATATCACATCCATTCAGACCAGAGAAAGGATAAGTAAAGTAAACATCGCCACGTGTATTTGTCCCAAGGTTTCGTATTTGGTCTGGATGTAAGTTATATTCCTCATTCGCACAATATTCCTCATCTTGATGTTTGTTGATAAAAAGTTGCATAATGTGAAACACCTATTCAAGCCATATGATAAGTCCAAATGGAATCTAATGATCCATGAATGCTTGCCGAAGGAAGCGTGTATTAATTTGAAGAAATGTTTTTGCTGTAGACGATTGGGAGAAACCTGAAAGCTACATTTGAAGACAGGATACACTTTGCTTTTCGATGATTCGTTTTTATATAAATTGGAATCCCGATGGCGTGGGGATTTTCTTCTCACCTTATCGCAGAATTCGAAAGAAAAGGATTTATACGAGGATTGAAGATTCAATTCTGGTAACAGATTCGGGTCACTGAAAATTTTTGTTGTTTTCTGTTACATTATTGTATCCTGATTTCTTGACTTTTCTACTAAATGACGAAAGCATTCTTGCATAAGAACGCTTTTCCATGAATTGGTTCGGATTTTGGAATTTAATCGCGGGCAAATGTGATTCTAACAAGATTTTTGACGTGAACACCCATATAAATCTTAGGTGTCGAATTGAGAATTTACATGTAATTCGCAGACGGTAATATCATTGAAATGTATCAGAATACCTGTTGAAATGAATATTGACGAGTGATAGGTGTAAGATGGAATTTATTTAGGCTCGGAAAGAATCGGCTTACCGATTCCAGATTTATTCCGAATGATTATTTTTCAAGTCAGATGCTTTTTTATCCTCCTGAGAGACCATATTTGTTGCGCTGCACCGCATTCGTTTGAGGGAACATGTGTTCCATCCTCCAAGTTAATACATCAAAGATCTGTAAAGGTGATCTGTAAAGATTGTTTCATGCAGAACTTTCTACAACGGACCTTGGAAAAAATATTTAAAAAATGGTAAAGCAGGCGTTATCCAGGCATTCATTCATATCACGTTAGGGAAAGGGTTCAGAGAATATTTTTTTTTCATCTGCCGTTTCAGATATGAACTCTAGAGTTTGAAAATCATCATTGAAGCGTTAATGACAAACAATCAAAGTGTAACTTATGGGAGGTGAATGGGGTGGTAGGTAGTAAATAGTATAATAGTAATAAGCTTCAGAGTAAATTTGGTGCAGGTGATCCTGAGAAATACTTATTTAGAAATGGCATCCCCGGAACTGCAAGAAATTTTATTTTGGAAAAAGATATATTTGAAATTATGTATCGAAAGAAAAGAGAATTTTCAACAAGATTCTTTATGGGTGCGTTACTTTACGAGACGAATGAAAAAGATGCAAAATTTAGTAATTTATTGTGTTTTGCCCGAAAACGACAAAGCTCAGCGTGTATTGAAGACTTGACTGTCATTAAATAACTCAAAAAGACACTTCAAATAACCTTAAGCAAGATAATGCCAATGAAGGTTAATAGTAGAAAGCTTGAAAACGGATGCCGTGAACCTGACAGGATCTGAATCAGGTAATCAACAAAAACCGACTAAGAAAAACTTGATCATAACTAGAAAGAACCCACAACTGAAGTGGAATCAATGTTGTTGTCAGAGGAATATCATCTACGGCTAATATGAAAAAATCTGATCCCCTTTTCAACGCTATGGGATGAATATGGATCATATTATAGGAAAAATAATAAACCGTAGCTCTTCATTAGTAGTAGCAATTGCCACAGCTCATGTCAATACTACTTCTATTGCTTATATTACTACCACTTCTGCATCTACTTATAACAAAAATCGAAGTGGTGTAATATAATTCACTCTTATAAAACGAGGACCTTAGAACTCATAGGGAGGGAAAGTAGTGGTACACGAACCCTACGGTCAGGATTGCAGATCGTAATTTTTTGGGTTCAAATTCATACGAAAGACACATAACACATCACCTTCAGAGTGGACAGTCTGCCAAAATCGAACCGTATGCGGGAGCTTATGGCCAATCCAGGCATATGCTTAGTCCAACTGTCGATCATGAAAACAACCAAAATATATTATAAAATATTATGCTGTAAACTTTGAATGTCGAATTCTAGAAATGAATTAATAAATCGAATTTGGTTTTCTGAATAAATTTGACCTCTTCGGATAATTTAATCAGTCGCGTGGGGTTTTTGAACCGACAGGACTGAGTTGTTTTCAAATACCATCAAAAAATCATACACGACTGAGAGTTTTGTAGCTTCCTAGCTGAAGCATCGCCTTTATTAAAATATTTTGGTAGCTTCTACGATAAACGCACTTGCCACGCATTACCTCAACGTGGCATTGAATGAACATCGCAAGTAGTATTAGGTTGCTGCAGATGGAATGGCCATTTTAGCAATGACATAAAGTTGGCTGCAATTTTCGTGTATTATGTTGGAACAAGGCGGTGCAAATGATATGACATATTGAAGTGTAAATACTGCTACCTTGGATTACGAAGTCATTTCTGTTTTGCACCGCATAGTGATCGTAAAAACAAAAAGTGAATTTGAACATGGATGTGAATCAAAAACGGCTAATTTTACTATACGAATTTAAATTAGAGCAAAGCACAGCGGTAACAACTAGAAATATCAACAATGCATTTGGGCCTGATACAGTTAGCGAACGAACTACTCGGTGGTGGTTCGAAAAATTTCGATTCGGAGATATGGACCTTGGAAGTGAGGCACGTGAACACCCGGGACAATCGATCGATAACGACGTGCTGCGTGAATCAGTGGAGTCTGAGTCTGAGCTGAGAAATTAAGCGTTCACAATTCGACAGTTTGCCGCCACTTGCAACAACTTGGAAAAGTGAAAAAGCTTGACAAATGTGTTCCGTATAATCTTACCAAGCAAAACATGACGTCTCAAATGGAGATTTCAAGGCCTCTTCCGTCCCGCAACAAAAAGGAACCGTTCTTGTACCAAATTGTAACGATTTAACACGATAATCGTCGCCGATCGGTCCAATGGCTAGATGGCAGTGAAGCGCCAAGACACATGCCGAAACCAACCCATCATCCATTGAAAATGATGGTAACTGTTTGGTGGTCTGTAGCTGGAGTTATCCACTATCAATGCTGAGAAATACTGTGAAAATAACTGGATGAAATGCATCAGAAATTGATAGCCCAACGACGTAGGCTTGTCAACAGGGATGGAGTGATACTGCTTCATCGTGCTCGTAACGCACGACCTCATGTATCGAGAACAACGGTCCCAAAATTAAACGAGTTGTGCTATGAGACTCTTTCTCACCCTCCAAATTCACCAGACCTTTCCCAACAGATTACCATTTCTTTAAACATTTAAATTACTTTTTAAATGATTTAAAAATCATTTAAAAAATGATTTAATAATGAAGCTGCTGTCAAAAATGCCTTCGAGGACTTTCTTCGAATCAGAAACTCGGACTTCTACAAAACTGGAACAAATGTACTAACATCTCGTTGGAAAAAGTATGTTGCATCTATTGGTACCTATTTTAATTAAATAAATTGTTTTTATAAAAACTTACAGCTGTTTAAAAATTGATTACTAAATCGGCCATTTCATCTGCAGCTACCTAATATAACACAATGTCGTTGAATACTCGGTACAAGTTTGACTTCCTTCTAATCGACTTGTATTAATTTTTTATTTTAAGACATTTTAGTAAAAATATGGCGATAGCAGGAGAATAATTCGATAAGTTGGACAAGGACAAGGCACTTGAAGACTTTTCCTGTAACAGGGCTTGTTATCTTTTGATTTTCACCAGTTTGATTCTCTTGAGGAGGTTTTAAGGTAGTGCAACGAATATTCATCAACAATATGTGAGAGTGAGCCCATCTGCGAATTTTTCTGGAAAACTGTCTAGCTTATTTTTACAAGGGGCATACTTAAACTGCCTATAAGCTGAGAGTGTTTAAAATCAGTGTGAGTGTTTAAATCAGGGGACTATACAGAAAAATTAGCTGTTATCGTTCTCTCTTCAATTTCAAAGATAAAATCAAAATACAAACATATTATATAACATTAAAAACAAACATATTATCAAATATAAATCAAAACGGAAAGGGTAATTTTGAGTAATTCTCATATGGCTTCAGCTTAAGAAGTATTTGTTTGCTTCATTAACATTTTGCTAGGTCTTTTGATCAAATGTAATGGTCTTAATTTTGAAGGCTATCCTCCAACAGAAAATTGGGATCCCTGATCATGGCAATCAACGCATGACAGGCACCATTATTGAAAGGGACCGTGAATTTTTGTATCAAACGTAGTGTATGACTTTGACTTAGTATGACATTTCGGCTTTTCAAATTCATTCCAATATTGTCGACATCTTCAAGGTGAAAGACATTTCACTTGGAGCTCCTTGATGAGGTTGGTTTGAAAGTTCAATCATTTATTATAACGTAACACATAGGAAAGAATGACATGTTCTCACTATAAATACAGAAAAGGTTTTTCTCAAAATGTTATTCTGTTCGTAATAAGTGGGTTTAGTATGCAATTATAATATTTTTTGATGCTTCATCTGAATTGGGCTTAGTAGCGGAAATAATCCTGTATGTTGGCAAATCATGAGCAAACTTAAGGAAACAATATACCTCCCCGATAGTCTCGTGTTACTTTTTTTATTGACGTTTCTCCGTTTGTTAGGCACATAATGGTGATATATATGTTATATCACCAGTACAAAGGGTGATAAATTTAATTTAATCTTAAAACAAACCGAACGACCGTTTTTGCCTAGACTACAATAATTGCAAATAAAATAAAAGTATTAATTACTTTATAAAGATATTAATTATGGCATTAATTTTTTGAATTATTCCCGCAGTTATAATAATGTCTAATGAAACAATATACTTTTATCCATAGAATCTATTATAGCATCCTAGAAGCTTCCAATTACAAAACCTAATATAAGTTGAATTGATTCACAAATCCAATACGGCGGCATCTCTTACACTATCAACGGTGTAAATTCCAAAGCCATCCTTAATGTTATACATCAACATCCAAAATTCCACGAACCCGAAACATCGCAGTATGGGGACGTAATTAATTCCCAAAAAGATGGGATGTAATGTTCCTGAACAACTTCTATTCACTGGCAAACAAAACAATTTTGAGAGTTGCTGAGGAAATTTCAATAAAAATATTAACTTCATGCTTGATAGAATACTTGTTGAATGCAGAAAATGTGACAGAATATTAGAAGATTTCACCGTGAATTAAGATTTATATAAATCTCAGAAATTGCTTGACTTGCCTTAAGAAGTAATAAGTTTTAGACTGACTTAAATACTACTAAAATGCTGATTAGGTTTGTTCAAGAAGATTAAGGTACTTGGTACTTTGGCTGTGAATAAAGTGCGTAATAAAACGGTCGACTCTTTATCTAAGAACAATTCTTACTACTAGAAGAAGATTGAAGGTAGCAGTAATAAAAAAAAAAAGAAGCGTCCGGGATAATGGGATTACACATATGACAGATTGATAGGACAATAAAATGGGAAGCTAACTACGCGTTAGATGCCTTCATTTCGACTAGAATTCATATCACATAATTTATTCAGAAATAATATTGAAATTTTGATTTCAAACCAGGAATGGCGAAAAAATGAGGATCAAAATAAAAAATGCCACAATTGTCAATAGAATGCTGTTAAGGGATGAAAATGGGTCACAAATAATATGGACAACTAAATATGACATTTCTCTGAAACCTGGAAAAAGTATCGTCAATGGATTTGTTTTATTATTTCTCTTCTCAGAGCTCTGGGAATTCCACGACTACGCACATATTACAAAAATGGAAATTATATCAACAAATATTTTCAAACAGGACGGAAAGTCAACATAAGTTTGTTTTTTTCATTAGAAATGGCTTTTTCATCTACATTTTGCCGAAAGACACAAAAAAACAGAAAATTTAAACAGCTCTGTTCCCCTTTTTTTAATTTGTTTACGAGTGCAAATTGGTGGGATAACTATCGCACCAATATATTCGGCTCACCTTAATAATCCAATTGTTGGTCTGCTCCAATGAAAATGTATATTCTTCCCTTATTCCGTAAAATTAGTCAGAAGGATTTAAGAGAATTATCTTGGAAATCCGTAACCACACAAAATTGACTTTCACTCCGCACTATTTAAGTACTTTTATTTGGGTATATGTTACCGGAAAATAATTACAAAAACAATAATCTTTCGCCTGAACATCACCCAGAATATAACAGAACGGTACAAGTACACAAGTTCATTAATTAAAGGACTAATGAATTGCTCCGAGCAATTTTCTTCTTCTTATTCTTTTAAGCGTTTTCATCCGGAAAACGGCAGCATCTTTCGTTCGTGTTTGATTTGTGTTCGCGGCACAGCATAATACGACTACAAGGCAGACAATTTCGATGTCCTGTAAGGACACCGCTCGGAAAGCTACTGAACGTGTTGCTTATCAGCGCATGTATTTTATATCCTTAGTCCTTCATGTGCTACAGCAGCCTGCCAGACAGTCAGTCGGTATTCATGGATGTAAACTATTTGAATTTTAATCAATAGCTCATTCATCTAAATCATCTGGGACCATGTGACTTGTTGTTACGTTCTATGAGAATTTCGGCGTTCGATGGGCTTTCAAAAGGATGTGCAAGTGTTAATGGACCTACCGTGATAACTGAAACTATTGTTTTGAGAATTGCCTTGTTAAACACTCAGACAAGGCCCAGTATGAATTGTATAAAAGGAGAGTATGAATTGCTTTTAACAACTCAATTAATAGCCGTAAGCCCTTTTTAAAACCAATTCCACAATTAAAAGGACCAACTGAAGCGTGTTTCCTCTCAAGTAGTTATAATCAAAACTGTTTCTATTGATTTCAAATTTGAGGACTTTGAATGAATAGATGTCCAGTGGAATTTTATGATGATCAACTCCAAAAGGATATACGAAAGTGACGAGAAGACTCAATTACTTGATAACTTTATTCGGAATTAATCCTAAAGTCATGATTTTAGTTTTAAGAGAGAATGTAAGGATTATCATTCTGTAATATCAGTTAACTAAATAAACACTATCCTGGGCATTTAATTTTAATTTACCCCGAACTGGCCATGATCTTGTCTTTTCGGAAAAAATTGAAACAGAGTTCCTTTTTAAACTCATTAATTTTTTTGCTAGGGAGTCGAAATAACTGTTTTTGGATGATGGTTTTAATGCACTTATATGTCTTGTCTTGTGCATCTGATCCAACAAAAGGATTAGTCATGGATTCTTCCTGATATCTCTTTGAACAATGCACCAATATCTAGTATGAACCTATCGCACATCTTTGGAAGCGTTGGTAAAATTTTCTGCTAAGCCTAAGCCAGGATTTTGTAGGATTTGGATGATAGTCAAATAATTCCGTTATAGCAGCCCAACAGCGATACCTTTGGTAGACAATGCCAGTGACCTAAAATTTGACAGCAAGAGAAAAGCCAAAGTCTTTCGAATATAGCTCTTCCTATAAGAACGACTTTTCATTCGGTTAAGAAGAAAGACACGGATAAATATCAAGTTTGGCTGACGTAGTAGTCTACTACGCAATAATATACAAGCCAAAGGTACAATCTAATCAAAAAAACATAACAAATATATCATACAAATGTAAACGCAAAACGGAGGCGACACATTAAACAATATTTTAGGAGCTTGACTTCCGGAAAGTATTCTGCAAACAATAGTTGACGTAACCAAGTCAGCCCAACACGTTGCATAAAAGTGGAATAATAATTGTCCTAGGAAAACTGGGAATGGATCCCATATTTCTACAAAACGGGAGACTTATAACTCTTTTTTTTTATTACTTTCGGATTTAGTAGAAAAGATTGTCGCTAGGCCAACAAAAATAAATAACTTTCAACGAGAAAGAGGCCCCAAAAAACAATCTTAGTTTTAGCCAAAGATCTCTTCAGAACTTCGGCTGATTACGGTAGTACAACAAGAAAGATCCACAGGAAAGCCATTGGTTTTGTCAATATAACAAATAGGACTTATGACCAATATGAATAAACTTCAATACTAATTATTGTACTTTCGACGATGACAGAACCATTTTCATTAAGGCAGACAACCTCTCTTATGTTCAATACAAGCTGTAGTTCCACAAGGTTCACTCATATCACCGCTTCTTCTAAGAATTTAGATTGTGGAGCTTGGTGGAGTTTCTCCCATTGCCAAATGCTGTTAAAGTCTTCACAGCATTTGGATGTTCACCAACAACACGTGCATATTCCGTAGAGCTAATTTCGATAGAGCCAACATCAATTAATTCAAATTCGAAAAACTTACTATCACATTCATGACGTATATTCCCAAATAAAAATAAGAACCACGAACGACAAAATCTAAAATCTCAAAATCAAACCAAAAATATATTAACATGATCGAGTGGATGAGGACCGTACAATTCCTCAAACTAATTCCCGACACCAAACTGTCCTGAATGGACAACATAAAAATATGTAGACTTTCAGAAGTTTTTGGTAGATCAATTTTTCCATTTTTACTTACAACATTGTAAGTATACCCTTGCTAAGCTAACTCAGCGAAGACTCATGGGTGCGGAAGTTCTGATCAAATTTTTGTCGAGTATATTCGAGCAATATTCAGAACTAGTAAATAACCAGTCGACATCCACCTAAGCTGGTAGTGCCAATCAATGCGTCCCGGCCTGTGAGTTGGCACCTGACGAGAAGCGGCAGGGATGCGTGTTCGAAACCAGCTTGAGCTCTTTCCATCTTTCTAAAATATGTAGACATCGATTTCGTATATAAGGTATATTCGCTATAAGGTATAATTGCGAGCAGCAAATCACCATCCACAAATACAAACAAGTGGGAACTGATTTGAGAAAAGTGAGAAACAATTCAGGACTTCTTAAAACTGAAACTTTAAAAAAACATTAAAAACTTAAAACTAAAAGACATACCCTAAAGTGTACAAAAGCTAACGAGAATGCTTTCCAGTCATATCAAAATAAAGTTATTAGAATAATCTTAGGAATGGCTTTGTGTATATTAAATGTAGATATACACAAAAAACTGAAAACGGGCTTAGTGTCGCTCCATATAACAGACGATATATTTTTTTGCCCTCGGAATATTCCGTTGTTCCCCGTCACTTTCTTTAATTCGTCCACAGTCGCGTTTCGGGCGTGCGCTATTTGCGGAACGGAACGAAACATCACACCGGAACGGAACATGCATTTATACTACTCAGTGATAGATGCAGAAGTCTCAACTTACCGAAGAAATAAATTCTTCTTCAGGATCCTGGTTACACATAACCCTTCAAGGTAACGCGTTATGGCGCGATAGTTCACGATGGATCGCGGGTCATACGGTAGGTTTAATGTATATTTTCTCAAGACCAAAACGACGAGAATTGACAATCTGCTTGAAGATCGCTATCGCAGTCACTCTGGACTGGAACTTTCCGCTGATACTCCGCCACCTGAAAAACAAATTCAAATATCGCTGTTCACAAGAGGAACTCTAATCGGTCATCTTTGGCTCAGAGTATGAGACAAGAACTACTGAACTAAGACCATATATCAGTTTATAAGAATAATTTAAAATTAGCAAAAAACAACTCATCAGACGTAAGAATGGAGTTGTGAGTCTTTTGTGACAGTATTTGGTATTGTGGAGACTGACAAGAATTTAGGGATCACAAGCTTGCCTTCAACTTTATTTTGCATCATGTTAAATATTGTATTGGGTTGTGTAATAAGTTCCCACGATTTTTTTTAACAGCAAAATTTATTGAACAGAAACTAGTAACCTAAACAATAAGTCAATAATATAGTCCCCGTCATTGTTGTCGACCTGCTCCCACCTCTCAACCAGTTGATTGATTCCATTTCGCCAAAAATCATCGGTCCGGGTCTCAAAGACGTGGGTAATCCAGGTTTTGAGGTCGTTTTCGCTGTTGAAGGATTTTCCCCTCATTTGGTTCGACATCGATCGGAATAGATGGTAATCCGTCGGTGCAAGGTCCGGAGAGTACGGCGGATGCGGTAGAACTTCCCATTCATGATCGTTAATAGCCTCCGTAACGATATTTGTAGTGTGTTGGCGTGCATTGTCGTGAAAAATGATGACTTGGCCGCACCTATCTGCTCTTTTTTGCTGAATTGCTTCATTGACACGAAGAGGCTGGGTAAGATAGCGTTCCTTGTTGACAGTTTCGTTCTTCTCCAGCATCTCCCAGTGAATCACGCCTTCGTAGTCCAACCAGATACAAATCATTGTCTTCTGGGGATGAAGATCTTGCTTAATTCTGGACTTTGGTGTCTCTCCTGGTGCCATCCACTCCTTTCTTTGCTTGATTTTGACGTAAAGGCACCACTTCTCATCCCCAGCAACGATTCGGTACAAAAATCGTTGCTTGTGGCCGCGAGTTGCTCGATGTTGGGCAAGGTTTTGAGCTGCCTTTTCCCAACGATTTTGCTTGTTTAGGTCACTCAAATTGTGCGGAACCCAAGCTCCCAGCTTTTGCTTAAAGCCCATGTAGTTAAGGTGGTTGGAGATGGTCTTGAATGTACAGTCCATCTTTTCGGCCAATTTCCGTGTCGTTTGGCGAGCATCATCCTTCAAAAGCGCCTTGAGATGGTCCTCGTCGAATTCGGAAAGTCGGCGGGAGCGAGGCGTGTCATCCAGGTCAAAATGGTCGCTTTTGAACTTTTTTTTACCAATCTTGAGCAGTTCTAGCAGCTATAGCATCTGTCCCGTACACGTCGCAGATATCCCTGACAGCTTCTGTCGCTTTTTGACGAAAGGCATAGTAAGGCCGGTCTCGAAAATGAACTTTTTTGCCGTCTGGGATATCCATTTTATGAGCCTGAAAGTTTGTTTAAAATAACAGATTTAAAAAATTGAAACACAGGATTTTATAGAGCCGAAAGAGAGCTTACGAATGCATATATTCACTTTACGAAACAAAAAATGCAATCACAAAAAAAACCGCAGGAACTTATTACACAACCCAATAGTTTAAAATTGGTCTGCATCTTTCCAGAAAAATTATCAGAAAACAGTGCATGTTTTGCGTTGGAAAATTGGGAGCTTGTTTTTTGTTTGTTTTATTTTTCATGTTCTTTTATTTGTTGACTATTTGTTGCGCGTAGTTCGTACAAATGTCCTTCGTCTTTAAGATTTCTTTGGTTGCCCGATAACACGCAGGATACTGAAAATTTAACTTTTGTTTGGTTTCTGTTTCTAGGTGGAAGTAATGAAAAATAGTGGATGCTATAGTTTTTATACTACCAAGACTGTGTACGATGGTTTCCCGAGTATTCATATTCCCCCTAATTATGGCATGCATATCTCAGCCTTGCTTTCGTTTTATAGTTATCAGTTTCTGCTTTTCGACGAGTAATATTCACCGATTTGAATAAATCCTGTATTAGACAAAGTCTTGGAAAGCATTTGGATCTGATGATTAAAAATGTTATTGATAACGTGAAGCACGTGATAATACGTGTAAACGTGATGACGCTGCGTATTACAGTATGATGCAATCTTATTTGTTAGTTATTTTATGTTTTTCTTGGCAACCGGAAAAGCCTTAGTTGCAACCAAGTAGAAACGGAAGAAAATTTCAAGGATTACGTTTGATTCTGCTTAGTTATCTTTCTATCACCATAAAATAAAACGTTAATCGACAGTATTTATCGATTGAAGCAAATTTTTAAAGCGTCAGCAATTCGCCGTAGCATCCTTTAATATTCCTTAATTTTTTCTGAAGCTTTCATTCTACACCTTAAGGATATAATTTACGAAATAGCTGACTGCAAATAATAGCGGGTACATACGTGGGCGTAGTCGGAGAAATGAATGGGAGAATGGGAGAATGGGAGAAAAAAAATCTCGTACGCGGAAGCCGTGCATCTGCTTGTTGAATATCAAAAGGTAGCAATAATTAATTGTTTATGTTTTCAAAAGAAAGGTGGGGGAAGTTAAGATTAGGATGTTCTTCTTAAATTTTTTGTGGGCTAGGATTGAAATGAAATCAGGACGAAAGCATTCACGTGATAAACAAATTTATATGAATTCCGCCCCGTTCTTCGTCGTTTGGAATTTGTCGCCAAAATATGAATAATGTTAAATGCTGAAAAGACATAACATGCATGTTTTTATACGTGTTTGATACAGCTTGAATTCCTGCGCTGAGCCAAGAACGATATTGAAGTTAATGTTGAATAGGGATTTGTTTCCGATTGAATGTTGCATAAGCCTCCAACTGTCGAGAATGCAAAATCTCCACTATTTCTAGTTCTATACCCACCAAAATAAAGGCTCAGCGATTATAGGCAAATCAAGATATGAAAATAATGTTCAATAAGTTTCACGTAACTCCAACGTGAGCTCCTCAATCTAATAATGATGAAACTTGGACACTGATTTTGTGTACGCATTATTAATTTTCCACAAATACAAGGAGTCGTTCGCATTCTTTTCAAGGCTACAACGAACGATCCACCATGAATTTTTTTCGATTAAAACTACTTAATTTTGATGCTTCCCTGAAGTTTCACATGTGCGTACATTTTGAAAGCTGGAAATTCAGCTTATAGAAATCGATACCGATTGACAACGATAAAGGCAGTTTTAGAACTATCTTACGGACGAAAAAAAAGGGAAGCACGTAACCAACCTTGAAGCCAATTACCCATGTGCGTGATTATGAAAACTGATTGATTATTAAGTTAATGGATCTGGTTAAATAACAATCGAATACTCAAACCGGTGGGGATGCTATGAATGGCTATTAAAACGCCCCAACGCTGTTATTTCACTTGAGCGAACTACCCCGTCGGGATGTGAATAAGTTAATTGACGGGAAGCATGAGGAATTTAAGGTGAATTAATCTTCTTAGGCTTATATAAAGTATCAAATAGTTTACATTATTGGCTTGGAGACTTCAGATTTGATAACAGATAGGTAATCCTTATAGGAAACTATAAAGCACTCATTTTGAATCGTATTTGAAATTGTTTCCACGTATTCTTTACAAAGTATTTTGAATAGATAGTTTATTGATACATATTTATCTTTTAAGTCCAGCAAATTTAACAGCATAGAGCTTTTGTGGCTATTTTACGAAAAAGTATAGTAAAAACAATGCGAAAAAATCCGCAATAAACAAACATAATAAACGAGTGAAAATTGGCGTTCAGTCTTCTCCATTTGGACTTTAAAAAAGATTTTTGGCGATGAACTATTGCCATTTTTGCTATTATTCCATTATAAATTGACTTCAAGGAAGTTTTACGTGACATCTTTCAGCTATTGTTATAATCCTATATGTATACACGATGGGGTAAAGATTCGGCGATTACGGGGGATGATTCAGTCACTCGGGTATCCGATATAGTAACCACTCGTTTACTAATTTTATAGTATGCTTTGAATCGTTGTTCTGCATGAAGACTAACGATGCACTTAGCTTTCATTTGCGGTAGTTAGTGGTAAAGTTACCCCTTTAGAAATTCGCAAATAATCAGATGAATTGATTCTAGTGTCGATGAGGACCATATTCTCCATATTCAAGCATCACCAGACCATATTCGTAGCCCCAATATGCTTGACGGTTGCTCTATTGCTCAAATTCGGTGAATTATAGAAAATATACAAATGGAAAATTCATATTTTGAGTAATTACTTCCAGACTCATATTTCACATATGCTTCCGGTATAAAAAAGTACATTTTTCCGGAGTAACAAACGTTCTTCATGAGACTTTCTTGCAAATATTTAACGTCGCTTGAGGTTCTTTCCAGAAATATATGATATTATGCGATATACTATGTCATGGATGAAGTATTCGGCGGACATTACAGGACAGCTAAAGTGAACTCCAGAATCTCCTGTTGTATTTACCATTATGTTAACTTCCCTTCTTCATTTATTTTCATTTTCTGCACTTCTCTTTCTCAATCTTGCATCAACTGGGGACAATTATTTTGGTCTTTCGGAGCGGGACTTTAAATCCTTTATTTACTATAAACATTGTCTCTATCTAAATTATGAAATTTTTCCGTCAAATGTCAACCTTCTCAGTATATATGACATCTGCACATTTTTTACTATTTCCCGTAACGATTTTCCTATCGTCCTTACTAAGTACAAGTTTTCGTGTTTCTTCCTTCTCCCAGCCTTTTTGATTAATTTGAAAATTGAACAATTTGTCTCACAATTTATTCAATAATTGAAATTGAGCGTCTTATCAACAATGTTTGACTTTTTAAAAAACAACAAATCAAACTTTACGGAAATTCTCCCATTTCACATTCACATCCTGAATATTTTCTACTGCAAGCTAGTTACATATAAAAAACATTTCCATGCACCTGCAGAATCTTTTCTAGGAAATGCTACGAAGCCAGACGCAGGTGTCAGCAATTACGAGTTACATAAAAAACATTTCCATGCACCTGCAGAATCGTTTCTAGGAAATGCTAAGAAGCCAGACGCAGGTGTCAGCAATTACGAAACTATAAATTTGCTATGAGGAGTAAGCGCTCTCTCAGTTGTCGCGTAGTTTTAAGGTACAATACTTGTAATCGGTGTTAAAATAAAGAAAGCTAAATTTAATACAGTTGTTTTTTATTTCCTGTGGAAATTTTTATTTTTTCGTCCGCTCGACCCTCGACCACATAATTAGCTTTATACTTTATTTTTTGTGATGAGTATTTATCTGGAATGTAAAAGTAAGGTTTTACTTATAGGATAAAGTACTTTCACATCATATCATGTCATCACTAAAAGAAATAGAAAAACGTGAAATTAAAATTTCTGTATATTATCTACAATTCCTAAAGTACAAACAGCCATTTTTTTGCGAATTTGAAATTTTATTTAATCAGTTCCTCGCATCGTAACACCAATTAGATTTTTATTGTCTACGGACTTGATGGAGGATCACAAGGTGGAGTCCATGTCCAGCAATCCCATCCGCCACACTCCTGTTTGCTATCAAGGAATGCTGAATTGGTTGGACATGAGATACCAACGGCTGGTTTATTTAATTCAGTACAGCTCCAAAAACGTGTGGGATCCCAGTTATTCCTCCACAAACGAGTCAATTCTTCCGGAGTTTTGCAGCCAGGACGCCCATCGCCGTGAGTGTATTTACAATCTTCAGCCAGAACTACAGAGCACATCAACGCTAGCGCCAGGACTAGAACAAAAACGACAGTGTGTTCATCCCTCGCTACCCGTTTAACCATTTAGTTAAAGCAACCAAGTTTATTTTACTTACTTAGTTTCATTTTGGTAATTGAGAATCGATCAACGGCAAGGAAACTGAAGAAATTGCAATTTGTTTGCAGGTTTTATACAAAATATATTTATCGTAATCAGTTTCTATTAACGCTTATCATAAAAGTAATACATTTTTAACCAAATCTAAGTTTGCACAAGACAATTAGGCATTGTATAAAACGATAAGGAAGTACCCATATGCCCCAAGCAGAAAATATAAACATACGCAAGTGTAGTATTTAGATGTATGCTAAGCTCATGTAAAAATTAAGTAGATAATTATATTGGATTTGATTGATAATATTGCGAAAATCCACCGCAGTTGATTTTGGGTATCAAAAATATTGGTTTGATCATTTTTCGATCGATTGATTGAAAGATTGCACGGAAAGAATACCGAGAAATCGTTGTACTGGCGGTTGTGCTCTTCTCTTCTTCTTGCTTTCTTTTAAAAGTTGGGAAAGCAAAAATGATGGGCTTCCCAACAAGTAATAAGTCACAAAACTTGATTCGAAAGAATCGGCTAACAATGGCGTTGAAAACACGAGGGATGTTCCCAAAGTCCTGGGTACAAAGTTTTAATTTTTATTATTTTGTCAATTTCCGTAAATATTACAATGCACTTTTTCAATATAATCTTCATTCAACTGAGCACTGAGCAAATTATATTTAATACAATAAATTAATTTAATTTAATAATTTAAAGCCGTCCTCAAAGTACTTTATCGGTGTCTCCCTCAATCCACGTATATATGGCATTTTGTACTTCATTTAAATTTTCAAATCGAACACCCCGTAAGAGTTTTTCAAACTCGGGAACAGTCAAAACGGTCGGCCTCAAATTTCGGATCTTCCAGGCACAACAATTATTCCTATGAGATGCTGAATACTTTCATGCCTTCCATTCACCTTCCATAGAGTAATATTCAGTATGAGATCCGAAATTCTATCCAAATCTCAATGATTTCCGAGCGATTGGAAACGCATGCACTTATAAATGATTAATATTCCTAATGTACTGTCAAATAATAGGCAAAAATATGAAAATTACAATCATAAATCACTAAAAACAATTACAAAATGTATTAATTTTAAATGTTATGTTGGAGAGTATATATCTGCCGTGCAATTCAAAATAATTCATCATTATTGTTAAGTATGTTTACTAAGCGATGTTCGATTACACAATGCTGTGCTGCTCTCTATTAGAAATGGATCAAACTAAAATCTCTACACAAACTCAATATAGATGTTCCTTTCTCACTTCTCCGTTAGCTTCGAGCTGAATCACAATGGGTTATGGGCCCAGGCACCCGAAATTATTTGTAAAGTAAATAATACTTCAAATAAAAGTGACAGTGTAATACAGCGTGTAAAAAGTTCCCCAACGACGAAATAAAAATGGCGGCGTCGAGTTTGGTGAGAATCGAAGTGTTAAATAAAGAAAATTTCGACACATGGAAGATCCAACTGGAAGCGCTGCTTGTAAAAAATGATTCGTGGTCGTATGTCAGTGGACTAAAAATTAAACCCGAAGTCGTTGCTGGTGAAAATGCTGCGATTGACGCTGCATCTATTGAGGCTGTAAATAAGTGGGAGAACGAAGACAGAAAAGCGAAATCTGATATCATATTAGCGTTGAGTCCGTCCGAACTCAAGTTGATAAAAGGATGTGTCACATGAAGAGAAGTATGGTTAAAATTAGAATCTATATATCAATCCAAGGGTCCTGCTAGGAAAGCAACTTTATTAAAGCAGTTAACCTTACACCGAATGGATGAAAGTGCTGACGTGCGTGAACATATTCGCAAGTTTTTCGACACCGTCGATAAGTTGGAAGAGCTGGAGATCACGATTAACCCTGATCTAATAACAGTGATGCTGTTGTACAGTCTTCCGTCAAGTTTCGAGAATTTTCGGTGTGCTATCGAGTCGCGAGACGAATTACCAAAGCCCGAAGTATTGCGCGTAAAAATCATAGAAGAGAGTGATGTCCGAAAGAACGATATGCGCATCAGTGAATCTAGTGCGATGTTTACAAAGAAAACTTTTCCGAAACACTGGAAGTCAAAGAACATTAGTGGTGATCGTGGTGCAAATGTGCAAAGAAACGATAAACCTTTTAAGTTTAACTGTCACCGTTGCCACAAATATGGTCATAAAGCCAAAGAGTGCACGGAAATTAAGAAACAAAAGAATGTCGTAAAAAAGGCCGAGGACGTGAATTTTTACGCATCTCAAGAATTTCCTCTCGAACAAAGCGCGTTTAACGTTGTGAACTCGGATAAGAATAATCTTTGGTGTCTAGATAGTGGGTGCACGTCACATTTATGCAAAAATCCAAAATATTTTGTAACGATCAACAAAAGAAAGAGGGGAAAATTGAACTTAGCCAATAGTGCATCAGCAAAAATCGAAGCAAGTGGAACAGTATCAATCACGGCGGAATCAAACAATCAGCTGTTGAATGTGAAGTTGGACGAGACATTACATGTGCCGGATTTACGAACGAATTTACTTTTGGTCGGAAAAATTACCGACAAAGGTTTTATTGTTATTTTTGATAAGAAATCAGCAACAATAGTCAATAACGATGGAATGCCGATTATAAAAGCTAGTCGAATAAATGGATTGTATTATTTACATCAAAGAAGCAACGAATGTAACTTGACAGAAAATAGTTCAGTAGTGGCAAAATCAAACACATTGGAATTGTGACATCGGAGAATGGGTCATTTGAATATCAAAAGTCTTGTCGAATGTCAACGCAATGGATGTGTTCGAGGAATTGATTTAACGGGCTCAAAGGAAGATTTTGTTTGTGATGTTTGTGCTCTCGGTAAAATGACTAGAGCTCCGTTTCCAGTTAGAAGCAAAAGAACTTCAGATGTTCTTGAAATTATTCATTCTGACTTGTGCGGACCAATGCGAGTCGAATCCAATGGAAAGGCTAAATACTTTGTAATTTTTATCGACGATTTTTCGCGTTGGTGTGAAATTCGATTGCTGACGAGTAAAGATAAAGTTTTTGGAGCGTTTAAAGACTTTAAGACATTTGTCGAGAACAAATTCGGAAAAAAGATCAAGTTTTTGCAAATCGACAATGGCACGGAATACGAAAACAAGAGTTTCAATCAATACTTACGAGAAAATGGAATTGGTCGCAGGTTAGCAGTAACGTACACTCCTCAACAAAACGGATTAGCAGAGAGAAAAAATCGCACTCTTCTAGATTCTGCTAGGTGCCTCATGATCCAATCTGGATTACCTCCGTCTTTTTGGGGTGAAGCCATCAACACGGCGAACTAAAAAAAAACAGGTGTCCTTCACGGAGCATCGATAATAAAACTCCCTTCGAGATATGGAATGGTTATACGCCTACTGTGAAATACTTCAAAGAATTTGGCTGTGAAGTATTTGTTTTGACTCGGAAAACTCAAGATAAATTTGAACCACGATCAAAACGAGGAATTTTTCTCGGCTATTCGGAGCAATCGAAGGCGTATAGGATATGGATTACCGAGGAGAAAAGAGTGGATATTGCTCGAGATGTCAAGTTTCTCAACTTAAGAAAGTCAATCTTGAAGGAGAATTACCACGATTTTTCACTCGATACTGCAGAAAATTTTGATCAAAGTTTTGTTGACATTCAGATAAATTCTAATCAAGAAATCTCAGATAATGAAATCATCGAAGATGGTGAAGACAACGAAGTTGTTGAACATGATGAACCAGTCAGTGTTCCAAGAGGAAATTCGAGAAAAGGTATTGGCAGGCCAAAAATTGTAAGGACTGGAAAAAGGGGAAGACCAAGAAAACAATACAACCTGGTTCCAATTGCAGAAGAAAATGAACCCGATGAAAATAATGAATTATCTTGTTTAACAGAAGTTCCTTTCCAGAACGCCATGAAAAGTTCAGATAATGAAGAATGGATGAATTCTATGGCGATGGAAATGAAATCAATCATCAAAAACAACACATGGATCATAGTAGATCGTCCCGAAGATCAGCAGGTGATTGGGAGTAGAGTTGTTTTGACAAACAGATACAATAACGATGGAGCCCTCCTGGATGGAGAAAAAAGAAAAGCTAGAATTGTTGCGCAAGGCTTCTCTCAACGCCCGGGGATAGATTTTAGTCAAACTTTTGCTCCCGTAGCTCGTCTCAGTTCAGTTCGTTTAATTACGGCACTAGCGGCTCAACAAGATATGAAAATCACTCAACTTGACGTCACTTCAGCATATTTAAATGGCTATCTGGAGGAAGATATTTTCATGGAAGTCCCGAAATGTTCAAAAGAAATGCTTGAAACACTCATTCAGATTGAAGGAATATGTAGTGACATTGGACAGAAAGCTCTAAAAATGTTAAATGAATTGAACCACGGTGATAAAGTCTGCCTACTCAAAAAGGCACTATATGGCTTACGACAAGCTGGACGTCGTTGGCATGCAAAATTGGATAGGGAATTAAAAGATTTTGGTGCAATTCAATCTAAATACGATCCGTGTGTGTATCATATTCAACAAGGGGAAGAAGTTGTCCTTATTGTAGTATATGTTGATGATTTCCTACTGGCATCTAAAAATCCTGATATAGTCATCAGCCTAGTGAAACATCTATCGAAGAAATTTGAAGTCAAGAATCTAGGAGACGTGAAGTTGTGTCTTGGAATCGATTTTTCACAAGACAAAAATGGAATTTACTTGAACCAGAAGGGATATGTCAACGACCTTCTCAAACGATATGGAATGTATGATTGCAAATCAATCTCAACTCCATTGGATCTGGGAACGAAACTACAAAAAGGTGAAGATCAATCTAACATTACGGCACAAACTCTACCATACAGAGAGTTAGTCGGTGCCTTAACTTATTTAGCAATGTGTACTCGTCCAGACATTGCTCATATTGTCAGTCGTTTGGGCCAATATAACTCTTGCTACAATGAAAGTCATTGGATTGCCGTGAAGCGAGTCTTACGCTACTTAAAGGGATCAGCTGATGTCGGTCTTTATTTCAAAAGGTGTTCAAAGTCATTAATAGGATACGTGGATGCCGATTGGGCGAATTGCTTGGATGACCGAAGATCATTTTCTGGCTATGCGTTTATCTTAAGTGGTAGCCCTATTTCATGGGAGTCCAGAAAACAAAGAACAGCTGCTCTTTCATCAACAGAAGCCGAGTACATGGCATTATCAGACGTATCAAAAGAAGCGGTTTGTCTCAGAAGATTCCTTACTGAGCTCGGAATTGATTCCCTTGCTAGAGTCAAAGTATTCAGTGACAACTGCGGAGCTAAGAAGTTGGCAGAAAATCCAGTATATCATGGAAGAACCAAGCACATCGATGTGCGTCATCATTTTGTTTGAGAAATGCTGGAGAATAGATCTTTGGAAATTGAATATATTGCAACAGAAAACATGGCAGCAGATATTCTTACTAAAGGATTATCCAAACCAAAACATGAAAGATGTATTAGACTTCTAGGTCTTAAAACGTGTTGATCGCTCATCGAGGGGAAGTGTTGAGTATGTTTACTAAGCGATGTTCGATTACACAATGCTGTGCTGCTCTCTATTAGAAATGGATCAAACTAAAATCTCTACACAAACTCAATATAGATGTTCCTTTCTCACTTCTCCGTTAGCTTCGAGCTGAATCACAATAATTATCATATTTGATAATTTGACATAAAAGTTTTGTAACATATTAAAGTTTTAATCGTATAATTTGCCAAACAAAAACATTTCCATTCATGAAATAAAGGAATAATATCAATATTTACATGTATCATTATCTTCGTTCACCTTCAGTCAGTCAGTTGACACTACAGTTAGATAAGCAATTTCTGTCAAAGGATGCGTACACTATTTTCGAATGTTGAATATATAATGAAATAAGTCTATGAATCAGACACTTTACACAGTCAACAATAATTATAAATGAGAAAAATGCTTATATTTAACATTTTCAGTTCTCATTAATGACATTAACAACGCAATTATTTATTAGCTTAGTGTCGACTTGAGATCAACTGCGGATCGTATTTTCCCCATGTTAATTCGGCTCTAGGTCGAGCATTAATCCGAAGTCGAGCCAAAAATTGTATAGAATGAGTGCAGTTTAATTCTTCGGAAAATGGTGTTTGTGTGGAGTTTACATTCCCGTTAAGTCGATTCTTCTGTATCCATTCTTTTGGCAGTATAAGTTTTTTGACGATGGAGCACTTAAGGTAATGATATTGTCGTAATTTTATTAATATAATGGCGAAATAATTTTTATGAGTATTTGAAAATTCCAGGCAAATGAAACAAAATATGTGCTTGAATGTTTGTTTCCATGGTTTAAATAAAGAATTTTTTTCTTTCATACTACCTATGCGTATTTTTCTGTAGGTATTGGTGACTTTGTGTCAATATGCGTAAATTTTGACGAAATACGGATAAAAATGTGGATTTAGGGCCGCTCTACATCTTAAACCTCTATGTTAAATGTTTTAATGTGGATGGCGACCAAAATATTTGTGGATATTTTATCGGATGACGAAATTAACAACCGATGATGAAACCATATATATTGGTCAGGACGATTATGACTTGGAAGATGTTAAATGGTTATATAATAAATAATAAGAATGCTTTTAATTTGGAAGGACAAAAGAGAAGTGAGAATGATATCAACCAGCCATGACGGTTAAGGATCCTGGTGAAGACATAAAAAACAGAATAGCAGTACTTTGCTTGATTATATGTGGACTTTTCAAGTCATATAGAATAAACCAAAAGCTGATTGCATAAAGTAATATAAGATACAAAAATTTTCTTCTTGAGCTGGCAAGAAATAGGCATTAGTCTTTACGAGACAAATATTACCTTACAAATATTGCTAAGAGAACTCCCTGCAAAGACCACCCGCAAATATTGTCAAGTCGTATAAAACAACACATATCAATACAAACTGTGCCTCAGAAAAACAAGAATTTTCCCACAAGAATTTGCAAAGTGTTCACAACCAACGGAAAAACAAGTGAAACTTGCTACGTGTGTAAGATTTGGATGGTGTTCAGGTGTTCTTCATCATTTACTTATATGTTATATATTAAATATCATCCTGAAAATTTATTTATTTTAAGTGCCGTTCCATTTTTATCTTAAGTAAATATTTTACGAGACAGTTTTTGAAACAACTGCTGACATAACATAACTAATTTCAAAATATTTGACCCAAAGAAATATCAGGCCACTGACCAAGGACATTTCATATGTATATATCATATCAGGCTAGTGATCGGACCAGATATTTTAATGCCGACACCGAACCCTAATGTCACCAGACATTAGTCTGTAAAGACCAAACTCCTTTTGGGGGAGCTCCTGTATTTTCACACCAAAATAGGGGCATCACACCAAAAAAAGGGCATCCGTGTCATATTTAATACGAAAAAAAGGGCTAACAAACACATTGTATAGGTGAAAGTGAAAATTCTAGGTGACAGTATCAAGTATTAATCGGTCTCGCTGTCATTGGGCCACGGTCACAACACTGATCTGGTCACTGACATTGGTCCTGCTTTGCATCACAGTTCCCCACTGTCGCAACTGTATAGAGATAGCTCCATACTACGCTTACAAATAAGGACATTCTTTAATTATACTAAACACATTTTCCACGGTTGTCATGGTGATTCCTATTACATAAGGTTCCAGATTACTCTAGATATCGAGTTGTTGAAGTTGAAAGTTGGAAACTGGAGTTCTTTTGGTGTTTTCTCTTTTTCGTTAGGTCAAGAAGGCCACGCATTGTTATTGACGTTTTAGGATATTTCAGATCGTTCTTTGCATTTTGACCATCTAAGACAATAGTGCTAAATTCAATCGTCGAGACTCTCGAGCTCACTGATTTTCAGGATCTGGCTGACATTCCTTATTTCTTTTACGATTTATTCATGTCCACTAATATTTTCTTCGATGAACTTTTGTCCTGAGCAAGGCAGTTCTTAATGGAGAATGAAACTTAGGGAAGCTTGTTTGAAGGATAAGGTAATTCAATTTCATAAAAATATTAGAAAAAAAACTTGGCCATACACTTTTTGATTGTGCGCATACCTTCAAGTAGAATTATTTATCTAACTGTATATTCAGCTCAGTGTCAAATTGAAATTACGAATGTATGCGACAATTCGCATGGTATTAAAATTTGAAAACATTGATTTCAAATTAAGTTTTATCAATAAAAATATATGTTTTGCATGGCGAGAATGTTTCATTCTCCCACAAAATATGAATAAGATTCTATTGCCACCAATTTATGTGGGGAAAACCTCGACAAAGTTTAGATATTTATCTTTAAATTTCACGAGAAAAAGTATCATCCTTAACAACTTAGTTTTAGGGTTTATAAATAATTAAATGGTAAATTTCCCATTTGAGGGCTAAAGAAACTTGTAGGTAATATATTTAAGTTGTTGCGCAAAGAGATAATTGGGCGGGCTTTTAGAAAACAGAAAATTTCCCACCATTTAAGCTGTAATATATTTTGCATTTGAGGTATGGAAGTTCCGAAAATTGCCGAAGGTGATGCAGCTACGAAAGGGGAAAATTAGCTAAATCCAATTCTTTGGACGCTCACGGACAGTCACATACACGGGAATAGCCTCTCTATTATCTTATACCTCTATGGAATACACAGTAAAATAACTAGGAAAATTTTTTGATGTTATTTTCATTGCCAATATGGGTAGTGGCCAAACGTTAGGAATTTTAAATTGATTGGTGGACTTATGAATTTAGCGACCTGCAACCTTATACTGGTCATCAGAAACCACCTTGGATATGAGCCACGTGTGCATTATCCTGGTCACTGAAAGTTCTCATCTGGAAGTGGTCCACATGTGAAGGCAAGTTAACTCGGAGACTAAACTGTCACTCAAGGAAACTTGAGTATACTCTGCTGCGGCTGAGTATACTCTAAATTACGAGAAATTTTACTCCTCAAAATGCTTATTCATTGAATATCTACAAGAACCCAGTTTGTCAGAAATTTCTTTGTGAACTATTTTTTGATTTAATGTTGGTAGAATAATGTACATGCCCCTTCAATTCGTCGAAGCCATTTCTCCTATTTCAGTTGGTTCAATGCTCGGGTTTTTTCGATTGCAGCCGAACTGAATGAATTGTCAAAACGAGACTAATAATCTGTGTTTTGATTCATTTTCGGAGTGATTTACGGGCGAATTTTGTAATTTACTTGTGTCAGACGAATTTTTCAACGATAAAAATTACAAATCGTGAGTGCTACTTTATTTGTGATTGTGGAAAAGTGCAAAGACAATAGTGACAGTGATTTTTAAAGACAAATATAGACAATGAAGTGTGTGATTTTCACTTGCAGAAATCACACTTGTTCGCGGCCATCCGGGGTGTGGTTTCATAGGTAAATTTCAGATAAATAATTAATTTTTAACTTTTGCGTTGATTAGGTCAAGATAGATGCCTTTTTCAATAATAATGTAGAAATTATTGGTTTGTCGGTCAATAAGATTGTTTACAAAGGCGTGGCTTAATCTTCGGCTCGAGCTTTTGACACTCACCTGATATTTTTGTACGTGAAACTTTCGCGAACCCATTGGCATAGTTCAAAAGTTGTTAAAATTTTGTTGGTATTTGTAAATTTTTGCAAATGTTAGTAAAAAGTGGGCGGTTACGACGCAAAAGTGGCTTATCGTCCTCTCTATATCTAATAACTCTATGGTGTATTCGTATTGATTTTTTACATTTGAGGTTAGGGTGGCGTACATTTTCAGTCAATTATAAGATGAATTCCCAATAAACATCCAAAATTCCGAAAGTTTGCTCTGTTCATTGATAAGTGTGTGTGAATTTGGCTTAATCGTGACGGTTAATTTGACAAAGAAACGTATTTAAGTATTTCTCATAAACAAACTCAACTTGTTGATCTTCACTCGTCGTTTATAATTTTTGGGGATATTTGGGAGCAAACACTAGTTTTGATTATAAAAGAACGACAAAATTGCGCATTGTCCAAGCCTACTTTTTTCTGATCCTCACAGAATATTGAAATATCTTATAGCAGCATGAACTAGCGAGCACCGGCTCATCCTGTGATTTCAAAATGGATAACAGACTCAATCTTTTTTTGCCAACGATATTTTTGCAAAAAAACAAATTGGCAAGCAAACCAACGACAAATATGTATTTGCGAAACACTACCCTAAATAACAAAGCTATCTGGGTTAAAATCGTTAAACCCGATATATTGGTCAAGTGATTTATTAGTGTCATATATTGAATATCAGTTAGAGAAAGCGACAGCATTGTGGAAATGCATTTCAAAATTAATTGAACGTCTAGAAAGATTGACGAAAAATTGGGTATGTTTGGATTTGATGCAGTTTATATTTTCGGCAATTTATATTTGCAGATAAGAAATAAGTAATTGATTGCGTATTGAAATTTTCAGTTCTTGGAAATATAACTGTCTAGAATTGAAAGATAATAGAATTCACGTTTGTGGACGGGAAACGTGGATTAATTCTTAACTTTATTGTTTTGGTTGTTTCAATATAGTTGATAGCAATGATCATAAGCTTCGACCTTAACATCAATTATAGACTCGGTTGAATATATCCTGATCTAAGTACATATGCACACATGTGATGAATTTTTATATCGACTATCCCATTTTTGTGCTTAACTGGGTGAAATTTTATCATAAGACTAAACAATTTTTTCAACATGATTAATTTTTTCGCCGTGATTAATTTTATTAAGAACCTTAATTCTAGTGATACCAACTGACATTATACATTAAACGAGGTATTATTGTAATTTTTTCGTAGGAAGAAATATAGATGCGTTCTATTATAGTAGAAAGAAGTAAAAATACCTTACTGTAATCTATAATCAGGTCTCATATACATCCTTGTAAGAACTCATTATAGCATCCTTTTACCCTTTCCTATACCGGAGTTTGACGCAAACGGAGTCCAAACACAAACATATAATCATCAAATCAATAATCATGAATTGCTTAACAGTTTCCAATTGGCTATTCTCTGACAGTCTGAAGTCATTCCCTATGTAATATGAATTCACGCTTACCTTCATCTTTGTAACGCTATTCTGTTTTAAATATTTCCTTCGTATCTTCCTGATTTGTCACTGTAACGATTCTAATGTTAAGTATATTACCACATGGTCCACTTGAGCCTAGCACTAGACTATGTTGCCTTATTCCATACCAATAATGCTCCAATATCATCGTCGGCTAGTTGAGCGGCCCGGAGTTCGTGCTGCGTCCAACCCCCGTCGACTTCAGTTATTGTCACACGCATATCCACACCTTATTCCTTTTCCTCGGACCTTCGGCAATGTTTACAATGAGCTGGACACGGGCGATGGGTTATAGCTTCTACATTCCCATGTAGTCATATGACATTTCGTAGTCATATGACTGTAGTCTTTCGATCCATCTAGCAACATGCCCTTTTGGGTTTTTGATATGAACCAGACATTTAAGCAAAACATTATTAGTTCAAAGAACGAATTTCTGTCCATATTGATACTTGTGAAACTGCTTTGTTGCTTCAATTGTAGCCAGAAGTTCTTTCCGGGTTTAGCGGCAGGTTCTGTCACTCTTTGACAGAACTCGGCTGTGATATTAAATTACTCTTTCTTCACCATCAACCTGCTGTGACAGTACGGCCCCAATCCCATTGCTACTCGCATCGGTATCAACTAGGAACATTTCTCCTAGTTTGGGGTACGCTAGCACTGGCGAATCACTTCTTCAACATCTCGAAGGCCGTTTGACACTGCTCATTTCAGATAAAACGACGATTTCTTTCTGTGAGCTGATGGAGTCACTCGAGTATTTCAGCAGTTTTTGAGGTCCATTTTCACACCTTGTGCTGATAAAACATGCCCCAGGTACTTGCGAAAAGCGCTCACTCATGCTCACCCGCTTCGCCATGCTGCAAAAAGTGGACTTCAAATGCTTCAAATTAACGGGCTGACTTGAGAAAACCTCTTTCAAGTTGCGTATATGTTTGTCGAATGTTCTCCCTATGACAATGATGTCATCCAGGTACACCATGCACGTTTTTCAGCTTAACCCCCGAAGCATGCATTCCATGAGACGTTCAATTGTTGCTGGAGCATTGCAAAGTCCAAACGACATCACTTTAAATTGCCACAATCCAGTACCAACTGAAAATGCAGTTTTCTCTCTGTCTTTCTTATCGATTTCAATCTACCAGTACCCACTCTTTAGGTCAAGGGCAGAGAACTACGTCGAATCTGCCAAAGTATCCATGAATGCTGTCTTTTTTCGTGACGTCGTCTGTAGTTGACAGAGTGGAAGCAAGTGCTTCCATCCTTTTTCTTCGCCAGGACTACAGGTGAGACCCACGGACTGATTAGAGCTTGATTACTCCTTGTTTTTGAATTTTCGGGATCATTGTGCTCACTTCTCCTTGCTTGGCTAATGACATGACTCAACTCAATGCAACTGCAGGTACTTCATTGATTGTTTTCCCTTGATTAAAAAAAATCGAATGGTGACATAAACAGAAACATAAGCATTCTGCACTCTCAAACTTAGGGAAAATATTAGAGAAAATTACGTTGCTATGGCTTAAACGATTAGTTTTCAAAAAGAATATATCCACGGAACAAGCGGCTCGGCAATTTAACGATTACATCTCTTCCGGACGAATTGACTGTAATTATCCGCGTTGAGCACGAATAACCATTCGATTCTATATCTCCCATGGACCAAGAGTATGAAATTTTTGGCAAAAAGCTTACCTGAGCAATCCTACACCATAGATGCCTCACAGGGATAAAAGCGAATGCCCTGAGCATATTTTCTGAAGCTTTGCAAGGGTCTATTCTTGGACCACTTTCATTTAAGTTTTTTCTTTACATCTAGCCATCGTCACACATCAACTTATACATATTTAAAGCTTCCCTTTCAACACTTCTACAATGCTCTAACCAAACGACATCAAAGTACTATCTAGATGAGCCTCTCCATACAAGACCTTTATTTTAATAATTATAATATTGACGCCAGCGCATGAACACTGAGATCCTAATTCCTGGTACACTCATGTGGTCCATATTCTCGTATTGATTCCTGGCTTGACTAACCTTACAACACAGAAACTTAAACGTCTTCGAGAGAAAATTACTTTGGAAGTTTTTGTCAAATTTCTGTCAAAACTCCAAAGCACTACTAAAATAGTGAACTATTTGACGAAAAAACTCGCACCAAATCCATACCCATATGATTGAGTCAATCACGTGAAGCATGAGGAAATTATCGGCTCAAACTGAAACAATCATACGTGATATGATCTCCCGAAACATTACTCTGAAGGACTCTGTGTACTCGGCTTCCAACAAGCGTCTACGTTCTATTGCGTTTACATTATCAACTCTCGGTAAGGTGTCTATTTACAGATGAAACCTCCTCTCTAAGGAGTTCGATGCTACCTCAACGTCTACGCCTCGATTTGTTTCAGGTCAGTGTCTCCGTTCATGTTTCTGTTCTCCGCTCATATAGGCACATTGCTGCCCCTGGTACTGAAAAGAGAAGAATACACGAACGAAACACAATGAATCCTTTGCAACGATTCGATCACAAAAATGTTGAATGTTTCAAAAAGTCCTTTTCAGGACGGAACTACTGATGCAATGAGTCGTCTTCAGTAGGTGAACTTACAAGGTAGCGTAAAATACGAGGATCTAATTACCCAGTTTACGAGGAACTTGAAAGACTCAGCTGAGCAAATCTGCCTTTCAGGATACAACATCGTCACAAGTACGAGTCAACATTATGCAGAAAAAGATATATCGACGAGAACTATGTGTATAATTACGTCATTAACACAGCGAGGTGAGACCTTGCAGTGTTTTGGGATTCGTGCAACATGAGCATCGAGTTTGTCATGCAAAAGCTCAGTGTCCTACAACTGCTCCCTTTACTTGGCGTTGAACAGAAAGGTGAGGTATTGCGGGCTGAAATTCTCCATTTTCACGAAATGGAAGTTAAATCCCAACTTAATGTCAAACAGTAGCCAGCAGTTTAGCCAATTGAAAAACGGAAAGTATCACGAACGTCTAGCTGAAATCTTGCAATTGATTTACCGAGTTCTGAATTTTCGTTTATCTTTTGAGATTTTCTTGCTGCACGGTATTTCAAGGCTATTTCGCGTTAAGACATCAAAATAGAGCACCAAAAGATTGCGAGGGACGTACTGATATACAGGGTAAACCCGTTAGAAACCCTTTTCTAATGTGTACTAGACGCCTGAGAAAGTACTTGAGACTCATGGACATCGAAACTAATATCGAACCTCTGCAGGCATTTTGAAAATTACGTTTCGCGACCAATTTTTCAAAACGACTGTAGAAGTAGCAATGGACCCGCTATCACGTTTACTAACAGAACTGTTTATGGCAAATATAGAACAGTTAATCGAAGACAAACGAATAATTCCAAGAAGCTGGTTAAGATACGTCGATGTGGTAAAGTTTTGTTCTATTGTGTTAAAGGACAAGCTCGAAAACGTCAAGACAGCTATCAACAAAATCCACAAAAACATCGAATTCACTTTAGAAATGGAAGAAAATAGAGCGCTACCTTTGCTTGTAAGAAAAATTATTATAGCATAACAAAGTCTCACTTTTAACATTTACACAAAAAAAAAACAGCAACGTCAAGAACGATCCCGAATTCATCTATTCATACATACTGGTGAAAGATGGCAGAGTATAACAGTTGGATCTATCGACTAGTCATTTATTCACTGACGCCTGAAAGTTATGAACGGCGAAAACGATTTATTTTGGATACTGCGAGAATAAATGGCTACAATGAATTGGAAATTATGCATATTGTACAACGGAAAGTAGGACACAATGAAAAGGGCGTATTACACATTATTCAGCGACCGAAGTGAGAGTGAAGATAATAAAAATAGAGAGAGCATCCTTCTGTCAACTAAGTTCAATAGGCTCAAAAAATTGTTTGATAAGGTTCGAAATAGAAGTTGTTGGGACTGGCAAGTGAAAAAGACCCACTAAAAAAGAACAAAAAAGTGCCCGAAATGCAAAATGAAGTATGTAGGATAAACCAAAAGACTAATAAAGGTACGCATCAAGAAGCGCACGAGAGAAGCGCAAAATGCAACAGGAAAGGGGAATTCCATTATGAGGTCACCAATGGCGGCTCATATCGTAGAGCAAGGACATAATACTGAATGAGACAACGTAGAAGTTGTGAAGCAGGTGAGAACAATCGCGAAACGTGCGGAAATGCTGAGAGCGATCGCACCCGCGAAGAACAGAGTCGGACAACCAGATGTGTAGTCTTTATGGTGATATTTCATGTTAGAAATGCTTTCAATTTTAATAGATGGGTTATCCCAGATGGCTAGAAGGATACCGTGGAAGTGCATTTCATGCTATAATTTCAAAATATCTCAAGCAAAGTTCTAGAATATCTCATGCAGAATCTGAGGTATTGCTTAAAGGAATCCATAGGACACCATAGAGTGTCAATAAAGAAATAAATTTTGACACTATTCCTAACCAAAATTAGTGAAAATCTACCGGATTACTTGTACGTAATCGCTTTTGTGGATGATATCACATACGAAGCAAGACCATCGAAAAATCCATCCTGACAAAGAAAAAAATCCTTAAATGAAGAACGTCAGTACCGAAAAAGAGGTATCTGAGTTGAAGCTATCAGGTAAGTGCGTCGGTTAAGGCTCAAAACTGAGATTTTCAAAGCAAATCAATGGTTGACGAATCCGTACTGGATTAAGAAGCCCTCAGTCGACGTATGAATTAGATGGGAGGACTCTGTTCAACAAAAAAGTGACTCCTAATTGACAGCTTGTTCGATTTTACATGGCAGAAATATGGTTGGTACAGAAAGCAAGACGTGAGTGTTGAATACTGTCTCTTCATCCCCAAGAGATAGACGTCCCTTGATAGGAAGTTTAGGTGAATCCCTCTACGCAAAAATGAAGACAAAATATCTCCGCTTATGAGCACTTCGCTATTGCGCATGCTGGGAAACACCACAAACTTAGGAAGTGATAATTTTTCAATGTGAATGAAAATGCATGATAAGCGGTACGGCTTTCAAAAAATCTCAATCGAAAGCACACTGAGACTGATTTCTACACACATCTCTGAGGAGTACGAGTCTTTTCAATCTTCCCTGCGTGAGAATGGGAAGTCGCGAACTCTTAACTTCATATTATTCTTGATTAAGGAAGATTCTTCATAAATTCTTCTCGTGAAAGAAATAGAATAGACAAGATGATGACTTCCATAGGCACGGGCAACACCTCTTTGGATAGTTTGTGCGGAAAGATGATCACTTTCTAGTAATATTTTACGTCCTTTTTTTCTAAAAGTAAATATCTAATTGCCAGTTGGTATCGGGGTGGGGAGTTGCTATCATCTCCGTGTTCTTCACTGGATGAGAGATCCCTGTGTATTGATGGTGCTTTTGTGCTCAGAAAAGGCTTAAGGCTTCAAACGATTCAAAGTTGGATTTTAAATTTACGAAGAAAACTCTGTTTGATGGGTACTCCAGAAGTCTTGTGCTGTTGGTAGTTTTACACTTATCGCATGAATCATCTCTTTACTAAAAGTATCTTTGAACACACACACCATTTTCTGATCACTATCCAAGAATCTTGTGGCCTACTTTCTTCACCATTTTGGACGACGTAATCTCACCTAGTGGGTTACTGTTCTGGCCATATCGATTTTCTTATATGACCTCTTGGTTTACAAATTTAAATGGAACGCTTTTTTACAAACCTGAATAAGGTCCTGCAAAGTCGCAGATTGTGGTGAAGCATTTAGGGTCGATTAAATTGGCTTTGCATGGAAATATCCAATTGCTTCCTCTCTCAATAGTCCAGGAATGTATTCCTTTTGTAAAGGGTTATTCAAAATTTTTATAATTACAATGTTTTCGCGTTTACACATTCAAACTCTTATTTGTACCGAATTGGCAAGATAAGAAATGCATTTAAGATAACCCATTTATTTATTCGATACGACACATAAACTTACTATAACAAAATGAATATTTAAATAATCTTAAAAATTCTTATATCACAACGCATAATCACTTTCCCAACTCATTGTTGGAGGATCGCAAGGTGCTGTCCAATTCCAAACGGCCCACTCGACGCATCTTAGTTCGGCTTCAAGGAACGCTTGACCATTTGGACAAAGGACTTTTACAGCAGGCGTTGAAATATTTACACACTGCCAATAGCGTGTTGGATCAAAATTGTTTCTCCAAGGTCGTGTCAGTTCTTCCTCTGAAACGCATCCAGGACGACCATTATGGCCATGTGTGTATCCGCAACTCGTAGCCCACGCGATAGCAATACAGGAAAAAGCGACGAAAAGTATAACTGAAAGATAGGATGAGATCAATACTTTCGTTAATGTGAAATAGTTCAAAGAAAGCAGCCGATCAACAAGATAAGAGCATTTAAGTCGAATACAAAATGGTCCTGTAATATTTTCAACCAGGGACACTTACTTGATTTCATTTTGATTATCCTCTGAATTACTTGACTGATTGTATCTAGCTCGTGAAGAAGAGTAACACCTTTTATACCACTAGCCTATGAGTTGACTATGATGTAATTTAATAGATACGCGAATATTTTATTTGATTTTTAATCGTTTTACGATTTAAGATTAAATCTTTATCTGCTTTTAGGTGATTCTCCATGGTATCAGGTTGATATCTTCGGGATGCGTTGTTTGCTATGAAATTATACATGAGTAACTTTCCGCAAACATCCGGTGGATTAGCAACTGACATTAACTGGGATAGATATCTATCAACTCTATATTTACGTTTGCGGGAATTTTTTCGGGAAAATTATTCTTTCATTATTCTCTTTTTAATGCTTATCTGCATTATTTTACTGTGAACTATTCATCAGTTGCAACGCGATTTCAGTGTTGATAAATAATCTCAAGATTTTCAGAAGCAACACCATATCTTGGGATCATTCAGTGCAAACAAATCCGAGAAAGTAGAGATATTAAAATCTAATCGTAAATAAATTGCGAAAAAGTTTTATCTAGATTGTGGTGATCCAGCAGCAAAATGTTTTTTGTTTTGTAGAATATTAGTCTTAATTTTTAAATTATTATTAGATTAATAGATTCTTTTTATGTTAGGAATACTTGGAAGAATTAAATCTTCCATCCATTTTTATCGAAAATGGCTGCGATAAAGTCACGTTTGCCCATTTGTTACACAAACAATCGGAATGGATCATTTTAAAGTGCATTTTAGCAAATCAGCTACGAGTTCCAAATTAGTTTAGTCAATTCCTCTGAATAAAATGATCCTGTTTCCGGAAGTTCAATGTGAAACTAAACTTTCCTTTTCGTGTACAAAACTACTCCTAGACTTCTTGTTTTCTCCACTCTTTCTACCGCAGCGACCTCAACAAACAGCACACTGTCCAGTCTTGTTCCCGTTATCTTTCTAAGAAAAAATTCTTCTTAAAAATTTACAATAACATGTTCTTGATTTCATTTTTCTTTTGTCTTTGGATGAATGTGACGGATGGGCTTTCACCGTCAGCTATACAACACTCTTGGGGCTAAGATGTAGTCTGAGAAAATTTTCCATGTCTAAGTCTGTGTCCGAATGCAGATGCAGGAGTGAAGCGGAAGAAAAATGTCCTCGCTAACAAATCAAATACACCCTCAACGCCTCTAGCCAATCGATTACATCCCATTGTAGAGAGGTAGATTGTAGATTTCACACACCACTGTAGTTGTCAAATTGGCAAAACAAACAATGACGACCAAAATGACAACAAATACGGACAAACAAATAACAACAAAACCATTCTCTAAGGGGAAAAAGTAATTAATTGTATTTGGATTAGCAATAACAACAATGCAAATTCGATGTTTTAGAGCGTGAACTCGAGAATGATCTGCTTAGAAAGTCTGAGAAGGTTTCGAATTGGCTAGATACAAGTATATCAACGACTAAAAAAGCCGGGGACGATGGAGTAATGATTAAGAAGTGCAAAATAACCGTACGCGTCGACGAAAGTGTCTGATTAAATAGTGCAAAATTGAAATTCAATTGTACGCGAGTAAAACTAATAGATTTAAATCGAATTTAGAAGTGAATGACAGTGTAAAGAAACTAAAGTGATTGATCTAAAAAGGAAGTAAGAAGTAATTGACAATTCAGTGAAGTATTTTCAAACAAAATTTAAGAAGGAATTTTAATTAACCTTAAAAGTGTGATTTCACTTGCAAGACGTTCAAAGTTTAGTAACATAAAAGCCGCGCAACAATATCTTACCATGTTCCCATTTGTCAATCATCAATTTTACATCTCTCTGCACTTCAGGTCGATTCTGAGCGTACAACAGGACATCTTCACTTCCTTTTTAGTACAGCCGGAACGCAGATACATGAGAACCTGAACTTCCCTGGCTTGAAACTTACCTAATCTCACTATTCGTGGAAAAAAAGATGACTAGATCGAAGCAATCCAACATTTTATTCCAGTTGTAGCTAGCCTGTGCGCCTGGGAGTCTGACACTCAAGGAGTCAGTAGCCTTTACGTTCTTACTAACAATATATTATTGAAGTTCTTATTGCTATGATTATTATACTAGAATTTAAACATCTCGCTGGCACTAAGGAGCCTGTGTTGAGGATGTTGCGAATGTTTTTAGAATATCTGCTTCAATCTGATCCTTATATCCAAAAGATTGTGGAATCATATAGCCAAACGGTGGTATCTATGTACACAGGAAGCTTTTCTGCAAGCTGACAGCAGAAAATAAGACTGCTTTCAGGAGTGTTGATCATCCAACTTCTTGAATGGCGCAATCCGGATCTGTGGGGCTTGAGTTGGAATCGGTTACTTCATTTCTTCCACTTTCCTAGTGCATCACTCCTGCTTTAAAGATTCATCAGAAGAAAATACGCAAGCCTGTCCTACTTTCAGCATGAAAGAAGTGGCCTAAGTGGTCACAATAGATCCATCTTCATTGGTCAATATGCTACTTATCACTGTCTATGCTTGTCTGAAAAAGCGAGTACACTCTACATGTTTGTAGGGAGTTGCAGGCAGACTTGCCGGGGGTCTTTGTGAAGGTATATGCCAACCAAACTGTCATTTGGCGCCATCTGTCATAACAGCGCCATCTCGGCCCAGAAGTCTAGTGATACATACTGGGAGATCGGAAAACACTGCCTCGAATATAGATTGTCATTCAAGAAGATTTCAACACGGATCAGTAAATGGGGCATTGCTAAAACAGATTCAAAATCGTAATGGCACTTAGAACATTGTTTATGAGGAGTGCTCGCACCACACCCATTCATTGCCGTTGGCTTATGATGATGGTTCCCATCATAAGCCAACGACAGACTTTACTTTTATCATAGAGTCTCGATGGCAAAGGTTTACAGTTAGATCATAATGGAGGCTAACTAAGCCAGTAATTTTAAGAACATGTTGCTGCAGGTAAATTAGGTTTTCTTCAACCTCTAAATAAGCCTTCGATATTGCGGTGGAATATTTAGCATGAGGAAGTTGAGAGGATTGTAAAAGCACTCACGATAGGCAAATAGCTACCGAAAACCCCTGTACTTTTCATAAAGATGTGAAGGACTGTGCTAAGGGCCTAACTACTCTTTTTTTTTAATTTTTCTACGCTCTACTGGAGATCTTCGTACGATGAGTCTACTCTATACTAGTGGTCAAGGAAAAAGCTGAGCTTTTTGGTAACGCAATGAAGAATGCATTAGGTTAACAATCTACAAGAAACGCCAACTGTTTGTGAATCCTCGGGGACGCCGTCAAAAGAATCATGAAGGACAGGGCGAAAAGCTAGCCATGTGGTCTTCCGGATTGGAAAAATGAGTTATCCACATTCTACCTGTGCGAACGTCACTCGTAGGGAAAAAGTAGTAGAAAATCCACATTTCACACACATATAACTGGAAAAAGCAGTTCTGTTTGTAAAGGCATAGTTACGCTATAGGTGCTCTATCAAATTGGCTTTCAGCAAATTCTGAACGTACTAACATCCTTCCCGCAGTGGCAAAAAGATGATAGGGTTGTTTCTTCCGTCGGTTCAGCGGGAAGCTGATTGGTATTAAAGGGTCTTACTTTTCGACAATAGCAAGAAAACGTCAGTTAACCATCATAATTGACACCTTAGACACCACTGAGAAAGTCCTGGAGCAACTCATAAAGGAAAATCATACAGCCTTTAACGAAATTATGCTCGCGGCAGTACAGTTGCACAGTAGCTAATCATACCATTGGTGCAATTGTGTGGGTAGAGTGCATAGAAACTATAAATATTTTCCATAAATTATCAATAAGCACATTATGACATAATCACTGCATGATAATTAATGTAATGTAGAAATTAGATAAGATATTATTAACGCGATTTATAGCATCTTCTCATGTGATTTCACTGGCAATGGCGAAAAGTTACGAGGAAAGAAAAAACTGAATCAGCTCTATATCATTTGACTGGGGCGGTATAGAAAATATAACGAATTCGTTTGCAAATATATCCCCATTACAATTTTTTGGCAATATTTTAATAATGTTATAAAAATAAGTTAATTAAATTTCGTCAATAATAAATTATATCAGTTTGAAATTAATTTAATGCAATTCAATACTTAGGTTTTACTTATTTCGTGATTAAATCCTTATAAAAGCCTAACTTTAGCAGTCTATGTAATTTGGTTACTTTTTACCACCCAAATCGTAACCTTAAACTTTCAGAAGTTTATCATAGGCGCATATCATATAGTAAAGTTAACTTGATTGAAGCTTTTCACAAGAAAATATGCACGGAATACCTGACCTAATTTCACTTACTCGGGTTATCTGCAGACAAAAAGCTTATGTGACGGTAGATGGAATCAAAATTGTTTACACATATTGATTGTTTTTGTACCACCATGAATTTTCTTAAAGAAACTTCCACTATTTTACGGTAAATGTAAAGTAGAAGCAAATACCAAAACAAATATCGTGATGAACTTACTGAGAGTGGTGGATGAAATAATGGGATCAATTAAAACTTATAGGTAATATGTATATAACACATTAACACAGGTCATATCACGTACCGGAATAGATAAATCTATCGGGGCACATTAAATTCCACTGAAATACATAATTTTTCCCATTTCCAAGCTTAGTTACTTTCCATACAAAAATTCAACAGCAATTCTTACAATCAATTGTAATTTCAAGCTTAACCGTCGCATCATAGACCACAACCACTCTCCACTGGGTGGGAGCAGCCGCATCTGTGGCAACACTAGGAATGTTTTACCCAGAATGAAGATGTCACATGAATATAATTTACGCTGATGACGTTGACTTGATTAACAATATTTAAATTTTGACTGTGCACGAGACGAAGGATATTTTAAAGAATTATGTGTGAGACAATGTTCGATAACGATACCATATAACATCCGGAAGAAAACAGTAAGTGTCGAATGGCGAATTTGTACACCATACTGCCATGTATTGCCAAAAATTGACATGATGAAAACTTCTTTGATAAATTTCTGAAAATGGAGGATAGGAATTCATCAAATTTCGGTGATTTGGAAGTAACGATCGGGAAATTTGCTTCTAAAATGATTCGAAAACATCAATTAAATAAACAAAGGCTTATACATTCATAAGTCATGGGAAAAAGCTGAAAAATGAAAATTTTCAATCGTATGCATATATTCTGCTAACAGACATATACTGCTTAGCAAAAAAGAGAATCGTCAAAAAGCATTTACCGCAATTTCACACTAATGCTTTTCACCTAACGAAAGCGTAAAAAGTCAAAAATGTTAGCTTTCTAATACACAACTCGTAAATTTAAGCTGCTGTTTACGATATTAATCCGTTACGTTTTTGTTTGCTCGTGAAGCTGTCAAGGAGTTTGGAGTTCCATTAGAATATGTAAAGGTTGGATAGATTTCTTCAAAATTATTTAATTAATATCATATTCTTCGATGATTCTAACTAAACTTGAAGTAATTGATCAATCAAAATACTACAAATATTGGTGGTTAAATAGTTTAATGCATCTAATGTTTCTAATTAAGTATCAAATTTATTAAGCATGCTAACCTCAATCGCTTAGAATGGATGAAGTTTAAGTGAAACTTTAGGTGAATATTCCAGAAAGTTGATTTTGGTTTTTGCGGTGTCCAGCAACAAACAGGATAATTATTTAAAGAAAATGAATTAATATTCTAGAACAATTTACTTAATCATAAAATCTACAGTTTAAGTGACAATTGCTACCATTGTCCTGGTCATGTAATTCCTGCCCTTAAATTGACACTGTGCTTACACTAATTATTTTGTTAGTGGTCATAAATGTAAGTAAATGTTTGTGGATTTGGAAAAATCTGGTCAGGATTGTTGCTTATTTCTCTCTTTATGATCTCATATCCTAATCTAATATCATAAATATAGCCACTAATCTAAATATATAATATAATATAATACCAATATAAATATATAATAAACTGGATGGATTAATAGTTAATTCATCCAAAAAACTGAAATTTTGAATGGAATATATTTTTTTATATATATATGGAATATAAATTTGACATAATATTGGGTTCAAAGAGCGAAGATCAGCGTTCGTACGCGGGGGCAATGGCTTTCAGAAAAAATGGACATTGCTGTTTGGGTTGATTTTGGTGAGCGGATTTGTATTCTCTGTTTATACTTCACACATTCAACACTTAACTTTAACACGAATTTAACACTTAATGACGAGACTCAAGATATAGTTGAAAAAATCTTAAAAACATTAAATACATTGTAATCATAATACAAAAAAGTAACAATGTTGTCTGCAGATTCGTGTTGATTGCAGTAAAAATATTTTAAAGGATTGACACTCACCACTATTCTGAGTTTGTGGAAGAAATGACAAAAGCCGTGATAAAAGCTGAGAAAAAGTTTTCAAACAATTTAAGGCGTAGCTTGTAAAAATTTGACAATGGTCATAGCTATTAAGTTCATACTCCATTTTTCTGATAAACAGCTCTCAGTGATTGCGTACGTTACATAACTAACAAGTAGTTGTAACGCCTACATTTGATTGTGTGAGGCAGTTTATTAAGCAAGTACGGATAGCAACGCTCCTATAGTGATCATCGCATAAATGTCATTACCGAAATGTATAATTTTCTGTACAAATTGCTCCTCTCAAGAATAAAAATGCCTACTTTCTTTCGTTGACATCGGACTTTGGATTTGATAATTAAAATTAAGGTGCTGCTGATAGCATTTTATAACCGTTTTGATCATTGATCTCATGAGAACGAGGAAAACGTAATGAAACTACTAAGCATGTACTCTCAAGGCATGCGACATGGAATTGGAATCGTAACCTAAAATTAAGGCCGAAATACAATACTGCGTGACAGCGATGCGTGAGCGCGATGCGATTCTCCCTCTTCGTCACGCAACGCATTCAATTTACAATACACGCGATGCGGGTAACATTAATGTTCATATGACAAATGTCAAATAGGTGACGTTTCAAATGAAATTGTTTTTGATTTTTTAAATTTTTTGAATTTGGAATGTTCCTTCGTTTAACAAATAAAAGCCTTAACTAGGATGCACGAAATTTTCATTCAAAATTCATTCATAATAACCCTCCTACTTAAATAGTAATTAAGGCGTTTGCATTTCAAATTTCATTTAAGCGCCATATTGCATTTGACAAACATCACGCACCTCGTTGCGAGGAATTTTCGTTTTTCCGAATATTTCCCGCCTCGCATCGACGCATCGCAACCATTGTACGGTGTCATAGCGTAAACACAAACAGCGCTCACACTCCGAACAAACGACCGATCTAACGGTATTTGAAAAATTCTGGAGAATTGCATTGGTGTTCGTAAAAATGTTTATTTTTCTCTATTTTGTCTATCTGTTTACATTGTACTTGTAAACAAAACGAGCAAAAAATTAATATTTTTACTAATACTCATACAATTCTGCAAAATCCGTTAGATTGGTCGATGGTCGGAGTGTTATCGCTGTTTGTTCTTACGCTATGACGATGTCGCATACAAATGCATGCTACGAAAACTGCTTGACATTTGCTGCGAGACTCTCGTCGCGATCTCGTGTCGCAGTCTCGCACTATTGTATTTCGGCCTTTAGGCAGAAAGTTTCTTTTAACGAGATCTGCAAAGCTTGCGAGTGATGCCATCATCAGTTCAAATTTCTTTTGTTAATTGGCTACTTGGCCGTTAAAGTGGCACTAGCAGCGTACTTCAAGTAATTTGGTTTTTTATGCAGCCACATCAGTGACTCGCAACGTTTTCTTTCTAATAACTTAATAGGGGAGTAATAATTAATAGGGAGAAATGTAACTAAATATACATAAAGTGATGGAAGTAGGTAAATTTTATATTATATTTTATGTTCTTATTAGTAGAGTGATCAATTGGCTAATTTTAATTCTGATCTAAGTAAATTTGGTGTCCGATTGCAAAGTAAAGAGGTTTCATTGTTTGAAGTGAGCAGTATGTTTCTGAATGGTATAAGTGGGTTTGTAGTTGACTTTTCCTGATAACAAACTTTGGCAAACAGTGCTCTCATTAGAAGATTTATTTAGAAATATGAACGTGACGCGCTAGAGGCGCCCAAGCCTGTTCTTTCACAAGTTGACATGTTTGGGAGAGCCAGCAGTTTCCTAGCCTACTCTCTGTTATTCAGAGATATGGCTTTCCAGTAGCCTGTTCTTGGTTTTCCAAAGACAACGAAGTTGTTTTTATTTAAGGTGCTAGTTCCTGAGAGTCAATTGTTTTCTGGGACTTATAATTTTAGAAAAGAAATGAGATCGAGCTAAAGAGCTTCTTACTCGCAAAATATATATATTGTTGTAATCCAGCTCTTAAGTGTGGCATCCCTGACATGATGACACACTTGAGAGTTCTAAATTAAGACCTTTCATCTTGAAGTGTGGTAACGCCAGAAGGAGAAAAAAAAGGCAGGGAACGGATCACGCGGTGTGGAGAGAAATAAAAAAAAAAATGGGACTAAGAGAGCATGGAGGTAACAAGTAACACCAAAAGATGAAAACTATGAATTTCGATGGATTTCCGAAAAAAGGAAATTCATCGAAAATCAAAACGTGACCTGGAGCGTTACTCGGTGAAAAGTTTGTGAATAGTTGTAAGTAAATAGAAAAAGAGCAAGAAAAGAGCAAAATGTGTCCAAAAGAGTGCCGCGCACAACAGCCTTTATCAGTCCAAATTCTTACATTGTCGCGCAAATCATTATCTGTATTGGCAAAGAAATAATGTCTTGTGAAAGCCCTACAATTCGCTTCCACGGTTGGATTCCATGCGGACAAAAATATATATATATATTTCGACAAGCAAACTTTCGTAAAAGTGTCATTATCGAAATTTTCCGATGAACCCGCGTAGGCAAATTTTATAAAAATAATGGTGGTAAAGAGACAAGTTAGTTGCAACATGTGGGTTTATCTTTTTGTCTTTTCGTGCCGGCGCATTTATTCGAGTGCGTAGAAAAGTCGTGAAAAGTTTTTTTTTGTGGTTGAACTCTGCGGTAGAACGTTTTCGATTCGACGATCGCGATAACGCGCTGTCCTCATTGGGCTTTTGTTTTGTCGAAAATCTTAAAACACGATGCGAAAACGGACGCGACCGAAGGATATTTCAAGAGTCCAGCATCAACACCACCTTTAATCTCATGAAGTGAATTTTTGTAATTCGAATACATAACCACACCATTTTTGAACAGTGAACAGTGAAAATTTTCGAACTAGGAATGAAATATCCATATGCTTAGAGTTCGCTCAGCAAATAAATTTGGGATTCATACATTTTTCTAAACAAAAATCGATTATGATATTATGATTTGGTGTTACATCCGAAAATTAACTTGCGAATTGGTCAAAGGGAGTGAAATTTCAAGCAACACCAAGATAGTCTCGGATTTGTGTAGAGTCAAACAATCATATACGTCGTTCTTGGATGTTTTTGTAAGCGTTCAAGTGATGTAGGGCATCAGTGTTTCGTCGGTTCGGGTTCCGCAGTGCCGTAGTTTGTAGTTCGGTCCTTAAATTTGTTTTTGGAATTCGCGTAATCATTTGCTTCCTTTTTGCGATAGTGATAATTAACGTAGTTTATTTTCGGGCACTGCGGTATTTCGGTATTCCGGTGAGCGGAGGCGCGATCGATTTTGTTGTGTTGATTTGTGTAAAATGTAAAAGGAAGAGTAACGTTATACTGGCAACGTTACGTTCGGAAAACGGGTTTTACGGTGGCTGGTTCATTAATGGAACCAGAGCGGAAGTTCACTCGGGTCCGACCCACGTACGCATTCCTCGCCGCACTGAGCTAGTCCGCCAGCAGCCCCCAACGTAGTGAACTTCCGAGTAGCCGTGCAGTTGGTCTTTGGGGTACAGTTCGTTGCTATGCCTCTAGGACTTCACGTACTGATGTCGGTACGGGGCCAACTCGGCTTTTAGTCGTCACCGTAACGATTGCGGACACTAAATTCCATTTCAATATGTCAAAAATAAAAAAACAACTGTGCGGTCTTCGGCCAAATAAAAAAAACGAAAAGTTTAAGGGAAAACTCAAATGGCTAACCCTGAGAGAACATTCAGAATAGTTTTATTAGTTTCAACAAATTGGTTTATTTCAGAGGCAGCAACAGGAAAAAACGAAGTTTTCACTCGGAATGTTTTCCCTGAGTACGCTGTCTGCACTTCGTCTTCAATTCGTTCCCCTCGATGTTCCATGTGAAGAAGCCTTTTAATTGCTACAGGAAAGTCTCAATACTGAATGGTTTTAATCAAATGATTTAATAATTGATTTTGTCGTTTCCACTCTAATGATTTGTACTGAACAGGGACCTTTTAACACAGTCTTAAATTCTAACACAATGCGAAAAGCAAATTCCTTTTCAGTATTCTGTTGCGGTGTATTTGTTTGAAATTGTACAATTTTACACAGCTTAAAACCAAACATATGACTTGACCGCGCAAAATCCTCTCTTTCAAAATCCTAATTAAGTGTACAAAACCCATGTTCGCATTACTTAAGTGTGCATAGAAAACAGATCGGAATGTACAGATTACAGCTTTGCACACCATATAAAGTAACACGAATGCGTTGATCGTAATCCTATGCATGGATTTATTCATTCATGTCTAACTTCCAATTCTTTCATAGCAAAGCCACGAAAAGAAATCAAAATTACTTTCTTAGCAACCAGTAAAATGTATGAAAGATTTCAGATACTTTTTAGACTGGCCATTTTTTCCGTTTTCAAATGCATGTTCACAAATTCCGTTTGTCTTCCGCCGACTCGTTGGAAGCCATTGGCAATATTTATTAATTTTAGGGTAATAAAATGCAAACAGTAACGAAAATCAATTTTTTACAAACACCCTCACATTGCAGCGGAAGAGCAAATTAACATTTCTCACATGTATATGTTATTCGTACAAATGCGATATGTAGTATGGCATATGTTGCATGCAACATGGAAAGATAATTCATTTCTTAAAGACCCATTCGTTTGGTTGATTATCGTTTTAAACGATTTTTTTATTGCAAATGTACCTTCTAAATTGCTTAGAACAAATTCGCATTTAGTTTTTGCATTCCCCAGAGATTTTCAGCAATTTGAATGTATGAGCATCATTTGTAGCTGATGAATAATCTGAAAATTTTGCTTCGTGTCTAAGAAACTGAAAAAAATGAAATGTAAATGAATTCACCGAGCGGAAACTGAATGAAAGAAAAAATAAGAAATAACACAAAAAAGCATCGCATGCATTATATACTTTATTTGACCATTTAAATATTATTTGTTAACACTATGAGGCAACTCTACTGCGAAATGGTCGTAAACAGAATTGAAAGAATTTAATTGAATAATTTGTAGTTACCGAAATAATTTGAAGACAAATGGATTGTTTTCTTTCTTGAGTTGATTTTCAACTTAAGAGAAAGGACATCTTTGTAAGCACCGATTTAGTCGCTTATCCAGTGTTGTATTTATCCATATACAGCGCTGTGCAAAATAATAGGTGCAAACATTAGGCTCATGCAAAAAGTATATTTTCTTATCAGCTATTGACATCTTTTGTATGTAATTACTGTGAAATGAATTACCGTTAACCCTCCCAATCATTTAAAAGGAAAAACGGAATTAGAGCTCTCATGGTGGTTTTCTTTTTGGCAGTTTTTAAATATCCGCCTATGAAAACAGTGTGCAAAAAATAGGTGTGGAAGCATTGTGTTACATTATTTTCTGATTTTGCTTGTAAAAATGTAAGTTAACTTCTTATTGTTTCTATAGGTGACTTATTTAAGATACGTTATTTATTTTCTTAATGACAAACCAATTCAGTTCGGAGTAAATGGGACATAAACGGCACTGTACGGAAGAGGTGAGGGAAATAATCCGCAAACTGAGGAGGGAAAGCAAAACTTACAAAGTTATCGCCGAAACAGTGGGCTGTTCCCAGAATATGGTAAAAAATGCCTTAAAAAGGCACGACGGCAAAGAAACACGGGACAGACGACGAAAACCTCACAAAAGAGTGTTCGTCAGATAACAAGGTTGGTTAAAAGAAAGCCATTTGTAAGTTCTGCTGAAATAAAAAAAAAGTCTTGGGCTCGATGTCAACACGTCGACCATAAGAAGAAGGCTAGTAGAAGCTAATCTGCCAGCCAGAAGGCCTAGGAGGTGCCCATTGTTAACATCCAAACATAGGCAACAGCGAAAATTGTTTGCGCAAGAGCATCTCAATTGGCCTAAAGAAAAATGGCGAAACATATTATGATCGGACGAGTCCAAGATAAATTTATTTGGTGCTGATGGTACCAAGAAATTTGTACGAAGGCCTAGATCAAAGGAATTCTCTCCCGAGTACACCATCAAGACAATAAAACATGGCGGCGGCAGCGTCATGGTTTGGGGATGTTTTTCGTGGTACGGTGTTGTACCCATACACTGGATCAAAGATACTATGAACTCTGAACGATACATCGAAATACTGGAGACAACTATACTTCCATTTGCAGAAGAGGAAATTTTCTCAACAGGGTATTCTCTTTCAACAGGGTAACGATCCAAAACACACCTCAAAAGCGGCTAAGGTCTGGTTTGAGCGCAATAGGATAAACGTTATGAAATGGGCAGCGCAATCGCCTGATCTTAACCCAATTGAACATCTTTGGGGTGATGTTAAGAAGACGCTGGGCCACATTAGACACTGTAATAAAGAAGAATTATAGCAGTCAATAAGAGCAGCTTGGGAGTCTATACCTGTTAAAAGGTGCCAACGATTGGTTGACTCTATGCACAGAAGGTGCCAGGCTGTTCTAAAAAATAACGGATATGGAACTAAATATTAGGTATTAATACATTTCCGAATGTTTTAAAGCAAAATTAAATATTAATTTGTGTCTTTTTCAGAATTTCAAGAAATACACCTATTTTTTTGTACAACCTATCAAACTTGCACAACCTATCAAACTACTGCCTATCAAAATAATATTTAGAAGTAACTTTCGTTTTTATTGAATTAAAATTATTGTTTTGTTACTTATATATTACTTAAAAGAATAAAAGAAAAAAATATTGTGGGTTAAAATACAGAAATATAGTTGCTAAACATAACATTTACGTTTGTTAAGTTCACACCTATTATTTTGCACAGCGCTGTATATATTAGAGTGCATGTAGTTGAACTTCCTTTATATTATATATATTTTTTTTTAATTTTTGAGAATACGACTGAAATATCTGAAACAATCTTGTTTTCAACTAAAACTAAAAGGTTTTGTATTATTTTACGGCATAGTTAAGCATTAACCATCGGTGACAAAGGAAAATCTGTTCAAGCTTCTTTCATTCTTAACATTTGAAGTTGTGAGGTGAATGTTCCCTGCTGCATTTGACCATTTTATCTCGAGGCTAATAATTTCGCCCAATATCGTTCCTTTTAAATCTACTAATCTAATCGCATGGCCTATTTAATCGCGTTTTTTTTGGGTTCCTTGTAAAAATGTGGTCACTGGACCCAGTTGACCACCGTACACCTTCAGCGTCTTCGTTTCAAAGTCAACGGATCTCTTTGATATGATGCACTGCAAGGAGATGGTAACCGTTAACAAGCCCTTACACTTCGAACAAACTCCCGATAATCATCACTCGATTCCAAACTTCCAGATGCATTGGTATATGTAAGCGAAACTTAACACTGTTATAAGTTTTTTTTTCTTGGTTCAGAATAATTCATAGACACTATTATACCAGAAAAATCATTCTCACCTACGTTTAAGCAACGAATGCGAGCCATCGCGATGTCTCCACTCATTTGGTTCGTTTAATTTCTAAGCTCTCTGTCTTGCAAAGCTCACTTTATTTGCTCCATACTTGTATCTTTGGCATTGCATTGCCCATCGAAATGTGAGCGATTTTTTATTAGATAAGCTATGGTTTGCAGTTGTTCCAACCAGTTAATCGACAGAACACATGAAGATACATGGAGACGCTCTAAATCCTTGCTAGTTGATTCCACTGGAGTCATTTGAAGTGTTTTTATGGTTCAAATTTTCTTCTACTTCACAGCAAACTCGTGTGGTACCACCCAACCAAATGACCAATATTCAGCTATTTGGATGAAACCAAATAGCTGTAGTTGATCATTTGATCCTGACTAAAAATTTTACATGCATTTTTGTGTAATGCTCGTTAGTGAAGACTTTGTTTTCTGAACTTTTCTGATGAATTTTGATGATATATGTACAATGAAAAGATGAATTCCCCTGTAGATTATCCTTTGTGCGATCCAGGAGACTATTCTTTTTATTTTGTATTACGCTTATCATCATTGTTTACTTCTTCTACTTACCAATTCATCAGACCGTTTTTTACTCTGTCTTCTTTACTTCCTATTTCACTGTAACTAATGGATTTATTTTAACACATAAATAAACACGTTAATTCAAGTTTTCTTCATATTTTCTTTGAAAGGACAAATTATACCACTTATTGCTATATTTTTCTATAGGTATACATATATCTGCTCATATGGCTGTCATTGCTCTCAAGTTTCGGAACACAAACAAGAGAAAAGGCCCATAAAGACTGATGTGACCAGTTTTGCGACTGCTTTCATTTAAATATTTTTTAAGAGTTTTATTTTTACCAACCAAATTTTACCAATTTAACAACCTAATGCTTTTTCACGCACTTTCATGCTCCAAACGGATATGTTTTACTCCCTTGTCATTCGCTTGCTGACGTTTCTTCATAAAACCGTGATTCAGAGTAGCATTTCCAGCATCAGAAAAATCTAGTTGATCAGAAATGTTACCCCCGCGTTGGATTCATCGCTTCCTGAAATATCTCAATTGTTTTCCTTCTAGCAACGCATTTTGCTCATGAGCACGCACACCTGGGTAAGTCTGAAATAAAGCACCTTTCTATCGCTCCTTAATAACATCTGAGCAAACTATAAGACTCAGTGTAACTACAAAACCGCGATAACACTTGGAACAAACTCTCGAGCTAAGCGAGGTTCAACCAAAATTAAGTAGACATTTATTTTGATTGGTACAATTATCTCATTCTCACGTTTCAGAAGAATGCCTCTGAAAAAACGCAATACAAATACAAATCTACTTTTTCTTTTCTATCTCTGTCTGACAGAGGCCGTTCAAGAGTGTTTTCGTTGCTTTGTTGTTCGAATTGATCCAGTGTGATATTGGAGGCTTTAAATAGGCTATAATTTAAATTGTCCTTAAATCTGTTACATTATGTTTAAGTTTGTGTCCCTTCCGGCGGTCCAATCAAATATGCGAGTCAATGTCTATTGAAATCCAGATTCAAATTGGCTTCGGTCAATTCATTCCTGCTGGCACCATAGCCTTAAAATCTATGAAATTCGTCTTACGGTTCAGACTAGTTGAACCCAAATTAACCATAACAGACCTCAACAAAAAGTGATAGCGACACTTCCCATACATTCCATCATCACCAACAATACCGCAGTTCATCAACGAAGCAATCAGCATAAATCTTATAATCTCCAGCTTTGGTGAACGCGGAAGTCTTGAAGGGATTTCTCTAACCCTTAACCATTTCACATGCACTTGTAGCAATTAAAACCATCCAACAAGAGAGTTTCCAACTTACACTTTTGCAGACGTCCCGGCGCGGCGGTCGGTCCAGGTGAAGTGACCTCACGGTGTCATCACATGAATATGATAATAGATGAATGCAGAACTTATTAACAATAAGCTCAGTGCGGCGGCGGTAGTAAGTACTTGTTGGAAAACTATCAATTCATTCATTCGGCAACGTACTCTTGAATAGATACCTAGTACGAACGTATCTAGTTGTCTAAGTAATTGAGTTGGAGTGTATTCGAAACGTAGCTACAATTCGTAGATACTTACTTATACGCTGGACTATGTGATTACTTACTAACATACTGACTTACTCGGTGGAGTATCTGCGGAACAAAATAGTCCGACCCAATGGCGGCTCCCTCAGTTGGTAATTGTTAGGCGTTGTGGAAGCTTCGCAATCTGTTCGCATTGGCAAGAAAGCAGGGACCATAGACGGAAGTGGTACAAAATTCACAGTGTGTTCATTGTCCTAATTTGGGATAGGAATTTTAAAAACAATTTGTTTAATTACAAATTGTTTCGACTATATGTTGCTCGTCGTGCACTGAGTGTTTGTTGTTAGTGATTTAACAGTGATATCGAAGCGAAAAATTTGTTTAACTTTGCACGCTTTCGATATTTTAAACGTGATCTACAAAAAAGGATAGCCGGAAAAATGCTGAAACTCATGAAAGGAAAATATCTAATTCTGATCCTGATTTTGTTATCAGGTGAGCAGTACAGATTTAAACATGTTTATATGGTTCAGCGATGAATTGAATGATGATTCTGCCACATCCTTGCATATAACCAGGAAGGTTTTTGTAGGCGCCGGCATGGGAATTAGCAGAAGAATATTCCAAATACATATCATCGCCCATTGTGCAAATCAATTTTCAACTAGAGGCACTACACAGTAGCATTTGACTGCTTTTTAACGTTCTCGATTTGAAAAAAGGAATCTTCATTGACTATTCGCCTAGAAATAGCATTTCGCAAATATGATTTAATTTTATTAATTAAACCGATTACATCATTTTCAACGTGAAGTTGAGTGTAAATTGAAATTATAATGGTTCATTCAAATCATTCGCTGTTACCTCTCAAGAAGATTCCGACTCTAGGCGGGACATTTTCAGATCTATTAAATCCTTGCAAACCAATAAAGTGTTCATGTGAAGACCTAAAACGCCCAAAGTATTATCTACTACACGCTGTATTAAGTTTGAATTGATGTGATTGAAAAGACTAATGCGAAAAAATATTTAGTTAAAAAGAAAAGTTACACTTATGTTCAAAAATAGTTAGCTACAATTTTCACCGATTGTGCAATCGAATACTATGCCTTAAATGGATTCTTCTTGCTTAACTTTACTACTCTTCGGACCGGCATAATAATTGCTTATCTTAATAATTATTGATTTTAATCTCATTAAACATTTCTTCAAATAATGCAATCTGTTTTTTAACTATTAGAAATAATTTTCATCATTTTTTTCTTTGAAACAATTTTTCGATTTTTCGGAGCTAACTTGGGTTGGTTGTAACGCTGAGAGCAACAAAACCGCGAGAAAGATTGATTGAAAACAAATAATCAGCGTTTGTCACCATTACTTAATTAAAATGGAAAATAAAGGCTTTTAGCTCTTATCCTTTTGCAAAAAATTAGGCTGATTATAAAGAATGCGACGTAAAACTGACACTATGGTTTGAATCTAACACACCTTTTTCGTTTAAACCGAAATAACATATTTCAAGTTAAAATTCACGAAATAACGACCATTTGCCATTTCGATCAGTCGCGCTCTTTCCAGCAGACTTTCCATTATTTTTGCGAGATTTATAGTGTGAAACACTCATTACGAATATTGCTTCTAAATTAAATTACCTTGGTCCTGGGGTAATTTGGTCCTGGTCCAAGGTAAAAATTAATTACCTTGGTCCTGGGTTTCTTCACGTGAACATACGCTATTAGATTTCCAAGAAAAAGCCTGAAGAGTTCAAACCAAAAATTTAGATGGTTTTGCACTGATTACACTAAAACAATTTTTAAAACTGACTTTTACTGATCAAGGTTGATGTTTTCTGTTCCACCGACCTCATGTTTCAAAAACAAAAAACACAATTAACTATCATTTGGATACGCTACATTAAACTTGACACTTGCGTATGGCTTAAAGCCGCAGCTCAATTTCTACAGCTGTACTTCTTAGTCTTTAAAACTTTCGCTTTAGACCTTTTAAATGATCTTTTCGGAACAGATCAGGGCAACGGTGAAAAAGGCCGCGATAGGTGTCTCAGCTTTAAGTCGCCTAATGTGCAACATTGGTGGGCCCACACCGAGCAAACGCTGACTTCTCATGAGTGCTGTACAGTCAGTGCTACTGTACGGCTCTGAGGTCTGGGCCGGAGCTCTCAGTAAGGAGCTGTACCGAAAGCGCTTGGCGCAGGTACAGAGACGAGGAGCTTTGCGGGTTGCGTCTGCATACCGCACTGTCTCTGAGTCGGCGGTGTTGGTGATCGCAGGAGTGATACCCATCGCCCTCCTTGCTAGAGAACGACGGAAAATTTATGACCAAAAAGTGGAGGGTTCAAGATATGCAGTCAACCAAGAGGAGAGGCAGCACACAACACACGAGTGGCAACAGTCCTGGGAAGGCGACTCTTATGGCCGCTGGACTGCTCGCCTTATAGGGGACGTGGGATCATGACTAAATCGAAGGCACGGTGAGAATGATTATTACCTAACCCAGCTTCTTAGCGGGCATGGGTATTTGTAGTCTTACCTGCACAAGATTGGTAGATCACGGTCCCCAGACTGCATTTTCTGCCCAGGGGAAAGGGACGACGCATGTCACACCTTCTTCAACTGTAGAATGTGGAACAGGATGCGGTAGGACTTGTGGGAGGTGATGGGAGAGATTTCTCCAGACAATCTGGTCGGAGAAATGCTAAAAAGTTTCGACAAATGGACCTATGTGGCACATTACTCTCGGGCAATACTTACTGCCAAAAATGTACCATGGATAACCTTGGGCGCGGGGTCTAGGGGAGTCTCTTTTCCAGCAGTCCTCCTCCATCCTGCCCCCTCCCGCTGGGGGGAGATTTCTCTAGGCTGACGGCGCCCGCGGGCGAAGTAAAAAGAGGCCTAGCCCGAAGTAAGGTGTCAAACGGTTCCAGGCTACAGTCTCTTGACGGGGGGGGGGGGGGGTGTCAATCCGTAAGTAAATTCGATCGTAAAAAAAAACTCGCTTTGGATGTTAAATAAATCAATTTTCGATTTTTCTAAAACTACCAAGCCTGTCAAATCGTCTGTCTATCATCTGTCAAATCGTGCGGTTTCGAACAGTCGAAAAATGCAACCGATGTGTCAAATTATTCGAATTTTCTAAATATTCGACCACGACCTATATAAATTTTGGCAAAGTATTTTCGGACAGAAAAATAATTTTGTCATCTCCTTGCTCATACTTTGGCCGTTTATTCGGCATAGCACAACCCAAATTTACCAGGTTGTAGCTGTTCATATTGCATTATACATTTTGAAGTTTCACTGCATATCCTGATAGACTTTTAATATTTGTTTGCATTGATTAACAGGCCAACGGTTGTTCTATTGCATTTCAGAGCTACCTTAAAATTCCCATTTCCCAAACCTTTTTTCAAATGCCTTGTTTATTGCTTTAGAATCAGCCTCGTGCAGAAGCGAAACTACCACTAACTTTAAGATCAACTAAAGAACTTGTCATCGAAACTGACGACACATGCCGCAACTATCGAAAGGAATAGAGAAATGACGAGAACACTTGTCACTTGTCTAGAAACACTTGAAAATCTAGAACAAATTGTAGAAAACTTTTTTCTAGACTATCTGAGCCTACTTTATAAAGATTTTTAAGGGCGAGGTAGAATCTAGAACATGAAATTGCAGACTTCTCACGTGGCATCACTAAAACGTATACGGGGAACTATAAGCCAGCAAAGACGAATGCCCAACACAGAATCCCTGAAGCTACAGTACCTTTTGGTTACATTTTAACCACGTACTTTTGATACTACTCAAAAAGGGAATTCTGCAAATTTACCGAATGATACTCTGGCCAATAGTATCAGCTGAGTCTATTTTTATTGTGTTTTATTACTATCTCCTAAAGGAAAGAATCTTAAGATTGAAAGCTCTTAAGATTCTTAAGATTCTTCTTCTATTTTACTTAAGAACCGTTTTTCGGCATAACTGCAGCAACTCCTTGAAATTAAAGTCAAAACTTTACACTTAGTGGAATAAACTACCCTACCCAATGTGTTATGACCAGACAACTATAGAGTCTCAATAAACGACTTCATTTCTGTAGAATTCTGGAATTTTTTATCGTTATCTATCGTTTTCAGAGCTCGTGAAACGTCAGCATCAAATAGAAAATAGTAAAGTTCGTTTTCTGGTTTTTCTAAAATGTTTCTTCGTTTCAAACTTGTGGCGAAAAACTTCATTCTTTCAGCAGCAGTAGGTGGAATTTCGGACTTCACTTATCGGGCTCAGGATTGTCCGAAATAAAATCTGCTACTCCCATTTCTCATTGTATGAATTTCTTCGCCTTCCTTCTTCGTCAGTAACTGAGCGTCAGATGGTTTATATCAGGTGATTTTCCACTGGTGCCATCGCTTCTCGCTTTGAATTTTCCTTTATTCGCTCCCGTTCATGTTCAACATTTTCAAGCGTGAAAAGTATAGAGGAAAAACCTTTACTGACCAATTTCAAAATCTTCAAGCTTTATCTCTAGCCTGAAAGGGTCAATACTCACATTTAAATATCGAAAATATGCCCATTGAGTTGAAAGGACATAATTTTAAAGATAAAATTGGATGTTTGGCGCATTGTTGGAGTGCACCACGCTCCCTTTCAAATTTCCCGAGTTACTTTTATAAGGTGTATGTAAAAGAAAAAACAAGAAAAAAGTCATAATAAACCATAAACACAGCTTCATTACTACACTATAAAGTATATCGTGATGCGTTTTCGTATAGGGAAACATATACCGTCTTAAAGCAGTTAATAAAAAATCATTTACATACTTTGCAAACAATAAATCGTATCGTGAAAAGTCTTTATTCAAAAAATTTCTCCTAATAGCTGGTGTAGCACATTTTTCCAAATTTTTTTAATAGTTAACTTTCAACAAAAACAAATCTGTCGTTCATTCTGTTTCGATCACAAGAGGTTATGAAGTCGTTAGCCACACTGCACAAGTTGTTTGTTGAGCGAAAAAAGATAAACAGATAACAGATACTCGACGGTCATTGAAAATCGCAGACTGAGATTTTTACCACTCGAATTTCGTTCGAGCTTGAAAAAAAAGTGCTTTGAACCCATGGTAGCCGAGATGTTATTTCAAAACAATTTTTATGTTTCATCTTGCAATACCTTCTTCTCTTTGAACTCGATAATGATGTTCATGGTGAAGAGAAAAACCATAGATGATATGTGAAGATATATTTTGTTATAGCAACCACAACCTTAGAGTAACAGGTTTGTATCTATCCTGAGCCTATTCAGCCAATAAAGAACAGTGAAAAAAATAAATAAATACTTTAAGTACAACGCTCATAGGCTTATGGGTGTTTATGAAGTAGGCTTATGAGTTTTCCTTTTATAGGAAGTGGAAATCCATTAAAATCCGTCCAACGACACAGATCTTATGTTTACGAAATTAGAAGAAACTCTTAGAATCCAGTTGACCATTGCACATCCAGAACCCAGTTGACGATTCGGCTCTGCTGAAATACAGGTTGGGCCACAAATTTCTGAATGTTTTTCAGCAAAAATTTAAGAAGTTAACATAAATTAGACTTTTTATTATGTTTTTTACTACTAAGGCTCGATAAGCTATAAATTATATTACCAGTAAGATGTATCGCCTCCATTGTTTTCTACACATCGATAATCCTGTGACCTACTTGCATGCAACTTATTTCTTACGCGCTAAATCAACTATTGTCTGATTTTGTGTTAAGGATACTTAAATTCACTGTCCTTTAACATCGACCATAAAAGTTCAATCGAGTTGAGGCCTAGTGAAGTTGCTGGGCAGTCGAGCCACACCTGCCAAAAATCTCAAACAAACTTTCATGACTTCCTAAGGCTGTATGCGCAACGGCTCTATTTTATATTTTTAGACCACTCGTTTTCTACTCGGAAATTGTTCTCAGCTCTTTCAACATTCCTTTTTCACTAGGAGAATATATATTCAATATTCCACGTTTACTGACACATTTTTCGACAAAGTGAAGTGTGCTGAGAACACAGTTCCTGAGAACGCAAACTACCAGCAATATTGGATCGAATTTTGGAACTTGATTGGCAGAGTTTGTCAATGAATTGCTCGCCTGCGAGCAATTCATTGTATTTGTATTTGGTTTCGGGTGCAAATTTACCCACTACGCATATGTACCTAAAATTCTATCTCTCTATTTTTCACAGAGGGTCATTGTTTCATTAAAATCTGCCTCGGTCTCTCCGGGGAATCCACAATACAGACATAATATCTGTAGCTATTGTAAGTCCCAGAACGCGTTCGCGAAGATAGTTTACCACATGCTCAAAATCTTTTCGAAAATATTCCCGCTTCATTTCACCGAGAATTGTGTCGCTACCGCTTTGAACTGCGACATGAAGAAATGAATAAACTCGAGGATGCTTCAAAATTTTCGACATTTCTTCCAGATGCTCGCAGCATACATCGTTCCAGAATAACCTGACAAAAAATTCCAATTCAACTGAAGCGTGTACAGTATGATTCAATCCATAAACTACCTCAACTAGCGCCCATAACAATTCCGGAAGAGATCGTCCGATATCACGTCCATAGGTGCCTGTGTCCTTCGATGTTAACCAAATTTCACAGCATCCTTCATCAAAGGCTTGACAAGCACGATCAACAATTTCTTCCCACGGATAACTGACGAGATCACCTCTAGCATGTTTTGTTTTGCAATATGTACATTGATGGAGACATCCAGAGTTGATTGGAATTATTTCTATCAGTGGATTTTTTTTAACTTTAGGTAAAGCAAGCTTTGGTCCTGCGACACATTTTCCGTCTTCTTTTTTGAATTGAAGCAAGCGCACAGTATGGCCTTTGAGTCTCTTCTACAACTTTTTTGACACGATCAATTTGCTGAACACCCACTACTGAGAGGCCTGCGTTTCACTATCATATTTTCCGGGATAGCTCTTCGTTTGTGAGTCGTTAACAAAATCTTCAGTAATCTTTGATGTATTGATGTTAGTGGTGCTCTGTACTCCTAGTAAATTGTCGGGATATGTCGCTACACGGTCATTTTTGACAATTTTTGCTTTGGGTTAGCATTACCGAGGACATATTCAGTCGCTTCGTTACGGATCGAGTACCGATACCTGGCTCATCTTTGTCTGTTCATCGGATCCTTAATTCTATTTCAAGAATGAGCACTTATAGCAAACAACTCCTTGCTCTATCTGCCATGAAGGCTTGTGGTTTTTGACACTCTTTTTCTACAGTCTCATATTTGCATTTAGTGTTCTAGAATTACGAGCCTGGCAGAAGTACAATCAATGTAGAGTTTGGGTTTCTATCCGCTTTTGAACAATTTTGAAGCGCTCATAATAAATTACTGTTCTATACATTCTTCACTTTATCTGTGAGTTTTTTCACTATATCTGAATTTCACTTATACCGAAGAAGCTGAAGGTGATCTTTTAAAGTCCTTCTATAAGGATAGGATTTTATAATCTTTTAATGATATCAAAGAAAGCTATATATTTTATTTAAAAAAATTAATAGGAATTCAAAAACTTTCAGAGAAATTTTTAATTGCTTTTATTCCCAGACGTGTAGCTTTCCAAAAACTCTAGAAGCTTGTGGACCAATCTGTAGTATCTATGAGCTCAGAACAGTGTTACTATTTACTATCCAGTGCTAATCTTTAGAATATAAAGCATTTAATTGGCGTTCCTAATAAATTCTTGATTTAATTTAGTCGACATACACCAACAATCGAACATCTACTAAATACATCATGTTGATGTACAAATAAAAGATCAGTATTGCAGATAATTTTCGCAGATATATTATAAAACAATTTATTTGGCCATAACAATTACTCGATTTGCGTCAGAATTAAATCAGCAATCTAATTTGTTCGAAGTATGGGACAAAATAAAAAGCAATACGTTATTATAACGTTCTTAGAAGTCCTTTAAAAATTCGACTTTTTATATAAATACATAGTTCTCAACCCCGTTGCAAGTGCAGCGAAATCATTTCAGAACTAACGAGTATGATCCCTTTTTTATATCATTTTGGTGACATTTGACAGTTTGTCACGCTTAGATCTTGCAGGTAGTCTTTGTTTTAAAAGTGATTTGAAAATCATAATAATAATCGGAATTTACAACAAAATTACAAACCCAACAAGAGGTTAAAGAGCACTTTCCGATTCAAAATTAATATAAGATACTTTTTTCAAACTTATAAAACATCTGTTTCTTTATCAGAATAATTTCTTTTAAAAATTAATGAGTGCATCATGCAGAATGCAAAATTATTTTCTTATTTTGGCACTATAAACTCCTCTTAACCACTGCAGATGCCTGTCTGCAGCAGGGCGTGTTTCGAGATTGTTGGAAAGAGGCGAGGCTCGTGCTGATCCGCAAGGGGAACGGGAACGCCGAGCAACCATCTTCATATCGGCCCCTAGGTATGTTAAACGCCGCTGGGAAAGTGCTCGAGAGACTCATTAGAGAAAGACTTGGAGAGGCCATCCGAACTGTCGGAGATCTGTCTCCTCAGCAGTACGGCTTCAGGGCTGGTCGATCCACGATCGGTGCAATAGCAGAGGTAGTGAGTGCGGTCCAGCAGGCAGAAGCCCACAATCACCACTCGAGACGAATAGTACTGCTCATAACACTCGATGTGAGAAATGCCTTCATTTCTGCTAGATGGACAGATATTCTTGGTGCTCTGGAATATTTCAGGGTGCCAAGGTATCTGACGCGAATATTGAAAGACTATCTCAAAAACCGGAAGCTCATCTATGACACATTGGGAGGCCGGCGAAGAATTGATTTGACATCAGGGGTGGCGCAAGGTTCTGTGCGAGTATCGGCTCTCAGTCGCCTTATGGCCAACACGCGGGGACCAACCTCGAACAAAAGACGTCTACTGATGAGTGCAATGGAGTCAGTGCTTTTGTATGGCTCTGAGGTTTGGGCAGACGCTCTTAGTAAAGAGACGCACCGAAGGCGTCCGGCACATGTGCAGAGGCAAGGAGCTTTGCGGATAGCGTCTGCATATTGCACTGTCTCTGAACCTGCAGTGCTGATAATCTCGAGGGTGGTTCCTATTAAGTGACTTGCAGACGAACGGAAACGTGTATACTTACGTAGAGGGGAGTCGGCGAGAGAAACCGTCATCCGAGAGGAACGGAGCAGGACCCTAACCTTGTGGCAGCAAATATGGGAAAACGAAACGCCATGCAGGTGGACCGCACGGCTGATTAGTGACTTGGGGCAGTGGTTCTACAGCCGTGGGCCGTGGTTCTACATGGTGAGACTGATTATTATCTGACGCAACTACTCAGTGGTCACGGGTAATTTCAGTCTTACCTGTATAAGATGGGAAAGTCATCGTCCCCAACTTGTGTGTTCTGCCCGGGGATGACGGATGACGCCTGCCACACATTCATTACGTGTACCAGATGGACAAGACTCCGTTCGCATCTCTGGGAGAAAATAGGCGTGCTCTCCCCAGAAAATGTAACGGGAAAAATGATGCAATCAGAACTGTGTGTCGCATTACGTACGGACTATTTTTCTCGTAAAGAAGGGCATGATGGATCGCTTGGTCAGGGAGGGGGGAATCTCTGCAACAGCAATTCATCCAGGCAGGAAGAGGGATTTCCCTTAACTTGAAGGCACCGCTAGGTGATGATTAATGAGGCCTAGTTCGAAGTGATGTGACAAACAGTTCCAGGCTATGTTCTCGGTGTGACAGGGGAGGTGTTTAGCCGGTAGTCCGGTAGCGGGCTACCGACACTCAGGGCGTAAACAGCCTTCACCTTCCAAACAAAAAAAAACCCACTGCAGATAGTACTTTCCGAAAATACTTTTTAAAATTATGTCTGCTTCCTAACTTCTTGCAGTGAATTCATTTCAAGCTCAAACGGAATCCATTATAGCAGACTTTCAAATAGGCAATGATTTTTAGTGGTTTTAACACACCTTTTTCCAGGAAAAAATCGGAAATAAGTTTGTGTAGGGGCAATGGAACCCTTAGCAAAATTTTGCAAAGGTGATGCCAACGCGGAAATAGGGAATGAATATCAGTTGACAATTGGACTCCTCACGATCCTAGTAACCTGAACTTCTAACGCCTTGTTGACTTTGCATACAGAAGAAATACTGCATTAAGCTCAACATACTTCTTCCACTCATGTGTTCATAAAAGAACCCGGCAGTCTCCAAGTGGCAACATACTCAACAAAATTGACCAAACTCATCCAGCAAATATAGGGCTACAATAAGCTGTATATTTGCATATGTTGAAGGGTTGACAATGATTCTCACAATCAATTTCGACTGTGGACAATTTTCGAATGTAGCCAAAACCATCATTTAATATTATTTGGCAAAGCTTCCAAAATTACTCGTTTACAAAAGCTCAATACTGAGAAGTTTTTAGCGGCGTGTGTCCTTTAAGGGTTTCAGGCAATCCTAAAAACTAATTTCTCCCTCATCTTAAAACGAAAGTGAAAACACCAAGCTAAAACTCAGGATGGAAGTGAAGATGGAGCCAGACGAAAAAATAAGATACAGGGTCTTGAAATATTGGTTTGATGATGCATGCGAAAATGCATGAGAGAGAGGAAATCAGTCGAATATCTATCCATAATATAAGTAAGAATATCACAACGAAGACAGAAATGATATAATTTTATGCAATAAAATCAATTTTTATGTTAAAAATGCAAAACTAATTTATCAAAATATGCTGGACATAATACCAGACAAGTGTATAGATCCGTGAATAGCTTGATATGTGCAGATCCGTCCATCTAGGACCACAAACGAACGAAGAATATCGTGAATGGTATTAGGTGTACAAATAAGAAATGCGAATTTTATCAACAGATGACATAACCATTACATATGGTTTGTGTCGGGGATAATTAATATGGCATTTTGGAGGATAAACATCTGTCAACAAATTCCAGTATGTCATATGTTTTGATTGTACAAACAACATAGTTTTTTTCGCTTCAAAAATGTCGAATTACGTGCCAGAAAAAGAGGTTTTGCAGTGAAGCCTTCTTTCATTTGAAGAAAACGGCGGCAGAAACTTATCGATTGTTAGTGGAAGCAAATGGTGAACATTCCCCAAGCCAAGACACTTGTGAAATATGGTTTAAAAAATTTAAAAGTGGCGATTTCGATGTCAGCAACAAAGACCGTGGAAAACCACCAAAAAAATTCGAAAATACAGATTTGCATGCATTATTGGATGAAGACAACACACAAACTGAAAAACAGTTGGCAGAAGCGTTGGAAGTTACTCAGGCAGCCATTTCACAACGTTCAAAAGCCATGGGAAAGATCCAAAAAGTTGAAAAGTGGGTGCCGTATCAATTGAAAGAAAGATGCATCGAAAGGCGAAAAACCATTTGTGAAATTTTGCTTGTCAGACAGAAAAGAAAACGTTTTTGCATCGGATTATTACTAGCGATGAAAAGTGGATTTATTTCGAAAATCCCAAGCGGAAAAAATCATGGGTAGACCCAGGCCAGCCATCAACATCACAACCAGTCCGAAATATTCATGGAAAGAAGACTTTGCTGTATATTTGGTGGGATAGTAAGGGACGTTTGTATTACGAACTGCTGAATCCTGGTGAGACTTTTTATCGGCAAACGTTGCCGACAACAACTGATCAATGTGAACCGCGCACTTAAGGAAAAACGACCAGAATTTCACCAAAGGCATGATAAAGTCATTTTTCAACATGACAATGCTCGGCCGCATGTTGCAATATCTGTCCAGAACTACTTGAAAAATTTATTGGGAAGTTCTGCCCCACCCGCCGTATTCACCAGACTGACTACTACTCTGACTGCTACTTGTTTCGATCGATGCAGCAGGGACTTTCGGAACAGCACTTCCATTCTTACGAAGAAGTTAAAAATTGACTTGATAAGTGGTTAGCCTCTAAAAATAAGAATTGGTACACGGACAGAATCCATCAATTGACAGAAAGATGAGAAAAAGTCGTAGCTAACGATGGCCAATACTTTGATTATTGAATTCATTCGTTCTGTTATTCAAATAAATGCATATTTCAAACAGAAAAAATTCGCATTTTATATTTATATACCTATAGCATAATATCAGATAGCGATAGATATATAGATAGAGACGTAAGAGGGATGCGCCAAATATTTGGCACATACCATCTGTCAAAAAAGTACCAAGCATTTGTAAATTAAACAAACAATTTACATTTAATCATCAAAATTTTTTATGTCGCCTTCGAAGTATTCCCTATTAGAGGCTAGCCACATGTGCCATCGTTTTTTCCATTCTTCAAAACACTTTTTATAAGCACTGGCTTGGGATGGCCTTCAATTCACGTGCCGAATTCTGTTTGATTCCTTTCGATGGATTCGAAACGTGTTCCACGGAGGGGAAATTTTAGTTTCGGGAACAGAAAAAGTCGCACAGAGCTAAATCAGGTGAAAATGGTGGTTGATCGATGTGGTGTTTATCGAGTTTTTTGCCTTGTATTCGTTCACTATTGTAGCTTGGTATGACGGCGCGTTATCGTTGTGGAAAATTCACGAGTTGTTTGCCTATAATTCACGACGTGTCTTCCGAATTCATTCACGTAAACGTCTTAGTACGGTCAAATAAAACGCCTTATTCACTGTCTTACCCTGTGGAACGAACTCATGGTGAACCAGACAAAGAATATCGAAGAAAACAATGAGCATCACCTGGATTTTGGACCGACATTGACGTGCTTTTTTCGGTTTCGACTCATTTTTAGCGCGCCATTCGGAATCCTGTTGACTAGTGAGAGTTTCAAATTCATACACCCATGTCTCATCACAAGTTATGATCCGCTTAATGAATGTTGGGTTGAAATCCCAAGCATGTTCAAGCATGTCCAAAGAAACTTGTTCACGGTACTGTTTTTGATGGAAATTGAGCTCTTTTGGAACAAGCCGTGCAGCGACGCGTCTCATGCCTACGTGCTCAATCGAAATGGTACGAACAGACTCGTGAGAGATGTTGAGGATAGTGGCTATCTCTCTTAAGCTGTCATGACGATTTTCGATCACAATTTTCTTCGCTACATCGACGTGAATTTCGGTTTGAGCGCTCGAAAGTCATCCAGAACGAGGCATGTCTTCGACTATTTCACGGCCCTCTTTGAACATTTCGTACCACTCATTTGCACGGGTTTTGGATAAAATTGATCTACCATTAGCCATTTATAATGCGCCAGAACAAGAAATTTCTTTTGCAACATCAAATTTAAGTCAAACTCTTTTTTCAATAATTTCGTTGATGTTAGATATCGGCACGCACTAACGAGGCGGACTTAAACAGCTGTTGAAGACAAACTGGTTGACAGATCGCGCTCGAACTTGGCATAATAATCACTGACAGTCCTGCTAACCTAAGAAAAAAATTATTTGAAAATCCATTCCGGGCGGACGTATGAATAACAAACTCCCGGTACCTTTCAGACAGAAGGTATGTCTATGTGTCTTCTAGGACATCAGCAATGATTGGAGAAATATACAACCAAAAGCCTTAAAAAAGAACGGAACGCCAATGGTCATTGATGTGATTTTAACAGCATTCATAAAAATTCTAGGGACATATTATAACCCCGTATAACATGCAATGGAATCTCTAAACTGCCACACCGCAAAAAATATCTGAGCAGCCCAAATTCATATTGTCTGGGGAGTATCAAAGAGATTAAGAGCTGGAAGATCGATCGCCCAACAAATATTCACAGTCCAGTATGTCCTGTATCATTGCTGCAAGTTCAACATTGATAATTATTTGTGATTGTGATAATGATATTCAAATAAATCAGATCAAATCAAGTCAAATAAAAGTATTTGAAAGGCGAGCCCTAGGAATATTGTACCAGAAATCATGATGGTAATCAATGGCGATTTAGGTATAACCAGGAACGTCATGAATTGTCCACGTAAGATTGATGAATGCAAAAAGATTTAATGACCAGTATTTTGAAGGAATACTGAGAAAAGCCGACAAATGGTAAAATTACAGGAAGTGCTAATACATGGACAATGCTAGAGAATCACTACTCCGATTTCGTGATTTGGGATACGTTCAATGAACCGAAACTGTTCCAGACGTGATGTTTGATTAAGGCTCAATTTGAGCTTAGCAAATGCAAAACCGTAGTTTGAAGAAGAATGCACTTAACCTTATTTTACTACAATTTTTCCAAATTTAAATTCATAAGCAAATATTGCCTTTAGTTATCCTTCCTTTATTTTCCAAATCGTAGCAGAGTTTCATCCTTTCACGCAACAAAATAACACAGCCCAGGCATGATGATGGAAATGCTCTACCCTAAAAAAAAATTCCAACCGAACATCCTCCCCACTTTCATATTGTATATCCTGTAATCGATTGCCATTCGGGGTGGAGTCTCTGCAATTTTGAAAGCTGCAAAAAATATTAACGTTCTCCTACAAACCATTATGAACACAAGTCCATGTTTTAATACAGACAGTAAATGAACTTAAAATTTCATTTATTCTACGTTTATCACTGTGACTTTTTGACACTGAGATGGCCATTAAACAAATGAAAACGAAAATATTTTTATCCCACATTGCAATGTAAACGATCTAGAAAATCAGTTTAGCCATTATTTGCATTAAACATTAGCAACAATTGCTGCCAGACATTCACTTCCACCAGTGCTAGCCTCGAATGCTTACACCGAGTAGTTTATATGGCCATATGCCACAAGTGAAATTGATTTCAATTAGCTAATTAAATCGCATTTAAGATTATTTTTACTTGTTTCGACTATTATTTGAAGCTTTATTCAAATGCTAAGCTGTTCAGAAAATTGTCAAATATAAATGTGAAAATTCCTGATCCGAATTTCCGATTATAAAAAATTAGAACGTAGGAAAAGTGGAACGTGGAAATCATATCAAATTTTAGTTTGGATTTATAAAAAGATAGCTCGGCAATTCTCTTTAAATGAGAACAACAAACCATTTTCCGAAATGAGATAATTTCCAGAGATCTCAGAGGAATCATTTCCAAAAGAATTCTTTCAATAGGACCAATCAATTTTCACAAAATAAAATCACACCAAGCGGACGATTTCCATTTCAGATTTGTCATATACTACTGTGCTCAAAAAATAAGGTGACATTTGAATTTAAACTGCGCACGTCGAAGGATTTGGAGAATTATTTTTTTTAGGTTGGTAGTACTATCAGTGACATCTATGTCAAATTTACATGTCAAAATATTCATTAGTGTTTGTGATACGCGTCGTTTTGTGAGCTGCTAAAAGTGAGTTTTTCGTTTTTTACGATGTCGAAATTTGTGGAGCAAAGAATTTGCATTAAATTTTGTTTGCGGTAAAAATGTTTACAAGTGGTTTAGTGAGTTCCAAGCCGTCCGTGAACGTATCGAAGACGAAGAGCGTCCTGGGCAACCATCAACCTCAACCGACGAAGCTCACGTCCAACAAATCAAAGATTTGGTGTTGAAAAACCGTCGATTAACGATAAGAGACCTTGCTAATGAGTTTGGCATATCGAAAGGCTTGGTGAATACTATTTTAAAGGATGTTTTGGGCCTCAAGCGCGTCAAATCTCGACTGGTACCGAAAACATTGAATTTTTTGGAAAAAAGGCGTCGCGTTGAAGTGTGTGAAACGATGTTTTCTGACTATCAGGACAAGATGGAACGCATTATCACTGCAGACGAGACTTGGATCTATGCTTAGTACCCCGAAACAACCGATCAATCGAGCGAATATCGTGCCAAAGGGGAGCCGAAACCAAAAAAATCGCGCCAAAGTCGCTCAAAAATCAAGGTCATGTTGACTATCTCGTTCGATTATCGTGGTGTTGTGCATTATGAATTCCTTCCGCCGGGCCAAACCGTCAACAAGGAATATTATTTGAACGTTATGCGTCGTTTGCGTAACGCTATCCGCCTAAAAAGGCCGGTATTGTGGAAAGACAATTCTTGGTTTTTACACCACGATAATGCACCATCCCATACTGCACTCGTAATTCGTGTTCATTTCGCCAAAAACTCAAACTATATCGTTCCGCGACCACCGTATTCACCTGATCTGGCGCCGTGTGACTTCAGGCTGTTCAGCAAGCTCAAAAGATTGCTCCGGGGACACCGTTTTGATACGATAGAGGAGATTCAAGCCACAGCGAAGGCGGAACTGAAGGCCATCCCGGAAAGTGACTACAATCAGTGTTTCGAAGATTGGAAAATCCGTTGGTATAAGTGCATTACATCGGGAGGGGATTACTTTGAAGGGGATGAAATTGACTTGGAAGAATAAATAAAGAATTTTAAAAATAAATACAATGTCACCTTATTTTTTGGACACAGTAGTATATACCATAAAAAATATACTTGAAATTTTAAATTGTTACACAAAACCAATATTCAGAATAGAGTCGAAAATAATATTTAATATTTCCAGAAAATTACTCTTCCCAATTACTTTTTAGTCCCAAAGCGTTACAAACAACTTTCTGAAAATAGAAAGCTAAAAAATGTAATGCTTATCATTTTACAATATGTTTATCTCATTCGTATCATTAAATAAAAGGAAAACGCCGATGACCCATTTTCTCTCATATTATTTATGTATTTCATATTTCAATATTTTAACGCTATTAATGCTGAAGATTGCAAATTTATGCTGTTAATGCTGAAATAAACTCAATAGTTGGAAATATCGCATTTTTTTCAAATCAGCTTTTGGAAAAGCGCTCAAACAAACAAGTGAGATGCTGATCACATTAACGATGACATTCGGATAACTAAAGAAAAGATATTGTTACATTATTATTGCAGAAATCCAATAAAATACATCAATTGTGATGTGTCTACATGCACTGTAGAGAATAAGCATTTATTTTATTTATTTTTTTTATATATAAAATTCGTTACTGATATTGTCTTTTGTACAGAGTTCTAACTGTTGTTTTCTTATGTCCAGAGATTTGAAGGAAACTTATTACGACTATGTTAACATAAAATTTTATCTGAGGAAGGGTACTAGTAACTAGATCGAGAGGAAAATTTAACAAAAACCTCTACTAGGCCTTCATCTAACTTATAACTAATTTTTCTAATAATAATAATGATCTGAAATATAATCTAATTACGCGAAACAGATTCATGGTTGAGTACACTTGGACTTGGTCTTACATACCACTAAGAGATTTGATGAGGGGATTCGAGGAGTATTTAGCTTTTTGTGCAGATTATATTAACTATTTTGTGTAGTAATCTAGAGGAGTAAACGAGAGGTTTGTTTAGGGCCATTTTTAAATAACGATTTTGGGTGACTTGAAGCTTAGCCTTGAAATATTTAGCACACTGGTTCCAAGTGGGAGCTCCGTAAGCTATTATCGGTTGGATGCGAATTTTGAGGATGAGGATTTTATTCCGCAGACTCATATACGACTTTCGATTGAGTAATGGATATAAAGACTGAACCGACTGAACCGAATGCCTTAGAACCGATATGCTCAATGTGATTTTTAAATGTAAGTTTCCGATCAAATTTTAGACCCAAATAAGTCAGTTCTTCACACCAGGAAATCATTTGGCCTAAAAAGTTTATGGGTCTGTTTGGCAGTATGGCGGGCTTGCGTGTTCTACTGAAGAATACTGTCGCGGTCTTGCTGACATTGATTTTGATTTTCCTCCTGTAGAAGAATTGGTACATTTTTTTCCAGCATTTCTTCTAGATTGGAGATGATCTCGTTGGGATCGTTGCCAGAGGTGTAAAGACAAATGTTCTCCGCAAAAGCCGCTAATTTGCAGTTTTCACGTATGGGAATGTCTGTAGTGTATATATTGTAAAATGCCGGACTCAGACAAGACCCTTGTGGAACACCTACATTTATTTTATTTGCACGATTATATCAGAGAATTCAGTGAAACTAGAGATCATCTTTTAAAGTAATCCACTCTTAAAATTTATTTCAAATTATATGAAAAAAAAAAACAACAAAATATTGAAGTTATATACAACTTAATCAAAATTAAATGTCTTCTCAATATTTAACCGAAACAAGTACGCACTCATTCAATTATTTAAAAATATTTATAAAAAAATATATAATATATTCAAAATTCAATCGAAATTCCGTCTACTCTGGTATAATCTGTGCTTCCCTGTGTTCGCGTAGAAATTTTTTTGAATTTATGAGTATCAGCTTCTAAAGAAATCTATATTCCTTTTCAGTCTCATGAAAAATGTGGGATACTTTTACTTTAATTTACTCCTTTTCTATATCGTATTCTCAAATTTGGCCACTTTATGCTCCTTGAATCGGATGGGGTCGATTTGTTAACCCTTTATATCACCGTGTGACATTACTGTAACAAACCAAATAATTCCCTACAAATTCTAAGATGTTAATTTTATTTTATTGGAAGTTAATATAACACGTTGGTAACATACCTCTCTTGGCGATGTTAGTGCAAAACATTTGATCTAGTAACCGTTTGTTGGGTCAAAACATAATCGAAATCCGTTTTGCGTCAGTTTATGATATTTTTGCGTGAGTGAACGTTGGAAAATTTTATAAAATTACATAAACTATAAAAACTCCCCAGTTGTGTTGAAAATTGAAAAAGTAAGTCTTTTGTTTTGACTATAATGATATTTGAATGCATAATACTTCCTAGTTTGTGATTTAGAATCGAATTATAGTTTGTACCATTCCTGTAACATTGTGTGATTACGTTCCTTCAGTGTAGTAAATGGGCCCGTATTTACTTTTTTGTCAGAATGGCTTCCCGAAGACTGAGAGAAGATAGGATAGAAGAATTTTTTTTTTGATTATGAGGCTAGTGAAGATGGCTTTGAAGACGATGATGACAGCCTTGTGGATACTGACTTTCTTCCCGACGCGAAGCTTCCGATAGAAATTGAAGCTAATAATGACATTTCAACCGTGAATATTGGTGGTGTCATTGAGGACTTGCAACAAAATATTGATAGCTCCCAATGCTCAGCTAATGATGTACCTTACTCACAACCAGGGCCGTCAACAAACCGTCAAGTTAGACCGAAGTTAAATGTGCGGCAGAGGAAGAGAAATTTGGAGGTGTGTGAACCCCAGCTTCGTTTTATAGGTGATGAAGCTTTACCTTCCGAATATTTAGACCTTGACACTCCGATACAATTTTTCCTAAAATTATTTCCTGTTGAATTAATAGAACATATAACCGCCCAAACCAATCTTTACATCGTTCAAAAAGACCCTAACACAAGTTTTCGTGTATCCCATGCTGACATTCAGCAGTTTATTGGACTGGTTTACATTATGTCCTTAGTACACCTTCCAAGAGTAACGAAACATTGGAATGGTAATATAGGAACAAACCTTGTAAAGGAAACTATTACAGTAGGCAAATTTGAAAAGATAAGGAGACACATCCACTTCAATGATAATTCGAAAAATATTCCTCGAGATCACGCAGAGCACGATCGAATATTCAAGATTCGACCAGTGGTTGAAAAATTGAATGATGCCTTTAGGAACGTATCTTTCGAGAAACATCTTTGTGTGGATGAGCAAATATGTTCTACAAAAGCAAGACATAATCTCAAAAGATACAATCCTAAGAAACCCTATAAGTGGGGTTTCAAAATCTATGTGTTGAGTGGTGTCAGCGGTTTCTGTTACAAGTTTGAGGCCGAAACAGGTGCAGAAAATAAAGTTGGTCCAACGGAGCCCGATTTAGGAGCCGCATCAAATGTTGTGGTTAGGCTTTCACGGGAAATACCACGCAATCGAAACTACCGATTGTATTTCGATAATTATTTCACATCGTTGCCACTATTAGAATTTCTAGCCAAGGAAGGCATAATGAGTCTCGGAACTGTAAGGCGGAATCGTGTACCCGATTGTAAACTGCCAATGGATAAGGAAATAATGAAGAAAAATCGAGGCTACTCTATTGAATATGTGGGTAGTGTTGGGGAAATTAAATTATCAACGGTCGCCTGGAAAGATAATAAAGTAGTCACTCTTGCGTCGAGTTTTGTTGGCGAACTTCCCAAGACACAAGTGTCAAGGTACGACAAAGTCCATAAAAGCTATGTCACCATTGATCACCCAAATATCGTAGGTGAATATAACCGCCATATGGGCGGTGTTGATTTGATCGACAGTATTATGGGCAGATACAAAATAAAACTGCGAAGTAAGCGATGGCAAGTTCGCATGTTTTATTACTTGTTAGATCTTGTAATATCCAATGCCTGGCTTTTATACTAAACAGTACGCAAAATAAAGAACATGCAAGACACGAATCTGACATCAGCTGATTTTCGAGAGGAAGTTGCTACGGTTTTGTGCAAATTGGGCACAAAAGCAAATGTAACACGGCGGAGCATCGAACCACACATACAGGCGAAGAAACGTAAGGGTCCAGCACAATACATCCCTCCAGTAGCTGTACGACAGGACCAAGTTGGACATTGGCCAGTATGGGCTGAGAAGAGGATCCACTGCAAGTACCCCAACTGTACTGGCGTATCTCAAACAATGTGTGAAAAGTGCGGCGTTGCATTATGCTACAACAAGCAAAACAACTGCTTTAAAGAGTTTCATACTTCTTGAAGGAGCATTTTGCAACAATGTAACATATCTGTCACATACCTGTTTTTACCGTTTTTCTGGACTTTGAATTAAAATAAAATAAAAATAAAAAATACGTGTCTTTTTATTTACTGAAAACTTACCAAAAAATTAACAATTTGAGTAATTCTACGAACTTGAGTTATAAAGGGTTAATGTCAAAATTCAGAAGGTAAGACTTCTCTTATTAGATCTTCTTTCGTCGGTCTTTCCTCCTTACCTCATTGACAACTTAATAGTTAACTTAACACCGAAATACGCTGCCTGAACTAGATTCTTTCAACCGGTTGTATGATTCCTCAATGTCATCTTCAGTTACACTCCTTCCACCCTCAAATCGCATTTGATAATTGGCATTTAACTTGTAAATTTTGGAACGAAAGAAGTGTTTTATACCGGTAAGGTTTAACTTTCGAAAAACCTTAATTAATGCTTTGCCATCTACTCTGAATTCAATTGATTGGCAATCAATTTTCTCAGGATTTAATAGGAATGATGTTACTGCCAAATTCTACATGATAATCAATCAACTTCTTGCTGATAACCCACCTTCAATCCGTGCTTCTAAAATTAAAAGGCTGCTTACCGCAAATGTTCCTAAAGCTTCACCTAGTAGGCTTAAAACTAGCCGCAAGAGCGAGGTAATCATCCTTAATTTAAAGCTAGACCGCTGATCTCGGAAAGAAGAGTAAAACCAATAATTTTAATTGCACGTTTAAATTTGGGGGGGGGGGGGGGTGATGAGTTTTAAATGTTCATATTGTTTCTTTCTTTGAATACATCTTAATCTATTCAAGTCCTTTAAACCTTTTTCAGATCTAACCTAAGTATCTTTCTTGAACACTGATTATATATAAATACATATAGTCCACTTTGGAAAGCAGAATAGGCTAAAGATGGTCTACATGTGTCCTTAAGATATGGTTAACGTTTACTTTACGGTCCGACCTGTCATCTTACAGTAACCAAACAGAGTGCCTTATCCCTTAAATGCCAAGCTTTGCTTGTTTCGTGCTCTGCCCTTTAACGTTTAGAAATCGGGCGCGAAAAATCTGAAAAAAAAATCGTATAAAACCTCATGTTCCTATGCATGGGTTGAATTGGATCATTGTCTGTGTCCTAAACATGCTTGCGCACTTGTTATTGTTTTTTAGCAGACCAAAAACTCAACTAATCCTGCAATGATTTCTGTCTTTCCAAGACCAGTCTCTCTACTTTCAGAAAGTTTTGTCAGACTCCCTCTCGAATCTCAATCTCACAGGAATTGTAACTTACCAGAAGGAATCTATTATGATTTTATTTCCTCAAAGGCAAGTTGGTCACAAGAAAAGACACAAGAACAAAAATTCACTGTTACCCGCGAGATTATTGCATGGTTTCTGTTCCACAGAAGGTGGACACTCTAACTATTATACCATCCAGAGTATCTTTTTGTGGATTATAGTCATTTTTGATAGCAGCAGTATCTTCATCCATCTTAAAGTCACAGGTGCAGACCCGTGGAGCCTAACGAGATGATTTCTTGTAGCATAGCCGCCAGGTTCATTGCAGTTAATTTGCCGCTCGCTATGCCAAAGACATGGTACCTTCACTTCTAATGAGTTGCTACGCTTTTATTTATTTTATAGATTGTTCTTGTTCCCGCAAAATCTCCAGATTTTAAACGCTGAGAAAAGCGCTGAGCCTTTTCAAATGACTTTACCTGTAATCTGCAAACAATATGCAACATGTATGAAAAAAAATAAATTACCGTAGCACTCCATGCAGGATTTTATTTAAATAAATTTCACGGAAGATATCGAACAAAACAAAAATTTGCTTTCCATGGTAAATAAATTGTTTTGGCATTATTCTTCCTAATAATATTAATAAAGTTAGAACCTTTTAAATTAATAGTTAGCATTGTTATCAGTCTGACTGGAATGTTAATAAAATTTTTAAAATTTAATTTAATTAATTTGCTAGCAAATATATGCGGGAAAGACAATTTTTTACTATGTTTTCGTTATTTATTTGGTACATGTTTTTATTTTAATGGCGAATAAAATTAACGCGGAATATCATGCAATTAGTATGATTTAAGAATGGCTGAAAGCAACTTAATTCGCACATTGATCACGTATTTTAAATCGGTCAATCGAAAATATTGTAATGACAAATCCATTTTTAGAACGTGATAGAAAAGAACATTTTTTAGACTAGTATTAGCGTAGAGGATGTAATTGCAATAAAATTATCTTCTGTACTTATTATAGAGAACCCACTAAATAATCTGAAAAACGTTTCAGTGCAGATGGCATTAAGTTAGGATTTTGTATGCTAGTAATTAAAAATTACTCTAATTAAGTTATATAAGAGCGGTTACATCCTTTCAATCTGTGACGTACTTGATGATTAGAATGTTATATTCTTGCACTAGCAATAATCAGAAATAATTTTTACTTTATTTTATTCAAATTAAATGGATATGAATGCAATCTTGTGAAATTATTTTTCTTCCAAATCAGGCAGACCGTCAACTGTTCTGAAGCATGTCTGCCAGTTGGTGATCGAATATTATAATAGTATCTAATATTAGTATCATTATTCGATGGATTATGATGAAGTACAGCAGGAGGCATCTCTCATACGACAGGTCCTGATTTGCTTTTCCTATTACAGTGTTACTAGTAAAAACTTTTACATTACTACGCTGTCTTCCCGTTGTCACTCAGTGCTGTGGCCAAATTCTCAGTTGGTGAACCTTAGTATGGGTCTCAAATCTTCGACAACTATATCCATCTTTTACTTTTTCGGCCCTTTAAAATTGTTGTTATTAGTAATGTTTTGCTTTTTTGATATTCCCGTTCAGGATCGGACAATATAGAAGGAAGTAATCTATGCGTTATTCTTCCTGGTCACACGCTCGGTACTTGTCCATTAAAATTTCTTTTCGGTTGATATGCTGACCGAAAAGATTTTTCAGTAATCAGTGAATGAAACATTTTGAAAGATAGTTATCAACGCTTTTTCCAAAAAAGCCTTTAGAGCCATTGCTAAATATTTGCAACTTTTTTGCCAAAAAAGCGGGATTTTCAACGATTCGTTGTCCGAAAAGGCAGCACGGAATCGACATAAAAAATACAAAACAAAGTTAGTTCGTTTTGTTAGTAATTTTACATAACCAGCGTTAGAAATCATATATTGTATTTATTTTTTATATTACTGAGTGTTAGATAATAAACTATTTGAATAAATCATCCAATATTGATGAAACATTACATTTTATACATGAGCTTTTCGGAATTCAAATAAAGACAAAACTTTCAAATATTCAAGGTAAACTTATCTGAGACCCTTCCATACACGAGGGACGGCTGATAAGTCCTCAGCCTAAGGTACTTAATGAAAGAAAATATATGGATTCTCAATTTCAGAAGTTTTTGGTAGATCAATTTTTCCATTTTCACTTACAACATTTTAAGTGATTTATACCCTTGCTAAGCTAACTCAGCGAAGACTCATGGGTGCGGAAGTTCTGATCATAATTTATCGAATACCTCGAAAGTGAATTAATATTTTTAGAAAGATGGAAAGTGGTAGTGCCAATCGATGCGTCCCGGCCTGTGAGTTGGCACCTGACGAGAAGCGGCAGGGATGCGTGTTCGAAATCAGCTTGAGCTCTTTCCATCTTTCTAAAAATATGGTTTCTATTTTTCGTTTTTCAATATAATTTTCCACAAGTGAAAGACACATCCCTCACATCTCGCATACAATGCCTTTAACCCACCCAAAAAACATTCTGTATCTTTCTCTTCAAAATGACGATCCACCGCAGCTTTCATTTCGTTGTCATCTTCAAATCTCCTGCCCCGTAAGTCCCTTTTCAAATTGGAAAACAGGAAAAAATCGCTACATGCTACGTCTGGACTATATGGAGGATGGTCGATCTCTGAGAACGTCGTGTCTTTCAGGGTTTGCCTGGCAACATGTGCGGTGTGAACGGGCGGGTTGTCTTGTAGAAAGAGCACTTCGCACGTCAGTTTCCCACCTTGTTTCTGTACAATGGCCTCGCGAACCTGAGTCAATAAATTGGCGTAATATTGGTCTTCCATCGTAGTTCCTGAGTAGGTAGTTGATGAGCAAAACTTCCCTCAATTCCGCAAAAAAAAATTGAATTTCTTCGTACATCCTTGCTCCTTGTAGACCATTCTCTTGTTTTCTGTACTGCTAAAGTACTGCCTCTTTAGTGCCTTCGGAAGCCTTGATGTGAAAATGAGGTAACATTTTTTATACCTAACTCTTTCTCTACACGATAGATAGGTTTCAACAACCACCGTGCAAAATTAAATCGTTTACAAAGTGTAAATGTCTTATAAAAAATTGAAGTGGTGCTTCCTCATTCAGAAAAGTCGTATATGCTAATAAATACAAAAAAAAGGACTTAAAAAACATTCTAAGTAAGACAAAAAAATATTTCTGAAAATTCCAAAGAAGAGTGTCAGATCTTAGCTTGATAATGAGCGCAGACGTTTGCTGCTGGTTGGTAGATCCTTTCTTTCATTATTATCTTATCAGTATTGGTATCTTGTTTATTGATTACTTGCTCTGATATTAGTCTCCCTTTGATTATCCTAATGAACTGTTTTCGCACCCCTTGTTCCGTAAAAATAACGCCAACAATGGAAATAATACTCGACGTTATGTCACTCTATGGGCACATCTTGGGAGAGACTTCAATTTCTAATATCAGATTGAAATTGCCAAAGCGCTTTCTAACCACTCCGAAACAGGACAACTTCGTTTTGTGAAACAAATGGTTAGAACATCGCCTTAGTCAGAAGATAGAAGATAGATCGAACTCAGATGCAAATATGACTTACAGAATCATCTTCCCAACCAAAGCAGAGTGGGAAACGCAGAAGGTGTTAACATCACCAAATTAAATCATAGTCTACGCTTACGGCTGCAAACAGGATGCGGGATGTGGTGCTGCTATCTTTTTCTGTGTTAATTGGCGACTTAACTAATGTTACAAAAATTGAAAATCATAGCACAGTGTTCTAGTACAAAGGTTTTGGTTCTCTTGGCTTTGCTTTTTCCCCGCGGTACTTCACAAAAATTTCAGATTTTTTTTTTTAAATTTTAACAGGCGGATCTGTAGAGAGGGTGTAGGGAGGAGGGTATTTCTAGGTAATAGCCTCGTGTTTTCATAAGTTATCTTTGTAGTTGAGTTAGTTGTCGAGTGTTAGTCCTTAGTTCTTGGCTTTTATTTTCCAGTGCATTAAGTTAGTGTCCACATGCAAAGTAGATGGTCGTTGTCCTCAGAGTTTGGATATGAATATCCCTTGTGCCTTGTCTTTGTTCATCATAATTTAGGGAAATATTATTGCATTATTTTGACTGAAAGTTACAGCCTTCAGGTATAGTATATGCATCTGTCATCCTAACACAGTGATACGTGTACGCTGTTTGGCAATAAGGGAATATCTGCGGTGTATCATAATATGGATGATCCTTGTGGAACTGCAGCTTCAATAGTTCACAGGCTTGAGAGATGGCCTTCTATCTTGACTCTAAAAGATCGGTCTGTATGAAGGCGTAGACGAGTTGAAGTAATACAAGACGAAAAGAAATCTAATGGATATTAAAGATGTGTTCTGCATTCCCGACAGATGTCAAACATAACTTAATCTTTTAACTTTCTGCGGCGAAGTACCCTCTAAAATAATAATATAAAACTCTGTCTAAAAGGAGCCGCTTGAGAGTTTTATCGCTGTTTATAATATGGAGTATGATGGAGTTGGTAAGATAGGGAAACACCATATCGCCAATGTTCTTCAACGCCACATTAGAGGGCATCTTCCAAACACCACATTGGGAGAATAAAGGCTTGAACATCGATGGTGAGAGCCTGAACCATTTGAACTCGAAGATGACATAGTCCTGATAGCCAACAACCAAGAGGAATTACTAGAACAGCTGAATGAACTCAACACAGCTAGTGGAAAAGTAGGCTTAAAAATGAACCTAAGCAAAACCAAAATCACGTTAAACAATTATACAAGCACTCAAGGACATATAAAAGTGAACGACACCACACTAGACCACTATTTGGAGAATATGTATACCTTGGTCAGCTTATACACAAATCCGGTTCAATATTACCAGAAATCAATCGACGAATCAAGGTGGCATGCAGTGCTTTCGGGAAGAAACGAAAAGAAATCTCATGGATTTTAACGATATGTCCTGAATTCCCGACATATGTCAAACATAACTTAACCTATTGACTTCCTGTGGTGAAGGACCATCTTAAATAATAATATAAATTTCTGTCTTAAAAAGCCGAAAAAGAAATCCTTCGACCAATGTATCCTAAACGGTTGTGAAACATGGGCGCTAACAACATGAATAACAAGGAAACTCCAGGTTACCCAAAGAGCCATGGCGAGATGCATGCTGGATATTACTGCTGGGTATTAGATAATCGTGGATACGAGAAAGGACCCAAGGATACGTGATAGATCGTTCTCTGAAATAACGTTGGGCCGGTCACTTGGCAAGAATGACATACAGGAGGTGGACCAGAACAATAACGCAGTTGCACCCAAGAGTAAACGACCGAGATGACGCCCAAAGATTCGATGGGACTATGATATAAAGAAAATAGCCGGCACATCTTGGGTGAGAATAGTAAAAATCAGGCAGACTTGGAGGGCAATGAGGAGTGAATATGTAAGGGAGGTTACACCATAACTTAGAAAATAGTTGAACAAACTGAATGTGATGATAATGATGATGGTGGCGGAGTGAATTTGTGAAATTTAACGTTATTGTTTGTGAATACAAGTTTTAAAAGAATCGTATCGCATTCGATTAATAGACAGAATCCTTTTGGCGTGTCGGCAGTAGTAAGACTATGGTTTCAGTTGGACCTTATGATCAGTTTTATCGTTTCGGCTGTTAAAACCTTTAAGGTCTTGTGCGATAAATCCTTCATTTAATTCAAATCCAATCGTGCAATTTTCGAAAGAGTGAAAAGAAAACAGTTCAGAGTGGATCCCTTTGAAAATCAGCAAATCAAATGATGAGCAGTCAATTAATTTGATCGTAGTTTGTAATCAACTCTCCTTATTTGTATAGAGTTTCTGAAAATGAACCTTGGTACTTGGTAAGCAAAGTAAATTGCTGCCTCAATCACTGACTGCAATAACGAGCAAATTGTGTTTGTTGACGCCCCAATATATTCTCAACGTTTCCACAAAAGAACAAACATATTGAAATGCACTTTCAATTGGCTGGACTTTGAAACTGTCCCCATTTGAAATCTATCTCAATTTTCATTTAATATACAAGCCTCCAGTATTATCAATCAATTTATATATATTTGCATGAAATTAGGTTCAGCCACTTTACACCATTACTAATTTGAATATTGTGGCAATTCAATCTGATTCAATCCAGTTGAGAGTTGAAATTTGCAAGGAGGGCTACATGATATTTATAGAATATGAACTCGAAAGGATCGAATGAACTTACAATGTGTTATTAGCACAATTTAGCATCGCAAACAATATGTTTATTTGAATCTAAGAAATTGCTTTAGATCTCACACTTGCGATATGAAAATAGAATCATTTATGTAATATCCGCAAGAAGCAAAAGTAAAAAAAACTACACAAAAGCACGTATATGCTTTATTCATTTGAGATTTGCTAATATTAAATCACATTATTGTATTATTACCACAACAAAATGAATAATTAGCACGCGCCATGTTCCTGGATGAATTTAAAGATATAATTCAATCAAAAAGATACCAAAATTCACAGCCGTAGAATTAATTTGAACCCCATGCAATAACCATATTGACAGTACATTGTTGATAGCTATGAAAACACAAACTATTGTTTAATTAATTTCATTCTTATGTGCTAAATAACGTCAGGATTCTGACGATAATCCGGCAATCCGCGACATTGTGATTCGAATTTTCGCCGCGGTTAACGTATGTTTTTCGTTGGAAATATGCAATTTTCGACTCAGAATAGCGCTTGTACATCCTCGGGTTTCTTGGAACAAGAGAATTGGTCGATCCTATACAAACGCAAGTACAATGTTGTACTAAGTAAATGCGTACTGATCTAGGCCGCACTGACGAGCCTGATGGAACAGTGGGGACAGTAACTCATGTTTGCCAATTTTCATTCATAAACACGGATGTTTACAATCAATCTATTTGAGTGTCGACCCAGCTAAGCAGCCTAAGCTGCTCGGCTAGTTAAGCTAAAAAGCTAGATGGTGGCGGTACTTGTTTACTCAACATAACTTGAACACGTTGACGTGCGTGTACGAGCACATATGGGCGCTAGGTTGGCTCTTCTAGTGGGCCAAAGTAATGTCTATTTGTTAACAGAAGATTTTCATATCCGATCGTCATTAAAAGGATTGTCAAGCAGACTACGCACATGAGGTATGGAAAAGTACTAGAAAAAATCTCAAGATGTCGAAAAAAGATTTAGAGTGTACCAATAATGTCTTCGTACAGCAGCTATTTGAGAATCAAGTGATAGAAAGCCACAAATTGCTGCAGGTAATTTGAGAAAGTTTTAATGCAATTTTATTCATCAAACGTTTGTATTAAATTTATAAACAAGAATTCATCCACTTAGATTATTCTATACCAAGTTAACTAAAAATAAACAAAAAAACGACAATTTGCCTCCAATAATGTCTTCGTACATTTAAGTTTTTGCTTGCCCTTCGATCTCTTTTCTAATAGTTATCGACCATAATCACACATTTTCCACTCATAACGGTTTGTAGTAACGTAAACAACGGGATACAAAAGTGAATTTTGAGTTTCGCTCAGTGTGATTCCAAATAATGTCTGTTAAATACTTGTCGCTCGAAGAGCGTAAGGTCATAGTAAATTTACACATAAAGGAACAAAAATCATACGCGGAAATAGCCAAACTACTGTCCCGGAGCCGTTCTACTATCCAGTCTGTAATCTGTCACTTTAAACATGAAGTCCGGGTAGAAAATAAGCCCAAATCAGGACGTCCTGCAATTCTCACTGATAAAGATCGGTTACAAATCAAACGTATGATTGCCAAGGATCCGTTCATAAATGCACCAAAAATTAGTACGCAGCTCCTTCAATCCAGCCAAAAAGAAGTCCACCCACATACAGTACGAAAAGACGTGATTGATGCCGGATTTAAGACTCGTACACGTCGCAGGAAGCCATTGGTAAGTGAAATAAATTGAAAAAAAAAAACGTTTGGACTTCGCTTGGCAATACAAAAATGCATCTCTCGAGTTCTGGCGCAATGTCATATTCTCTGACGAGTCCAAATACAATATTTTTGGGTCTGATGGAAGCTTTGAGTATGCTGAAAGCCAGGAGAAGCTTACAACCCAGAAAACACCATCAAAACTGTAAAGCACGGTGGCGGCAGTGTAATGGTATGTGGCTGTATGGCTGCCAGCGTGGTTGGACAGTTGGAAATTATTGAAGGAATTATGGACAATTGTGTATACATAGAAGTCCTTTAAAAAATTTAGAGCCTAGTGTACAAAAATTGGGCGTATCAGAGGATTCTTATTTTCGGATGATCTTGACATACAAAATTCCACATTTGCTGAAAACACCACCGCAAAGTCCGGAACTCAATCCCATCGAACACATGTGGAACATGCTCGAAAAAAGGGTCAGAACTCTTGATACTAGTTCCAAATCTAAGTTGAAACAGGCTCTTCAGGAGGAATGGGCGCAAATAGAGCCTAGCTACACAAAAAAACTAGTAGAATCTATGCCACGCCGCCTTAAAGCTGTGATTAAAAATAAAGGCTACTCAACTAAATATTAACAAAAATGTACACCTATGTGTCTTTAGTTTTTAAGACATTATTTTAGACATTATTGGAGACAAATTGTCGAAAATTGTCGTGGCAAATTTGTTTTATTATTAGTTAATAAGTTTGTAATAAATAATTGAAACTGATTAGTTTTTGTTTCCAAATTAAATAAAAATGTTTAATGAATAAACCTGCATTGAAACTTTTTCAATTTTCTTGCAACAATTCGTTGTTTTTTATAACTAGATTTTCCAATAGCTGTTATACGAAGACATTATTGGTACACTGTATATCTGCTTCTGAACGCTCACAGGTATTGAATTCATTTTTCCTATACATTTACTTTCGTTATTTCTTTATTATTATTGTTTTATCTACTTTAATGTGCTCAATATCAATGACTGAATCAGGAAGAATATTTAGAGATGGTCTGATTTGGGTATATCAAATGAAAAGGTGTCGATTCCAAAGAAAGTTTATCAGGAAAACATTAAGATGCAGTTTTTGAAAATGTAAAATATTAAAAGTCAAAACTCCAGGACGAAGTAAGATAGTACGAATGTGAATTCAAAACAACATCTTGCTGCCTTTTTTATGAACTAGTGAAATCTATGCTCGATTGAACGTCACAAATATCATGACTTCTCGCATTTTCTTACAGGACTGTGAATGCATCCAGTTGTATCTATAATCTTCAATACAGCAAATCGAAGTTAAAGGGTGTTGGAATTCACCACAGTAGACTCTCAATAATCGCTTCGGTTAAACCGAGCCCGCGGGTTAATTGTTAAAATACAAATAATGCTCTCAATAATCGGATACTCGCGGCAAAAAACGCATTTCATACATTTGTCATCCAAAGTTACGTAAATTTTCACACTTGCTAGGTTAAGTCTATTAGTCAGGACTATTTTTCGGAATTATAACCGACCCGTCGTGAAAGTCCACATTTTCGTTCAGGAATCAGCTAGTTCCATTTTATCCCTTTAGGAAGAGGGTGTCACTTTACTTGCCACATTTCATTGCGAATTTATCTGTTCATCCTTAACGATAAACGTAGCTTTAGTGCGTTGACTTGACTTTAATTTAGACGATATAATGAACCACTATAACGAATCAAGCCGTAAGAAACGGTACAGGACTTCGCATCTGGAAATTAAATAGTAGTGTATACTTACTATTCCAAAATAAGGGAGAAAAGTGGAGTTGAAATCTTTTTCAGCGTGAAAACCACACCACAGTTCTCCAGTCGGAAGGGTACAATAAAGCCGACCAAAGAAGTAGCAACGATCAATCTTAATGTAGAAGTAAATATAGACTCGGACAGTAAAGGCTGAAATACAATAGCCCGAGACCGCGATACGAGAACAGGACGACAGTGTCGCAGCAAATGTCAAGCAGTTTTCGTAATATGCATTAGTGCGACATCGTACAATGGTTGCGATGCGTCGATGCGAGGCGGTAAATATTCGGAAAAACGAAAATTCCTCGCAACGAGGTGCGTGATGTTTGTCAAATGCAATATGGCCAATATGGCCAATATGGCAATATGACCAAATACCTTAATTAATTTTTAAGTACTATGGTTATTTCAAATGAATTTTGAATGAAAATTTCATGCATCCTAGTTAAGGCTTTTATTTGCTAGACGAAGGAAAAATCCAAATTCAAAACTTTAAAAAAATCAAAAACAATTTCATTTAAAACGTCACCTATTTGACATTTGTCATATGAACATTATTGTGCCTCGCATCGCGTGCGTTGTAAATTAAATGCGTTGCGTGACAACGAGCGAAAATCTCGTTGCGCTCATGTGTCGTCGTCTCGTGGTATTGTATTTCGGCCTTAAGTTGACATTTTTATGTGCTTGCCTCTTACCGCGTATACTTTCACAGCTAGTGAAAGATTGTAAGCTAGTCTTAGACGTCTAAAAGCTGAACTAAAAACATTAACGGCTTGGAATAATAGCAACAATTGCCTGATAAGCAAAGTCGCAAAGTCCTTCGATTTTTCACTAAAACAAGAGGACAAAACAAATCCTGAGGTAACACGGAAAAGCTGAGGGGAAAAGAAAGCTTAGATTACTTGCTTTTATTTAGCAATAAGAGTTTTTTTGATGCTATATTAAAATTTTATAACCGCGGTTTTCACTCAGCTGGAAACAATTGAATAAAAATGAATTACAGTCGAACCTGGATAAGTGAGAGTGCCAAGGGATCGCAATCTCTTGTTCGCTTATGGAGGTTTCTCACTAACGCGAGTTTCTACCTTATAGAGGTACAGTTATTACCATTATCACTCATAGAGGTTAAATAAATGATACAGCAAATATGCAGTGGATAAATGTATTATACATATGTGTAATACATATATGTATGTATGTATGTACTACATAAATTTTAAACGTAAAATGAAACAAAAAATCTTCATATCTATTTTAAAAAATCTGTTATTTTTTTCTGTTTATCCGTATTTATATTTTGTACATTTTTTATTCGTAAATTTTATCGGAATATTTTCTTGCCACCAACCGCCTAATATTGAAAAAACTTATGTATCTTATATAGTGCATTTAAAATTTGATTTCTTCTTTGGAATATTCTGTCCTTCTGTATCAAAAATCTGCGATCGGTCAAGTTCTGCACGATATCGTCATCGGTAAATTCTTCAGCGGTAGCCAGGTCGTCATCAAATTGTACGAAATCTTCAAAGGGTGGCGTTAACATATCACTAGTCACGTGTGTCACGAATCTACTAGTGATGTAGATTCGTGACACACAAGCTTTATCCGTTCCTCAATGCTAGGTTCAGCTTCAACTTCATTATCCTCTGGTAGAAATACTTGTTTAACTGTGCTGATATAAAATCCCGCTTTCTTGTAACAGTTTTTGATAGTAACATCACTTACTTTGAACCATGCCCTTCTTGGAAATTTCATTGCTAGAAGTACGTTAATATCAGGGGTATTGTTTGCTTCGAGGCACGTAACAGTATGCTGGACAACTTCTCTGCGGTAAAAGCGTTTGAATGTGTGTATGACACCTTGATCTCAAGGTTGAAGTTTACTGGTGGTATTGGCCGGCAAAAACATGACATTTGCGTTATTAAATGCCGGTAGGTCCGTATGGGCAGCACTGTTGTCACCGGAAAGCAAGATTTTTTTGTGTTTTATCTTCATTTCCTCGCCAGTCAGCCAATCTTTAAATAATACCTTTGTCATCCAAGCTTTTGTGTTATTGACATAAAGACAGGTAAAGTCTTGACGACTTGAAAACATCTAGGCTTATTTTATTTCCCGATTTTCAAAAAATGAAGTTTATCAGTACCGGTCATGTTTACGCATTGAAGAATGGTTAAACGTTCCTTGCTAAATTTTTCCTTTTAACATTTTTCGCCCTTAAATGTAAATGTTTTATCAGGAAGACACTTTCATGCAGTTTCATCCGCATTCTAAATATCGTCCGGATCATACCCCTTCAACACTAGGAGACCGAAATTTTGAACTACCTATAACGACCAAGTGGGGTCAAATGACTCATGTAATGTTTTATTCATGTGTTATGGTTTTATATTAATATTTTAATAATGGATAAATTTAATAATGAATAAAAGAACTTACAGTTATTAAAAAAATAATTAAGTGATAAAAACAAAACTATTAGGCACACTGTTGACATTTGAGCTCCTTGTTGACATTACAAGACCCACACAAAGGGTTTTTACAAGTCTTACAAAAATTACTGGTTTTGTTCCTGCACTTCAGCACAAAACACATTCTTCCCTTTCTGCTACGTTTTTTTTCAGGCTCTGGGCGTATGCTGGGCTGTGAAGTGGGTGGTGTCAGCAGGGAATGAATCTTGGCCGACTAACTCTCTTGCCAAGTCAAGAATAAACTTTCTTCTACTGATTTTTTTCTCGGCTAGTTTTTTGTACGAAATCGAGGAATTAATTGCAGCCAAATCCAAAATATTATAAAAAACTTGCACTTGGCCATTTGATTAAATACGTCCACACTGAATTTCGTAGAATTGTATAACTTCACGGTGCTCGGCTTCTTTTTTGCCTCTTCGGTGTCAACAAATACATTAGAGTGAAGTGTACTTAGAATCATAACAGATTTTGAAGGTTTATCTTGATAAACTGTATGTGTGCAGGTTTCAGAGTTGTGGATACGGGTTTCATATAAACTAAGGGATGCAGTTTTTATAGTAGCTGGAACATAAACTGCAAAAATCGACACCGAACTTTTGTGGCAAAAAGCTGGTCGTCAGCAGTGAGATTTTCACCAGGCTTGTAGCACGAAATACAGTTATGGATGAACTTATTCCATACTTCCGAAATCATTGCCCTGTTCAGTCCTTTCTGTTCGCACTTCAAAACGCAGAAATCACATCATTTCTATGAAACGGTTCCGAGCCATGTTTTGTGAACAAAACTGAATACCCCAATTTTTATCCCATAGATCGTTAACATCAATATCTTAAGCCCTCAAGCTCCACGAGCGTAGATAAAGGTGATTGCAATAAAGGTGTCTAATTCATTGAATAGGAGTGACCAAGTCTTATCTCCAAGTTGACGGCGGCCTTTCGGTTTTAGTACATTTCTGAATATGCCGCAACCTGGGTCATCAATAATAAATTTCCATGCAGATAAAATACTTCTTTTTTCGCAAAAGACGTCGATCCAATTTCCTCTGTTCGAATATTTTGCCGTGGGCGACGACCAGGTTGATTCAAGACTGATAAGTTTCCAGGGGTCCAACTTACGCCGCTAGAAGATACCGCGACATCAGTGCTGTCATAAAAAATTTCAGTTTGTTCTCTTGAACCCCGGCCACGATGCCCTCGGTCCCGACCTCGACCTCTTCCTCTTGTACTACGTACAGTCGAGAAAGGTGCTGAATCTGAAACAGTAAAATAAATGCTTGCAAAGGATTCCGTTTATCTCGAAATTTTTATATTATTTACATCAATAATTAGCATAATGTACACCTACCATCTGAATTCTTACGAGTGCTATCATCATCACTAGAAGAATCAATTTTTTGTATATTTCAATCACTTTCTTCACTTTCTGAGTCTAAATCCAGAATGTGTCTCTCTTCTTCAGTCGGTTTACAATCTGATTGGTCCTCCTTATCAAGGGTTTGTTTGATCCATTCTAAAAGGCAGTTTTCAATATCGCCAAACTTGGAATGTCAACCCCTCTCTTAATATTTCCACGTCCGTCAAAGCACTGAGACTTTATCGAGTCATTTGACTTAATAATTTTATTATAGATTCTGGCTGGAATCTGGCTGGAATCTGGCTGGCTTTTATGGATTCTGGCACGATTTCCCACACGCAAACGCATTCACGATTTTAAGTAAGGACAAAATGTGCGCATAAACAATATAAATTAGGTAGTTCACCGAAATTTTCAAAAGCTCTTGTTTATGTTTTCTAAAATTTCGGGTAGCTACCTGCGTATGTAAACATGCTGAACTGTCACTTATAGAAGTTAAAATAACTAGCAGTCTCAGTTATAGAGGTCCATATATATATATATATATATATATACATATATATATATATATGGAACTCTATAACTGAGACTGCTAGTTATCTTAACTTCTATAAGTGACAGTTCAGCATGTTCACACACGCAGGTAGCTACCCGAAATTTTAGAAAACATAAACAAGAGCTTTTGAAAATTTTTGATGATTAATGATGATGATTAATGATTTTGATGATCAATGATCAATGATTGATGATTAATGATTGATGATTGATGATTGATGATTGATGATTGATGATTGATGGTTGATGATTGATGATTGATGATTGATGATTGATGATTAATGATTGATGATTGATGATTGATGATTGATCATTGATCATTGATGATTGATGATTGATGATTGATGATTGATAATTGATGATTGATGATTGATGATTGATGATTGATGATTGATGATTGATGATTGATGATTGATGATTGATGATACTATATATATATATATATATATATATATATATATATATATATATATATATATATATATATATATATGGAACTCTATAACTGAGACTGCTAGTTATCTTAACTTCTATAAGTGACAGTTCAGCATGTTCACACACGCAGGTAGCTACCCGAAATTTTAGAAAACATAAACAAGAGCTTTTGAAAATTTTTGATGATTAATGATGATGATTAATGATTTTGATGATCAATGATCAATGATTGATGGTTAATGATTGATGATTGTTGATTGATGATTGATGGCTGATGATTGATGATTGATGATTGATGATTAATGATTGATGATTGATGATTGATGATTGATCATTGATCATTGATCATTGATGATTGATGCTTGATGATTGATGATTGATAATTGATGATTGATGATTGATGATTGATGATTGATGATTGATGATACTATATATATATATATATATATATATATATATATATATATAGTACAAATATCTGAGGCACCCCGACTCTCTCTCTCTTTCTTATAGGCGAAAAATGATGGTTTCTGGCAATTTCTCTCACTTAAAGAGTTTTCTCGCTTAGCCAGTCGTCACTTACACAGATTTGACTCTAATCCTTTTTCCCGCACCAATGTACATACCTGATGCTGCTCAAAATGAACTACATATGCTAAATTTGTCTTTTTTTTCAAGTTCAAAAATTTTTTGTTTTCATTATTATTTATTCATCATCATATTCATCATCATTTTCTGCTCCGGGGAAAAGGATGACGCATGTCACACCTTCTTCAATTGTAGAAGGTGGAACAGGATGTGGCAGGACTTGTGAGAGGTGATGGGAGAGCTTTCTCCAGACAATCTGGTCGGAGAAATGCTGAAAAGTTTCGACAAATGGACCTGTGTGGCACATTACTCTCGGGCAATACTTACTGCCAAAAAATGTACAATGGATAACCTTGGGCGGGGGGTCTAGGAGGGTCTCCTTTCCAGCAGTCCTCCGCCATCCTGCCTCCTCCCGCTGGGGGGAAATTTCTCTAGGTTGACGGCCCCCTAGGGCGAAGTAAAAAGAGGTTCAAACGGTTCCAGGCTAGAGTCTCTTAACAGGGGGGGGGGGGGTGTTTAGTGGGTAGTCTGGTAGCATGCGCTGCTAGGAGTTCCACACTCCCAGCGTAAATTGCCTTCACCCCCCAACCCAAAAAAAAAATTATTTATTCATCATGAACGTCATGTTTTCTGAATTTAATTCGTTCCATAGATTCAATGTTAATTTAATCCCGACACGCTTTTGGCTGCTGAGCATAGAATTGTTCAGAACATAATTTTCTATTACTGTGTGCCAGAAAACTGTAACACAAAGTAGGGTGTAAAAAAGTTCAAAACAATTTTTTAAGTATTATGTGATAGTAACAAAACATAAGAGTGAGTCTCATTAAAATATGTTTTTGTTTTCGTAAATTTTCACTTTACAATTTTTTTTCCCACCATGATATTCTACCATATTTGCTTAAACGTGAATTTATTGGAAGGATATTTTAGAAATCAATGATCAGTTTAAATTGCATTAATCAATTCAAGACTATTCTTGCTTTCCGTTTCCTTAATCAACTTGCAATAATATTAACATAAACTCTAAAATTACTAAAATTGCAAACGTAACATTCGCATACACTTCAGTTATTAGATTTGATTTCCGAATTAGAATGTTTTTATTTGCGAATTTTAAGTATTGAATGGTAAAAACAATTCCAGTTTTTTCACCAGTAGTCTCAACAGCCCAACTGCACGCGAAAACGCAAACTAACTCAGTACAAATCGAATATTAGAGTATATTATTACTAATAAAGTGATTTTCTCATTTAAATAGCATAACGTGGATAGTTGTTGTTGTTTTTTTTTTTCGTGCAGAGCTTTCAAGTCTACTGAAATTGGTATAACTCAACCAGCGAACTCGTACGTGTCATATGGTGTTACGTTTTTCATTCATAAATCAAGTACCCTTTGAAATGTGGTGCTGATTGCATGAGAAAGCAACATATATGTAGCTATGCCAATTATCTTACTGTTTTTATATGAACATGCGAAAATAACAAAACAGCGGGGTATGTCCCGCTTGAAAAATCCATAAAAATAATGCAAAATCAGCGTTGTATTCATTCAACTTCTACGAAGTTTTCTCGATTTGTTTATTTTCCAAGCTCTCCTAACGTAAGTTTATTTATTTCTTCACCTTGTAAAGCGCATCCAAAGTCAATTGCCAAAATCATCACACATCACCTAAACATTGTCTTAAAGGAAGTCATCACGACTTCCGGAGAATCGGAAAAATTCGCATGGGAACCAAAGTTTCAATTACACTGAATTGAAATAAATTTTAATTGGAAAGTATCAGCAAAGATACATATCCAATAAATCAAATAACTTATCCGACAGTCATCGTGATGAAAAGATAATTTGGTACCCACAATAGTTGAGGCTGCTGTTCATGTTCAAGGGTGTTCTTTTTCAAGCAGCTGTAACAGCTAATCTAGGTAAAAAGACTGTAAATCACCTGAGACATGTGTACAAGTTCATCGCAATTCAGATACTGTTGCAAATGGATTTTCTCGGACCATAGATAATGCATGGAAGAGATTAGTTTAGATACAAGCACTTGAGTTTGTTAGTTATGTAGTTTGGACAATTAAAATGTGAATATTGAAATGAAGCTGAAACTGAGCGTTTTTGCCTTGCTACCCACTTGAAAGGAGTATTTGGTTTTTTCACATGAGCCTGATTGAGTTGTTTCTGAAATGAACCTATTTCGTCGTTATTTGGGAGCAAATTGATAAGTGAATGCGGAATGGTAACTACTTAACTTCGTTTTGTTGGAGTCAGTGATAGATCTTCGAACCATATAACATTGAAAGCGGCCATTGCAAATACTAGGAATGCTGATAAGTCCAAAGTGAAAGGAGTTAATAGTTAAAATATTTTAAGATATTTTAGTATTTTGAAAAACAACTGGCCCATCATTAAATATCACCTGAATGCAATTGAATGCTGATAAGTTATTCATTTTTCGTTTAAGTTCACTTTCGAAAAATTCACTTGCAACAATTGACATTGTTGTTAGTATTTTGGTTAGAGTGGCAAACAAAAAAGAAAACAGAAATAAACAACTATTATGCAAGAAGAACAAATCATGCCAACAAAAACTGGAAATTTAAGTAAAAGTGTAAAATATTTCCAAATATCGTCAATCGTACTAATGAAGTTCGACCTTTACATACTATGATATATAATGTAAGTTTGTAAGTTAGCCGACAAACAAATAACTTACGACACTCCCTCTAAGCAAAACTTTCCTATCGTGCGAATTCGATTTGGTCAGCCCGCTTGCCCGATTTGAAGTTGATTAAATATGAAATCAATAGTCGGACATGTGTTCGTAAACAATTGGCATCAATAGTGAAATTCCGTGATGTAAGGAGAGCATAGAACCACACAGATATAAATTAAATCATAAATGCTTGGTCATTGTGATATAATAGTCAATAGGCCTGCTCAGTTTAGATTTTTGCAGGTAAAAGAGATGCTAACTGCCTCAGATGAACCTTAAAGACTTTCATAGAAGTTTGATGGGCTTACAGATAAAAAAAACTATTCCTCTATTATTTCTTATATTGTTTCATGAGAATTTGACACAGATAATACACTCTACCCTCCTCTATAACGAGCTCCCATATAACACGAGTGGGTATACATCTAAGTTGCTACCAGTTCTCTGTAAACGCGACGTAAGAACTTAACAATTTTTCAAAGGTTTTCAAAACAAATGTTAAGGATAAATTGAATAAGAGATTTTAATGAAAAGTCTAGGTGAAATGCCTATCGATTAATTTGAAGGATGACCAAGTGTACTATGCGTCAACAACAAAACTTAAAAATTCATCTTAGCAAAGAGCACTTGCACAATAGTACACACTTCTGTAAGGAAACATTTGTTGAAACACTTCCTTTAGAGTAAGTGGCAATCTTTTCATCGAATTATCGAGCATGCTCACATTTTAGACACTAATAAGAGTTTTATTCGTGCATCATTTTTTAACTCACCAGGAGTTTTAGTTGAATTTTGCCGTTTTTTCCAAGAAAGAAAACACTTAATTCTCAAGGGAATCTCAAAAAAAATTTTATTCAAAGTATTGGCCATTGGATTCAACACATTTTGCCGCTCTTTCAGGCTAATCATGGATACCATTCTAAATAAACTTTTTCTCTTTCGAGGCAAACCATTCAACGAACAATTTTTCGACTTCTTCAAAATTGGCGAAGCGCTGCTCTGCGCTTTCAATTCAATACTTTTAGAGTGTTCTTCACCACTTTAGCGGTATGAGACGATGCGTTGTCATGTTGTAGGATAACTTTACTATGTCTTCGGGCGCATTCCGGCCATTTTTTGATCAACGCATCATTCAAATTGATAATTTGTTGTCGATAGCGATGCATATTCACCGTCTCACCAGGTTCTAATAACTCGAAGTACACCATACCACACTGGTCCCACCAAACACAGTGCATTGGCTTACGGCCATAGCGATTTGACATTGGAGTCGATGGGCCGGCCTCACCAGGTGAAAGCCTTGATTTTTCCGCTTCGGGTTCTCAAAATAGATCCATTTTTCGTCCCCCGTGACAATTTGATGCAGAAAAGATTTCCTTTCGAGCCTTTGAAGCAGCATTTCACAAATGGTTTTTCGATTTTCCATTTGTTTATAGTTCAGTTGGGGTGGTACCCATTTTCCAGACTTTTGGATCTATCCCATGTTAAACGTTGGGATGGAATATATCGTATGGGATATATCCCATATTAAACTTTGGCAAATCGCTCCTCGGATCACATGTAGTGTTTGTGCCAATTTTTGTTGGGATTGGGTTGGGTCTTCATCCAATAAAGCCTGCGATTTCACGTCTTCGAACTTTTTCGTTGCACGAGGATGTTCATTGTCTGTTAATTCGAAATCTCCACTTTTAAATTGACGAAACCATGTCTCACATGTTCTAATCACTGGAGCATGTTCACCATAAGTTTCTACCAGCAACCGATGAGTTTCAACTGCTTTTTTCTCTAGATGAAATAAAAAGGCAACGAATGCCGCAAACGCGATTTACTTGGACCGCTATGACGCTATTATTTTGGCAAATTTGGGTATTTTTTAAGCTTAATGTCAATAGAAACATATGACATAGATGCCAAATCATAGAAATGTACACATATCTCTAGCGACATCTATGAGTAAAACCGGCAAATTTCAACTAGCACCCCTGGGAAATGACTTTGTGTACTTCAAATTCATTTTTTCTTAAAGTTCAAATCATTTATTCGTAAACTTCAATTCTGTGATACTTTTAAAGATGAATTTCAACCTACCAATACATTTCATTTCACCATCGATAAGTATTCTGATTCTCTAGCTTTTTGCAATTTTATGAGTAATGTAAATGAATGCCTTACGAAACAAATTGTTTTTTAATGTTTAATTGTTGGGTTGGCGGAAATAGGTTTCCGCCGTTGGTAGACAGATGTCCTTACAGATACTATTTTTTAGGGATTCACCCAACCTAAGTCCATATAAAAACACGTTGGATACAATGTAATAAAATGTTCAATTGCGAGAGAGTGATTACAGGAACCTGTCAAAAAATTAATATCCTGCCGATCCTTACTTCGTTTCATATTCGCAGGTTTGAGTAGGCAGTGTCGCCACAATTTTAGTATCTGCTGTGCTGGTATTCTTGGAATTGGTAGTTGTATACATAGGCTCACGAACGTAGCAGTCGACATTCGTTCAAATCGTGAATACCACTTTTTCTTCTTGTGTTGAAAATGTCGACTTTCAAACCGAAAAAGCGGCATTCGCGAGAAGTCTTAGTTCGTTATTTCATTCTCAAGCAAAGTGCTGCGGAAACTTATCGTATAATGCTTGATCGTTACGGTTATCATGCTCCATCTGAGACTACTTGCAGAGATTGATTTCGGCGTTTTAAAAATGATGATTTTGACGTGACTGATAAAGATCGTGAAGGGACACCGAAAAAGTTAGAAGATTCACAACTACGGGAATTTTTGGATGAGGATTCAAGTCGAAGCCTAGAAGAATTGTCGCAGAAGTTAAATGTTCACAGATCTACCGTCAGTAAGTGCTTGCACGCCATAGGAATGATCCATAAAGCTGGAATTTGAGAACCGCATCAACTGAGAGAGAGGAGCATCGAACGACGTTTGGTGAAGTGCGAGATGCTTCTTCAATGACAAAAAAGAAAGGTTTTCATGCATTTAATTGTGACAGGGTATAAGAAATGGAATGAGACTAGGACAACCCTTAGCGACCAAAACATTGGGTAATGCCAGGTGAACCAAATCTAACGACGCCAAAACGGAATATTCACGCTTCCAAGGTCATGTTGTGCATCAAGTGGGACCACAGTGACGCCATCTATTACGAACTCCTGAAACCATCTGAAACAATTACTGGGGATGTGTACCGACGGGAACTTATCAGTCTGAATCTGAAAGAAAAACGGCCTAAATGACAGTCATGATAAGCTAATTTTGCTACATGACAATGCAAGGGCACACATTGCCAAGCCGGTTACAATATATTTGGAAGGTGTGAATTGGAAAATCTTACCCCATCCACCGTCTTTCCCAGTTATTGCTTCTTCGGATTTCGATTTGTCCCACCCCATGCAATCCACTTCTTCTTACTTGTTATGAAGGCATCAAAAAATGGCTCGATGACTGGATTGAACCGAAGGATGTGGATTTTCTTCCGCCGAGGAATCCATTTACAACCAGGAAGGTGGAAGAAGGGCATAGCTTTAAATGATGCATACTTGGAATGACGTGTTGTATTTTATTTTTTACTGTTGAAATAAACTTAAAACTTTGTCGAAAAAACACTGGAAACTTGTTCCCATATCCAACAACTAAACTTTTAGAAAACATTTCTCTTTTTCCTTTTGTAAGACTAAAATCTTGTTTTAAACCATACAATACATTTCGTATTGTATGGTCATATTTCGAGCTGAACTCTTCTCCCTTTTCTTCTTCCTCCTCGTTCCTCATCATTCAAAAATATCCTCCGCGTTGAACTAGACCTGTAAGGAATCGAAATTGGAAAAATGACGAAGTAAAAAATACAGGTACTAATGTAAAAAAATAGAAGGTAACGTTTTTTTTTAAGTATTTACTCTTCCCATTCGCTATATTGTTGTCAAAGGATCTAATAAAGAAAAAAGGAAAAAAGAATTAGCTCTCCCTTTTCATGATGATAAGCGTCGACTTGTATAAAATAAATCATCAGCATATATGGGTCACCAGCATATTTTCCTCTCAGTGGTCTTCAAATCTGGATCGAAGGGTTCAACACTAACGCTTCCTTATATCTCTGGGCAAAAATCCACATACGAATACAAAGAATAAATTTGAAACTTGACATTCATCTCGATTCACTTGTAAAATCTCAATAGATTGGAAATAATTCTTTTGTAATCTTCTATTATTTCGTTGCCCGAACAGATTTTTATTGCCACTTCAAATAAATATCAAGCATCTTTAAGGATACTGCTTTTTGAATCACGAAAATTTTCATCGTGAGATATCTTCCTTAGGAAAAATGATTTTCCAATACTTAACAGTAGATTCATCTTCACCAATTCCTCCATCGAATCTGTTTATCAGTCCTTCCTTATTCCTGATTCATTGAATAAATCATAAGATTATTCCTTATATTTAAATTTAAAGTTAGAGTTAGAGTTAAATTTCAAATTGAAAAGAATTTCAAACCATAAAACCTTAAAATAAATACCGAGTCTCGCCAACTAGCATGCGATTGCCCTGGCCAATCAAATCCTGAAGCAAATTATCCCACTTATCCCAAATTATCCATTTCTAGGGGCTGGATTTCAGTGTCAAACTCTCCAATCTTGAATAGTATATTCTGTCGGGCTAGTGCTCGATGACCACGCTGGCCACTTCAATTGAGTGACATCTACTCCTTTGACGAAGACACTCACAATATGCCCGTGATGGAGATGAGCGTTGCCACCCATAAAAATTAATATTTATCCTATGAATGGAGCAAAAGGCATAGGATTGGATTAAAAACTTCGTGAGCTTATTTTTTATTTTAGCTTTATTCTTGTATTATAGACTTGTTTCATATAACTCCTTGAAGTGATGCATAGCCAAGGGGGAAGCCCGTTCTTTTTTCTTTTTGTAACTAGTATGCATAAATATAGCTTCTGTAAAAACATTTGAGAAGGTTAATGTACAAATGTTCTTTACGTGTAATAGATTCACAAGACTCCGTTCGCATCTCTCGGAGAAAATTGACGTAATTTCCCCAGAAACTGTAACGGGAAAAATGATGCAAAGGATAATTGGAACTGTGTGTCGCATTACGTACGGACAGTACTTATTATAAAGAAGGGCATGGTGGATCGCTTGGCGAGGGAGGGCAGATCTCTGTAACGCAATTCTCTCTAATCGCAATTCTTTCCTATCCATCGGCGGAGAAAGAGAGATTTCCCTTAGCCTGAAGGCACCGCTAAGCGATGATTAATGAGGCCTAGTCCGAATTGATGTGACAAACAGTTCCAGGCTATGTTCTCGGTGTGACAGGGGAGGTGTTTAGTCGGTAGTCCGGTAGCGGGGGAGTCCGACACTCAGGGCGTAAATAGCCTTCACCTCCCAAACAAACAAAAAAAATTTACAGTACAATAAAAAGTGTACAATCAGAACATCAAAACGATGGTTTCATCCCTTCAGCGTTTCCCATGAAATGGTCAATTATGGTTGACTGGAATTCCCGAGTGTAGATGCTCGTAATTGTTCTTATGGGAACACCACTATGCTTTGTAATTTTCCTGTTGTGTAAGTTTCCTGTAGTGGCCTGTTGAGGTGCAAGCTTCGATACGTACGTCATTCATCTCACCCGCTGTAAATTTTGGAAGTCTTGGAACTCATCGTCCTTACGGGCAACCGCTAACCTTGCGAAATAATCAATAATTGAACTCACTTCCTCTTCAGGTCAGCCTGGCCGGATGTCATCTTCGACACTCTTGAAAATGTCGTCGAAAAAGGTTGTGCCAAAAATCATGAGTACTACTGCAGTACTTTCTTTGATGGTCCTCCTATTTACTTAGCATCCTATTAGTTCCTTCCCCCGTTGTCCCAAAAAGAGATGGGGGGAGGGTGAAAAATCCTTTCCACACCGTTGTAGCATCTGACGCAGAAATGGAAGAATTTTTTTTTATTTAAATCTCAACGAATGTCTACATTTCATTGAATTTCCATCAATATTGGAGTCCTAAGTTAGGTTAACACGAAGTCTAGTGCGATTTCAGCTTCTTTTGAAGAGCTTCTAATATATGTATATTGCCTGGCTAACAAAATTTCACTACTTTTGTTGCATTTTAAAGATATTTTTTTCATTTAATCTGCAAATAATACTTTCCAGGTCGGAAAAATTTGGCATGCATTAGTTTTAACAACATTTTTTTATTATATTAATATCTAATACACAAAAATTAAAAGTAATCACCAATTACAATGTTAAAACTCGCATTCAAACAAAACATAAAATACAATGAGAAATTATTCTGTTCAACATATTACTTCAGTACAGCATTTTATAATACTGCCATAAATTAAATACATGCCGTGATTCAATTCAATTACTTGTTAAAAATCAAAGCAAACGGTCAACAAACTCAATCTCAAAACCATAATTAAACAACATTAAATGGTGGGTTTCAATACCATGACTTTTGCAGTTGTTAACACACTCACTGATCAGCAACAAACATTTTGGTAATCACCCATTGATAATATTGATTTGAACGAATCATTCTTGTTATCGCCAATAAATATCAATTTATTTGAGACAAATAACTTGACACAATCAACATACATATATTGTATCAATCAAAGGTTGAAGCCATTTGATTATTGATTAATTCCATTAATAGTTCGATATGGCGCGCAACTATACTTAGGGAAAACTATAATTTCATCACAGAAGAAAATGTTTGAATTATGTAAATAGAATACGTGTTTATTTCATTAAAAATAATTACATGTTAAATTTGCAATTTTAATTGATGCCTGGTATAATGAGCATGTAAATAATTTGAAAATTATTCACTTCGTGATTGAAGCAGAAATCAACACTTTAATAAATATATTTTTTAAACTCAAAAAGGTGAATTCCCATTTGCAAATAATGATTGAATGAAAATTATTTAAAAATTAAATGTTATCCAACAATTAGTATGACACATACGGTATAATAATTAGTATTGTTTTTTTTAATAATATTATTTTTTTGTGAAACTCTGCTTTATTGATGTTTTTTATTTTATTCAAATCCTTTAAACTTCGTTTCAAATTTTTGCAAGTTATATCAGAATAATTTTTCAAACCGTTGTGAAACCCAATTTGTTGCAGTAAGCCTCTAATTTTTTAATCATTTATTTACGCTCATACCCAATGATAGCTGGCCTAATTCCTGAAGTTATAATGCGATTGACGTTTCAAAAGTACACCCAGAACTAATTTACGAGCTGGTTCAAATAAGTCTTGAAACTGACCTGAAACTAATTCAAATTGACTTAAGGCAAAAAATCCCTTTAGAATTTTCAAATAATCGTTTTTTTTTTTTTGTTTTTTTTACAAGTATAATACCCAAAGAATATACAGACCAAGAGAAATCCCGATATAATCAATATTTTCGGAGTTATCGCATATAGTCAGATATATCGCGAATCGGGCGCTCGGACCGTTAGAGGCAGAGCAACCCTTGCTTTACTCCCTTTGCTGTACTGTCTTTGCAACCTTTGCTTTCTGATTTCCCTTTTCTTTGACCAGGCAAATGTTTCAGGAAATGTTATACGGGGGAAATTATCACTACAATTAATAGTTTTCACATGTTGAAACCTTAAACGCGATTATCTCGAAACTACGTTTTCGAAAACTGTTCGTGTTGTACCTCAAAAAGTTATCGACCGGTTTCGATGAAATTTTGGGAGATTACTCTCAGTAATATTATCGGAAGGATGTACCTAAAGTTTGAAAGGTAGCGTGTAAATAAATAACTTTTGGGCCAAATAAATCGAAAAAATGTTCGAAAATTCGAACTTTGGAGTCAAAAGGCTCCCAAATTTTCGATTTTACACTTTTTCATAATTTTTTAGGTATATCCTTCCTTTTAATATGTCAGTAAACGAATGACACTTGTTGAATCTTCGACAATCTCGTGCATGTCTTGCAGGGACAACTGCAGCACTTTTCGATGACACGGAAAACAGGCGTCCGAAAGCCCTTAATAACGCAGCCATTTTGTGATAATCTCAAAAAAGAAACAATGTGTCACAAACTTGAATGCCATAACAAATTTATGTTAAAATTTGTAAATGATTAGATTATTTTATCTTCTCAAAAAAAGTTCTCGAAAAATACCTATTTTTCACGCTTCTAAAGGGATTTGTGACCTTAAGCATAGATATTTATTAGGACTAGCAAATTTTATTTTATAAATCCGTTTAAAGCAACGAGTATTACCTACAATAATTTGTTGGTGCGTCAAGCAAAGAAGTGATTACAAAGGGATACTTATAGAGTATTTTCCACTGGTGCTACGACATTCATTAAGGCTCGCTACATAAATGCATTCCAGTACGATCTGAGAGTGAAAAAAAAATTATCAAGATCTGAATAAAAAATTATTATTAAGGTCTGAATATCCTTTTTGTGATTTGAAAATGGAAACATTTTTAAATTCTGGATACAAATTCAAACAGAATATCGTTGAATTAGTTATTTCGACTTATGTTATTGTATTAAAATAGTAGAATTTAAATTACTTCGTAAAAAAATAAAAGTATAATCTAATTCATGAAATAAAATAATAGCTTTTTACTAGTTTTATCCTTTGACGTATTTACTTGATAGAACTAGTTTACAAACGTCAAATGTTATATCATGTACTAATTCAGAACCCACCGATCGTCCCTGGTCTTTGGATTGAATATATTCTTTTCGATGGATACATACGAAGGTGGTCCGATAAGTACTTAGCCTCACTGCCCGATGGTGCTACTGTCGCAAGAGAAATACACTATAGTATAGAATCTTCGTGTAGACGGCTACTGACGAAATTTCAGCTGGATCGGGCTTGTAGATCTGTTTTAAGAGCGGGTGAAAGCAAGAGTGTCCGTTGATTTCAAAAAATGGAAAAGGAGCAATATCGGTCGATGATTCGATTCTTGTTTTTTGAAGAGAAATCACGCAGTGAAATCAAAGACCGCTTGGATGCAGTGTATGGGGACGCTTCTCCTTCGATGGCGACCGTCAAAAATTGCGCGCGTTCGCACGTCGGTTTTTGATGAGCCACGCCCACGTGACCCAAAAACAGCAACCACGGAGGATAACGTGACAAAAATCCACGGTCTCGTTAGGCAAGCTGCCGATTGAAGGTGCGCAAGATAGATGAGATAGTAGGCATCTCAAAAGACCGCGTGACGCATATCCTATAAGAAATTTTGGGTATGGTAAAGCTATCGGCAAGATGGCTGCTGCGTTTGCTCACTTCGTTTAACAAGCGCAACCGTGTAACTACTTTAGAGCAGTATTTGGCGCTGTTTAAGAGCAATTCGAAGGAGTTTTTGCATGGTTATGTGACCGTCGACGAAACATGAATCCACTGGTAAGCACCAAAGATCAAGGGACAGTCGAAACAGCGGACTTTACCCGGTGAACCGTCTGAAGAAGGCATAGGCTGTCCCATCGGACGCAAAGGTGATGGCCACCATTTTTTGGGATTCGCAAGGTGTAATATACAATGACTCCCTGGAGATGGGCAAAGCGGTCATAGGGCAGTACTATGTCGAATTATTGTGCCGATTTGACGTCGGATTAAAAAAAAAACACGGCCAATTTGGCGAACACGATAATGTACCGGCTCACACCAACGCACTCGCCACGGCTGAATTGAATAAATTGGGCTACGAGCTGCCCTTTCCACCGTATTCTCCAGATTTGGCTCCGTGCGTCCTCTTTTTGTTTCCCAACTTGAAAAAGTCACTCGTCGAGTAGAAAGTTCACTTGAATGAGTAAATAATCGCCGCCACGGAGGCGTACTTTGTAGACTTCGAGAAAACTTATTCTTCAGATGGGCTACAAAAGTTGGAACATCACTGGGTCAACTGTATCGAACTGAAAGGAGATTATATTGAAAAATAAATTGCACTTTTTCCAAAATTGTTGTTTTTTCATTTGTAGGCTGAGTACTTATCAGACCGCCCCCGTATTGAGAAGTCTGATTAATAACAAAGTGGTCTAGGTCTTGAAGCTATTGGAAATATGCAAAAAATATATAAACTGACCATTCTGGGTACTACGACAGATAACAAAGCATTCATTCCGCCTTGTTTCAAATTACAAAACTAGATGCCACTATGGTTTCCTATGTATTAAAGCTACATCAACATGCGTATGTGAAGTCATCTCTGCAAATTCTGAGACTCACCGCGAACAAAAGACGAGGATACGGGAATTGATGAAAAGCCATCTATAACTTCTATTCCAAAACTAAATTGAGTGGAGTTGCAAAACCTTCCAGAGCGTATGAAGTGACTCTTCATTGTGAACGCTGACAATTACTGACCACTGAAACTTCGTTCGTTATTTAGAAATGACTTGGATGGAAAAAAAAATTAAAAGACCGCAAAGACAATCAATGGTTCCAATGGATAATAATCCAAATGATTCTCATCAGGGCTTATATGAATTGCTGTATGAAACACAACCTAAAACAGCAGTAAAAATACCAACATTCTTAAGAACATCCTGTTCAAAATGTCACAGTAAGGAAGCTCAAAAAACCTTTGTATCGAAATTGTAAAGTTGTGAACGATGTGATGACGCTCACAACAATTGAACTGAATTTAACCCTGGGTCTCGCAAAGACTGACTAAACTAGCTAATTTGTTTTTAATTTTATAAACCTAAGTAGTGTTAATAAGTAATAAGTGTTTGCTTACACGTTAATTGCAGAATGTATACAAAAAATAGTCTTTGTTTTAACTCGCAACACCGTTTAGTTATTTTGTTGTTGAAGATCGAAATGTTGATTATTTTACTTAATTTTGGTTTTATATTTAATCTTCAGTAGACAAACAAATTCATTTCTGAATAAAATAAACAAACAATCAAAACTTATATATACCACACCATGATTATTCTTGTGCTCGTGTTTCACGGAAGGTTAAGCGGGTGTTAAGTCTTAAATATGAATGCTTTACTAATGAGATATTCACTTAGAGATCTCAATCTACCTTAATCGGAAGTCTACATCTACATCTACATCTAACCCATTAAAATTGAAATTCATTTTAAACTTAACCAATGATCCACCTCGGATGACAGTGACCAACACTGAATCGCTTTGTGAGCGTTCAAAATGTCTGTATTTAATGGTACACATGCATTATAGACAATAATTATTTACTCGTAGGTGATAATGGATTCGTAAGACGAACATGACAGTACAAGTGTAAGGCCGTCATACGTAGTCAAAGTTTTTGTTCTATTATAGGTGATTTTTTTCACTATTATGCATAGTAACTTTTATCAGCGAACTAGCAAGTAAAACTAACAAATATAATAAATGTCCGAAAAGTCCCAAACCAACAGCAAAAAAAAACAACCTGTTTGAATCAATATTTGCTTATGGAAAAATTCAATTTAACATTCCATTGGAGGACTTTTAAAATCAAGCTTCTTGTGCCAACGCCAAGTGTTATCTTAACATTCTACTTTTTCCGTCTTTTGGTTTATTGTATTTTTCCGTTAGAGTTCTATAAAATGGCAACATGAGTTGCGACTTTTATGCAAGATATTTATTCAAAAATCATTCGATTCCAAACGATTTGTACTATGCTTGTGAGCGAAATGGAAAATTTTCTTCTAAACAGAAGAATTTTCGTTTGATTGACACTTTAGGTGAGAATACCCGTTTTGAAGTGTCCTTGTAATATGAAGTTTTCGCAGAAATCTGACAATCCAAGAAGTACTGGCTAGAATTGTTACTTTATAGAAAATCGAGTGAAAAATAGCATACGTAACATCCAAAATTTATCCGCGATGGTACGTCACGTTGCACACGATTTATAGTTAGACTGTGTTGAATGAGTAAACCTATAACTAGAGGAGACCATGGATAGTTGGTAGCTTCTATGTTATGCATAGAGGTACTGGATAAGATATCTAATACCTAAATGAAGTTATGCCCGAGAAGCATCAAACAGCTGCACACTTTATATCGTCTCAAGTCAAATGTTAGCCATTATCCTTCCAAGGGTTCAGTTTTATTGAAATCAAATCTCAGTAAGCATAACTAAATTTTGGTTTTGCTGCACCTACATGCAATTATCATTTATTTAGATGTTGCAAAAAAATCAGAAGCCTATCTCAACGCTGCATCTCTGTTTTACTACAAACGCCTCTATTTTCTTAGGCATGTTTTTACATTTGTAATAGAGTCGATACTATAAAAGGACAAAAACGGCCACAAATGTGTGTTTTGAGCTATCATGGAAGGAAGTCAAAATATTTACCTATCAACGCTCAAAAGCAAATTTGATTGGAGTACTTGAATCATGGAATAATAAGGACATGGCGAGATTGGAAAGGTTTCATCATTTCGTCCAAAAATACTCAAGTTTTCGCATTGTATTCCAAAGTGGTGGGTTTGGTATAACGCATACATTTCGATGAACCCTATGTAGTAAGATTTTGAGCATTTATGGAATCTTTATTGGAAAGATGCTAATTTAGGGCTCATGATACCCACAACATTCTAGAGACGGGAATGGGAACAGTTCAAAAACCAGACAGGAGTTGCACTGAAAGAATTCGAACAAAAAGGCATCCTTAGCTAACGGAAGATGCTTGGTGACTCATTTGTGACTATTGCTTGTCTAATATTTAAAATGTCGCTGCCATACCTGGAATACTGCCACCTGTTTTTGACATGCCATCTCATCGTGGCTTATTCCATCGCGAAAAGTTGAGAAAAATAGCGTCTAGACAGAAGCACCTAATGCTCAGAAGATATACAAAATAAATTTTGAGCCAGATATTTAAGCTCGGCAATTCAAGGATCGCCTGCACTAACCCAAAAGCGAAGAATGTCCGTTTATGATATTCTTGTAACAGTAAATTTCGACTGGCTAAGACTCCATCCAGACTAGAGAAGGCAACTGTAGCCTCACTCGAGCCTAAGGCCACACTGGAAATTAGAGACATTGACTGCGTTACGGATCCACCCGAAATAGAAGACGCCTTAAAACGCGACTTCCCCGTACTAGGCGAGACGAAAGTCAGGCTGGCCAAACCGAACAACAGGGGTCAACGCATGGCCATAATCGACCTCACAGAGAGGGAAGCAGAACAGCTTCTGAAGCAGGGCAAAATAAGAATTGGGTGGGTTATTTGTCGGATACGGCAAAGGGCCATTCCCCTTCGGTATTTCAAGTGCCTCGGATACGGTCATACCGCACAGATATGTAATGGAACTAACCGAAGCTCCAAGTGCTACAATTGCGGTAAGACAGGGCATAAAAAGAAGGAATGCACAGACGAGTCACACTGTGTTCTTTGCCAGGAGTATAACCCGAGACCAGATGATTTGAAACATATCCCAGGCACAGGGAAGTGTCGGGTCTTCCAAGAAGCCCTAACCAAGGCAAAAGTGCTTCTGCAATGATTCGTATACTCCAAATCAATCTACATCGAAGTATCATCGCCCAAGACCTACTGGAACAGTTCGCGAGAGACAGGCAAGCTGACTTACTACTGCTGAGCGAGCAACATCACACCAGAAACTCGTCAACATGGTATCCTGACGAATCCGGTACAGCCGCCATCTGGGTGCGGAACAGTGCACACCTACAGGTGCAGGATCGGGGGCGAGGAGATGGTTTTGTTTGGGTTCGGTGTTCGGGAACTACACTCTTCAGTGTATATCTAACTCCGAACGAATCGTTGTCGTCCTTTCAACTTAAGCTTAATGCTTTGGAGGACGCTGTTTCGAGTATTGAGGGCCATGTGCTCGTCGGAGGGGACTTCAATGCAAAGGGAATCGAGTGGGGCATGCCCCAGTTAGACGCTCGGGGCCAACGGATCGTGGAAATGGCAGCACGAACTCAATCAGTTAAAAATTGGAGAGTGCTAGAGGATTACTCGGCCAGTGATCACCAGTACATAGCTCTGGAGATCCATCACGATGCTTCCCGAAGACCACACGGTTGTTCTTCTGCGCTTCGGTGGAATACTGAGAAAGCGGATATTGAGAAGTTTGTTGAAGTGCTTATGGTGCGATCATCGCTGTCGGAAGCAACGCTAGAGGACGGAGACCCCGCGGCAAGAGATGTTGTTAACTCAACTATGAGAATCATTACATTCGCCTGCAGGTCTTCAATGCCCCTACGAAGACCCCGGCACAGCAAGCCTCCAGTATACTGGTGGTCACCTGAAATTGCCGAAAAACGAAGGGAGTGTCACAAACTACGACGCAGGACACAGCGAGCTCGAGCCCGGGAAGAGGCATGTATCCAATTAGCTGCTAACAAGTCATCTAGAAAATGCCTCCGTAGACTTATCAACAGCAGCAAGGCCAACCGCTGGCAAACCCTGGTGGACGACGTGAACAGAGACCCATGGGCGCTGGGCTACAAAATAGTAATGCGGAAGCTCGGTGTTCCAAGGTCACCTCACTCATACGAGGCAGAAAATATGGACGAAATCGTGCGGGCTCTCTTCCCCATCCATCCCGCCATCGTTGAAGCCGTTCACTATGAAACACCAATGGAAATTCCATTTTTCACGAAGATGGAATTGGAGAAAGCAGTCTTGTCTATGAAGGCCAGAAAGGCTCCAGCACCAGATGGGATTCCAGCAGAGCTGCTACAAATGGTCTTCCACTTTTCCTCTGACCTGCTCCTCCGCATGTTCAACGCATGCCTGCGCGAAGGGCTGTTCCCGGAGTGCTGGAAGGTGGCGAGACTTGTGCTCATTACGAAGCGAAAAGTGGATCCTGAGTCGCCAGCTGCATACCGCCCACTGTGTATGCTTGACACGGTCGGAAAAGTTTTTGAAAAACTTATCAGGGGAAGACTCGCTCACGTGATTCGTATTGCCGGGGATCTATCTCCACGGCAGTATGGCTTCAGAGCAGGCCGCTCCACCATCGATGCAATTGGAGAAGTAGTGAGCGCGGTCAAACGTGCGGAGTCTCAAAGTATTTCCACACGACGGGTCGTCCTGCTGGTGACTCTGGATGTCCGAAATGCATTTAACAGCGCTAGATGGGTGGATATTCTGGAAGCGCTAGAAAATCGTTTTCAAGTACCAGTGTACCTGATGCGGATTCTCAGGAACTATTTGAAGGACCGCTACTTTACGACTCGAAGGAGGGTAGGCGAAGTACAAATCTTACTTCAGGTGTCGCTCAGCTCTATTCTTGGCCCGGACCTGTGGAACATCTCCTACGATGGACTCCTGCAGCTTGAACAGCCGGAAGAGTCACGTTTGATCGGCTATGTGGACGATGTCACGGCGCTGGTCGCTGGACGCACAGCAGACCATGCGCAGCGCAGACTCAATACGTTAATGCGAAGGGTAATGGGCTGGATGACCGCTCACGGATGAAAACTGGCACTGGAAAAAACCGAAGTGGTCATCCTAACGAAGAAGAGAATCCCCAGAATACGGCCTATCAGTATAGGGGACGAGCTGGTCGAATCGAAATCAGCACTAAAGTACCAGGGCGTCCTGATAGATTCGAAGATGAGTTTTTCCCAACAAATCAAGGCAGTAGCTGACAAGGCTGCAGCGCGTGTGAGGGCACTCACCCGATTAATGGCCAACATAGGGGGGCCCACCACATCAAGGAGACGGCTCTTAATGAGCGTTGTGCAGTCGCTTCTACTCTACGGATCAGAACTGTGGGGCGACGCTCTCAGCAAGGAGTTACACCGGAAGCGGTTGGCACAGGTGCAGAGACAAGGAGCATTGCGAATCGCATGCGCATACCGAACGGTTTCCGGGGCGGCAGTGCTGGTTATCGGAGGAGTGATACCCATCACCCTCCTTGCGAGAGAGCGCAGAAGTATTTACCTAAGCAGAGGCGAAGATCGAAGAGAAGAGATCACCAAGGAAGAGAGACGTCGCTCTCTCAGCGATTGGCAACAGTCCTGAGAGCAAGAAACAAGGGGAAGGTGGACTGCACGTCTGATCCCTGACCTGAGGCCGTGGTTCAGTCGAGTGCATGGTGAGACCGATTTCTACTTGACCCAGCTCTTAAGCGGGCACGGTTGTTTTCGGTCCTACCTGTACAAAATTGACAGCGCACGGTCTCCTAACTGTGTGTTTTATGCAGGAGAGTTGGATGACACCTGTCACACATTCTTCTACTGCAAAAGGTGGAGCCAGCAGCGAGGGGTCCTACTCAGCGAAATCAGAGAGCTCTGTCCGGAAACTATCGTCGGAGTAATGCTGGAAACAGTTGACAATTGGAATCGCGTGGCGCAATATGCTCGGGCAGTGCTTACATTAAAAAAAGCTTTATTGGAGCGCTTGGAGGCATCGGGGATGGATGGATCTCTTTTGTAGCACTTCCTTCCTCTCCTGTCCTTCCCGTTAGAGAAGAGATACCCATAATGCGAAGGTGCCTCTAGGCGTAGGAACACGAGGCCTAGCCCGAAGTAATATGTCAAACGGTTCCAGGCTAGGCTCTCAGGTTGACAGGGGAGGTGTTTAGTGGGTAGTCCAAATGCATTTTGCGTCTGGAAGTCCCACACTTAGGGCGTAAACAGCGTAAAGCCCAGTAAAAAAAAGACTCCATCCAAATTAGCTACAGAACTTAGTCTTGGTGGAGTATATCCCCACAACCCAACATTTTTGACCTTAAAGAATTTCTACCTACTTTCTAGAAGTTAGAAAGAAAGTAGCTCCATATCTAAGTAGGTAGATATCTACCTAATACCTAATTCTATTCTAGAATTCCTATAATAACTGGTCGTCACCTCCCCTCTTCATTGATAGCAAGGCGTCAATCGCAAGGTGACCACTTACGCAAAAGGTATCCAGAGAGAGAGACTACTCATACATCCTCGCAGATTAAGGTTATGCTCCTTCACTACTAACTTTGATGCATTAACGTCTAGTGCTTGAGAAAGTCGATGTCGACTAGTTTAACTCTGTAGTCGAACTTAAATGCGCATCCCCAATGACTTCCTAGTAGACTAGTTTCCGACGACGAGGACGTCTTTGTTACGTTTGAATTAGTCTAGAACGGTTGCTCGTTGATTTGAATATAAATTATGCAGATGTATATACTGAGCTATAGGTGTATTAAAGATTAAAAAGTTTTTAAACTTTATTCAAAAAAATTATCATCAATGATTTACCGCGGCTTCTACAATTTCTTTCATATTGTAAATTCGTTCACCGCAATGGAAAGGCTATTTAATTTTACCATAAGTTTGCATTTTTGCAACGCACATTAGTTAAATTATGTGAATTAATTATGTCTGGATATTAAAAGAATAACAACGGTTTAGCCTAATCTTGCAAGTTCTATTCGGATATGATGCGAATGTATGTCAAATAGTGCTTCGAAATAAGTTTTTTTTAATTACGCAGGATTAGTTCGCGTTCATCGCTAGATGTTCCAAAGTCGCCGCAGTTTGAAAACCAATTTAACAATACCAAGGCAAAGCATGTCCTAGAAAGCCACCCATAGCTCATAACTTTCTGGAACACTTTTTGGAACTTTGACAAAATGAAGTGTATCGAAGATAACCGACTAATGATCGTGCTTTTTCATGAATATTAAATATTCTTCCAATATTTAAATATTCTTCCGACAGGATACAATACTATTAGTGTATTCTTCTAGAAATTCCTTAGACGCACATACTTTCAACGGTGTTAGGGATCTTGTTCCCAAGAGTGTGAACGCTGGAAATATTGTAGAACAATTAATAACCAATTTCAAAAAAACATAAAACCAATGGATCTGGATCTCGAATTGTAAAACCCGTTCAAACGATCCAGATTGTAATAGATGAACTATCCTGATGGCCAAGGACCGTGTAAAGCCTTGTGAACAACTGATGATGCAACAGATACAATTACTCATTCTCTTCAAGGAAGCGTACTTACAAGTAACAATCAATTTTGTCTGTCAACCGTTCACATAATCAATAAATTGTGTTTAATAAAAAAAACCTTAATTATCTTTGACATTGACAGTTAAATATTATCTAAGTTTTCACATCTTTGTATTACTAAATGGAACATTTAAAACAGGCCTCAACATGACATTATTCTTACTTAGAACGCTTTACCCACTAATAAACCAACTACAAGGAACATTAACTTCAGGTGTAATTCATAAGCATCAATTACCTAATCAATATTACCAAGCATTGGCATTCCTATGTCAGCAGAATAGTTGGTGTTCTTCTTCAACAATCAAATATGTACCTTGAATTCAAATATGCATTGATTTTTTGTATACAGAAGCGAAATTCAATCCAATCAATGCTTTGAAATTTCTAGAAAACTTTCAGCATATGAATGCATGAGAACAAAATTGTCGGCGTTATTATGTAATTACAGTTTAATATATTCATGCAAACTTCCTTGTTACACGACAACAAACCACAAATATCCTACAAGGCTAATACAAACATATGAGTGCAGTCTAGACTTCAGGGAAAATCGAACATATTCTGTCTACTAAGCTTAAATAAAACAGGACAATAAAGACATTATATGCAATAAAGCAATATATGTTCAATGCATTATATTGCTAGATAATCTGGGTTTCACGTATAACAATCAATCAGATGAATTAACACCGAAAACTGAGCAAAAGTAGAATGAGTTGACAGCAGAATTCCCCGAATTTCGGTTGTGCTTGGCAAAAATAGATGCCGTTGGAAGTTGATTCTGATGAATTAATGGATATGTCGTTAATACAGGTACAAAATTAAACTTCCCGGGTTGTCAACACGCCCACTTTCTCTGTCCTGGTATCCTCGCGAAGTGGAACGACTACAATGATCTTTGAAATGCAAAGAAGTCAAAGTTAACTCCATGCTCCGGCAGTGTTTCTACGGTGGAATGGGTTTCCTTTAAAATTTTCTTCGTTTAGAGGACATCCATTTTCATACGTCCACCAAACGACCGAGTCTTTAGTTTGCATTTCAAGTGACCAAGATTTTCAGTAGGGGTCAATAGTAAGAGTGTAATTATTTACGATTCGTCGTCGTGGAAATACAGGCATATTCCACTGATACCGCTCGCGAGCGTTCCAAAATGTTGGTTTCATAAGAATACCATTTGGCCTTGGTTTCTTTTTATATATAAGTCTGCATTTTAACCAAAGCATAAAAACTGAAAAGCATTATTAATCCGGATAGGTATCAAAATGGGGAAAACGAGTATCCCATCTAGCAAATGAAGTGAGCTTTGCAGGAACGAGAGCTTAGAAATTAAACGAGAAAGGTGAATGAAGAGATCATGATGGTTAGCTTTCGTAGTCTAAAGCTGTGATAGAATAATTTTTCCGTTGTAATTATATATGTGAGGTCATGTGTATGAATCCAGTTCTTAATAGAATGATAATGCGAACACCTCCACCCTGGCAAGAATGCCTTTTGGAGGATATCCAAATATATTCCGAACCAGAAACAAAACATTTGTGCCACCTATCCACGGACAAAACGGACTCCAAAACTACACTTTAGGTATGGTGGAAGTGTCCGCGGAAACTCTAAAACAACAATTTCGCGAAAATACCTTCCCGGACGAGGACCCTGACGAGGAACAAGCAATCCTAATAAATGCCAGGAAAATAATATCCTCGCCGAGACAGGAGGAGTACGTTATACGACCAATGGACCTCCACGCGACAAAGAACATTATACTGGGATTGAACAAACGAAAAACGCGTGGACCGGACATGATAACAGACACAATACTTAAATGGCTCCCTGACCACATATCAACGACAATAACGAGCATCATAAAGAAAGTTTTCGAATTGCGGAAGTACCCGCAAGCGTGAAAACTAGCTACAATAATAGTCATCCTCAAACGAAGCAAAGATCACAGGTTCCCTTAGAATTGGAGTTGTATTAGTCTCCTCTCCTCCATTTCCAAAATTGTTGACAAGACTATCCTATATAGACTGCAAGAGACGGTCGATAATAAGAACATCATCCCCGATGAACAATTTAGTTTCCGCACCGAACGTTCCACTGAAATCCAGCTCGACAGAATGGTCCAACATATACGCAACGGGATGAATGGCACCACCTCGACAGGTCCCGTTATATTCCACAAAAGCCTTCGACAAAGTCTGGCATGCAGAACTTATTTTCAAAATGCATGAAATTAATATTCCTCTACTAGTGATACAAATTATTTATTCATTTCTCAAAGGCGAAATCTTTCGTGTCAGGATTGACAATCACCTCTCAAACATGCGATCTATCGAAGCTGGATTTCCGCAAGGATCTTCTACCCCACCCTTTCTCTACAGTCTATACACCGCGGATTTGCCTTACCTGCCAAAAAACGTGCGTTTATCCTTACACACTGATGATACGTGTATATTTTACACAAATCGAAAAGCAGAAGTCATAACGTCAAAATTGCAAACCTCCATCGTAACCCTCCTGGAATACTTCCGTAGATAGAAAGTAAAACTTAACAAGGACAAAACCCAGGCTCTGTTCGTGACTTTGAAGAAACATTAACGCCCTCGCTTACAAAAAGTCGACGACGAATTGTAGTAATACATGGAACAGGCCAGCAAAATACGGAGGACCAATATTGACCAACACCTTACATGGAATGATCACATACGACAAAAACGACTACACTGTATCCAAATCCTCATGTCCTTGCAACAAATCCTCAAATTCGGCCGCCTGAACCTGACCAAGAAAAAATAAGCTGCTTTTCAAAATTTGTACAGAGTGCAACAGTGCAGTTTGTGAAAGCAAATGAACTGAATAAGAGTCTTCAATCAAAATTTTTCACTGACAATTTTTGAAAACATTTATAGCGAACATAATTTTCAAACAAAATGCACAGCTCAAAAATATCGCGCAGCTTTTTTCAATTTAAAATTCACTCATTTCGATTCAGTATTTGTACTAAATTCACCATTCAAATACTAATATAAACAGTCAAATAAATGTTAGCAAACTTCAAATAGAGAACTAACTAAACTCAACTAAAGTATCTCGGAGTGAACAATTGAGGCCTTGTGAATGTATCTCATAAAAAGACACGTGCTTTCAACTTTTTGATTGGATAATCGCGAGCTCTTTTAAATTGAAAAATCACTTATGTGGGATAGTGCAAGCTTTTCGACAATTCTACTGCAATTTGATTTGGTAACAAGGACCTCTCAAATTGCAATTTAAATTTAAATTTTTTGCTTGGAAATTTCCCGTCTGCGATTTGATATCATCATACGGAATAAATGTATTCTTTACTTTTTTGTTTGTGCAGGTTGAAAATCATTTTAGTTCATATGAGAATTTTTCGTTTTGTGACAGAAACATTTAGTTTGTTGTCTTTAATGTTCATTTTCAAACGAATAATTCACTTCGATTGAAAAAGGAAATTGGAATAAAAAATCTAATGCTGCATATTCAAAGCGGTTTCGCCCCTAAAGTCATCCGTTAATTGGCAAAGCGTCACAAGGTTGTCGTTCAACATAAACACTAGTGTCTGGCAAATAAGCACCAAAATGCCATCCCCTTCGGGTGCGTTAGCGGAAAGATTAATTAAATACAACACGCAAATTATCTGTTGACAATAGATGCAACGAGTTACCACAATTTAAGCGCCAATCTTTGATCACACTACGCTATGGATATGTGCTACCACTTACCACGGGTATTCCACACCATCTATATCATTCGTAAGAAACAATTACTCGATAAAATTCGATCGAGATTGCCTTTTTTCAACAAAATCCCACGTAAAACCTATCCGAAGCGAACTTCAACATGGCATGCGATCGGTATTTATATTTTCAATGAATGGTCAATTAATTGCACTAATTATATTATGTGCTGCCATTTATCTACTCATATGTCGGCAACTTGAATCGCACTATAAAGAAATGTAAGTAAGATAAAGTAGTGTATAGTGTACACTCAATCAACCCCACAAAACACCTCTTACAGGTGGCAAGGGGGAGGGGGGCGGCTAAATGGTACTTTACAATAATTGTGAGAAATCATCCGCGCAAGTGCGTCGTCTATTTGAACAGAAATGATGAGTGAAACAATTAAGATACGACTGGAAGGGTAATTTGTCATTAGTCGGAAATTGATGTCTTATCAGTTAGCGTAGAGGATATGAGAATAATGGGAGGATGACGGTAATAAGTGTGTTTAATATGACGACTTATTAGAATGTCATGTAAGAATGCTTTCTGGATTTCTTAACAATAAATACGATTTTCTTCAACTCCTACAGACATTTTGATTAGTCGCCTGACATCCTACAAGTCATTACAACGTAATCGGGTTCCTCCTCTTAGTGCCATTAGTGTTGGGTAATATTTATAAATGTAGGATCGATTGAATTTGTATATTAGGTTACACCGTTTTTTAATACCTAACAAATCGATAAGTCCATAACACTAAAATCGGCATAAAAATCCGCAAAAATAATTTTGAAATTATTTTCGTAGCATACAATTTGTTTTGTTCTCATGTCTCTTCCTGTTATGAGTTTCACAGGGACAGCTGATTTCGTTGCAGGGATATCAGACATCAGTCAATACCATTGAGCTTATATCGCTTTAAGTTTCACTTAAACTCTTATTTTTAACCCTTACCGGATAATATGTTGATATCGCATAATTTTGTGTTGACTAATCAGTGTTTCACAAAATTCTTAGTTTTCCGCTTGCTTTAGATGAAAAGTGCACATTAAGGACATCGTATGCTCGTGCAAGTTTATGATGATAGAACTTACTTAAACGGTGTAAGGAATGTTTCCGTCATTTAATGAATCATTTGATAATTTCAGCGTTGAAGACAAATCTCACTTAGAACTTTAGAAAAAAGTTTAAAGGCAAACAATTTGAGGCACCAACTTGTTGCCTCTGAACCTTGGCTAGATGGGAGCGGAGCCTTTACTGAATAATCCACGCTAAAATCAACGGGAAGGATGAAAATCAAGGCAACGGAAAACCTATCACGTTCTGGAAATTCTCGGATTCCGGACTAGGCTGAAGTCGAATCGTTTCAGCGATGCTTTATCAAAAAAACGGCTGGAACAAGATCAAAAACATGACAAAGTTATTATCCTGGATCACCCGACTGGGCATCATGTCTCAAATGTCTTGGAAAACATTCAGAAATGTTGAACTAGGATACCATCCTTAACTCCAGACACAGCTTTTTCATATTAGCGGCTGTCCTGGAAGTTTCATATCAATTTAGCAGACCACCGGTTGACTACGTTTGCAGAAATCGAATATTCTCTGGAAAACATGGATCGATCTTCTTAAAAGATTGAGATGAGGTTAGAAAATTAACTCAGAGGTAAAAAATTTCTAGCTACTCCTTGTCACAAAGTGTTGTTCATGGCTTCGTTGGTAAGTTTGGCCCTCGTTTTTCTTAAAATATCATCGTAAAATTTGTGAAAAGAACAAGGCTGTTAACAGACAAGACGGAGACCATTCGTTCGATATGTTATTTCACACTATATGTACGTCATAATTGAAAAAATTATGATGTCCACGGCAATTAAAAGTATATTTATACTCAGGAAACACTGACGCTTTACTTTCAATCAAATTAAGCACCCTTATTAGGATACTCTATAATACCACACTGACGGTGCTACTTTACAGCTGTCATAAGCTGCTGTAAGATTTCACAATTGCTCTAATTAAATACTATTCTAATGAAAAGAAATAATTTTACCATTCAGACATTCGAAAATAATTTTCAAAAAATAAAACATTTTACAAAGTCACTAGAACTGAATGTGGCCTCAATTCTTTAACGCGGCAATAATATGGCCGAATGTTTCAATTTTCCTCTGTCAAGTAGGTTATTGGCGACTAGTATGAACGCTAGGTAGGACGAAATGCTTTCACGATAAAGATATTCGAAATAAACTCCTTTTGTTAAGGCGTATGGGCACAGTAGAATTTTCAACAAATTAATTTTTTTTATTGGTTCAAATAGTCCTCTATTATCATAAAAATAAGCTCCTATTCCATTTATGAAGAAAAAATTTTTTTCACGGAGTTTTAACGTATGCAGTGAGCCCGCCTGTGGCGCGGTCGGACCGCCCGATGTGTACTCGAGCGCGCAGCGCTGCTTAAACTAGTTAAACCATTGAAAGTGAGTAGCCTCCGATGAAAATAAACTTAGAAAGGCACGTAGAGGGGATATATTTCGTCATACATACAAAAATATAGCTATAGAGCAGCTGCTAATGTTAGTATAGCCTTTGAAAGGACGCCCTTCGGTTGCTTTCTCTTTTCCATACTCGATTTTAATTCTATGTTATATTTTAAATAATTTGTGTAATAATTCGTTGTTTTTTTTTTAATATTCGAAATGAGTGACAGTAAAAAAGTGTATGAAGGCAAAAAAGGATCAAAAAAAGTTATTGGGTTTCACATAAAAGTAATATTTCAAACCGCAAACCTCCAAATCCAACATTACGTGAGTCGGGTACAGAAGATGTGAGCGCGTCGGCGAAGAAACTTTGAATGTCAACAACCGCTACGAATTATGATGTAAATAATGAATTCGGTTATAGACTAATAAATTTTATTGCCGTCATGAGTACGATTGAACAAGCAGTTGTTTGTAAAACTTGCGGTGAAGACATAAAAATTTCTGAATCGTCTCCACGTGGTTTGGGTTTCAAGATTATTATTTCTTGTAATGAATGTGAAAAAAAAGAAATACCTAGTTGTCCGTGTGGGCGAAATGGATATGAAATCAACCGCAGAATTGTGTTAACGATGCGACTTTTAGGTGTAGATTTAAATGGAATAAAAAGTTTTGTGCCTTCATGGAGCTGCCGCGACCAATATTTCATTCTTTTTACGACAAAGTTGTAGAATCAGTATCCATTGCAACGAAAGCTGTTCGCACTATAAGCATGCAAAAGGCAGCTGCTGAAGAGAAAGCTAGATCACTTCAAGGAGGACAGAGCGAGGGTATTATAGTTTCAGTTGATGGATCTTGGCGGAAGAGAGGATTTTCTTCCCTCTTTGGCATTGTTAGTCTCATCTGTTGGTTCACTGGCAAGGTTATCGATATAGCCGTGAAATCTAAAGTATGTAAAGCATGTGATAAATGGAAAGGGTAAAGAAAAAACTGCCGAATATGAAGAATGGTATGAAAATCATCAAGATCACTGTGAAAGAAATCATGAAGGCTCTGCAGGGAAAATGGAGGTTGATGCTGTTATTGAAACGTTTCATCGTTCCGTAGAACTTCATGATCTAAAGTATGCATTTTATGTGGGAGATGGTGACAGTAAAGCTTTCAAAGGCCTTTCTGATTCAAAACCTTATGAAGATTTAGATGTTAAAAAAAAAGAATGCATTGATCATGTGCAAAAACGCATGGGTACTCGTCTCCGAAACCTCAAAAAAAACGAAAGGATTGGGCGGCAAAGGAAAGTTAACTGCAATTCTCATCGATCATCTGAGTAAATATTACGGGCTAGCTATTCGCAGAAATAAACACTCGATTGAAGGCATGAAAAAGGATATTTGGGCTACTCTTTATCACAAACTCTCCATCGACGAGGATCCACAGCATGACGATTGTCCGTCCGGCACCGACTCTTGGTGCACATGGCAAAAATCGAAGGCCATGAATACTCTCGAATCGCATACGCATAAAGCTCGAATGAAGTTTTTGAAGCTATCAAGCCCATCTATGAGGAACTGACAAACGACGATCTATTGAGTCGCTGTTTGTGTGGATTCACACAGAATAATAACGAGAGTTTCAACTCTATCGTGTGGCAACTGGCACCCAAGACCACTTCGAGCGGCAAAAAAGTACTGGATATAGCGGCTAATATTGCTGTATGTACTTTTAATGATGTTCTGAGCAGCATCATGGACATAATGAACCTTTTGGGCCTGACTATAGGCCAAAAATGTTATAATTTTTGCCTAGAAGTCGATGCACTCCGCATCGATCTGGCTGAGGCATCCATATCGGAAGCGGCAAGAGATGAGCGCTTGAGCTCAAGATCGTCGAGAAGGACAGAAGAGGAGGAAAATCGTGCTGCAGAAGGTCAGTTATATGGAGCTGGCATCGCGAACTGATGATAAAAATTTTTTATTTCAACATTTTACAATTTTAACAAGGAGAAAAACGAATGTAAAACTTTAAACGCGTTTTTCTCAAAACAGTTTTTTCAAATTGGCCTTACAAATAACTCGAACAATTTTTATCCGATTGACGTGAAATTTTGAACAGATATTCATAATTGGATTTCACGATGAAACACCTGAGGTTTTTTTTAGATCAAAAACTTTGCATTTTATAACCATTTTTAGACGATTTTTTTTTTGAAAAAAAAAGAGTTTTCACTTCAAATGCTTCCCATTTCCCGGAAAATCAATATTTTTAAATTTCCATAAGTATTTCTCTAGGTATTGTGATGTAATTTAACGAAAAAAATTTTATTTTGCTCTAGGTTTAAAATTGCGGCTGCTATCTGTAAGGCCGCGGAGGTCTTAAAAAAAACACCTTGGATTGGAGCTCCGAAAAGTCGGCCATTTTGTTTGAAAAATCCGGTTATAAAAATTTTTTTTTATTCTTCGAGCTTGTAGTTTTATATACTTATAGTTATTTTCATGAATAAATAAAATTTTCACATAAAAAAATTTTTTAAAAAACACATGATTTTTCGCCTGCTACTGTGGCCATACGCCTTAATAAATCTTATACGAATCGTTTCATGAGCTGAATTTCATGTTATTCAATAATATTCTTTATGATTAATTTTCTCATATCCAGTGCAATCTATTCTGCGTACAACCCTACATACGAAGCAAGGATATCTATCCATGCAAGCAAAACAAACACGGTAAACAGTATAATGCTTGGTGAAAAAGATTAACTGGTTTTTACACTTATTTTATAGCATTTCGACTGAAATTGGTACGAAAAAAGGACAAAATAGATAAAAGATGATCTGTTGCATACATGAATGCGTTTCAAAAAATCGAGTCAGAGAGAGAGAATGGATTTTTTTTTTCAAATTTTATGCCAATTTTGGGATTCAACTGTAATATTATCTTTTGCTTCAAACCAAGGGCCCTAGGATAGTTTTACATCTTCCAAAATCATTTTCAACTCATCTCGACTTGATTCTTACTAGATTCGAAAAGAGAGTATGAAGATTAATAGCAAGAGCCATGGTGGATAAAAGGACACTAACTATAGTATGTGGCACAATAATATCTATGGTATACATATACATTGTATACATGTAAAGATGTGGAAATATATCCTGTTCTTATAATTACTTACATTACTTTGTTAAGAAGCCCAATTAATTTTTTTTAATGTACCAGCAACAATTACGTTATATTTATGTTTTATCAATTGTTTAGATGTTAGCAAATGTTTCAGAATTTTTTTCCGATGGCACCGTGATATTTTCCGAAGGAAATGTTAGGAGCCCCTGAGGTGGGCGAACTGGTAAAAGGTACTCATAATTGAAATCTAAGGTTACTAGGGATAAAGATCATGTAGATTGAAAACAAGCCAATCAAAATGTTTAGTGATAATAAGTGGTAAATAAAAAGAAGAAATCAGCTAACTATCCTTTGGAGTCTTAAGAAATAACCTCGAATGAATGACTGGAAAGATTTACGATTGCTGGAACAAGTATTCAAACAGCAACAAGATGGAGTTAAAGACATTGGAGAATGATAAATTTCATGCATGAATCAGAGTGAATCAATCACTCTTGATGCATAGTCTGCGAAATATTGTTTTATGAATCGTGTAGGTGAATCAAAATGTGAATGACAATGTGTAAAGGCCCGGTTTGAAAAACTTTAGTGAAATGGACCATTACAAAAGGAATTCAAATATTGATATTAGAAATTGAATAAGTTCATTCAATTATTAAACTTAGTGCTCCATCTAACCATAAAAATTGAATCCCGCACACCTTAGACGTGGAACAACATTTTTGATTGAACATGAACGTGAACATTTTCGAAGGATATTGAAAATAAGAGTGTATTGTTCGATCTGGAGGAAAAGGTCTTGTGTATAAGTGTAATTATAGGCAACAGACCACCTTGAAAAATTTGAAGGATTAATGGAATGTGATCCTGTCAATAGTTTTTTGCGATAAAGCTGACTATAAACTATTTAGTTGAATTTTCAAAAATTTTACAATTTTTTGAGCAAACAAAAAAAAAGTATTTCCGTAATATATTAAATGATTTGTGAAAACATTTTCCAACCTTGGTATGGACGTGACTTCCAAAATCAATCAATCTGAAATCAGGTTGGTAATCTGCTGACAATTTACTTTAACATAACATTTTCATTGCAGTTTGATCGCAAACTTATCTACGGAAATGACAACAAAATCTACATGGATTGGCACAATTAATTTTATTCAATGTCCTCTATGACATGAAATCGCTGTTAATGACGGATTAATATATGCTAGACATGAAAATCTTGAAATATTATTTTTAAACTTTATACTTAACAAATGAAAACGTGATAAAACGAGAACATTGCAATAAGACTTGGTCTTATTTTCATTTCAAGTATTAATTATAAATAGTCTGGTTCATTTATACTTCTACATTGAATCGGATGGAAGAGGCATCACGTTAAGAAAGTTCACAGCTTCTGAGAAATGCATTGAGACCATATCGAAATCGTTCACCTTGGCTTGACCATAGAATTCATTCAGGTAACCATTCGATAAACACATGAGTAAATAGCATGTGAGACATTACATGTTACATACTTCGCTGGATATAAAAGTTTGTACAGTTAAAGGTTAACAATAAAGTCAGGTGTTATCCAAAGTAAATTTAAAGCACTTATTATTTAGTTCGAGATGCAAACAGCTTAAAATGCTCAATATCGTATTTTAACTTATTTCTCGAACTTCTACCGCACTCCGACAAAACTTTTTGCGCTTTCTGTAAAGCGAGCGGTAGCGTTCCAAACTTACCCTATTGCTTCCAGACCCGTTGATATCAAGATTTGGAAGACTAGTTCTAGTAGTTCAGTTTAATGCTTGTCGATATCTCTGGTATCTCAAGAAAAGTAAATTTCTGTAAGTAAATTTCTATAAAAAAATGTTATAGCGGAGGTAGCGATAGAATACAGGCGCCTGTAGAGTTCTAGCGGGAAAACCGAATATTTCCGTACCACCTGCCAAAAATATAGGAGAATTTCTGGATAATTATCCAGGGATGTTGTGCGTTATCGTATCCACGTAAGAGCCTGTTGTGTGTTCTGTACAATCGATTCTGTTGAAAATTCACAGATTCTTACACGCTCTTGAGATATTCGAATGATTCTCGCAGGATAAACATTTTTTATGTGGGGTACATTTATGGTACAACTGCTCGGAACACGCGGCACTTGTGTGTCCATTAGCCTCCATTTTAGCCGGGACGAAGGCCGAAATACAATACTGCGTGACGGCGATACGTGAGCAACGCATTCAATTTACAATGCACGCGATACGGGGAACATTAATGTTCATTTGACAAATGTCAGATTGGTGACATTTTAAATGAAATTTGCTGGAAATTGTTTTTGATTTTTTTTAAGTTTTGAATTTGGAATGTTCGTTCGTTTAGCAAATAAAAGCCTTAACTAGGATGCACGAAATTTTCATTCAAAATTCATTCATATGAACCAATGTACTTAAAAAGTAATTAAGGCGTTTGAATTTCGAATTTCATTTAAGCGCCAAATTGCAAAAAGATATATTTATTGAGACATGTTATTTGTTGTCTTTATCTACTATGATACTGTAATGTTTGAAAGCGAAAAATTTGTCAAACAGCTTATTTTTATTGATCTGGTCGCAACCGATACTTAGTTTAAAATTAATGTATAATTCGTTTTTTTTTTATTATAAATTCATCCTTAGCTCATAAGGCTTTTTATTTTTGGAACATGGTAAACCTTAAACCTAACTTAATTCTACGTACTTATTTTTATTTAAAATTGTAGAGTTGCTTGATGTGGAGGCGGTGATCGGATGGAGAATGGGAGTCGGAGTCCTGTCAGAAGAAAGGGGTTGAGAAGTGTGGAGGGTCTCTGGAGCTTACCAAGGTGGCCCCTTCGTCTTGGTGATCAAAAGTGAAAATTCGCCTGTTACTCGCGCAATTCGGTTAGCCGCGGTCACCTTTCCCTGTCTGTATATAGAACGGTGGCTTGTGATTCGGTGAGGTGCTGGGGTTTGTTATGGTAGTACAGTTGGATGTGAGCAGTTTAATGGGCGAGAGGTATGAAGAAACGATGTTAACAGCGATATTTCGAGAGAACAGTTCCCTTATTATAGATTCGGAGTGATTTGCAAATTTCTTTAGGCATTTCGAACTAGTCTCGACCATATATTTTAAGATGGGCTTAATTTTTGTATCTCTATATAGGATGATGCTCCGGTAGTGCTTTTTATTTGGCCTCCTATATTTGGATAGAAACTTCCTCAATATTTTCGTCCGCTACGGTGGGGGAGATAGTAAACCAGACAGGGAAGCAGTAGCAGATAATGGGTCTGATAATGGTTTTGTACATAAGAACTTTCGTGCTGACTTGTACTGATTTGTTAGAGAGTAGAGGGGCTAAGGCTTTAGTGGCCCAACTGGCTTTTTCGATGGCTGTACGGGTATGGGGATTAAATTTGAGACGATGGTGAAACAGGACACCCAAGTATTTTATGGATTTTCTTAGGGGCACACAAACGTTATCGATATATGTTGAGAGTTCCTTGCTCTCAGCTGGCGCGTTTCGGTGGCCTTTGCCCGAGGCGTTTCTAAAGCATATAAGCTCGCATTTTTCTGCGTTGATTGGGAGATCCCATTTTGAGAGATATTTTTGTAGGGCTTCTAGGTATGCAGCGATGTCTTGCAAGGCTTTGAGAGGGGACTTGCGAGTAGCGAGGACCAATATGTCGTCTGCATCTAAGATTGTGTGGAAAGAGGGGTTGATCATATAGTTTTGTGCAGTGTGCTGTATAGCGTTCGTTGGTTGCATTACGGTTGGAACGTCGTGGAGATAGAAGTTGAAGAGATGAGGGCCGAGTATTGATCCTTGGGGAAACCCAGAGCGAATATTGATGCTGTTGGAGTATACGTTGGCAATTTTTACCAGAAGAGCCCTTTGATCTAGATAGTTGGCTATAATGCGCGTCAGCGAGGTCGGGCAGTGAGCCTTTAGGAGTTTGTATATGAGCCCTTTGGCCCACACGGAGTTGAACGCTTTTTCTAGGTCGATTGAGCAGGCCACTGTTGCTTCTTTTTTCCTTAGGCCGGAAGAGATGTAGTCATGTAAGAGGAGGACCGCTTATTCCGTAGATACCTTTTCTTTAAACCAAAACTGTAACCATCGTTGCGAGGAATTTTCATTTTTCCGTATATTTCTCGCCTCGCATTCACGCATTGCAATCATTGTACGATGTCGCATACAAATGCATGTTACGAAAACTGCTTGAAATTTGCTGCGAGACTCTCGTCGCGCTCTCGCATCGCAGTGTCGCACTATTGTATTTCGGCCTTGACCGTTTGGTGATGAATATTTTGGGCAGGAATCGTCAGGCCATTGCCATAGCACCTCTTCCTAAATTTTATTTAATTTCATTTTTTGAATCAATTAAAATTTAATAAGAATGCGAATTAATTAACTCAATTCGCAATAAGGCACAGCAAGTTGCTTTACTTGTGGATTTACCATATTACAAGTGAAGTTGAGACTAATATAACATCCACCATGCGTGCCTTAACACCCCAAATTCTGCACAAAGCCTAAAAACTTACATGAACAGATCAAGGTGTGAAAAAATGATTGCAGGGTTCGTTTCAGCAATATCATGTATAGATACTAAACAGCATAATACATTTAAATTAAATATTGCAACAAGCGAAATTTTTGGTTGAGCCAAATGTTGTTTCGTGTCAATTTATAATCACATTAAATATAAAATCATATAATATTCATCGAGAATCACGCTTCTTAATATCTCTGAACCATATCAACGGTAATATAAAACAATTTAAAAACTTAAATATTGTAACATAGGAACGTTGCAATCTCTGTGTAAGCGTTCAGGACTAAATCATGAAATATTCTCTCGGTAAAATTATATTCTAAGAATTGTTATGTAGCCTTTGACTTTTTCTTAATGATATTAATTGCTCTTTTAAAGTTAAAAATTCACTCTGTCTGCAGGGAATCTACGCATATGACTTGACTTGACGCATATGTATCAATTACACAATCGATATTATAAAATTGTTTCAACTGCAAAAATGGAATAATTATGTACTGTTCGATATAAGTCCAATACGTAGTGAATACCATTTATTCATACCTGTGTATTTTTTTCTACAGTCCGATGCAATTTTCAACCGGTCTTCCAATTTGAGCTTTATACGGACTTTTAATATATCACATGAATGTTACTAAAGAATAAAGTTGTCTGACTAAGTATGCAAGTACATTTGCTGTTATATTTATGCAAGTATGTTCAAGAGGTTTACACTACACCTTTTAAATTTAATAGGGGATTATACGTGGACGTTTCATCAGGGCAAATATGTAATTTGCCAATGCACAACAAAAATCTAACTCAAGGCATTAATCACTCATGAAGAAGCCAGACGTAACATATGGTATTCTGATTGACTAAGAACTATTTGATAGTTTATTCGCACATTGGATACTTCCTGTTTGCAAAGCTTTTTCTTCAAGATAAACATACAAATGCCCAGAATTCGACTAAATAAATAATTCTATCAATATGAGTTACTTGTACGTTTTACGTAGTGAGTTTTAATATCTACTTTTGTCGAAAACGTTTTATTACAGTTATTTATTTGAATTTAAGCTTTATCAAATAAGCGATTCGCAAAACTTTTAACGAAAAATTTAAATGTTTAAAATCCTAAAACGACTTTTTCCTCATTTTCAGATTTCAGAGAGATATTATGCCAAGATTTCACCTACGATGGACCATTAGGTAAAGGTTTTTCGAACACTCAGTACATACTACAGATTTGATATATGCGATTCTTTCTTCAACTTCCAGGACCTTTACACTGGGGCGAACAATACAACACATGCTATGGAAAATATCAAAGTCCAATTAATATTGATCCGAAACTAGTAACTCATGTTAACTTGCCTCCGCTAGTATTCAGCGGTTTCGACACACTACCAGCTTCAGCTAAGATTCAAAATAATGGTCATACCGGTATGTTTGAGCGTGATTTGATTGTTTCACTAGTTTTAGAAATTTCAAGAAGCTCAAGAATATTTTTGAGCATAAAGCCACTTTATCTAGTCATAGCAACGGTAGCGACATCTAAAAATTCAAGAATCTTTCGTGTAGAAAGCATAAGATGGTTTTTAAATTGGGCACAACTGCCAGGTAAAGTTAATGAAGTTAATGTACACCATTGGGTTGCAAGAAAACTCCATTCAGATTTTAAAACAAATTTTTTGAAGTATTGAGTAGCAAGAGAAAATGCACAATTGAATTTCACATACTTCATAAGAAAACATGCGATAAAATGGAATAAAGATGGTTTCAAGACATCTGAAAGAACAGGAATTAGAGTATTTGGACCCTAAATACTCATAAAAGATGAGAACTATGCCAAATATATTTCTACAGAATATATATGGCATCGCTGTAAGGGCACATTGCGATTTAGACTTATACATACAGCACATTAAGATAAATCCATACCTATCCCTATACCCCTATCCCATACTTATACCCTATACTTGGACCTAGTTTCCAGCCACAGAGTTATTAGATATAGAGAGGACGATAAGTCACTTTCGCGTCGTAACCGCCCCCTTTTTACAAACATTTGCAAAAATTTACAAATACCAATGGGTTCGCGAAAATTTAACGCACAAAAAATTCAGGTGAGTGTCAAAAGCTCGAGCCGAAGATTAAGCCACGCCTTTGTAAACAATCTTATTGACCGACAAACCAATTATTTCTACATTATTATTGAAAAAGGCATCTATCTTGACCTAATCAACGCAACAGTTAAAAATTAATTAATTATCTAAAATTTACCTATGAAACGACACCTCGGATGGCCGCGAACAAGTGTGATTTCTGCAAGTGAAAATCACACACTTCATTGTCTATATTTGTCTTTAAAAATCACTGTCACTATTGTCTTTGCACTTTTCCACAATCACAAATAAAGTAGCACTCACGATTTGTAATTTTTATCGTTGAAAAATTCGTCTGACACAAGTAACTTACATAATTCGCCCGTAAATCACTCCGAAAATGAATCAAAACACAGATTATTTGTCTTGTTTTGACAATTCATTCAGTTCGGCTGCAATCGAAAAAACCCGAGCATTGAACCAACTGAAATAGGAGAAATGGCTTCGACGAATTGAGGGAGCATGTACATTATTCTACCAACATTAAATAAAAAAATAATTCACAAAGAAATTTCTATCAAACTGGGTTCTTGTAGATATTCAATGAATAAGCATTTTGAGGAGTAAAATTTCTCGTAATTTAGAGTATACTCAGCCGCCGGTAATTCAATTTCATAAAAATATTAGAAAAAAAACTTGGCCGTACACTTTTTGAGTGTGCGCATACCTTCAAGTAGAATTATTTATCTAACTGTATATTCAGCTCAGTGTCAAATTGAAATTACGAATGTATCCGACAATTCGCATCGTATTAAAATTTTTAAACATTGATTTCAAATTAGGTTTTATCAATAAAAATATATGTTTTGCATGGCGAGAATGTTTCATTCTCCCACAAAATATGAATAAGATTCTATTGCCACCAATTTATGTGGGGAAAACCTCGACAAAGTTTAGATATTTATCTTTAAATTTCACGAGAAAAAGTATCATCCTTTACAACTTAGTTTTAGGGTTTATAAATAATTAAATGGTAGATTTCCCATTTGCGGGCTAAAGAAACTTGTAGGTAATATGTTTAAGTTGTTGCGCAAAGAGATAATTGGGCGGGCTTTTAGAAAATAGAAAATTTCTCACCATTTAAGCTGTAATATATTTTCCATTTGAAATATGGAAGTTCCGAAAATTGCCTGAGGTGAAACAGCTACGAAAGGGGAAAATTAGCTAAATCCAATTCTTTGGACGCTCACGGACAATCACATACACGGGAATAGCATCTCTATTATCTTATACCCCTATGTTTCCAGCAGCCTTCAAAGAACTGGAAACACCAGTGATTATATCAAAAAGGGTTCTAGATTTCTGTAGTACACTCAAAAAGCTAAATGTGGGCTATAGGGTTACCATACACCGGGTACGCTGGTATTGAGGGTAACGAGCGGGCGGACGAACTAATGAGAAAAGGAGTCTTGGTAACGAGTGACACGAGAGATCAAATCTAACAAGTGAAACTTTCGTTAATATCAGATGGATAAAGCTTGCATTTCATCAAGATCAATATCAAATTTGCTTTTATAATTATCAGGATTAAAAATATGTAAAGGATAAAACACGAATGGCAAAAACAATACCTTTGTCTCTAATGTTTCGATATCTCTATCTTTACTTCCAGCAATGGTTACAATGAATTTCAAGGAGAGGGCATTAGTTTCTGGTGGACCACTTAATGGAACATACGAGTTTGTACAAAGCCATTTTCACTGGGGAGATCACGATGGCTATGGCAGTGAGAGTCTCATCAACTACAGAAGTTACCCTGTTGAACTCCACATGGTATTCTACAAAACATCATACAAAACGTTCCACAACTCTCTCGACTTTCCTGATGGCGTTGCTGTTTTAGCGTCTCTATTTGAAGTAAGTAATACTTCGCCATTATTTAGTGACTTTATTAAAAAGTAAATTATATTGTCTATAGGTTGCTGACAAGCCTAATCCGAGCTTCGATGAACTGACGCATCTGATGAACGACATCATTACACCGGATACTGAAACAGTGTTTCTGAATCCACCAAAACTTATGGAATTCATGTCACCCGACATCCTTCACTACTATACATACAATGGATCGTTAACAACACCACCGTGTAGTGAAAGTGTTACATGGATCGATTTCGCCACTCCGATCCCGATTTCATCCGAACAGGTAGGTTTGCAAATCAGAATTCACGTTAACAAACCAATCCTCGAAAATTCCGCCGGGCCAATGTTGAAATGAGCTCTTAGCAACACAAAAACATTTCCTTACTTTTTCATGCATATATCTAGTCGCAACACTATAAAATTTCATAAATTTACATCCCAACGAACACGATTGCGTACAACACTGATTAGAATATTCAAAAATTTATTTTAGATCTCAATTTTTTCAATTATCATCCGCTTGCCAGATTGATATGAAGTCCACGTTGTACAGGTTTGTGCTTCGCACGAGCATTTGAATATCATCATTTTTCTCACTAATCAAATCCTTACGCAGAGTACCAAGTCCAGTTCCCGTGATACCAATGAAACTTAGATACACATTGCCCAAATAATTAACGCCAATTGGCTATGATTTCTTAATTAAAGAAGACACCCATTACGAATGACTTCTTTAATTTAGTTTCACTTATTGCTTTCATCCGATGAATTCACGTATTTTATTAAGAATTATTTAGCACCTCCACATGGGGAAAAAACTGAAACTGTAAAGTTAAAAATAACTCAAAATCTTATTCAAGATTGAAAACAGTTGAAATACTTTTCGCAAATACGCGCCGCAAATAAAAACTTGTAACAGCAACGACAGGTTTGCATTCTTTCATACCAAATATAGCTCGAAAATATATTTTTAAACTCACAAATCTGCATACTACTGTTTGTATATTAGTTAGCTTCCATTTAAAATAAAATTGCAGCTAAGAGACTGAAGAAAAATATATTGACAGCGATATATACTAATTTAATATAAGTCTACGAGCAGAAAACAGTGCAAATTTTATTTTAAACATCAAAAAACATTGCCCTCTGCAGTTGAATTTGTTTCGTTTTTAATAACAGCCTTTAATTAAACGAGTTATTATATCCATTAGTTCATATTTGCTTTGGAACTATCCCTTGATTTTTTCCTTGTGGTGCGGATTTGGAGGCTGTTTACGGCCTGGATGTCAGATTCCCAGTCACCAGAGGAATGGCATTACCAGCTAAACACCTCCGCGGTCACACCAGGAACATTTGTCACATAACTTCGGCATATCCAGTCACGCGAATAGGGTCTTCGATATTAGGATGATCCCTTTATTATTAGAAACGGTTCGAAGGGAAAGGGATCACTGAGAAAGTGATAGCTTATTCCTCTGTGTTGATCAAAACTGAACTTCCCCGTGAGAAGAACTGCCCACAGTTATTGTGACATTCAGGACATTTTCGGTGAATACTCTCAGTAACGTGCCTCCCCACTATTAGCAGACGAGATCTATGCATACTTTAAACATCACATCTCTGGCCCTCTGGCTTCAACGCGTATGAAATCCTTCAATTAACAAAAAATACGAAAGATGAACCGTCAAAAGTCGAAACAACAGTACATTTTGATAGAAAAATTTTACAAACACGCGGGGACAAATATCTTGCTGACCGGACGAACATCATTTATAAATATACCAATACCGAGAGGCTATTTCAACAGGAAATTCCTGCAACTAAAATCGATATTACGAACAGCAGCTATCAAATGGCATCATCAAAGTGACTTGAACATCATCGAACTATGACAAGAGGAACAAAGGATATTCAGTTTTCTACCCCAGAATACAACTGATGTCTCTTGATCTGCCACTTCAATTTAACACTGGATTACTAAACTTTCTTACGAGTAAAAACCTCATTATACCTTGGTAAAAATACAAATAAATAAAACAAATTAATAAGATAACGAAAAAGACAAGCTATAAAACGAGGAAAATGACCATTTAAATGTCTTTTTGGCACATGCCACAAATTATCTGATCCACTGTATCAACAGCCTTTTTTGTCATATTATAAGCTTTACACGAAAGATCTGTCCATTTTTGATTGGAAAGTAACACAATAATTAACATACCACCATTTTCGTACACTTAATAGTATTTATTCTAGAGTATACTCCCCTAGACTTCCCCATAGGACCCATGTCAATTTGACATTTACTCGGGTTGTTGCGGATTTGAGAGTCTGCCTACAATCCTGGACCAGTTGTGAAACTACGCGGGTAGAGGCAAGCGTCTGCAGTACCGACTTACTGTCCGAGAGTATTTGTATACTTCCATTAAGGTTGTTTGTTGCGGCTTCTATAGCCGCTTTTATTGCAAACACTTCCGACTGGAAAACAGTGGTTAGGCTCTCCAGTTTATAACTTCGGTTGAGTTGCGGGTGATCTGGGAAAAATATTCCAGCGCCGCTTCCCTCGTCCATTTTGGAACCATCGGTGTAGATCATGGTCTCACTTCCAGATATGAAATCCACCGTTTTCCACGCTTCTCTGGTCGGAATGTTGATTTTGTATGGAATTGTTGTGTCCAATATTGGTTGAATTCTCCCTTTTAATTGACGGGACCATTCTCTCCATTTTTTTTCAATATGCATACGTGCCCCGTTTGAGTGTGGTTAGATAACCCATATGTGGATTTTAATCTGATGCTCGCAAGTGATGCCTCTCTGAAGATGAATTTTTCGAGTGGCATGAGATTAAGCATTATCTCCATTGCAGCAGTTGGCGTAGTCCTAATGGCACCTGTGATGTCAACGCAGGCCATTCGCTGGATCTTCTTTAGCTCTTTTGCAATGGTTTTCTTTTGTAGTGCATGCCACCAAACCAATGCCCCGTAGGTAGGTATGGGCCTCACTACTGTTGTGTAGATCCAGTGGGCAATTTTGGGTTTTATTCCCCAGGTTTTCCCCACTTGTCTTTTAATTGTGAAGAGCGCCGCTGTAGCTCTCCGTCTGACTGCTCCTATGTGTGGAATCCAAGTTAGTTTACTGTCCAAGGTTACTCCTAAGTATTTCACCTTGTTTACTAAACTGATATGTTTTCCGTCAATGGTCGGGGGTGTAAATGTCTCCGGTTTACGGCGCTTTGTGTAAAGCATAAGCTCCGTTTTGTCGGCATTGGTGCGCAGTCCGTTTAGCTTTGCCCACTCAAAAAGATGTAAGAGTGCGGTCTGCATCAATTCCGATATGGTCTCCGGGAACTTTTCACTTATCAGTACAACGATATCGTCAGCGTACGCTATCGTTTTGAAACCCTTCCCGTTGAGGTCTTCCTCTATTTTACTTCCATACTTTGTTAACTATGAGTACCCAGGCAAGTGGTGATACTATGTCGCCTTGTGGTGTACGCCTGTTAGTCCATTTATTCAAGGTTACGCCGTTTTCCTCGGCTGTAATCTTCCTTTTAGCTAGTAGTTCCGTCATCCATTTAGTAAGATATGGGTCTATTGCATATCTTTGGATGGCTGCAGCTATGCTGCAACTCTCAGTTTTTACATTGTTGAAGGCTCCTTCGATATCAATGAAGGCCGTCAAGGTGTAATCTTTGATGGCAAGGTTCCTCTCTATTCTGCTTACTACTTCGTGTAGTGCCGTCTCTGTTGAGCGCCCTGAGAGGTATGCGTGTTGGTTGGGGCAAAGCTCCGTTATGTTCACTGTGCTTTTTATGTACCCATCCAATAGGCGTTCCAGGGTTGTTAACATGAAAGACGTTAAGCTGATAGGTCGGTAATCCGTTGCTTTGTAGTAGCTAGCTTTTTCCGGCTTGGGTATGAAAACTACTTTTGCTTTTCTCCAGTCCCGAGGAATATAGCCTTTGGATATGGAGGCTCTATATATTTTCACCAAAATCCGTATTATTGTGATATCCGCTTTCATGAGCATGATCGGATACACTTTGTCGGTTCCTAGTGATTTGTAAGGTTCGAAGGTATTAATGGCCCAAAGGACCTTTTCTTCGCTTACGATTTCTTTTAGGGGGGGAGGCACGGTAAGGAGTCACGTTGTTTGCTTTTTCTGTCTCCTCAACCGTTGAGCCCGGAAAGTGTTGGTTTAGTAGGAGCTTGAGACGTCCTATGCTATTTATTGTCCACGATCAGTCCTCCTTTTGGAGCATCGTGTCCACATGCGGTTCTTTTTTTAGAGCCCTGTTTAGCCTAGATGTGAATTATGAGAAACTGAAGGTTTTTGTTCGTCAAAGCAATAAGTATATGTCCCAATTCGACGAATAGTAGAATCCTGTATTTCATTTAGAATCCCTTGTTTCCTGCTTCGTAAGGTACAACTACAAACTTCAAATTATGCGGAACCTTGAGAAATTCTCCAGCGAATGGTATTGATGTGATCCAGTTCTCCATCGTGACATTTTTAATTCGATCCATGAAGTGATGGGGTCAAACCTTTGACATGATGATTAGCTAGCAGCCGTTTTCTCGGAGTATTTTCTTTTTCTCAGTAAAGTAAAACATTGACCACATATTAAATTTTGACATCAGCTAAAATTATAATTTTGGATGCCATATTTGTTTAGTTCATTGGGCATGTGCATTCTAAATGGGCAACGACCTCCAAACCCAGCCAATTGCTCATGCAGAGTCACGTATTCACCCGACGTATACGATGTCGTGTGTTTATTTATAAACGTATCCCATTAATCTTGATATTCTTCAAACTTGTCATCAATCACTTTTGCTTTTCACAGCAGCAGACACAAGAAACAGGCTGAATAAAGCTTTAAATTTCTGTTTATTTGAGTAATTTTATTTGTTTCTTGAATGTAATTATTCTCAATTTCCAAATTACTTATTTAACTTGGCCTTCACGCATTTCATCTCTAAAGATAAAGAAAACATCTCACTCGGTTCAACACTACCACAAGCTTTTCCTTGAGGTCCCTCAATGGAACGTAAGATATTCCTAGAAGCTACTCGAATTCATCGGTTGCAGGCTTTTTAGTTCATTTGTGCCAATTTGCGCCCCGAATAATTTTTGTCTCGGAATTATAATCGTGGGGTCACGTTGTTGTCGTCTGTTTTGGTTACTTTGAACACTATCACCAGGTCATATTTCTTCGGTTTCACTTTCAGTCAGTTGGTAATCCTCTACTTCTTGATAATCTTTGACCTCACTCAATATCCCTAGCTTTTGTGCGCTTTCGTCATCATGAGTATTCACGTTCCAAACCCGGCTTATCTCATCGTTTTGAAATTTTCACGAATCTGATAAGGAAGAAATGGTGGTTAAGACATACATTAAACACAAAATAAACAATAATCTATGTAAAATTCATATATATATAAGATATAAAATCAAATGTACTTACCATTGGTCAGTAGTCACGCAAACGATAAACTTTGGAAATTTTTTTGCTCTAAGTCAAAACATCAATGGCGTCTGCGCAAAATGGCAGCACCAGCGAAACAAGTTAGAAAGGGACTTTGAAGCGGGGGCGCGAGAACGACGCGAATATTGATTTTTTTTAGGAATCGTAATTTTTCCATGTAATTTTCACGTTGATTTTGTATCACGGGTTGAAAAACTACAACTTCCCATCAAATTAGCCTATAGTTTCAGCATTAACAAAGCGTAAGAGTAAACTTTAGAAAATTGCAGTCTATCATTGATATCTAGCTTACATTCGAATAGGAAATACGAAAATTATTTCCATTTAGAATGAAATGTTTTGTTTATTAACAATTATTGCAAAAAAATAAGAATATATTTTCAATGAATGTTTTTACCTCTTATGTTTTAAAGTGTATCCTTTTATTGCAATCTCAAAATGAAAACCAACTCGCTGGGCGAAGCCGCTTACCCCAACTAGTTTAAAATAAACTCAAATTTATTTTCTTTGCAGGTCGCCAGTTTCCGTAAAATTCGTGATCACCATGGCCTGCTATTGAAACATAACTCTCGTCCGATCCAGCCTTTGAATGGCCGTCACATCTTATTTAATACAGAAATCATCAACTTTGTACCAAATAAGGATGGAAACTATGATATCAACGATATCCGCTACGATATTGTCGCAGATCCTTCGGATCCACAAAAGCAAAGAAAAGAAAGTTCAGCCCCAACGTTATCCATTAACCATCATCTTCTTCTCTTCTATTTATTTAGTGCCTACTATGTTTTACGTCAGTTATAAGAAATTGGGACTAACCAACCCCTAAAAAGTGTTACAATGGAATGTGCGAGTTAATACTCCTCCGCCCAACATACGTATCTGTGACAATTTTGGATTTCAGCTTTAAATATAATTACGCTTATTATCCATCATCCATCATAGTTATATGAATGGTTTGATTGCATTGCTTTAGTATAGAAATTCATCGGAAAAACGAGAAAAACTATTAATGTTTAGTTAAATGTTGGGAGAATTTAACATTGAATGTAGCTGTAATTGTTAGAACGCTGATATTTGTGTAATGCGTGATTTGCAGGAAAATATGTATAAGTTTGGTTATTTTTAATCCTTTAATCGGCTCCAACTGTAGTCGAGTTACGTAAGTAGCATTACAAAATAGTTACTAAAAAACCATACAAATAAAGTAATTATCCAGATTACATAGTGAATTCCAAAGATATTTTATTATAGGCGAAAAATTCGCTTCTATATAACCCTCAAACATATGTTCCACATATTTTTCTGCAGCGCAACATTCAATTGCCATTTTATGAAACAAATTATTCTAATATATATAAAAAATATATAACTTTCACTTGACGAATGAATGAACTCTAAATCTGCACTTCAGCAATATCAATTTAAGTGGTAACAAACAAAGTCATAAAGAAATATTTTTTTAATTTTTTTCGTACTCAGTAACACAATGAAATCATATTTTCTGAAATGAATGCTAACAAACCAATCAACCCACATTAAACTTTGTGTAGACCTAAATATCTGATAGTGCCAGATCCGTTTTTAGACGTTACGAACCCTCTGATTTAAATATAATTTTACAGTGAAAGAAGAAGAAGTAAATAATAGCATTGAAGTTATCCTTTCATTGAAAAGCTTCCATGAAAAAACTTCCGAGTAAGGACAACCCATTCATTTGGTAGGATGCTGTATGAGGACACACTTTTCGAAATGTTCATCATAATCAAATTAAAAACCTCCATATTCTTTCGCAATAAAAAACACTTTGATTCGAATTCGTCTCTTTTATCTTTGGGCGAAACCTAAAAAATTAGAAGGCGAAAAACACAATTTACAAACCCCTGTTCATTGAGTTGCCATTTTTGCATCATCTATGGAAGTAAATATAACATTGAAACCCACAAAATACAATATATCTGTGCCTTTTTCATGCCACACTTTCTTGATAAACTGAGCCTTCGATCCAGTCTTGTAGGTTTTTAATGTATTTCTATAAAAGGTTTCTTATATATTTCTTGGCACGTAGAACACGTCAAAGCCGTCTTTGTCCCATATTAGTTCAAAAGATTCTTAGGTTTTCTTTGTTAGTGCAGTTTTTTGTTTGCTTGGTTGTTTGAACAAGGATTGTTAAGGACGAACACTGATTTGACTTGGTTGATTGATTTGCTTTGGTTGGCATATCCTTTGAGCTTTCTATATTTATTTCTGTGAGATCTTCTTCGGATTTGTCGTGGGAACAAAGTCAGAAATGGTCTATAGATATGATAGGGAGGACTGGACATCAAAAGTGGATGTCTTACTGGTGACTTTTTTGTTTATTTAGATGGAAATTTTTTATGTACTGGTCTTGTAAATTGGTTGTACCGTTTTCTGTGCAAAATCATGTAGATTTTCTTTTGGGTGTCTGCAATGGCCATGAAATGTGCCGCTTAAAACTTGCCAACGCACATGCAGAACCAAATCCTCGTGACCTTAAAAAAGTCTTAGCACATTGAATATTCGCAGCTTCGTTGTAGGCCTATTTCATCTGAAATAATCTTATCGCCCTTCCTGTACGACTTCTCAACCATTTTCATATGTAGTACTTTAATGTGCTGTGAAAACCTCTATCAAAGGTTTTGAGTTTTGAATTGGATTTGATTTTCTTTTCCACATAAGAAATTGGTAAATTTTTTTGTAAATCCCAGTTGCGATAAACGTACATGAAGTAATAATCTTGGATTTTCAGTTATAGAAACGTGACATGAGCATTTTCGTTGGTGGCTATCATTCCTGAAGGGTCTGCTCTAGGTCCGTTTAGAGCTAATTTTTTAGCTCGGAACCTGGCTGATAGTACATCGAAGGCGTGCCTTAGACGGAAACAGTCCACCAAAGAATACGTCCCGATAACAAACACGCGCCATTTACCACTCCATTGCTCAAGATTTCGATTTCGCAGTTAGTTAACGTCCCGTGTTTCCTCTTGTCTGTCACATTGAATTTTCTTGGGTTACTGCTTCAGGAAAACGTAGGGTTAAGAACAAGGACTGGCAATTTTCTACTACTATAGAACTCAAAATGGCTTCCCTCTGCATTAACAAAAACGAAAAAAAATATTATAAATAGTTGCGTGTTTAAACTTCTATGGCCAACGCAAATTTCTGTTGACTAACATCATCATTATCACCTACTAAAAGCAATACCCTTAGTCATTAAATAGTCTCAGTATAGCATTCAGAAAGTAACAAGTCAAACTAACAAAATAAACTAAATTCCAAATGAGCTCACGAAAAAACATATACCAACATTATAAAGAAAACGTAGATAAATCGAAATTCAAAATTATTTTTGAAATGAAAATGTTGCAGGCCCAAATACAAAATGTGCATTACCAGTTAGAATATTTTAAATGCCCCTCTCGCAAAAGAAGGTTAGAAAAATTTATAATAAATTTTACCCTCCGAATTACCTCCTCGCTTGAATCTTTCCTGTGCCTTTGCTGTTAAAAATGATATTAGAATTAATAACAGATAATTGAAATTCATTATATGTATTATATCTCGTATTTAAGGAAAAATGTAGATTTGATGAAAGCATAGCTTTACATATACTGTAATAAGATAAAACAATAAAGTGAAATTGATAAGAAAATGCCTTAGTATCATTTCAAAATGTTACTCAAAGGTTCTGAAACTACATACGATTTATAGCCCACTCACTACCATTCGCAGGACGTCAGGCTGAAGCCAAAACAAGAAGGAACTTTGACGAAATCATTTACTTGAGGGCAACATTTTATCCTGAACGCTGCTCAATATCACGTTGATAATATCAAAAAAAATACTGAGTTTTTTCAAGAGTTATAACCCGTTTTCAAGACCTAACTCTATTTTTTATGAATTTTTATTATTTTGCGGATAATTTCGGTAGAGGGGTAGGTTGTACTGAATATTTCAAATTTTGTGTAAAGTAAGAAACATTATTAAACGTTTTTCGTTTTGTGCCTTCAAGTAAATGCCACTGGAGAAAATCAAAACGCTGGCGCAAGATTATGATGACAATGGTCCCACTGATAATTAACGTAAGGAACTGCTCCAACGTATTAAGAATGGCGATTAAAGAATTGAAAACATTCCAATGTTTTACAACAAAATAAAATGGAGCCTATACTGATAATGATGACAAATTCTTAGTACATAAACTTAAAATTAACAATGTTTATTCCCTTTGAAGTTTTTCATTTGATTATCTGCTTCTGAAGAACCTTGATGCCTAAATAACTAAAAATTCAAAAGAATTTTGATTTCTAAATAGTAAAAATTAAAAATAAAAAAATTACTACTGAAATTATTGGATAGCCAAAAAAGTATTGAGCCTTTTTTGTCACTAGATGGTGTTCGTTGTCATATATCGGGCAATACTAATCAGATTGAGTCAAACTGACATGCGTTTGAAAGGTGACATTCTAGTCTACAAAATTCAAACGGACAGTTTTGTATTTCGTCATTCGTGTCAAAAGTTGTATTCATTGAAAAATGAGTGAAATTTCTGAAAAAAATCGTTATATTTTACAATATCACTACGATCATGGTGAGAATGCATCGCAGGGTCGTGAAAAAATTTGTGGTGTTTACGCTCAAGATACTTTATCAAAAGCCACAGCCAAGAGATGGTTTGCTAGCTTTCGTTCGGGAAATTTTGATGTCAAAGATGCACTTCGCTCAGGTGGACCAATCACTGAAAAAGTCGATGAAATCTTACAAAAAATTGAAGAAGACCGATACACAAGCAGCTATCACATTGCTAAGGAACTGAATATCCATCACATAACTGTTTTGAACCATTTGCGTTAGACTGGATACACAAAGAAGATCGACGTTTAGGTGCCGCATGAATGCCGCAAACACAAAAAAAATTTGATCGACCAAATTTCCATTTGCGAAATGCTAATAAAAGGCAACGAAATCGAGCCATTTTTTAAGCAAATCATTACGGGTGATGAAAAGTGGTTAAGATGCGGGAATGTCGTTCGAAAAAGTTTATGCTCAAAAAAGGTGAATCATCACAAACGACTTCAAAGCCAGGATTGACACCAAATAAGGTTATGCTGTGTGTATGGTGGGATTAGAAGGGAATTGTTTACCATGAGGTGCTAGCACCTGACCAAACACTCAATTCGGCTCTGTACTGTCAGCAATTAACCAGATTGCAACAACCAATTCAAAAAAATCGGCCAGAATTGATCAATAAAAAGGGCGTCGTCTTCCATCATGACAATGCCAGACCGCACACATCTTTGATGACCTGGCAAAAACGGACAGAACTTGGCTCGGAAGTTTCGATGCATCGACCGTATAGTTAAGACCTTGCACCATCAGACTACCATTTGTTTCGGTCTCTGCAAAACTTCCTTAATGAAAATAAATACACTTCAAAAAGGGACGGTGAAAATCATTTAACCAAGTTTTTCGCCGATAAACCACAGAAGTTCTACACAGATGGAATAATGCCCCTACCTAAAATAATGGCAAAAGGTCATAGATAAAAATGGACAATATGTACTTAAATAAAATCCATTTTCAATAAAAGAAATATTCAATCGAAAAACGACAAAAATAGGCTCAATACTTTTTAGACTCACCAATATTATTGAAAACTTCTTAAATTTCATGAAGTCCTACATATCTTCTTTTTTGGCGATCATAAAAAAGCGGAAAATCAAAAGGTTTGTTTGAAGGGCCGCAACAGATGCCATAATCACCGACATCAACTGTCTGACAGTGCTTTCAATACACAGAGAGCAATGAGAGGCAATTCTTTTGTCACATCACATGGTTCACTAAGAGCTTTCTATTCATGCAGGCTGATAACTTCTTCTTAACAAGAACTGTTTACAAACTTTACGTGATTAAGAAATTCCAAACAAAAAAAGGAAATTCCATAGTTATCGACAACTACTAGAAACGTTCCACGATAACTGGTAGAGAACGCAGCCTGAATAAAAAGCAATTTTTGAATATGTTGTCAAATACGTCAGACTATGTTGACGAAAAAATGGATCATCAACTAATAAACAATCGAAATAACCAATGATGGTGCACATTCAAATAAGCCAAACAGAATCTTTCGGTTTTTGCTCATTAACCAATAAATTTTTATAAGTTAAAAATTATATTCAGTTGTTCTGTGCGAATTTTTAAACCACACACGTTACTCGATGTCAGTATTATAAACGAAATTTATTATTTTTTAATCCTCCATAAAAACATGGAATATTGGAACACTTGCATGTTATTTTTAATTATATTTACGACACATTAGTCATATGCTAATGCTTTGATATTAATTTTGAGGCGATTGCAATTAATGTCATGCAATCAATTTATTTCTCACTGTATATCAACTTATCCACGACACAATTATCTAAATTGAAAACATTCAAAAGCTTAAAGGTCTCGAATCCCACACGTCGAATGATGAAAACAATTCTCTGCTGACAACCTAGTCTTTATTTACTTGAAAAAGATTGTCCTTACAACGTTCATCACGAAATTGAAGACAGATAAAATCTTTGTCTACACATGCATTTGCTTACGTGGACTTGCACAAAGATTTAAACAATCAATTAATGGGCATAGAATTAACGACTTAACCTTGAAGCTGACATTATCACTATGGAATGTACAATTATAGAACTAAATTGTATTGCCAAGTAATGAATGAGTTTCCGGATTTATAGGGAGGCAAATCAGGCCTCAAATCTATGGTATCCAATCTTTTGTATACTGAACCAGTTGTCTGAATAATTTTTTGTTCTCATGAATCAAATGCCTGGTGGCAGTACAATGAAATTTCCACTTGTTTGAAGAGTCCTAAATGTGATTTTGGGACAATAAATAAGGATAGAGCAAGGCTAGTTATAAATACTTTAATTAAAATTTCCTTAGCAACAAAATGTCTGGTAGATATACTTTTTCTAGTTTTTCCTCCACAAATCGTTCATGTATGCAGCCTTGCAATTTGTTTGCGTCACAGCTAAATGCAGTCTTCGATAATTTAACATTCGCACCATCAGCTTGTACTTCTAAACCATAATATTTACAATCATTTATTGTACTTATGGCATTCGAATATAATAAAACTCGTTGAAGCCATTCGATGGGTACGGTCAAGTTTTTACTATTGTAAGCTGTCGAAAATATTTGATAAAGTTGTCTACGGAGAACAGTTAGCCATTATTTGCTCTTCGATTTTATTTCAAACATTACCTTCGCATATATGGGAGTTTCAGTGACGCTATTGCTGCTAAAATATGTGGCAAGCCTGGTATCAATTTAATTGCTAGGTAGTAATGTCTTCTATATACTTCAAGAGACATTCGTTGAGCTATACGAAATATTGAGTCTCTGTAGAAAAAAAATTCAGTTACATGTTATTCCCTCAAAATAAAACAAACATACTGATAGCATTTTGGTACATTCAAGCTTCGTTCCAAAGCCTCGTGCGAGCCCATATTGAATATTTGATATAAAGCTTCAATAAAAATCCTTCTTTTAACCGTTAAAAGTGTTGGCTCACTTGTATTTATCAAATCAAGTTCGTCGTAACAACATAATACCTTTTTCAAACATTCTTGCAGATGCTGATCACATATGGCAGGATCAAAATCATCTATTGTTTCTGTGCAAAGTCTGCGAAAAAACGCACTCAAAATAATGTAAATTGAAAAAAGACAAATCGTTACCTAAAACGACTGTATGCTAAAAAAATAATAATAGGTTCTAATAAGTTCAATGTTACAGTTGTATTCAAATTTTGCATCACTATTTCTTGACGCACACATCGTAATCTATCGAATACAAAATCGTACACATAGGGCAAGGGTTTTCTTTTATCCATCATGATACTGTCACAAAATGGAGCAAAAAATTATCACCATTAGCAATGATATGAGTGTAAAAGAAGTTTGGAATCGCGTATTTACTCTTTCAAAAGATACTCAACAGTCTTTTCCAACGCTCGGGGAGTGCGAAGATCAGTTTTACGTGGCGTTTTAATACCAGCCGCTGAGCGTGAAAACGCTTTCACGACCTTGCATGGCACATTCTTTTTCCCCGGCTCTTGTTCGAAAAAGTGTAATAAATGCTCCTTCGTTCGTCTGGAAATGAGAAAAAAGGTGAATAAAACTTTGAGCACTATAAAACTCCAGTATTTGGCACTTGATTTTACTATAGATACGAAAAATTCGATTCAATGGGAAGGAAAAAGTATCGTACGATAATCTAAGTTGAAAGAAAAAATGATGTTTACCAGCATTAATTCCTACCTTTAGAAAACAATCTATAGATAGGAATTGATTTAATACGTTGCAATATTAAATTTCTAAATTTTTATTAATCTTGTTCCTGCCTACTCATATGTAAATACGGGTTTTTCCTTTCATCACTAAATGTCTAGCATTAACATGTTGGAAGATAATGTCTCTTCGGTAAGACACGATCGTTTTTCTTCGGCAGATAGAATCCAGTCGGAATGTTAATATTAAGTTAATTAATTCATTTGCCATCCTTCCAACATACAGCAATATCTTCTACTGAGTGCCACGCCATTCTGATGACGAATTTTCGTGCCTTCAACAATTTTTTCCCAGGTTCTCTTTCGCATCCACTTCCCATCATCCGTTACCACTTGACACAAAAAGCGATTTTTTTCACAACACAAATTAAAAGAAAACAGTCACATTCTTTCACTCAAGAGATTCTAACCAGAGCTTTCAAACGTAATCAAGCTTTTCAAATGAAGCAACGCATTTGGATTAACGATTTGCAGCATCCTAGTAATCTTACCAGTTAAAATATCTTGGTCCGCCTTTCACAAAAGCACATTTAATATTGTGAACAGTGTCAAAAGATTGTCCAGAGTGGCGTTGATCTTCAAAGTGGACATCCGATTTCGAACTCCTCTTAACTGGTTTTGAATGGATGGAAAGCAGGGAAATTATCGAAAAATACACCAAAAAAATCTTTTAAACTTTTATTTACGCCATTTCGTTTCATTTTACATCCAGCAAATGGCTCTCTTAATGTCTCGTTGCAAAAATTTCTCTTACGTACAAATCGACTTATCTAAACAATACCTGAAATTAAACTGTCTTAATGCATTATTACGTATTACGTATATTGTCAACGCAACTCAACCAAACAAACAAACCGTCATCAAGTTCTGTCATATCGTAGGTCCACACTGATAATGAAAATCAGGCACGGACTTTTGCAATCATACAATATATTTTTATCAATTATTCAGGATACAGTTCTCAACGATATTACCCCGAAGATATCACGATATTCTAGCGATGACATAAAGGTATTTGCTCAAAATTATTATTATGAATTTACAATTCTTGAAAGTGAAGAAGGTGCAAGTGGCTTTAATAACGATATCATGACTGCCCAAAAAGAAGGAACGATACACCAGGAGTTGCTAATAAATGTTAGGTATCTTAGCAGCGATTAAAGCTTTTTACAATTGTAAGACAATTGAAAGGCAAAAAGTGGTTTTTAAGAAAACCACTTACCGTGAAAATCGCATACGAAAGAAGTTATCGAGGTATGATGTCTAAAAATTGGCTGCACAAGTAGAAATGAGCTATGTGAAAATAATGACTTACGTACTACGGTCCATGATTACTTAGCCTGACAAAAACACATGAAAAATATTTTTCTTCACAATCAGTTCATTTAGGGTTTATTGGTGTATGCTAGGAGAGAATCAGTATCATGATGAGCCGTTCGGGAGAAATCAATTTAGTTCATGAAACGCCATGCAAAAAATTTATTTATACAAAAACACAAAACCACACAATTTATTTTTTTTTGAAAATGGGGGGCCTTGTCTATAGTATAAATGTATACATAAGTAACTTTGCTGATAAATTTGGTGATTCGTGCTGAACGCAAAAAAAAAAAATGTTTCAACTCTATTTTAATTTTTCCAACACGTTTTTAAGTTTTAATTTCAGAATTTCATTTAGCCGAAGGAACCGGGGACTTATCAATAACTTTTGACCTCATCTCCTGGTTTTGAAACTTTTCTACTTTAACTCATAGAGGACGTGTAAAAGGCTTGCATTGAAACCCGATCGAAATACTTCTCTACCTGTCTAACTGATGGCAATCCCGATGGGCTGCTACTGACCTGAAACTATAAAACGTTGGCAAATGTGCCCAGCGTCAACTCAAAAACTACCCTCCTGCCAGTAGGAACAGGGAAAAACTTGCTGCTTCTGAAACTGAATGTAAAAAAAGAATGGACAACTGACTGCGCCTTTTTTCCGACCATCCGAGACTCCAAGGTTCTCATTTAAACATTTATTGGGAACTCCAGGACTAGTACTCGTCTTTAAATTTTTAAGTTGAATATGGGGAAAATCAGCTCCACCGGAGAACTTTATTAACCATTCGTCATGAAGTCACTTCTCATAACGATAAAGCGACAACATGAGACTAACCAGCTGCACTTATCGAGCGCAAACAGAAATATAATTACATTTTTAACCCTGTCAAAGGCACTCTCTCTGTTCGTCCCCTATACGATATTACTAGTTTCAACCACAGGACAACTTTGCTAAACAATACTCGAGAAAATTGATTAACAGGACTGGAACTCAATGGCATACAAGAGGTAGTCTGCAGAACAGAACCACAGCGACTTCCAGCCGCTGGAGACTTTTCTTCTATATTTATAATGATTAATCTAATAAATAAACAAGAATAAATTAAATCTTTCAAAATCAATACAATTTTTTCAAACACCAACAAGAATAAAATTGGGAAATTCCAAATGAAAGTTCTGGGGAAATATATAAAAATAAAAAATGTAAGCAATTAGTTTCTTGGCTCCTTACAATTTCACTTCAAACTGAGGACACATATCTTCGCATGTCCCTTGGACGAATTCCGTCATTTTAACTTAACGCGAAAAAACAACAAACGTTGAACGTAAATAAAATATTGTACCAAATGACAGCACGGATAAATGGTTTGATATGTCAAATAATTAATATACTGTCAATGACCGATACGACTCCTATAAATGTTATATCGCGTAGTTTAGTAAAATCGTATAACACATTATCAGTCCCTACCCATCCGCATATCTATCGAATTGGCAGATGTCAGATTATTTCCATTGAATTAGAAGTCTCGCGAGAATTCTGTTTACAGATAGGAATCCGCGGATTGCAACATCTTGTACTATCCACAAAAGGTTTAATAGATAGTTGTGACACCGTTTGAAAAGTGTTTTGCTACCTTTAAAAGTGACTGTCAGTTGATTGAGGATGCAACGGCCTGCGCCTCTAACAATTTTGGATCTTCCTGATTGCATGCTCGAAAGCATTCTAGAATACTTGAACTACGATGAAATTGCCCGTAAAAGAATTGTAAGACGTTTATTCTTATGCTCCATTTTGTAATGCTAGCATTTGTTGCTTGATGAATGCTTTCAGGTCTGTCGAACATTCGACAAAGCTGCCCAGCGAGTTCTGAATCGAGGTTTCAACAAAATGGTCAAAACACACGCAATTCACTTAAAGCGATTGAAGGCGTTGCTGCCAAGACGCGAGTCAGAACGGAGGTAAGAAAATAAAACATGCGCGCTAAAATGTGGTGGCGATGACCCCGAACGGAAATATCGTTCTAGGGATGAATGTACTGAAATCCAATTGAAATTATGCTGACACGTTGAGACAGCACTTTGATGTTTGCGGTTTTATCTGAATGTGGTAAAATAGTGCTTAGTTGTTTCCATCTTTGTTTATCCATTTGTGTAAACTACGGTTCGAAAATTACTTATTCTGCATTTCAAATGGAACAAGAAATGGACAATGCATGGGGTCTACATTCAGGAATTTTTTTCCATGTATGATCCCTGCCGAAACAATCAGAAACCTGTTTTTCTTATTTCCAAAATGTAGATACAGTGAAGAAGCAGTTACAAAAATGATTCAATTGACAAGACCTAACTTTTAGTTTAATTTTCAATCAACCTGCGGAAAAGTCACGTGACCTCTAACATGAATCAGCTGTTGAAAAATAAAATAAACATGTTAAAGGATTTTGTATTAAAATTATATATATTTTTTAAACATAATCTCATAACAAATCGGTAAATTTATTGTATCTTCATTTTAAACCCCATCATACTCCAAAAACAATCTTTATCAGGCTATCCTAAAGGCTTCACCTGAACAGCCAACCGCTTACTATCATTTCCGAATCTCGCTTTTTCATAAGCCGAGGGCATAAATGGTAACTTCTATTGGACTAGATCTGGAGCCACTATTTCGAAACCCACACCTGCAATCGTCTTGACTTTAGAAAAGCGGAAACTGAATTTCGCGACATTCATATTCAACAAACACGAGCAATCTTCGAAATCGGTTCGCATAGTCAGAGGCGGTAATTGTGTAATCGTCTCTCTTCTAAAAATTCTACAGTAAAAACTTTCTCAATCTCACAAAAAATTTCTCGCCGTAGATTTTCCTAGGTTTTTAAATTTTGGGATCAAAATGATTGATCAGTGTTCCATCTGTATTTACAAATCAGACGAGAGGAGAATCAGTGAGGAACTTCCATGGTTGTTGGCTGTAATGTCAACTAGTCCTTTCGGGTACTCCTCAATTAACATTCTTGTGACCCAATCATCCATTTCCATTAATAATTCAAGATTTAATAAATGCTACCGAAAATGATACTGATAAATTCTGATAAATTTACTAACGGTTTTTGACTATTTTTCAAGTTATTTCTGGCAGTTTTTTTTTTAAATGTTTATGTCGTCTCCATAGACCACCTTGTGTAACATGATACGCGTGTCTTACGCGTTCGGGCTGTTTGATGAATATACATAGAATCAATTTTTTATCACATTTGATTGGACCAAATTCAGGTGGGATGGCTATGAAGAAAATAATGATGGCTTCCACGAAAATACCGCCAGCTATCTAATGTTCATGGCATTGTTCAGCAACAGTTCGCCCCGCCTTGTCAAATTGCGTTCTTGAAAAGTAAATCTTCGACTTATATTCCCTCGAGGTATCAAAATTGCTCTGAGCGAGTAATTAAAGTCGTGACGGTTGAGTGATTGAATGCTCTCCATAATGTCACCATTTTGGCACATCTGTGAAATGACATTAATTCGCACGCGGCTAAATAATTGTTCAATTTAGAGAGACCATCTTAGTCTCAAGTAAATAAATTAGAAAATCCGGGTCTGAATAAATTGATATCTTTCCCAGAAATCATCCTTTGGCTCGGCATACGGATATTTTGGCGTGTATTGAAACTCGCATCTCAATGCTCTCAATGACCTACTCCAAATACATTGACTTGAACCTGTGCTGCTTCATTCCTGGCAAAGTTATCGACGAAACGTACAACATCTTCCGACTAATCGAATCCGATACTAAGCCGCTCCGTGCCCATGAAGTTCTCCAAGAGCTTCGCGACATATCATCAATGGCCATTGAACACTTCGATGAGAAAATCGCGAATGGTTTGAAGAAGTCATATATGAATGCGAGCCCAGGACGCCTTCCAGTCACAGGATGTATGCAATTATTTGAGTGTGAAGTGTTCATTATCTAACATATTATGTACCCATAGCAATAGGCACCAATAGCGACATATTACATTTGGCGCCGCCAACATTGTCGATGGAGGAATTCAGCGAAATGGGCCAACGCCGATGTGATGGAGAGAGCCAGTGTCGCCAAGCGCACATAAATAAGTTGGCTCTGATGCGAATGGAACAGAAATATAAGAACGGGATCAAAAAAGTATTAGAATCTTGCTTACGGACCAAATTTTTTCACATTATTTGCGTTTATTACTTTTACAGTTCAACCAAATGCTACAAATCCAGAAGAAACAAATGCGCCACTTGCGTTGCAATTCACTTAGAATTTCCCAACTAACAACGCAAGTAGCGGAACTTAAACGCTTAATTGAGGAGTCGGAAATAAAGAATCGTGAAATAAAAGCCATCAATCAGTTCGCGCAAGACGTAGGATCTCCAATGCCAACACCAGTGCCAATGCGTAATATTAAGCCGCGATCAGCTACAATTATCCTCAAACGAAGAATAACAGAGCCTATATGTGAACCAGCCGATTTTTCAGACTTGAAACAGATAAAGCTCGATGGATTCAAAACCCAATCGGATTGAATTCATTACTCCCCAGTTACCTGCTTCGATTGTAACCATTGTGATTTTCGGCGATTTTTATTATTAGCAATGTCATTCATTTTTTTCATTTGGACCCTTTTGGAAATTCTCATTCTGTCCATTAGTGAACTCAATTTTAATTGGCTAAATAACTTAGTGTACGTCGCGACTGAAATATGAACATGAAATTTTACTATACATGAACAATCATAAAAAGTTAAAAGACCCCAATGTAGGAGAATTTTATAATGAATTAACATTTATAATGAAATATTATATATATTATGTATTCTTTAAGAATATACCGATGCTCATATAAGTAAGGAATGCTACTTTTTTAAGCTTGATAAATGTATGGAAATTGTATTATAACTATGTGAAATTTATCTTCACTTTGATATGTTAACAATAAATTAAACAACATTAATAATTTGATCAACGTAAATCTGTGACAGGCAACACAGAAAATTATAATTTTAAAGCTCCTTTGTCGTATTTGGTGACTGTATTAATGTTGGCGAACAACAGTGAATTTTTCCGTTCACACCTTATACCTGGGCTATATTTTATTGTAGACATTATTCAATTTAAAGCTAGTGCTATAAGTTTATGCAATTGTAAACTACCAATCTATTAATAAAAGAAATCCATCGTTTTCTATATGTATTTGAATATTATTCATCATTATTCGCCACTGTTGATCGTGTTAGAGACAGGTTGTGAAGTGATATAGAGAAGAATTTTAATGCGTTACTGTTCCCCGCTGCAAGCCATTCAAAAACTTCCATCAGTTGAGGGAATAATGTATTACACATCATGTGGACGAAGTATCTGTAAAATTTGCCCTAAAATTTAAGTCATAAACTATTCTGTATCGAACACCGTTACGATCCGTCACGTTCCAATATTTTCGTTTAGAGCGATCCCCGCAGTCCATGCGCATCAAGAAGAAGGCAGGATTCGTACCTGTTTCGGCGTATATGTGTAACCCGTCCTCTAAACCTTTCCCCGGCTTAAAATCAACCAGTGATATTATTTATAGCAGTTAACTCTGTTCCTTTCAAAAAATGTTGTTTCATTCAGCTTGCTACCGCCGGACTATAGCGGTACCAGGAACTTTCCCAATCGTTCAAATCCGATAGCGTCAGAAAGCGAAACTCTGTTGTAAGGCTCAGGGTGGGTGAAAATTAATGAGAACTGTGACTACTGTCCAGGCATAGAATGAGCATTTCCATCATCTGTCATCTTGTCTCTGTTAGAACACTGCTCGTATACATTTGTTCTGCGTCTCTAAATAATTTACCACACTACAGTTCCCAAATCATCATTGAACAACGCTTCAACCAAGGGACAAGTTCATGAGGGCTTCATTTTCCACCAGGTCGTGAATACTTCAACTTGAATAATTTGTCGTTACCAGGGTTTTTTTTTCATATCTTTTCGATGTTCATAAAACTAATTATAAAAACAAAAATAAAACTATTATCTTAGTTTGATTTAAGTATATTACTGGTAAAGTGTTCATAACTTATTACTTCCTTCAATATATTTCTTACTTCGTTAACTTAACTCACTTTAACGAGATTTGATTGTAAAGCATAAAAGAAACAAAAAATGTATGAATTTCCGGCTTCGAACGGATCGCAGAAACCGAAAGTAAAGTATTCAACAGAGATGATAAATAGCATATCAAGAGAAAGGAGAAGATGCTCCAGTTGGAGCCATTGCGTAATTTTGATGGTGGACATACTCTCCAACTAATCGAACAAGAAGAACAGTACAAATTTGACCTTACTAGTTGTTAACGACCAATACATTTCTGTTGCCACCTTCCGCACTCTTGTCAGCAGGTTTTGGCTGTGCTGAGGAATCATGTCCGCGAATACGAATGTTATGCTCCTCCTTAAACCGATTGAGTTCCATTCCCTTCTTTGTCAACTGTTCTGTCGCTAAGCTTATTGTCTTCTCTAACTGCTCCTTATTCTCTATTAGCTGCGGGAGTACATCCTTCACGGTTCGTTCACATAGAACGCCGCCGATAAGACGAAAACATTTCCGATTTTCATCGATAGTTCTGAGGGTTTCAATCACAGATCTGCAAGCAAACAAATAAATTGGTAAATTTAGATTGCAGTATTTTCTTGAGAATTAGCCTTTGGTCAAAACGAACACTAGTAAAACGAATATTTGAGGTTAACTCCTACTCACTTGTGTTCTTTAAGGTCCATTTCGAGTGTATTTAGATTGTTTGCTAAATTTCGTTGTTCACCTCGTAATTGTTGAAACTCCGCAATGATTTTTTCACTTTGCTTTTGTATTTTAGCGGTTTCTGCTGACATTTTTATCGAAAATTTTCAACCAGATGCACCCTAAACTCACTCAGGCACGGCACTTGAATGACAAATTCGATTTGACAGATAAACTATTTTGTTCTTACTCTGCAGAGCTGCCAGGTGCGGATAAGCTTCTGTACTAACAACAGTCTTCGCTATTAGAATGGTACTACTACAATCATCTCATACTAATTTTATCGTTTGAACCGGGGTATGGTAATTAAGGCGCCATAGAAACAATCTTTTACCAATCCATTTTCTTAGATATTACTTCACTAGTCATTGTAATTTATTTCTCTGAAGTTAATTTACTTCAAATTGCTCCAGAAACTGGCGAGAACATTCGTGTTTTGCCTAGACGTGAGTATTCTGAAAACAAATCGTGACCCGTCACTTTCCCAAGATGCTAATGTAGGATGTTCCTATCAGTAATGTGAACTCTTATTTCTTCTTCTTGCAATGCAATTTTGTTTGTCAACGATCTCAGACACTCCAAATTTTTTGTTTGAATGAATAAGCACAGACATCACACAAATGGAAATACAGTACGCCGAACACGTAGTTTGGTGCTAAGATATAGGGTTTTAACAATGTATGAAGGCCAATAAAGTTTTGAACTTAAGGTCATCGATTGTTATATCAAGGAAGTTATCACTTGGTTCGATTGAAAGTTTTTATTGTATTCGCGCATGTTGTCATGCAATTTTCATGTTATAACTGTTATAACTTTTTTGTCATTGTGTTCCTGCTAATGAGTTTTCCATAAACTTCCATGTCAAGATTCTACTAGGATGATTTCCGCAAGTAGACATAGGTCCAGAAATAGCATCGAAGATAATAAATGAGAAGTTATTTGACCTAGTCAAATCTTGCAATTTTCTTTCAAAATAAAGCGAATTCGTTTCGTAGCTGACGCAACTATTTCCTTCTATTTTTGTATTTACTAAAACCTTCTATAACTATGGACGCTCTTTGTGTGATTAAGGTGATATGAATACAATCTGTCGGAATACAATCTGTACAAAATGTCGGCCACTAATTTAAAAATTTATTTTTCGCTGGGAAGTTACTGAACTATTATTCAATAATAACCAGCCTTTATATCTACTTCTGCAGGTTCTTATTCTTGTTTTCACGATTTTACAGATGATCAGACTTTCTCCAGCTTAGTTTTAAAATCATTCATTCTACGCCACCAATTGTACTAGCTTCGAGTTTCCAAAAGTCTGCGCCAAGCAATGGTACAAACGTAATTATTACATCATAACGTATGTGCTTAGTTTAAGCCACAATCCATTTAGTATTTGGTGAAAGTGTAAAAATATTCTTTAAGTGGAAAATAGGCATTATTGAGTATTAAATACTTTAAAGTCAGTTAAACCAACAAAGCATACAATCCAATTTATTACAATAAAATTATTTTTTACTTTATTCATGTGAAGTTTTAATTTATTAATTCGTCTATCGCATTTTCCAGCACAAAAATGACATTTTTTTGATAAGTTTACTTATTTTGAAACAGCTCTATCGACTTTAATGGAAAAATTATTAAAAGGATCCTTCTACTAAATTGATACTAGTTAGCGTCAAGTGTACTAAAATACGAATGAAATTGTTCAGGCTCAAGCCGTTAGTCTTACATTACCTTTTGGTAGTACTGGAAAGCGCGTATCTGACTGCCGTCACCTTATATGTCAAAGTGGAGAATTTGTCGTTGCTGCAGAGTTGAGTTCCGTTTCTCAATTTTAATTAATCTTTCATTTCTACCACCTAACAATGATTAAATCTGTAACCGATTTTATAAACTACTGGTACTTTCGCTACTTGATGGTAACAGAGCTCTACATGGTTGAGAAATGGGAACGAGTGACAATTCGTAAGTAGATTGCTGGTGATTACCTACATTTGGCTTTGGACTGACCTATGCAAAATTTCTATTTCAGATGTGATATTCCTAGTATTTTTCTTACTCTTTTGGTATTTCAACTACTCGGTGTTGCTATCGTTGACTGGACGGATTTTAGGCATAACGCCGATCTCTAGTGTCCTGCATGCAGCCGCTACGAACACCAAATTCGCCGCCTCGACATAGAAATTGATTTTATATTTCGATCATTTTGGATGATTCCATAGCATTTAAGTCATTTATTGTCCGCTACATTATTTCATATTCGATACACGTGAAGAAAATTAGTTCTATTTGTACATATATCACATGGCACACATATTTGGCACATTCTAAACTGTCCAGCAGCTGTGTGGAGTGCAAAAGTGTTCTATGAATCATACCGAGTGCTCTACGATAAGATGACATTTGTACCCACTTTGAGTAAAAGAAGCTATAAAATAAAAAATCTATTAAGTTTCATGTTTGTGTCTTGTTTCTAGGTCTAGGGTATACATTTTTTGTCGTAGCCTAACAGCGGGAGGGGCGGCAATGCTGGAGAATTAGTTGGTTTTCCAAGAACTTGAATTTTTTAATCGATAATGACTTTTAAATTGTTGAGTTACATGAGGATCGCCTTCGTGATAAAGTAAAGCCAATTAATCGCAATCTCCGCATTACGTAATTGTAAAATAAACACATTTACTTTTCATGAAGAAATGTTATATTGTTTCACCATCTAAGCTGATTAATTAGACTGAGAATAGATTAATTTATTGGTAAGACCTTCTGACATACGAGCCCTTCGCTGAAGTCCTAAAGGAAGAAAATTCGTATTAATTTTTATATTTTTCAACAAAATTTAATTAAAGGTCTGCCAGGAGATGTTTTTGTTTTGTAAAGTTTTGGTTATCACTGCCTTTTTGGACTGGAACAGAAAATGCCATGAGGCTAAATCCGAGAAGTGCTTTATAATAACAAGCTCTAAATTCCACAATCATAGCTGAAACCTTCAGTTTACAGTTTGCTTTTACCATAAGAATTCGAAGCAACAGAATACATTCGGTAAATGTAATGCAATCAACTTCTAACGATTTTGCAAATTCATTTTCCATATAACGTGAATGTTAATCGATGAATGATTCTAATTGTTTATCCTTGAACTATTTTGGAGTACCAGTATCCATTATCATTATGCAATTAATATATTGTTCTATTTAACCACCAAAGAATAATTGCATAAGGACTCAAGTTTTCATTATACACAATCTACGATAAGACAAGCTAGATTTGAGTTCTTTTGTAATTATTTGCGTCTTGATAACTGTTCTAGTAGATTATTAGATTACAAGAATATTGGAAATAACAAACTGGTAAGTATAATGGAAATAATAACCATAAGAAAAATTCGTACATATTGTCAAACTATCATTATATACTTAGTCCTTCAGAAGAAGAAATGTTGTAGAGCTATAGTAGTAGATGAATCATGTAAGTGTACATGCATAATTATCGACGAAAAATTTCAGCCTATTCTACCCCATGTCGAATATCATCATCAAACGTTTGGAAATTTGGAATTCGAGCATTCAAACTTTTTGTAAGGCTTCTAGGTCAATAAAATTTCCTTGATAATCTGCTTCCTTTACATCAATCACAGCAAGAGAGAAACAAAGCTATCGATTCTCTATTGGAGCTATATCTAGCGAACGAGTTATGCTAGCAAAGCAGTCTGCTGCGATGGGAACCATACTTAAAAACTCCATTTTTACAAGGAAAATGTGTTTTGGACACCTAACGGGAAGGAATTTCTCTACCTTCTACTGTATAAACAGTTTTCGGTTTCAAGGGAAGAAGAATCAAGCAGGATTCAGATATGAAGCTAATCAAGGTTGTTGATTATCAGAAATTGTTTCGAACGACCGACTGATAACCGATTTGATAATGAAATCAAAAATTTTAGTAAAAAAATATGACTCTCTACCATTGACATTTATATACATTTCAATCAATTGAATAAAAGCCCTTTGTTTAACTTTGTTCAACTATTTTAGACGACCAACAGTTCACCAAATGCATAGCGTAAGTGTATACAGCGCAAACATTTCGAACAAACTCCCGATCTAAAAATAACGCTTGAGAGTGTTTAGCGCTGTATCACAGTGTAGTTAATACAGCGCTAACACTTTCCCGCGACTTCTCTTAGACAGAGATAGAGAAGGCACAAGTAGATTTATATGTGTATTGCGTTTCAACGCAAAAACTTCGAGGGGGACATGCTTGTTTGACGCAAAAATGAGAGGAAATTAACCAATTCAAATAAAATTTCACTTCTTTTCATCGAATACCGTTAGATTGGAAGATGGTTTGGAATGTTAGCACTGCAAATTCTTACCATATGCTTGCGTCTAAGAGCTATTGAGCGATATATTTACGTATTTGTCATGAGGAAAATGTCCTATATGTAACATTCTGATGTGTAGAAAACACAGCTACATCAAAAAGTTGATACTTTTGTTTGTTTTTGCTTTTATGGCTGAAAATGCACTTTGATCCGAAGAATATCGAAGTTTTGGAAAGAATCCCATACAGTCTGCGTTTGAAATCTGTTAAAAACATCAGGACTACACCGAAGTGTGAAGTGGCAAGCAATTGATTGTTCCATCTCATATAGAACATTTGGAAGTTAACGTGAGAACATTTTTAAAAAGGTCAATGATAAGAAAATGTTTGCTTTAAATTCAGATTGGAAGCGGCCCAACTAAATATTAAGTTCGCTTTAATAATTTGCATTTTATCTGAATCAGAAAAATAGTAAGATTCTTTCGCTGAAAACATTTGCAAAAATAATATTTTTGTGTTGAATGGAATTCGTGTAGAGTGATAAATTGATACATCAGTAGATTTCAGTTACCTGGACTTTTATTGTATGCGGTTGCACTAAGGACGAGAAACGAAGCCCAACAAAAATTGGGAAAGTGGAAAATTTATAAGATAAACTCGATTAACAAAGGCGAATAGGTGAAGGAAGGAATAAAAACGTGGGTCGCCATAAATTTGTCAGGAAAGTTTCGACTTATTAAGTTTATACTCGGATGGTCGGTACGCTCTGCACGATATCGATTTCTATGCCAGTCATCACTACAACTACTTTGTACGAAATCAAGGTGGTTGTATGCGATGAGCAGAAAATAAATGGAAATGCAGATGAAACGTTGGGTTTCTTTTCCTAATAGAATGCAGCCATTATCAGCTAATAGAAATTTATATATAAAAGTTCAATTGGAGAAGCAAAAGATAAATATGGAAACCAAATTAATAGCAAGGATCTCGGAAGAGTCCAAATAGAAAGGAAGGGATAAGAATAAGGAAATTAAATTGTGTTTTGATTCAAACATTTGTGTTACACTTTTTCTTCCGAGAGACTGATTTTGATTATCCTTTAATTTTTTAACTTTTTTTTTGATTATCCTTTTCCATTCCAAAATGCTGTTTTGTTTTAATTTAGACAGAAATATATTTCGGGAGAAAGTTGCTCCCTTCTTCGGTGTCAATTTTATTCTTGAATGGAAAATCAAAAAATTAAGGATAGTTTGGAAGTGCTAAACACGGAAAAATACATACAGTATGATTTTGACTAATATTTATAAAGATCACTGTAAAAACATCCATAGTCGAAATTTCGCTGTTTGCATTAAAAGAAACCGGACAAGTTCAATGGCAGAGATAGCTGCATCATGTATTTACTGCATCTTTTTATTGATTATTTTTACTATCATCATTTGCATTGCACCTCAATCTTTCGACGTATAAATAAAATTCAGAAACATTTACAGAAACAAATGGCGCAGTTTCATTGAATTTATTGGAGTTAAGCTTAACTTGAAGCTTTTTGTTTTGCCAAGTAATTGGACGGGAAGCTTTCTCGATTAAAAAGTATCTTAAGCTATTGATAGAGTATCTTTGGCTTTCGCTCCCACTATCAGTTATGAGAAATGACGTCGGTGAACTTCGAGTTCAAGTCAAATGAAAATATTATTTAAGAGCAGTGGAAATCATATCTGTTGAATAATCATATTCACTGTTTAGTTTGCATTCTGAATTAAATACGTAATGTACATATGGTATGACGGGAACGTCCTGAGTATCTTTGAATAAATTTCAATATTTTGCGGTTCAGCACAGTATCGAGAAGGAAAATCTCACGTGTTTAGATATAGATATTAATAAAAGCTTCTTGATTGTAACAACTCGTGTTTAGCGTAGTATCTGAACATAAATCTCGTAAGCCGCGCAATGTGAATCCGTGAAAAGTATTGCAAATATCTGTCCTGTATGTGAAGATTCTTTCTCTTTGTGATTTGGTAACTTCGTAAGTTAAACATGAAGTTAGAACCTGTACATCAGGTTTTTGCGTTGCGCTCCATCATCAATGCATTGAAGGTGCAACAGCGTCCACATTCCACCGATGTGAAGCCTTTACCTTTAGTTACGGATGCAATCCAACAACCTAAACACCGTGAAACGTCAAACCTTGCAAATGCGCCCAAGCACCGGCCCCAATTAAAACCACCTGTTGATGTTTCTTCGCAAAAATTTCAGGTAAGTTGCTAGGATAGTTATTGCTGTGACCGTTGAAGTTCAAAGTGCAGTTGAAATTAGTGCTTGCAATTAGATTTCAATGATTTAGCAAATTTACTTCGCTCAATGATGAGTAGATACTATTTACGATACGCTATGAACATGTGAAGGAAGCCAGTGGTATGGAACATCTTATCACGATACACTTATCAATTCGACCAATCTAACCACTTACCAAGTTTTTATTGATAATAAAATTTTAGTTTTGCCTTGTCGAGAAACATAAATGATAATGACCTGATTGTTCAGAGTGGAAATGTTCCAGCCATTGGTCTACTCACGTGAAAAGCTACTTAGTGTGCTTCCTTTCTGGAAAACACATTGCATTTGATTCTTTCAAGATACAACATTCATTATGCAACATAATGGGAGGAAAATTTAAAAAATTTTTTTTGTGGTCCGAAAGGGAAGGCTATTTTTCGCCATGAGTGTCGGAATCAGTAGCAATCGAACTACCGACTAAACACCCCCTCCCCCTGTCACATCGACAATCTAGCCATGAACTGTTTGTCACATTACTTCGGACTAGGCCTCTTTGATCTCGCCTAGCGACGCTGTTGCATTCCAAATTAATAAGAATAATAAAAAAATCATGATAATATTTTAAAAGAGATATTTATGACAATGAATATAAATAATGATAATAACAGTTAGAATATTTATCAAATCCTATTAATTACACATTTCTTCACAAAAAGATATGTTTTGCTTAAAAAAGTATGCAAATTCATATTGATTTCATTAATATTAATATTTGAGGCTAACCACTTATCAAGCCAATTTTTAACTTCTTCGTAAGAATGGAAGTGCTGTTCCGAAAGTCCCTGCTGCATCGATCGAAACAAGTAGTAGTCAGAAGGAGCCAAGTCTGGCGAATACGGCAGGTGGGGCAGAACTTCCCAATTAATGTTTCCCAAGTAGTTCTGGACAGGTATTGCAACATGCGGCCGAGCATTGTCTTTTTAAAAAATGACTTTATCATGTCTTTGGTGAAATTCTGGTCGTTTTTCCTTAAGTGCGCGGTTCACATTGATCAGTTGTTGTCGGTAACATTCGCCAGTAATAGTCTCACCAGGTTTCAGCAGTTCGTAATACAAAGATCCGTTACTATCCCACCAAATATACAGCAAAGTCTTCTTTCCATGAATATTTCGGACTGGTTGTGATTTCAATGGCTGGCCTGGGTCTACCCATGATTTTTTCCGCTGAGGTTTTGTCAAAATCAATCCACTGTTCATCGCCAGTAACAATCCGATGCAAAAAACCTTTTATTTTCTGTCTGGCAAGCAAAATTTCACAAATGGTTTTTCGCCTTTCGATGTCTCTTTCTTTCAATTGATACGGCACCCATTTTCCAGCTTTTTGGATCTTTCCCATGGCTTTCATACGTTGTGAAATGACTGCCTGAGTAACTTTCAACGCTTCTGCCAACTGTTTTTCAGTTTCCAATAATGCTAGCAAATCTGTATCTTCGAATTTTTTTGGTGGTTTTCCATGGTCTTTGTTGCTGACATCGAAATCGCCACTTTTAAATCTTTTAAACCATCGTTCACAAGTGTCTCGGCTTGGAGCATGCTCATTATGTACTTCCACTAACAATCGATAAGTTTCTGCTGTCGTTTTCTTCAAATGAAAGAAGGTTATTAGACTTCCCCGCAAAATCTCTTTTTCTGGCTCGTATTCCGACATTTTTGAAGCGAAAAAAACTATGTTGTTGGTACAATCAAAACATATGACATACTGGAATTTGTTGACAGATGTTTACCCTCCAAAATGCCATATTTGTTATCCCCGACACAAACCATATGTAATGGTTATGCCATCTGTTATTAAAATCCGCATTTCATACTTATACACCTAATATAATATTATAATATTGCAAAAATTTGTGTAGTACTATAATATTATATTGTAATATTGTATAATACACCCCAGAGCGTGTGTTTAAATATATCTTCTGAGCAATTAAATTATGGTACCCGCAATACATGCTGTTTGTATCATAAAGTTTGATTGACACGGTTCAAAAGTGAAAACTTTCGCATATGCGGTGTATGCACAATTTGGCGCAATATGTTCAATTTAAAGAAAGTGGAAGGATCTTACAAAAGAATTTCGCAATCAGCTAGCAGACTTTTATTAACCGCGCCGGAATATATTTCGTGAATTTCAAGAATGACTGCATTTCAATCGAATTCTTATTTCATTTCAAGAAGGCAGCACTTTACTTGTTCAATTTGATAAAAATTTTTGAGGCCTTCATGGAGTTCCTCAAAGTTCGTTTACATCTTCGCTTTCATATACCTTATTCACTGCAGATGTTCTACCACTGGTCGCAAATGTAGAGGTTGCTCAGTACGCTGAAGAAAAACTTGCATGTTTTTTACAGGCAAAAGTGTAAAATGCACAGCATCAAAATAAAAGCGTTGATGAATTGTTTCAAATCTTTCATACAAGACCCAAGCAATCTTCATCTCCAGGGAAATGTGAAGATGAACATGAATATGAAGAAGAAACAGATCTCAATGAAATAAAAAGTCAAATACTATGAATTCACATTTGACAATGGGCTTTTGTGGTCCAATCACATACACAGAATACTGTTGCGTACTGCTCTTCAATCTATGCCTTCACGCCAAATCCAGAAGAATTCACTTTAGATATAGATTGTGTATCTATAAGTAGTTAATATGATTGACGTTACTCTTTCGTTTGATTGCTGTCTACCGAACACCTAAGACTAACAATAATCCGTCCCAGTCCTTTCAGACTAGAGCGTTTTGGCAATCCTTGGCACAGAAAACTCAAACAAAGCAACTTCAACAATGGATGTCTGACAGCATTGGAAATCATCAAAAAACTACCATGGAAGTCCCTGGCTTAGGGTTTCGCGAAATCGAGTTTGAGACAAATTCGAAATGAACGAAGTTAATTATAAATAAAACGGAAATTATTATAAATTGCCCCTGCAGTTAATAACCTACTCCACACAAAAGGCTATAAAGTCATAGTGTTTACTGTATGAAATAAACAGAAAGGACCGACTTCAGTCAAATAGTTCAAATTGTCAAATTTTGTTAGTCAAATAGTACAGTCATATTTCTCACATGAGGATCCTCAAAATAAACGGGAAATCAAGTTTAAAATAGAATTTAATACTTGCTTAGTATTGCATTAAAAAAATGTAATTAAAAACAATCATTTTACAATGGCGGAATTTTTTACCTAGAAGAGGGATTTGAAATTTTTTACGAAAGTTAGAAGAAGGATTCGAAAATTATGCAAAAATGATTGGTGGATGTGAATGCAATACCAAAGAGAATTCCTCTCGGGTAATATTAATAGCAATGTGGGATGGAATTAGTGTTTTACACGTTTTATCCTTTATTAACGCTTAAACCAATATGAATAAAGATATTTATCTTAATTTTAAAAACATGTTTGCATTTTATTTTTCATTTTTGGAACCTGACCCCTTTTTCTTGTTACGCAATCGATAAACTTTTTTGTCTTTTTATCAGTGTTATATCATTAGGAAATCCATTGAAATTACCAATTGAATACATTAAACACATATGAAAACTAGTCCAAAGGCATACGTGTAGATTTGTTCCCGTAGGGAAAATATAAGAATGAACAAAGAGTTATTGTATAGATAAGCAATCAGAGACATTATTTCATATCAAAAATACCAATTTTCAATTTCCTCTTTTTGTGGCATCAACAGAACACTTTTGAATAATTAACTTTTATTCGTTATAAGCAGACAGCAGTCGTTTTTTTCGCTTTTCACGCTGAGTGATTTATATTTTTGCACTCTATTGTTTCTTTGAAATAAAAGCTGAAATATGTAGATGATAAATGAGCACTCTCTATTTATTACAGGATATATATCTGTATATAACTCATATGGGTCAAGTGGGCCTCACCTACTTTTGACGCTTCTGTATTTTGAATGATTTGAATGAATTTCAGATTTCAGAAAACTGCAAAGTCAAATAAAAATTTCATAACAAAGATTATAGCACACAACGAAAACTTTCGATTTTAATTTCCTTGATCCACCTGCCGTGAATCATCCTTGCTGATTTTTGAGTAAAACCGTGCCGATGTTTGAATCTCGAATCTCAGCATGGCCTGGGAGATCTAGAAAATAAATCAACAGTATAGTATATTGCTGGTATATTCGAAAGATAGTTCATTTGTCCACCTGTGCCGATTCCGTTTTTGATACAAATTCATCCTCAATTCATAAGTAAATAAAATTCTAAGTCGGAGCGTGAAGATTCGATTTTTCAGTAGTCGGCACAACCTTAATAAATCCTTGCACTGCATCGATGTCCATAATGGTTTTAATTTTTTTTTTGATTCTTATTCTTCTATTCGATATATTCTTACAGAGTTCTCTTTGAAAACTCAATAGTTTGCCCAATCCTTCGCATATCAGGTCCCAAGCCCCAGCTTATTTTGGACTGTCCTGCAAATATCTATTATACCGATCAGTGTGCAATGTGCTCGAAAACGAGTACACACTGAGAATGCCGGCAAGTAGCAGGTGAAATTCGAATTTGTGTAGAAAGCAAATAAATATTGAAATTTAAGGGAAACTGCTCGGATTCGTTAAATAAAAATTTTCTTTCTACTCAAATATCGCTCTTTTATTTGTAAATTTAGCATCATCTGATAAAGCCGTGTTGCTCTTGATCCAATTTTTTGACAGTATCATAATTAACGATTAACTCCCAATACGATGTTTCGATTTGATCCATTTATTATTCTTCAGGGAGGCCTGATACCAAAACAAAAATAATCGAATAAAAAATTAATAATTGAATTTATTCCTTACAGACAAAACCATCACCGTTACTCGATACGTTTGGCAGGAATCATACGTACTTAAGAATATCACTAACGGAGCGGTGTAATCTTCGATGTAAGATAAATTTTGCACCTGCTTTGAAACATTTTTAAAACAAAATTACTTTCAGGTCAATATTGTATGCCAGCAGAAGGTGTTCAACTGACACATAAATCAAATCTATTAACAACTGAGGAAGTTTTGTACATAGCAAACCTCTTCGTTCAAGAAGGAGTTCGAAAAATTAGATTAACTGGTGGAGAGCCTACAATACGAAAAGATATTGTAGAAATAATAGGTATTGAAATTTTAGTGTGAATCTTTAGAAGCATCAATTTTCAAACATGTGTCTATATGACAGAATTTGTTAACTTTTGTTTCGTAATCGATACAAATTTTTCCTCATTTTAAGGTAAACTTAAGGAATTACCCAAGCTAGAAAGTTTAGGGATAACTACAAACGGAATTATGCTAACACGTTTGCTTGTCCCGATGCAACGAGCTGGTCTTGATGCAATTAATATAAGTTTAGATACTTTGAAAGTTAGCAAGTATGAGCAAATTACACGAAGAAAAGGTTGGGAAAGGGTCATCGCTGGTATAGATTTGGCCATTCAATTGGGGTACAAACCTAAAGTTAATTGTGTCCTTATGAAGAATTTCAATGAAGATGAGATATGCGATTTCGTGGAATTTACAAAAGATCGAAACGTTGATGTTCGTTTCATTGAATACATGCCTTTCACCGGCAATAAATGGCAAACGGATAAGATGGTCTCATTTAAGTGAGTATTCAGTTCGAAGCATCAGAAATAGGCATAATTTCTGTTATCTTATAATTTCTTATCAGTTTCTAGTTTTACGGATATACAATAACTCATAATTTCTTAACATTTTGCAGAGATATGTTGGACGTGATCAAGAAGAATTGGCCTAATTTTCAAGCTCTTCCAAATGGCCCTAATGATACCTCGAAAGCTTATGCTGTTCCTGGCTTTAAGGGTCAAGTAGGTTTTATTACTTCAATGACTGAACACTTTTGCGGATCTTGTAATCGATTGAGAATTACAGCTGATGGAAATTTGAAGGTACTGTAATGAACATGGTTAAGACATATTATTAAATCTGTATGAGAATCCGCATATGCTTAAAGTATTTGTCCTAAAAGATTAATTTTAACGGATTAAGACTTCATCACACTTTGACCCCATAGATATATGGATTCGACGCCGATGCGCTGTCCACATACCAGCGGAAAGGTAATCGTGGAGGCGCTCACTTTTTATTTACCCGTTCGTTCATTGGTTGCCTGAAGCGCGGACTTCAATTAGGCGTCTTTCAGTTTACTGCACACAATCCTTTAATTTTTAAATTGACGAAGATTACGATCTTTAGCAAGTATCTCCAATTAGATTCTAAACACCGCTGTATTTCAATCTCGCTATCCTAGTTCATTAGCACTATGCAATAACTTTTGCACTATGCATATAACTTTCTTAAACCATTGCTCTATAAAAGTTCTGAGAATTATTTCTAGAAAAGTAATTGTATTATACAGAAAAATTTTATTTAAGCTCGTCTCCGATTTCCAAACCTTCCTCGCATGTATGGGGCATTCGCTTCAACCTGCGTTATTATCGGTTTGATGTTTTTATATAGGCTTCGTAATCCTCTTCTTTCAAGAGACGAATTCCAGAATTTTTATTTTTATTTTCATAAGTAAAATCGGATCTTCTTCGATTCTTCCTTCGCTTTTTTTTATGTGGGTAGAGAGGTGAAGGCTGTTTACGCCCTGAGTGTGGGACTCCCAGACGCAAAATGGACTTTTGGACTACCCACTAAACACCTCCCCTGTCAACCTGAGAACCCAGCCTGGAACCGTTTGACACATTACTTGGGGCTAGGCCTCGTGTTCCTACGCCTAGAGGCGCCTTCGGATTATGGGATTTTCTTTTCTAACGGAAGGAAGGGACAGGAATTGAGTGCTAGAAAAGAGATCCATCCACTCCCGATGCTTTCCAGCGCTCCAATAAAGCTTTTTTCACTATGAGCACTACCCGAGCATATTGCGCCACGCGATTCCAATTGTCAACTGTTTTCAGCATTACTCCGACAATAGTTTCCGGACAGAGCTCTCCAATTTCGCTGAGGAGGACCCCTCGCTGCTGGCTCTACCTTTTACAGTGGAAAAATGTGTGACAGGTGTCATCCAATTCTCCTGCACAAAACACACAGTTAGGAGACCGTGCTCTGTCAATTTTGTACAGGTAAGACCGAAAACAACCATGCCCGCTTAAGAGCTGGGTCAAGTAGAAATCGGTCTCACCATGCACTCGACTGAACCACGGCCTCAGGTCAGGGATCAGACGTGCAGTCCGCCTTCCTCTTGTTTTTTGTGCCCAGAACTGTTGCCTATCGCTGAGACAGCGACGGCTCTCTTCCCTGGTGATCTCTTCTGTTCGGTCTTTGCCTCTGCTTAGGTAAATACTTCTGCGCTCTCTCGCAAGGAGGGTGATGGGTATCACCCCTGCGATGACCAGCAGTGCCACCCCGGAGACCGTTCGATATGCGCACGAGAATCGCAATGCTCCTTGTCTCTGCACCTGTGTCAACCGCTTCCGGTGTAATTCCTTGCTGAGAGCGTCATCCCACAGTTCTAATACGTATAGTAGAAGCGACTGCACAACGCTCATTAAGAGTCGTCTTGATGTGGTGGGCCCCCCTATGTTGGCCATTAATCGGGTGGGTGTCGTCACACGTGCTGCAGCTTTGTCAGCTGCTGCCCTGATTTGTTGGGAAAAACTCATCTTCGAGTCTGTCAGGACGCCCAGGAAGATAGGCCTTATTCTGGGGATTCTCGTTAGGATATTAGTTCCTTCTATTGTAAAAACCAACTCATTTAAGCAGTAATCGATTTTTCGTACTCAAACCAAACAGGAACTTGACTCGCTGTTACCCCTGGAATCATGTCGTCCATCTTTTGGCATTGGATTGCACCACGATGTCGAAACTTTCAATATTTGTAGATGCATGTTTTTTTTTCAGCCTAAGCATAAACAAAGAAGAAATCCTAGGCGACCTCACAGAAAGAGATAACAACATATAAGTATATTTATATTTGTATTGCGTTTTCATGCAAAAGCTGAAAATGGGTATTCTTTATTAATGCAAAAATTAAAGAAAATTTATCAATGCACACAAAATTCCACTTATTTATAATGAATCCTGTTAGATGTGAAGCTTGTGCGATGTTTAATCCCTTTTATGAGCAGTAAGAAAATCAATCCTCGGTTAGATAATTTACCTTAATCGCTAAAGTTAATGTTCGTATTGGATGGCCAAATGAAGAAATTACCATTTGTATTGCAGGTTTGTCTCTTTGGTAATAAAGAAATATCACTACGCGATGCAATGCGTAGCGGCTGCTCTGAAGATGATATTATTGCCTTGATCTCAAGTGCTGTAAAACGAAAGAAGAAACAACATGCAGGTAATTTCAATATGTTGATTTTCTTCATTTAGTTTTAAAACACGGATTGAAAATTTGCATTTTGTTAAAAACGTCCAACCGTTGACTATATCCTCATCCCAAATATGATACATGTGATTAAATTTATATTTTACTTGTAGGAATGCTGAATCTATCACAAATGGAAAACCGACCGATGATTCTCATCGGAGGATAAAAAATTATTCCAAGCAATAAAATTGCGCATTTTCTTATATAAAATTCCAAATGAATGTCATGCGTAAGGTTAGTGATTCGAATTTGTGGGTACGAATTAAAATCCATATGAGCTCTGAGAACTTTAATTAAACTTCCAATTTCGCATCATCAAAGAACACAAAATAGTCACATGGATCGTATTCATCCTATTAAACAGAAATCTTTTGAAATTTTATTTGTTATTCACATCAGGATCTCTAACACATCATCCCCATAAGTTCTTTAAACAAATAGGCATAGTTTTGGTTTTTCTTTTTTTTTCGATTAGATATTCAAACAGGAAAATTTAAATTGGTTATTTTGAAAATTCATTTGAAAGTTTTCCATTAGATTTAAAAATTTTCAATAAAAGTTGTTATTTCGTGAAATTTCCAAAAAAAAGAAGTTAAATTTAAGGGAACATTAAATGTAGTCATACATGCCATAAAAGAGAAAGAGAATTCATTTCTTATTTTGAGAAACATGTCTGAAGTGCGCTTTGTAAAACATAGCAATATTCGAATTCGAAACGAATAACGACAAATAGTAAATATTTTGTTCAAAGAGGAATTTATCATATAAAAGCTTTTCATTAGCAGTCAGTTGGTAGAATGAATTTTTTTGGCAATTCATTCTTTTAGCACAACGACCTAGCATTGACTCAATTAATGCTTTATATTGTTGTGGCGTAATTAACTTCAGGAATTAATCCAGGCTCTAGTATACTTCAATGATCATTATCCGGCTTCAGCTGACTGACTTCAGTCCTGCTTTTCAGGCCAATCCAAAGCTTGAATGCTGTTGAAGAAGACCAAATGCATGACCAAATGGGTGGCATACGTTGGACCATTCTCTCTCAACAGAACTCATTTCACGAGCATATTTTCTTATGCGCAAGGAAACATGACTTATTTCAAAATGTACATGAAAATCTTGTCGTCCATCTTGTGTTCCAATCCAAATTATCGGACTGATTCGATAAAATGCAATAAAATGCAAATTAACATTCACACATTGATTTTCGTTCGTACATGCTAAACAATCTTGCGTAATACGCGGGTCATGTGAAGATTGGTGGTTTTCTGATGTGCTGCCTCCTTCAAAAAAAAACTGTTCTGACTTATTAGTCCGAACCATATTCGTCTATGCGAGAGGAGGCTAGCAGATCTAATTCCGTCCAACTTCCAACATGCTATTCAATATAGAATAAACTAGAACTCTTCTGATGGAAGATATCTTACAAATTAAATAGTTTGCCTGTTTCATACTCGTTGGTATAAAATAAAACTTTTTCGTCTAAGCCAAACAAAATGTTCCCCCTCGGTTTGTTTCATGTTCTTCCTTCAGTTCCAGGCTTTACCTCAGACTTTTGTTAAAGCTATTATTTTTAACACAGGTGTATGTCGCCACATATCCTATTGGTCTATTGGTCTCTATAATGCTTACATAACTAACGATAAACGTAAATTAACATCAAATAAAATATGGTTAGGGAAACTGGCGAAGCCGGGTTCTACTTCCCAAGTAGAGTTATGTAAACATTCATTATGAAGTATTCAATGTTCGATTAGAATCTCGAAATTAAACGTACGCATGGTTAGATTTTGACATGCTTGAGCCAAATATACAAATCCAAAAAAATGCAACTGTTTGATACAAAATAGCTCTTTTATTGAAATATTCGTAGTTAATTTTCAAAATGTTTTTGCTAAGAGAAAGTGCTAAAACTATGCACATTCCATCAGAAGTTTAAATAAATTTAGTTTGGTTCCTCATTTTACGTAGTTATGATTTGTTTTTTTGTTCAAAATTGGTTTGCATTATTTAAATTTTAAAACGAACTTCATTTTTCAGAATGCCTACCACATAAACCAAACTCACCGATCTTCAATTCAGCGACCTCCTTCTCAATTCCTTTCTTCTTATCATCACAAAATATGGGTCTTAGTTGTCAGCATGTTCGCTGCTATCACAAGGCATCGGTTCAGAATTATCAAAATTTGACTCATATTGACTCCCAGGGAAAAGCGAAAATGGTGGACGTCTCGTCTAAAAGTGTTACAACGCGTTTGGCTGTTGCTCAAGCAACAATTTTTGTTGGTCCTGTAATAGCTAAACTCATTCAAGAAAATAATATTGCTAAAGGAGATGTCTTATCAATTGCCCAGTTAGCTGGAATCATTGGTGCCAAACGGACTTCCGATCTTATCCCACTGTGCCATAACATCTCTTTATCTTCAGTAGATGTTAAAGCAGAACTTAATCTCAAGGAGGAGAGTGTAATAGTCATTGCAACAGTACGATGTCAAGGAAAAACAGGAGTTGAAATGGAATCGTTGATGGCTGCTTGTATTGCAGCTTTAACTGTATATGATATGTGTAAGGCTGTTTCACATGACATCATTATCCGTGACATAATGTTGATGGAAAAATCTGGCGGAAAAACTAAATTCAAACGAAATGCTGAAAACGAATTTGTTTTAAATTTTAATAAGGAACCGATGGATTTGAAAGAACCATTTTATCCACTTCATCATTGACATTTTCTATTTTTATGCATTAAAACTTAACTATGACACATATATTTCTATACTTATTTTTTAATTTAATTTTGTTTGTGGTATTCGTGAAAATTCAAATTAATTGAAATAATTTCAAGTTATATTATAAAATATATTTTTTAGGGTATGTCACATAAATTCATATTTTGTCACAATTTATTACACGATTCAAATATTTAATATCCATAAAATTTAGTTAAAAAAAAACATTTTGTGTTTCATTTATATGATTGGAGCCCAATTCTAAATTTATAAAGAAATATAGCACTGAAAAACACCTAACTTCATACGTAAAGCATATGTGATCATAGGCGTTAATTGATGCGTGACTTCTTCTATCATAATTAATAGCAAAAGGATAAATTCAAACTGATCAGATAGCAATATTTTTTTTCATTTTTCCATATATTTTATATACATATATTTGACGGAAAACATTTTATCTTCAGGATTCTGGAAAAAGATCATGAATTCAAAATTGTTCATTGAGTTGATGGATGCATACCTTAGAAGTCGTAGGCCATACCAAAATATGGTAATGGTGCTCTTTATGATGACCGTCTCATAGTGTTATAAGATAATCAGAAGTAAAAAATGTTTATTGTCCTCTCTGTGCTGTAGTCAACGAGAAGTAGTTTTCTTTGTCATGACTCAGAAAATTTTGGAAGTATTAAACTCAGCATTGTCTGATTGCATCTTCGTTGTTATGTTGTCTCGTTGTCATGACGAGTGAGACAGCAACTCGTCAATAAATAATATTGTTTGGTTGAGGTTTGATCCTTTTTCAAATTATTGAACCGTACAGAATATGACATATATAATTATTTTTCATATCGATGTCAGGTTCTTAAGCTCTATAATTTTTTGATTTGCTGTTGCGACTCTGAAAATTGTTTTGAACAGCATTTAAGCACATGATATTCTCCTTCTTTGAATCTAAGTTGCCTTCGAATAAAAATCGTGTAAGATCATTCATCATTGACTTATTTTTTTGTCATAGAACCAATCGTTCCTTCGTCTAAGCTTCGTTTTTTTGGCTTCCTGTTTTTGACATTCCACATATGCGTGACGGTCTATTTTATGGCTGACTGGCGAGTGGCACTGACGCTCGCGAGTGAATTTTTCAGAGTTGAAGCGTATTTAACTTGCATAGACCTTTATTATGACCTCCTGTCACTTACTTATAATTTCAAATAGTTTGGTGGATAAACATTATCTGTCATAGAAATTGCAAGACCGAAGTGATAAACACTGAATACTAATAAATCATCCCAAATTATTGGATTACTGATATTATCGGGTCGCTGATGGTTTTCATGTCATCTTTCGAAGCAACCTGGAGGTAAAAAATCAATAATTCAGGAGAGAGACTATTCGTTAAGGCCATCTATATTTATTTATTCCAAGCAAAAAAGGGATGATATCGGAAACTTTATAAAATAATCTTATCCTATATACCACTATTGAAAGAAAGAGTGTATAACGAAGCATTGTATTCGAATTTCATCATTAGAATTCATGAAATAGTCATCAAATCGATTGAATAGATCGATTTATCAAATAATTGAAGATATTTTGCAGCGGATGGAATGGGGGTTGAACTATCCGGCGACGACTACACCAAAAATGTCCCCTATTTCGACTGTGTGTTTACCATCTGTCTCTTTTGTACGAAAAATTTATGTCGAGCCTCTTTTCCATCGTAATCCGAAAAGAGAATGATAGGTACATGCCATTAGTACCATATGTGTTCTGTTCATTAACAGAATCTGCAGTAATTACTATGAGATCGCCTGTGAATTTCCACGAATCAAGGAATAGTTTTTTTTTCTTCCCAGAAGGCGGGCGGGAAACTTCTGAATCTATTTTGTTTTATTTTATTTAATTTTTAAAAAAAACGGCACTGAAAGACACTGAACACATTCAAAAACAAGGCAACCTGGCAACAAGGCTATGTATTCCTTCCTTTTCGGTAATAATATTTGGAGAGGTAAACTACTCTAAAGGCAATTCTTAATATAATTAACAATACAATCATCGCCAATTAGTACAAAGTAATTGGCAAGTATCTTTACAAGGACTCTAAGACACTCCTAACCATAGCGACTCAATCAGTGATTGTGTTCCTTGGCGACGAAACGAACTAGCCGACTATTAAAAATCATGAAGATACGGTGACAAGAGCGGCTTCACCGTCCAATACTTATTTTATACTCTACCTTTAAGTTACAAACCTATAATAAGGGTAAAAGAATTTAATGTAGAATTCTGAAATGTCAAGCATTCATATATAAAGTATATACGTGAATATACAGAGGATACAGAACATACAGGAAACTGACGTACGTGTAATAAGTCTTCGTTGAAAAAAAAACAGACTAATATCAAAAACCTTAAAAAAAGATCCTCTCTGGGTTTTGGCTTATGTTTTAATATAAAAAAGTTTCTTATTCGTTAAATTCCTTCTGTGATTGATTGAATTTTCAGATTTTAGATACATTGATTTACATTTTACATTCATGATTCACATGAAAACTTTAATCTTGCAAATATTCATTGTTTTTGCTATAAAGCTTGTTTACATCGTGAAATATCTCCTCAGAAACTCGTGATTAATCACCATCAAATACTTCACCAAAAACTATTTATTGACATTGTGGCAGTTGTACCACCAATATTCAAGGAATGCCTCACCGCGATGAATTTATCACCTCTCATTCTAAGGTAGAGTTACTCCAGGAACCCGAGTTATTGCAACTCTGGTGGTCCGCTCAACGTGACAGGCCTAAATTATTTTGTATCTTTAATTGCCGCCATATAAAAGTAAACATATACTGCAGGGGGTGACGAAGATAAATCACTGCATCTTAGCGCTGAATTCCTACAAAAACCCAGCAGGAGTATCCAGCCCAACCTCACTAAGTATGTGCGTTTGATATTGACCACCGCCGAAGAAGCGACAAAATTTTCCTTGAACCGCATCTTGAACGATGTTAGATTTTTTTCTTGGGACAGGAACAGCGTGGTGTGTACTGTTGTGACACTGCAGCGCACGGATCTTTAGATCTTTTTGACCTCCTTGCCATGTAAAGCGTTTCTGAAACTGATGTAAATCTATTAAAGAGGATAATGTCTCTTTCATTTGTGCGCTTCGGACAATTGGTCGTTTTGGGTTTGTAGTTAGATGTCAAATATTGATAAAGATATGTGATAAAATTCTGAAGAAAATTTGCAAGGAGCGTTGAATCTCACAAGTCTTGTCGGTTAACTGTAGGAATAAAAATATTCCCGATGAACTCATTTAATTCGTTTGCGTGGGATGCTTGCCAAAAAAAACCATTTTTAAAATTGGATAAAACCATCCTCGATCAATTTGGAAAACGCTCCATAATTTAGAATTGAAAAACCAACGAATTGAAATTTTCTTCATCAATATTAAACATTCCATTTGGATTTCATCTAAAAGCAAGCGGTGAATTAATCATTACCCCTGCGGGTAATAAAGCCAATGTAGGAGCACAAACCACATAATAGACAAATCGTATTCAATAATAATTTAGTTTGTTAACACAAAATTAATAAGGAGGTGTCTGACCACAAGATTAACATTCTCAATTTGGTTCCTCGTTGCGGTTTACCTCCTATCATGCAAAAATATTCTCTTGGTTTCTTTGATGGCCCAGGTGTGATTAACATTCAAACACTTCGCGGATTGTCTGTAGAGCAAGATGACATAAGCTTCCTTTAAAAGAAATGTTGAAACAGTACTTTTGTGATTTTGATTCATATTCACATTTTCACATTCACTCTTCATAGAAATTTTTGGAGAATGAAACACACTAACTTTTCAGCAAAAGCGAATATAAGTTTAACTTACATGCAATGCAAGTAGTTGTTAAGATGTTACTGTTACTGTTTATCTATTTTAATAAATATTACGATGAGAAAGTCGAAATACTCTTAAATGAAATGTTGTTGACCAGATATAATTAAAGACATATAGATAGAACAAATTGCATGAATTCAATTCATAGATCTGAAACTTTAAATTATCACACAACCCTCATCCTTGTGAAAAAATTGGCTTCACGATTAAAACCACGGAAATCACAACTCAACGCTTTCAAAATCAGCGGAGGGACGAACTTTCGCCGGTTGAACATAACTGCTCAACCGACTGCACCAATAAAAATTGATCCAGACCTGCAAGGACACAGAAGCTATGCGATCCTCTCTGGTCCGTTCCGAGTTTCCGAGGTTCTCGAGTTAATCGAGTAACACTATACTCAATGCGCTCTTAAGATGTGAGAGATATTGAATTTTTTGTGGAATTCTAAGGCGCGGAAGAGGCGAATACCATTCAAACCGCCTCGTAGTGACTATTACGACGGTGGTTCAGCCTCGCACTGGAAAAAGCTAAAGTTGCCAAGTTGTCAAATAGAACCCCAGAACTATTCCTACCCACATTGAGACATGAAAATTGAGCCATGATCTTCCCTGATTAAATTATCAGGCACAAAGCTGAGATGCTTCAAGCCTTTCGTCTGCATAATACACTGCTTCATTTATACATGCATTCTTCCTGTTGTTTTAAGAACCCATAGAGACTTCGTCAAAAGAGGAAAGCAGAAGGAGTCTCATTCTATCGCAGCAAGATGAAAAAACGCAAGGCAGTTTTACGGCACGGTTAATGTGGGCCCTGGAGCCGTAGCTCAACTGAAAGCAAAGCTAGATTGGTTACGCCCGGACATAGCTCCTTAGGGGAAAGTTGGGAAAGGGAATTGTCTCATGGGAAAGTAATGGTCTTCTGATTGCCTGATATGCATAGAGATCGTGGTAGATGACTGCAAAATCTTTTTTATAAGCGAGAAATAGTCACGGTGACCTGTGCATCTTGAGGCGTTGGACGAACTTAAAGAGGCCCACTCCGAAGTAATGTGACAATCAGCTCCAGAATAAGTCCTCGGTGTTAGAGGCAAGCTATTTCGTATAGTTAATAGTCAATACAATTATTTGAGTATAGTTAATAGTCAGCGCCAATAGATTGCCGCTCCCATCCGCAAAAACATTAAAGTTATTATCATTATTGTTGTTGTGTAAATTCTTATTATGGGATGCTGTAGTAATGCCGCGGATGCTGCTCGCGGTTGTTTCTTGTGGCCCATTATTTGTTGTGTATAGAGCAGTTGAATGTGGGATGAAATAAATCATAAGGATTTCCCTTTTTAAAAGGAGCAGCAATCTCGCATAATATTCAAACTTACTACATTTTACAGGGTTTTAATTTTTGTATGGTTCAGTCGTCTCTTATAGACAGAATAGACATTTCAAAGAATGTATTTCAACAGCTCCCGGCTTTCGCTGTATTTTGCCACTTATAATTTTTTCGTTCATCGTTAGTGTGCGCTAGTTCATATCCATTATCATATTCTTTTTCCTGAAATATTTTCCAAGATATTTTTGATGGAAAAACAAAATCGATTAACAAAAAATTAAATAAAAACCATCTTAAACCAGACTAGTCGTTACGTCGCTTGATTAACATTTAAATTGATTCAAAGAGTAAACAAACTACTACCAAATTTAATTTATTTATGGTTGGCGATCTCTACCCAGAAGCAGATACGCATTATGTCTTGTAATGCCATCATTAATATTCAGATCGACGAAATATTTCAGCAAAATTACCAAGTCAACATCTTAATTAATTTCCATAACTAATTCAGCAAATATCATAAATTTCAATCGGCGGTCAGTCAAAAGAAGAATTTCTTTTATCCAAACCTCACCCACAAATACCCTCCTTGCTAGCTGTTGCGGCATATCCCTTTTTCGCCGCTTGTTAACCGTTGATTTGAAATCAAACAGGCTGAGCTCGGAAGCTCTGCCTCGGCACGTTGATTTAATCCAACCGCACGATCTTTCCTTATTCCTGAAACAAATGAATGCAATCATCAATTACGGATCGTGTCTGTCGATAATGAAAATATTTCAGTCACATTCGTGCTCTTTCGGATTTGCACTAATTTATGATGCATTTCGGATGTTGCTGATATTGTTTTTTGTTTTGCCCGTCCACAACTTTGAATCATTTTGAATTAACGGATTTGCTGGTGCGATAAATTTTTGAATTGCATTTCAAACGAAACCGCCAGTCCGTCCGAGGACTCATATACAAGTAGAAAATCATGTCGATAATAATTCTGATAGGATGAATAATAGGACGATTGATTCTTTATACCCGTGGAAAAAATGGCGGCATATTCATGTGCTGGTGAGACCTCGGATAACTGATCGCTTTTGTAGATTTATCGAAATTGAATAAATTCAGAAACCCCAAACAGCTAGGACCATGTGGCCAAGTCGTAATTCACCTTGGGTTACGAACCATAAGACAAAGTTGGGGTTCCTTTCTGGACAGGCGGACAGGGAGTTGCCCGTACATTGTTGCAGCCAAAAGAGTTATGAGAAAAAGTCGAAGTTCGCCCACTTTATTTGGAAACTCGTTGGAGCAATAAATATGCAACTTAAACGTGCCAGAATATCTATAATAATAATTATATGCAGATGAAATATTTTTATGCAAATATGGCAAACTGCGTTTGTCGTGTATACTGAGTAATTCAGTAGCTAGGAATAAATTCCACTTTAGCGTACTATTTTGACATTGGCTTATCTCAGAGATTTATGTGATTGCCGGTGATCACTGTTTCGTATTAAAGATAACTAATGACTAATATGCTTATTTTTGGCATAAATGATTTGTATATGTTCGATTTTGATACATAAATCATTTGTGAGAAGGTGGATAGTTGTAAATTAGTGAATAAATTCGATTTTTCCAACAAATTTTGAAGTAAGATCGTCTCGAATTCTTCGAACATTTTTAAGGTCCAACAATTGGACGCTCCGTACTTACTATATTCAAAATTTTATTTGAGCAAATCAAACGAAGGGAGTAGCCGACTTTTAAATTCCTTTCTTGGAAAAGGGCTTCAGTTCTCCAGTTCCCTGTTTTCTACTTCTTACAGTCCACCTGAATAATCTTCGTTTTCTGATTCTTTCGATATGAGCAGCTCATCAAAATTTCTTTAGTTTTACGCTAACCGACACAGATGTTTACCGGACACAAGAATCACGCAACTTTTTATTGCATAGAATCAAACACGTGATGGCTCCCTATAACTCTGTGCAGGAAATTCTCCTGTATATTCTACGCTGGGTAGGTTTTCTCCTTTTAGTAGCTTGGCGGCATCCAGGTTGCGCTTTAATTTAGTAGCGTAGGTTAAATGAGAGACGTTAAGAGTCTACCAAGGCTTTGTCCGTCTGACGAGTTTTCTTCATAGAAACTTCGTATTTGAGAAGTTCATTTCATGAAAATCCTTTGCAACCCAGAAGTTTCCATCTGCGCTGCACTTCTTTCATCGTGCTTTTACCATCAGTCCGTACCTAGGCCAGTGTTAAGATATGTTGTGTCAGATAAGAAAAAATGGTGAAGAAAAGCTATTTTTTTCCTTCTCGGGGTGAGAAAATCTAGTCCCAAATTTTTTTGTAAGTTAAAAAAATTTGGTATTATTCTTATATTCCAAAAAAGAGCTTAGAGAGATGTATTTGAGATCCTGATCCTCATACGACCGTTGACCTCTTTTTAACTAAGCCTCGATCTTCATTGACTCGCTCTTCACCACTGGCATGTTTGTCTTTGAATTTTTATATACGCTCTTATATCACTCGATAACAACTGTTGAGTTTAGGTCAAGTTTCGAAAATATCTTCATTTTCAAGTCCTAAGAAGTCGTAGGACAAAGCTAAATAAGCCAAAACACACGACAACAAAACCACTCGCTTACTATTGAGTCAAACTTATGAGTCAAACTTATAATGCAGAAATTCGACCGCATTTAGTGTTTCCCAAAAAAGTGGCACATATCCAATAACATTTTTATCATTTCAACTGATGCTTTTTTCAATTAGATAAATCAATCCTTGATAGGAAACTTGAAAATATATTTCCAGGTAAAACATTTAATTTTATCACATAACTGGTCAGCCAAAATTTATATCAGGTTATTTTTTTCTTTTAAACTTGATTTGATGTGTACCGAGAACGGCAACAAAATCTGGATTTTGAAAGCAAGCAAGATTGAAAAATGTAGTTCGAAAATGGAATTTTGAAAATTAGCAACAACACGCGCTTAAGGGTTAAGTGAATGTGAAGTGCATGTTATTGCCGTAACATGAATCGCCATTAATGACTTAATTTATTTTAAAGGTGCCTATTTAGTCCGAAGCCGGAGCACTGCAATATAAAAATTCTAATGAAAGTAAAATTAGACACAGTTGATCGATAGGATCCAATCAGACACTTTGCAAATGGATTGGTTCCCATAAAGTTTCACCATAATTAATTTTATGGGTTTCCGAATAATCAAGCAACACAAAAATCCGACTATCAATTAATCAGAGCTCATTCCTTATGAATCAACCACATGATGGTTGGCTACTGACATTGATCTCATTTCGTGGAACTACGTGTAACTATTAATCGATACGGTTTGGGAATCTACAAAAGATGCCGAAACTTGAAGAAAAAGCAGAGATTGTAATCCGTATTCAAGACGGAAGATACTATCAGTTTGACCAAACATGAAACGTCGTTGTCGCAGTTCGTTTTATGTTCAATATAAATTTGGTTTCAGAGATTTCCGTTATAAATCAAATGAATTCTTAATTTGTCTCGTGCAGAGAATCTCTTTGATGCGGACAATGTGGCATTTCTTCTTGATTTCAAGGCAAACAGAAATCAAATTCTTTGCATGTTCAACATCAAAGTTGAGCGCGACCAGAAATTTATAACCTGCGATATTTGCAGAAGGAACCTCAATGTTGTTGATAAACATCTGTTAAAGTTAAAGGGTTTGGATGCTTCTAATATTTGTCTTCGTTTGGTCTTTATTTGCGCGGTGGATCGCATTTTCGACATGTTCTTAGCTATTGTTTAAGACAAGTCATTAATTTCTTTAGGAATTTGGGTTTTATGGCCGACACCATCATTTCGCCAATCATCGAAAAGGTTAATGATTACGCTTGCAACAAACGGCTGACTCAAAGTATCATGAAGATCTTCTCTTTTTTTTCGAAATTAGTATACATATATCATTAACTTTAAAAAATTCCATCCACTATCAAAATCCTAGGGCTTCCAAATGAAATAATGGGACTAGAAAAAGTCATGGGTATCCTTCCTAGTATGGAATACACTCTGACAAAAAAGTATCCGGAAATTTGAAATAAAACGCAAAAATATTAAACTTCTTCAATATTTATTGAATCTCCTTCAAAATATGCTCCATTTGAAGCGATACACATGTGCCAACGTTTTTTCCAATCATGGAAACATTTTTTATAGGCGCTTTCATGGATGGCCTTCAGCTCCTTCTGCGAATTTTCTTTTATGGCGTCTATGGAGTCAAATCTGGTTCCCCGGAGCGGTAATTTCAGTCTGGAGAAAAGAAAAAAGTCACACGGAGCTAGATCAGGCGAATAAGGTGGCTGGTCGATGGTATTTATCGAGTGTTTGGTCTTAAAATCGTTAATAATCGTGGCTCGATGTGATGGTGCGTTATCGTCATGCAAAATCCACGAATTGTTTTGCCACAAATCCGGCCGTTTACGGCGAATATTTCCACGCAAACGTCTCAAAACAGTTAAATAGAAGTCCTTATTGACCGTTTGACCTTGCGGAACGAATTCATGATGAACCACACCACGAATATCGAAGAAAACAATAAGCATCGTCTTGATTTTCGAATGACTTTTGCGAGGTTTTTTCGGTTTCGGCTCATTTTTTCCCACCCATTCAGATGATTGTTGGCTCGTTTGTGTGCCGTATTCATAGACCCATGTCTCATCACCAGTTATGTTCCGTCCCATGAACGTGGGATCAGAATTCGCACGATCTAGCATGTCTGCAGCTACCTGCATCCGGTATTGTTTCTGAAGAAAATTCAGCTCTAACGGAACAAGCCGAGCGGCGACGCGCTGCATGCCCTATTGGTTCACCAAAATCAAACAAGCGGTTTCACGAGAGATGTTGAGATCACGAGCTATCTCTCTAACACTGGCATGACGATTTTCGAGCACAATTTCCTTGATTTTTTCGACGCTATCGTTGGTTGTTCGTTTTATGTTCAATATTCAATATGGTCGTCCTGAACGAGGCAAATCTTCGACGATCTCCCGACCGTTTTTAAAGGCTTTGTACCATTTGTACACTTGGATTTTCGATAAAACAGAGTCTCCATAAGCCTTTTCCAGCATTCGCAACGAGTCAGCACACGAAATTTCGATAAAACACAAAATTGGAGACAAACTCTTTGTTCAATATTTTTTTCCATTGTAAAATTCGCAGACTACCACTGAGGTCGACTGGTTTCAACAGCTGTCGTAAACAAACTAGTTGACAGACCGCGCTCATGTTTGGCATAGTAATTACGGACAATCCTACCAACATACAGAAACTACTTAAAAATACTCAACGCGGGCAATTTAAATGAGAATTTCCGGATACTTTTTTGTCACAGTGTATATTGGTATATTTCAGCAAGTCAGCAAATTTGCAACGTCACAGCTCGATCCAATCATTATTTGCAGAAGACCAAGCAGTCAAATTAGAACGATCAGAATCAGTTTATGTGAAACCAATGGGCTTTCTCCTTTGAGAGGATAAAAGGATATGATAAATGTAGCACACGAATTCCATATGTTGACAAATGACGAATAATATAAGAAATGTGATATACTTAAGAAGATGTACGAGATATTATTATATAATAAGGTAAGGGCATTTTTGAATTTTGTGCTATGCGTACAGTGAGCCTCAATTTTGCGTAAGTGCAAAGTTTATATAGAGGCATAAAGATCAGGAGTGGTTTGCTTGTTGTTTTCTGTTGAATACAGTGACAACCAATTAAGCATCAAAATTTGGGCCGAAAAATAGGAATTGGTGTACAGTACTTATCATTGTAAAAGATCGACTGCATATTCTGTACTGGAGACAAAAACTATAATCACATCTCCATGCAAAAGCTTCGATCGCGAATGCAGTGAGATTGAGATAAAATGGAAAAACCAAGCCCAAAAAGGTTGTCGAAACATCCAAATCGATTGACATATGGTAGAGTATCATCGAGCTAACGCAAAAACAAGAGAGGACAGGGTTGATGAGCTTTGAAATATTGTACACTACACATGTAAATCCAATTGATGGTTGTAAAAATGAAAATTAAATCCATTAAGAAAATATTCGGCAACTCTTTGTTTCAATTTGCTATAAAGAATGAAAATTATTCGTACGAAACTACAAAACTTTTCGCAAATTTTAAACTTTTAGACTAGAGCACTAATGTTATCAATGATAGTTTCGCATAACTAACTTATGCATAAAAATCTATCCGGAGCTTGTAAATTTTAACAAGTATTTGAAGAAACTGAACAACGCCATCAACACCGAAAAATCCTCTTCCTGGATCAAACATACCCAAGCTCAAATAAATTCTTATAAACTTAATCCTTTTATATTGCTCGTCAACCCATTACCAATATTCTTTTTCTGACCTTTTGTAATGCTTCGCAACCAATCGCTCATATTTTCTCTTTTATCTCCTGCCTACCCATAGACATAGAGTAAGGGCTCAAAGGTGCCGACAATGTAATAAACCAATTAGGACTTCAAACGCACCGATGTCATTGAAATTGTTCCTTAGATGCAGTGCGACCTGTTGTAAATACGCACAACCATATATTGTAAAAAGTTCCATCCTTCTCGCAGCAATCACTTCAAGTTGTAGTAAAGGAATCGTTCTAGAATGTTTTCTTTTTAAGGACAATATGGTGAAAAAGGTAAATAGGTAGTTTTCTTCTTATGGTCGATGCTGTCGCTGCTAGAGAGGGAACATATTCTAGGTACGTATTAAAATACTCTTGTGTACATTACATGGAGGACCTGACTGTTTCGAAGAGAACAATCCGTACAGTGATCATATCAAATGTTAAATATTTGATTTACAACGCTCCGACAGGGTTAATTATTGTTACGGGCTCCTGTATATCATCCATTGCAAGCAGTATAATGTGATGGATGGACCAGAAAATTATCCACAAAATTTGTGTAAGGTGGAGCGAATCAGGCACAATAACTTGATAATGAGTTCTCGTCAACATTTGAAGTTTGCCGACCTTGTGATACGCTTGTTTGCAGGGAATGAGGTGCAGTGAAACCAGTGTCACTTTACGCTGAATTGATTAGCAGTGGAAAATTTAATATAATTTCGCCATGCATGGCTGACCCAAAAAAAAAAACTTCGAGCAATTTGTTCGAGTAGAAAAGAGTAGGCCGGGACAAAGGAAATGTGTTACGATATCTTTCGCATGATCAGGAATCATCATCCCGAAACAGAAAATTTGTAGAAGGTATGATTGTATATCAACAAACTTAATTTGTAAAACAGACCTAAGAACTGAAAAGTCGCGAATAAACATTCAACGAATCTGCAGCGAGCGGAAACCATATTTAAACTATTTCTAATGATCGTTAATCTTTCCGTTAACGATGGGATATCTTGAATAAATGTTATCATGCGACAAACGCCGACAAAACCACAAAAAAAATTCTTTCACTACCGGATTAAGGTCGCTGGTTATAAAGCTATCAACGGTGTTGACTTATATCCGCGGAATGCCTCGGATGTGGCGGCCACTTCAAAAGGTTACGATGAAGACGATCGCGCAAACAGGAAGAGCCCAATCGAAGGTATTTGTGCATTTTCATTCGTCGATTATCTTCCCATCGACCTTTGAGCCTACCATGCCAGTTTCCTATTTAATATCCACGATCCTTGTATCGCCCGATTCGTTAAACGGATGAGGATATTTAGTATCAGGTATGAATATAAAGACAAATGCTGGGGCTTTGTCGTCGTCAAATTCATGGGCCGCCATTTAACAAACAGAAATTAAGGAGATTCAGAATAGTTTGAAATTTGCTGACTTTACGAGCCGAATGCAAAATTGTTATTTACTTTGAAAAAGGCTTTTTCAAATTATAAAATCCTGGGTTATTTTTTGTGCTGTCATGGAATACAAAATGCGCACAAAAATTAAACATTTTAACTAGAGTAAGAGTGCTTGTGTGTAACAATTAGTAAAAAAAATCAGTTGAACTTGTTGAAACATATTTTCAAAGAAAAATATTTTTTATAATTATGTTTGGTATTGTATTTGAATGTTTTATGTTTTCATAACCGGGCAACGCTTGATCACCGACGATTATGCTTACTAAAATTCCACAAGCAAGGTCTTCTTCCAACGTGCTTCCATGGATTTTTTTTTCGTTCAGAAACTTTCATATCAATCAGAATACCGATGGTCCTTTAAGGAATGAAAGAGATGTATCTGTTGCCAAAGATAAGGAAGTTAAAGGGGACGTTGAACGAACATTTCGTTAGTCAAGCAACTTCAGAGTGGGGAACACGCCTGCCAACCATACAGGACTGGTCAACTTAAAGAAATAATAACGGCTGGATGATGTAAATATTGAGCAGAATGGCGATACTCAGAATGGCGTGCACTAATTTCATTATTTTCGGATACATCGAAAACTACATAGAGCCTGACCGAAGGTGAAAGAATACTCAAATACAGCACTTAACGACCCATCATTATATTGTTTTGTGACACCTTATAAAGAAATGCTTTCAATTTTGAACATATATTCTCAGCGCTCTGGAATATTTCAGTATATTTCGGAATCTTTTAGTATATTGAGGAATCTTTCAGTACATTGAGGGATTTCTTCGTGGTGCAAAAACATTTTCATATATGTTGGAGCCAGCGGAAACGGCTGTGAATCTATAAGTGTGGTAGGATTCCATCCTTGGCGAAAACTTGCAATTTATCTCGAATTATATTGTTTAACAGCTGACCTCTGTGCCGATATTTTAATTTGAAAGGCCGTTTGTCACCTGCCGGGAAAGAAGGTCGCTTACTCATTAATTTTCGAGCTTTAATGTATCTCTACTAAAGAAGGGATATTTTCCCCGGTATTTACCGCTCAAAGAAACTAAAGAGGCTTTGTCTGAAGTAATGTGACATGCAGTTCAATGCCAGGTTACTGAGAAGTGACGGATACTCCTGGCGTAGATGTTACATTTACTAGGTGAAAGTACATTAAACTAGCAATGGAAGATGCCACATCCTCATGTGGGCTCCCCCAGCAAACAGAGTAAAGTTCGGTCATCAATGCTCTCCATAGTGGTGGAATACTTGGCTGCGAAAGAATTAGAAGCTATAAGTGGTTAATCCGTTATGACAGTTGATGCAGACCGCCGAAGAACTGCAGTCAAGTCGGAAAGAAACCCGATTACTGAAGCTGTGATCCTTCGGAGCCAGAGCACTGACTGCCCGATGACCACGTGAAATACAGACTGTGGAAACAACGACAATCAGCTTCTACAAGCTTCATCCGAGACAAAGAGGATAGCTTCAGATAAAAAAAAAATGGAACAGGTAACGCGAAAGATCAGTAGAAAAATCGGCAATTCTCGACATCACAGTCCACAGTATATAAAGCGCCCATATAGTAACAGACTCTATGTAATAATATGTGTAGCGAGTACCCGTAGCTATACCGTTCTAAAGTATGTAATGAATAAAATGGGAATGTTTTTCTGCTACATAAAATAAGGAAGCAAATGGCGTGGATGAGAATAAGTTGCAGATCATCCAAAACTCAATTCTAAGTTCATAGAAAATTAAAATTCGTGACTTCTAACTAGCAGACCAAAATCAGTGTTCTAAGTAATGTAAAAACTAATGTCAGCGCGCCCGGTTTGATAAAATATTTATCTTTATTATCATTTGAAAGAAAACATATCGCTGTAAGAAGGAATTCCCATTTTTATGAGAAGATGCTTTCTGCCGGATGATTCGAGGTAATAAACAAAGTCTAAAAGCGGCATGTTAATTTGTAAAACATTTGCCTATGTGCTAGGAATTTCATCCCGCGTTGTATCAACTTTTTTCCATTACGTTTTACGACTCCTATTAAACACTTGTTTACGAGGGCCATTAAAGGAGTTATCTTGACCAGCAATTACTGGCCTAATAGATACTCCTTTCATCTGAATTGATCACCGTATCTCTCTCTTTAGGCCTCACCTACTTTCGCATAATCGTATCGCTCGCATCTGGAAAACATTGTAGAAAGGGGTCCGGGTATCAGTGACCAGCATTGGTGGCAAAGTGCAGCTCGCGCTACCATTTCTTTTGTCTGGTTAGGGAGGTTTCGACCGTGGTGGAAGCAACGCGCTAGCGGCAACAGGAGCCAAGATCAAAAAGATCAATCCGCGCGTATCACAGTAGCCCCGTTGCAAGGTAAATTGCTTTTGACATGGGTTTTATTTTTCAAGCGGTTTTCTCATCTTTTTTGCTGGACACGATCAATTTTTCTTCTTTCGTCGCAGCATCGCAGTCGGCGTCTTCGTCATCATCTTCATGCTGAGTTATTTCTTTTTTGTGTCCAGAAGACGTTGCCACCACCTTTTCTGCCTTCCGTATCCAATTTATTAATGAACCTGAACTGAAACGTGCTGAGCGAGTGGCGGTAGCGATTGCTGTAAGAGCAAACAATTACAACTCGTTTTAATGCGACCGAGTCCAGTTCAATTTAGCGTCCCATAATAGCGAATGCATCATGACTTAGATATCAGTAAGATGCGTCCAAGGTAGTTTCAGGTTGCAGGACATGCTTAGTCCTTCATATTGCCAGGAAGAACGCGTTTATGAAACGATTTTTCATTGCAGCGTTTTAGCAAGTTGGTAAATGTATCTTCCAACATCAGATATCAGCATCAGTTACCTGATAATAGCAGCTTGTTTTTAAATAGAATTAATCCATTTTAGGAGCCAATGAAGTCAACCAATTTGTTGTTAAAAACAGCATCTCAACCGAACTGTCGGCGATTTGGCTTTAAATAAGGATCACTTCGAGACTTAAGTGTGCTTTGCATACTCAATACAGTCAGTTGATATACTTTATATTGGAATGTATTTACAATTAATTCCTGGGTACATTTCAATTTGAATTTAGTAGGTACATGTGTATAAAATATATTAAGTCAGTCATTTTGGAATTTGTTTAGATTGTGAGCAAGATTATGATATGGGGAAAACAAACACAAGAAAAAGTAGCATATCGCCTGAAAACTGAAAAATCTCATTGCGACACACTTGAGTATTAGTGAATCATTTCATCGAATATAATGAGAAAGCTGAAAGTCACGAAAACAAATATTTTCATTTGATATTGGTTTCCTTGAATAGATTCACTAGAATAGTTGTTTTTCTGTTAAATAATGTAACCATTACTGATTTGAGCAATTTCAATCTTTCTTCCTTCTCATGAAAATTGTCATCGCCGCAGTTCTAAACTTCGTAGTCTATGTAACTTTAGTTACCATAGGTATGTAAGATGCTTTTTCTCCGGAGATTTACGCACTTTTCATTCGTGCGTAGAACATTATACGACAATTTTGAACTTTTATTTTTTGCATTCACTCTCTTAAATCAAGGACCCGACCTTGCTTACTTAAGGAGGAAAGAGTATAGAGTGTAGAGGTGGTAAACAAAATCTGCGACGAAGCTGACATCCGACTCGGCTTACAAAAAGAGTTCTTTTCAAGGCAACCAAAAATATAGCCCATAGTGACGCAGAACTATCTCAAAACTAACCACTTGGGAACAGTCTGATCATGTGTGAAAATGAGTAAACAATCCAACTGCTTAGATCATTAAAATATGACTATCAAAAAGTATAGAATAGAAAGCAGCGTCCTCCAAACTCGCTGTCTCGAAACACGAAGCAGTAGACGACCTGATCGTGCGCACTCAAGGAAATGGGTAACTGCTGATCTTTGGCATTAATGAAAACTCAGATTTCGTCAAGACATCCCTTTTAGAAATCTACCTAAATATATATCTAAGGGTATAAAAGTATTTTTTTTTTCTTTCACATGTATCAAAAATCAAGACACAATCCAACATATTTGAATTGTACATTTCAATGAATTTACTGATCTAATTGCTAAAGAATTTGATAATTTGTCACAGCTGTCCTGAAACGATAATGGCAAGATCAAAAGTCAACATTAAATTTTAATTTCCGAACCTTCATCCCTGAAGAGAAATTAAAATTTTCCAACATGCCTAAATTTTCTGGGGTACCGCATTAAACTACTTCCACTTGTGGCTTAATCTATTTTTTTCTTTGCGATAATAGTGCGCAGCAATGAAAAGTGATTTTGAATGCTTTGATCTTAGCCGACAATGACAGTTTTTTGGGCTTAGCTAAAGAGGAGGCGGCCTTTTGAAGTGCGACGTCGACGAGCTCACGAAATAGATGAGCCAAACACTACAGCTCTCACAAATGCTATAATTCACGTGCACCATGAAGGTGTACAAGACAAATACGAAGGTCCCAGATGAATCTTCTCAATGATTTTGGCCAGCAATCTTCAAAATTAACTTGATGCTGGCGTAGATTTCCCGCACTAGATACTCTGAAATTTAAGCTGAGCTGACTGTGAACGCGATCCAGTAAAGCAGGTGGGCACCACCATCTTGGCTCAATATTGAGGCACTCTAGGCCATGCCAGTCCATGCGATAGGATGCCGGTATATGTCTTAGATCTCTGATCTCCGCAATATCGAATTCGAAATTAAAATCAGAAAATGCTATTACATGAAACCTCCGAGACAAATTTCATTTAATCTGTCCATCAGAATTTATGAAATGGTTGTGAGATGGTTATGCAATTGGAATTGTTAAGGTACCGCTTTGAAAGACGATCAGTCTTTGACGAGGTATTACATCTGATTTGAAGCGGGTTCGAGTGTTTTTGTGGGGTGGAAAAATAAGCGTTAAAACGATTCCGAAAAGATTTCCTATGCGTATTCAATTTCTATTTTTTTTTTAATAGGTAGATTTCATATCTTCTAGGGATGCCAAGAAAAAATGGCCCACTTGGGTTATGTTTACTGTGAATATGCGTCCTCCAAATGTAATCAATCCTCCGTACGTTATGCTCACGGTCTGTTGATGCTTTACTCAGAAGTTTAAATATGCGAAACAGGACAAAAATGTGGTCTTTGAGAAATTCGCTTTTGATTGTTCTCGATCGTTCGACAAGAAAATTCCAATAGATACAGCAAACAAAAAAAAAAACAGCCGATATAGAAAAGACAAAGCTGAAAAATAATAATTAATTGTTGAAAATAAAAATATCATTTAGGTTCATATCATTTGCTTATCATGCAGAAACGCATAAATAAATAACTGAAAATAAATTAAAAGTGTTCTTCTGACTTTCGGATTTTTACTAGGATGTCTTTGTTTTCAAGCAATAATTTTTAAAAATCGGAGTTACCCTGCTCCTTCGAATGGAAAGAAATGGAAATGTAATTTCTCTCCTTCGTCTCCTGCTGCACAACGAGCAAAAAATTCTTTCAATGTTCGCATTGCGTGTTGGTAGACAAAAAACATTTTGTGCAATTTTCAGCATTTCTAAATATAAATAATCAATAGCAGTTTCATTGTCATATCTTCAATTTTTATTTCGATTTCCGTGAGAAAAATAATTGTTTTATCGTAATCTGACCATTGAGTGCTTTCAGGGATGCTTGATAAAATCATCCAGTCAAATTTGTCAAAATTTATCGCTGATTGGTTACAACTTTCCAATACAGCTTTAATTTTTTTTTAAATATTTTACAAATAAGTTTGGCTGGTGGTGTCGGTTGAGTTGCAGATAGTTACAGAAGTGCACTTCGGCTTCCGTAACCTCATTGCTTAAAAAGCATCGGTGTAGGTTATGATCTCACTATTTGATGAGGAGTACTGCGCCTCGGCCTTCTATTAACATCCTCAGATCTTCATGGACTTATTTAATTTTATAATTTTATTTTATAATTTATAATTTAATCTTCATGGACTTGGCAATATGGCTGATAGCCCGTATGAGGGTGAATTATCTCCTTATGGCTTATATCTACTGAGATTTTACATGATGCATAGATGTCTGTAATCTCTGGAACTTCCAAAATCAGGTGTCGCTCTTTAAAATTGAGAACGGACTCATTTATCTGATGTCAAATTTCTAACTTTGCTTTGATTTGAATTATTTCTAACATATTGCTATTACCAATATCACATTTTCGGAATGTTGGAATGTAAACGAAATCCTGCGAACATACAACTGATAACTGATTAACGCCTGTTAACTTGGGCATTATTTTCAATTCCTGATATGAAGCAATTCAATCCAATCGTTCAGTCAACTCGGTAGTATATAGTAATCATCCACGCGGAAGGGATTTCCAAATTTATTCCAATTTAAATCGCAGATTAAAAAAATTAATTTCAAATAAAAAAAAATTTTCTATAAATATGCTCAAACATTTCTTGCAATTCAATTTATTCCATATATTAACCTGATCGGAAGAAAAAAGGCAATAAACGAAAACATGGTTGGGAATTGAAGAAAACTAGAGATCAGAGCCCTCACCAGTAATGGACTACAAAACTGTCGGCGATTTTCTTACGTACAAAGTGATAATTCCCACACCGCTGTAATGAAACGAGGAGCCTGAATTAAGGCACACGCCATCTTAAAGATCAAATGATGCCGACAAATTTTCTGCGGTTTAGTTACGCGAGAAGCCGTGTATGCCGATCATCTATAGATCAGGAGAGCAACAATAGCAAAAACGGCTCGATTCCAAGAAGATTAACAAAAAACCAATGACAAAGTGATCCGCGGATGACGTTGAAGACTTCACGGTTGCTTTATACGCTAACCCTAGAAGACGTTGCACGTAGATACAACATTTACCAGGGATAAATGCAACTAGAAACTATGATATAGTGTTCAAATTTGCTATCAAATTAATATCAAAAGGATGAAAAACACAAAACACATTATACATGCATGCATATACCTCATAAGTATTTCGATAAGATTATGAACAGTACAAGGATTGAATTGCATAAAGGCAAAGAACGATAGATATTTGTATCTTAATACGTTTTGCTAAATGCTACCAGAGTTTAAGATACAAGTAAGGTGTACTTGCAGACATGAATCCCATCTGATTTCATTTCACATTTATGCGTGTTATAAGGTTAATAATGAAGATGGGGTTAGTGGAAGGAAAAGAGGTGAAGGAAACGCATCAAAACGGATCACGCACTGATGACGAGTGAAGGGGGCTCTAATCGATAAGAGTGGCGGCAACGCGGCAAATCTCTCTGATCTTTGGTGAACTACTTTGCAGGTATTCAAGAATTGCTTTGATTTGATCTTCGCCGATCTCAGTCTTTTTTATTGCGGTAATTCAGGTTCAGGTGAGCAATCAAATAATTCTATTATTATACACCACGGTGTGGCTGATTAGAACGCGGGCGCTTCTATGTGGACCTAGTAAAAGGGTAGTTTGAGCTACTGGGCTCTTCAGGCAAGCATATACAAATAAGGAGGCACAACAAAGTAAATGGCGGAAGAAGATCGTATCGTACGCGAAACTACAAATTGCCTTATTTCTTGGCGGGAAATGAAGGCAGAATAATTTGCAGCCGAAGAGTTATGTGTAATTACTTAATCCGCAGCGAACGTCTGAACACACGACTTTCATGAAGTGAGTATTTTTAAGTATTGCGTTTTGTTAGCATTTCAAAAATCATTGAAACAATTGTTGGCAAGTTAGGCTGAATTGTATTTGATTTAAAACATTGTTGACTTGCAACTATTTTCAAATTTATAATCTTGAAAGGTATTCAGAATGTGATTCACAAATTTGCGGCAGCTTCATTTGAATCGATCAAGAATTAAAATTTTAAAATAAGTAGAGTAAGAAGGAAATAAATTCACTTCTTACCGATAACGAACAATCCTAATTGTCCGAGCCGATCCTCACGATATTCTGCAAACCGTCGCACCCAATGTGTTATTCTTTCATATTTTCCATAGCTTTCTTAGTGGACTCAAATTTTTATCTATGCGTTTTATCAAGTAATAAAGCAGTTCCTTTGGACTGAAAATGTTTTGTATTTATCTACATATTTCAGAAGTAACTCTCTGGCTCCTTAAGTGGAATGACAATACATTCCTTAGATCTTCGCGTAATTACCAGTTCTTCTTAATTTTTAGGAAGTTTTTATTCTATAATAATCAAACTTTAATTTTATCATATCTACAGGGTGCGGCGCTTAAATCCGGACAAATTTCAATTCAAATTTCCCGCCATATAGTAATTCCGCCAGAGGTCGCTATTGGCGTTTTAAAAAGCCATGGGCAGCTAGTAAATAGTCATAAACTAAAAATGGCTGGGATGTTACGTACAAGAGCGGAGTACAACCGAAGAGTCGCGATTATCGAAAGTCTTCGCGCTGGGCGTTCACCGTCAGAAATAATTCGATTCTTCAAGTACCCAAGATCAACTGTCTACGATATTGTATCTAAGTACAATGTTTCTGAAGTGTCTCGAGAACCTTCTGCTAACCCTGTGAGGAAAACTCATTCGAGAAAATGCACGTCCTAGGTGTTGTGTCCAGCGAGGGTGATGTCATGCCACCACATTTCTTCGAAAAAGGACAAACTATCAATGAAGAAGTTTATCTGGAATGTCGTGAAACCTTGGATAGTAACTGTGGCCACTGCGAGACAATACGTCTTTCAGCAGGACGGCGCACCGGCTCACACGAGCAATTTAGTCCAAAACTGGCTATCGGATAACCTGGACATGTTCTGGGGCAAAGAGTTCTGGCCCCCGAATAGCCCGGATTTGAACCCCCTGGATTTTTATGTTTGGAGCGTAGTCGAAAGGGTTACTAAGAAGTCCAGGCACCCTAATGTCGCATCTCTTCGCACCGCTATCGAAGCAGCATTCACCAATATGGACAGCGCTGCTTTGAAGAGAGCATGCGACCGTTTCAGGACCATGATAGAAGCGGTCATTAGGGCTGAAGGAGGTTATATAGAGTAATTTTACTTTCAACAGGTACAAATATATTTCTGTAAATGAATTTTCAATTTTTTTCATGTTATGAGTAAATAAATTTGTTTTAAAACAGAAAAAACAATTTGTCCGGATTTAAGCGCCGCACCCTGTATATTCAACCACTTGCTTACTAGCCACAGCTGAGTCTCGTAATAGCCGGAACGAAAAGGAATACTGAGAAGAAAGAAAATATTGAGAGAAGGAGAGGGGAAAAAATACGGGGAGAGAGGGGAGTGTCTGTTCTTCCCTTAGTTTCTTTATCTTAACCGTCTCGAATACATCCAATTCCCTTATTTTGAGCTTCGTTTCGTAGCCCTAAAAAAGCAGCTTAAAGACGAAAATGTTGATATATTGATGGTGACATGGCGAAGAAGGTTAAAAGGATCCAATGCAAGTATCATAATTACAAACCTCAATTTCTAGAAGAACTGAGAAAAGCGCTAGGGTAATGAGCACCTCATCGTTGAAAATTAGGACTTTTAAATGCTGGTACATTTACATTTTTTTGGAGAATTTTCAAGTGAACTTTTGCCATAATTTTAAATTTTACTTTATGAAGATTGTTACGTATTCCGAGGTGTAGGCGACATTAAACAAACATTTGAATAATAAATGAATAAATTACACACATTCCATTAAACACACGACATTAAATAAATGAATAAATAAATAAAATAATAATTAATTTTGAATATAATAATTAATTGCTATGGTTAAGTTTTTTAATGTACCCATATTTTTAAGTGAAAAGAAAATCATACGAGATGAAATAGAAGTAAGAATAAAATTAAAATAGAAACATTTATAGTTAGATTTAGGTATTAAGTTGATAATATTGATAACAAACAATAAAAAATTAAAAAAAAGTCTCAGTAAAATTAAATCTCAAAAATAAAGTCTCAAAAAAAAATATTCCCAGTCACAAGAAAAAAACCAAAAAAAAATTTCTTGGAAGTAGTTTCCGATAAATTTTTCTAAGGATATGATTCACTAGGTTGTTGTGTACGTATCAGTATAAATAGAATAGAAATTGTGAGGTATGGGATAGCCAATAACGGAATAAATTCAAGTATCAATTGAAGTATAGAGACTACCATAGAGACACACAACCAATTCAAGTATCAATTCAAGTAATAGAAGTATTGAGGAAGACAACCAATACAGGAATTAATTATAGTATCGAGACAAATAACCAATACAGGAATCCATCATAGTATCGAGACAGATAACGAATAGCAGAATCAATTCAATATCGAGTATAGTATAGAGACATACAAGCAATAGAGGACACACTATCAATAGAGGAAGTATTAATAAAGTAACAATTGAAATATCAATCGGAGTTTAAATAGAAGTACCGACCAATTGAAGAATCAACCAATAGGACTAACAATAGAGGGAGCTCGATCCAAGGTAGCTCAGCGGAACCAGGGAATCGTGAAACCAGCTTAGGTACAGAGTGGTGCTAAAGGAAGCAAAATCCAAGAAAGCGCTGCAGAACAGGAGAATCCTGAAATTAGTTACGGTGCAGATTGTGCTACAGGAAGCACGATCCGAGGAAACCAGTTAAGGTGCAGATTCGTGCAGCAGAATAACTGAAGTCCCGAAACCAGCTGAAGTGGAGATTCGTGCTACAAGAAGCACGATTAGAATCAGCGCAGCACAATTCAGAGGTGTCCAGAATCAGCACAGCACAATTCATAGGTATCCAGAGTCAGCGCAACACAATTGACAGGTTGTCGGAATCAGCGCAGCACAATTCACAGGTGCACAATTCTCAATTAACATCTTTTGATTTTTGATCCATTTAGTTTTAAACTAACATGAAGGAGTAAGCTTTTTCCTCTGTGTGTGTGTGTTTATGTGACATGGAAGGATCAGGGCTTGAATAGTGTCCTAACTCCCACGCCCACGCGGTGAGCTTATGGGTTTAAAGTAACTTTCTTCGGCCGCCATTATGCGGCCTTTGTATTTTCAAATCACCCTGTCTCTTTAATAACAAGATATCCCTCACCGAGGGTGCCATTCGTAGACCGTGACGAATGTATTCAATTTAGTATTCAATGTATTTAATTTAGAAAGGTATCTGTCTGTGTATAGATATGTCTGATAAAAAACCTTGAAGACATGAAGTTGTATTAGCAGTGAGAGTCATGACCACTCACAAATTGTTAGGAGTACGTTCAGGCGATCGCGGTATACACAAATATATACGCACATAAGTTTGTAATCAAATACTCGGTCCGACTATATATTTATGCATGTCGGATCAGTATGCCCCGAAATTAACTTCAGATTCATTGAAGGAAGAAAAATTGCACTGTAGTCATGGCTATGAAGTTCTCCGGAGAAACCCAAAGAAAATCGTTGCGTATATTGTTAAAAAACCAAAAAAAAATCAATTTCGTAGCTAACATTGAAGATGTATGCAACAATGACGAGAGCTTAAAAATGATGATAAGCTCTCGCAAAGGAGGAATGCCGGATGTGGTTGAAACACTCATTACAATAAAGCGACATACCCAAAATTAATTTAATCAAGTGATCATAAACCGTTGAATAAAATAACGAACTAATTTTTTAAATGAAACTATGATGAAAATTCTCCTTGTTATCAAGCTTATAACATGGTTGCAGTATGTGACCAGTTTTTTAGCAGAAACTGTGCCCTAAAGGTTGGACTTTAGCTTAAAGGGACTCTGTATTCCCCTCTGGAACGTCACCCGACAAGCAAGAAGCATGATGGCACTCAAGATTTCATCGAGATCCTCATCATCATCTATTGGCACATTCTGTGGATCTAGTTTTTAAATTTTGTGGTTGCTGCGAGGCTGGGTCAATAAGTCCTCAGAAAAAAGAATTTAAACAATTTTTTTATTTTTCAACATAATCTCCTTGGAACTCAATACACTTGGTTAGACGTTTCTCTAATCTTTTTGACCCGTCAGAGAAAAAAAAGATTATGGAAGGTCCTTAAAATAAGCATTTGTTTGATCGATGACTTCCTCTTTTGAAAAAAAAAACGTTGTCCAGCAAGCCATTTTTTCTGGTTTAGGAATAGGAAAAAGTCACTGTGGACTAAATCTGGCGAATGCGATGGGTGATCGACCAATTCGAACTTTAATTCTAATGGATAATAATTTTGATAATAATTTTAGCCATTGATCGTAAACATGTGTGAACACGAGCATTGTCCTGATGGAAGAGCATTTTTTTCTGTTTAAATGAGACCGTTTTACTTTAATTTTTTCTTTTAGCTGGTGCAATAAAGATGCATAATACTCCCCTGTTATTGTTTTTCCTTTTTCCAAATAGTGAACTAAAATAATTCCACGTGCATCCCAAAAAAACAGTAGCCATAACCTTACCGGCTGATTTTACAGTTTTCGCCCTCTTTGAACATGGTTCGCCTTGACCAATCTACTGCTTTGACTGTTCTTTAGTCTCGGAAGTAAAGTGGTGTATCCATAGTTCATCTACAGTCACATACGAAAAAACTCACCCGAATTACGTTGCATGGGCGACAACAGAGCTTTAGAGGCAACCACCCTATTGCGTTTATTGTCGACTGTATTGTCGATCCATCTTTGTAATCAAACAATTTTTTTTGAATACACGAGAAATCGGTAGTGCCGCTGCATAAAAACGGACCGCTTATAGTGCTAGTCGCGCCACCTGACTAATTTTCTAAGGACTTATTGACCTACCCTCGTAACATACTCGTAATTCATTTTCATTTCTTTGCTCTTCGATTTCTTTAATTTATTCTGCATATTCTTGCCTCTCCTTGATTCTCTCTCTCTCTCTCTCTCTCTCGTTTTTTGTCATTTTTCCTAGCTGTTGTATCTTCTAATTTTTCGCAGCTTCCCTTAACCCGTTGTTTGTGATTAGTTCTCTAAATGTATGCTACTTCAACCGTATTCGTATTCTCGCTTTCTTCGCGAGTCTAATCACAATGTTCTTTGACATCCTTCTTAGTGAAAATTTCACCAGTTCACTGACATAGCCGGTGGTTTCTTCTGGTATACTCCTTTTTTAAGACTCAATCTAGGGCAACGTTAACAACATCATTAGGAATAATTCCAAATAATTTTTAAGTCTTATAGATCGCCTATGCAACATTTCCTAGGAATTAGGTTCCGAACAAGCTCATAAAACTAAAATCATTTCCTCGATGAGCAACTCAATCATGGGTTGGACTTTGGTCTCAGCGAGCTCGGAGCTTATTGTTTGAAGCCCAAGATAGGCATCACTCAAATGACGAACGTTACAGGAATATGCGAAAAAATGATTTCTGGTCCAAACTTAGTTTTCATATTTTCAGGGAACTTTAATGTATGATGCGATATAACAACCGACATCATTTGCAACCCAACCAATCTGTTTGCTCTTGCCTTGACAAAAGGAGCCTTAGTAGCCAACATTTTTGGTGAATATTTATTTTTATGAACGCCGATTCATCTTTACATCGATTGCTATTGCTGATTCCTCCAATTCTGAAAAGATCCTTTTAGGTAAGACGTCTTCGGACAAAATAACAATGTACTTATATGCCGTTTTGTTCAGAGATTATTTTGACTCATCTTTGATCAAGGAAACTGGTAATCAATTCGGGACTTATTAAATCAGATGGATAATACTATGAACGCAATTTATATATATATACAATACAGGGCTGCTGTTGTGGAAATGGGACAAAGGAAAACTCAACAAAAACCTAAAAAAAAACAAAGAAATTTGAAAGCGATTATTGGCAACAGAAACTATGCGTCCAGAGTGCGCTAACAGGCATGTGCTGCAGACCTGGAAGCATAATCAACTTCAACTTTGGTTCGTTTGAATCTAACGCAATCCTTTTCACATACCCCTTGAAACGAGCTGAAGAGCAAGACTCCCCGACCTTTAACAGCAAGGCTCCCTGGCGTTTAAGAAAACTTAAGTGCCTTAAAGTTAATTTTAATGAATTATTTCGCCTCGGAGTCCCTCTCCTCTATGACACACAATTGGAGAATCCTAGAAGACTATTCGGCCAGTGATAACAGTACATAGCTTTCGAGATCCGCGACAACGTTTCTAAGCTCCCAGACATTCAGCGCTCCGCCTTCGTGTGGAATACTGAGAGGATGGACGTGGAGAAGTTTGTCGACACGCTCATGACATGCTTACCACCGCTTGGCTCATCGCCGGGGACCAGAGAACTGACTGCTGAACACATGGTGAATTCCACAATGAGTACCATAATCTCCGCTTGTAAGTCATCTATGCCCCGCCGGAGACCTAGACACGGAAAGCCTCCAGTGTACTGGTGGTCCACTGAAATAGATGAGCAACGAAGGGAGTGTCACAAACTCCGGCGAGAAGCTCAACGAGCGCGAAGCCAGGACGAGGCATGCACCAGAATTGCAGTATCTCGGTCGGACAGAAAATGCCTTCGCGAACTGATTAACAGGAGTGAGGTTGCTGGATTAAGGAGCGAGGTTGCTGGCAGAACCTCGTCGAAGACGTGAACAGGGACCCGTGGGGCTTGGGCTATAAACTAATTATGCGGAAGCTCGACGCTCTACGGCCCCCCTGAGTATTGGAAGCGTACATGATCGACGAGATGGTACGGGCATTTTTTCCCCAACATCCCGTCCGCGTTGATGCCGCCAACAGGGAAACATCATCAGACTGTCCACTCTTCACGAGAAACGAACTGGAACTAGCAGTTCTCTCCATGAAGGCGAAGAAGGCTCCGGGCCCAGACGGTATTCCAGCCGAGGTACTGCACTGGGCCTATCACAATGACCCGAGTCGCCGTCAGCATATCGAACGTTATGCAAGCTAGACACGGACGGGAAAGTGCTCAAGAAACTGATAAAGAGAAGACTCGCTAACATTATCCACGCCACCGGGAATCTTTCTCCAAGGCAGTATGGTTTCAGAACGGGACGTTCCACTATAGATGCAGTCGCGGAAGTGGTAAGTGCGGTCCAACAGGTGGAGGCACGCAGTCGATCCAACCGTCGGGTAGTCCTTCGAGTGACGCTGGACATAAAGAATGCTTTCAATTCCGCTAGATGGACGGATATTCTGGAAGCCTTGGAAAACTCTTTCCAAGTTTCAGAATATCTGATGCGAATAGTCCGAAACTACCTGAAGGATCGCAGCCTGATCTACAACGCGGTGCAAGGTTGTCGGAGTATGCTAATCACATCAGGTGTGGTCGAAAGCTCCATCCTCGGTCCGGACTTGTGGAACGTCTCCTCCGACGGACTGCTCAGACTTAAACTGCCGGAAGAGTCGCGACTGATCGGCTATGCAGATGACGTTGCGGCACTAGTGGCTGGGCGCACGGTCGATCATGCGCAATTAAGGCTGAATGTACTAATGCGCCGAGTAGGGAGCTGGATGACCACTCACGGGTTTAACATAGAGTTAGAGAAAACCTAAGTGGTCATCCTGACCAAGAAGAAGATCCCCAGAGTAAGAATGGTCCGAGTCGGGGACGCATTAGTAGAGTCGAAACTATCAGTCAAGTATCTGGGCTTGTTGATAGACTCTAGAAATTAATGCAACGACAAACAAGGCCGCAGCAGGGATCTCGGCAATTAGTCGACTAATGGCCATCATGGGGGACCAAGTTCAACAAAAAGGCGACTGCTAATGAGTGTAGTGCAATCTACGCTTCTTTATGGAGCAGAGATATGGAGTGAAGCTCTCAACAAGGCACAGCACCGAAAATGGTTAGCACAGGTGCAGAGACGAGGAGCACTGCGGGCTGCATCAACATACCGTACAGTCTCTGAGCCAGCGGTGTTGGTAATTGCAGTGGTGATACCAATCGCTCTCCTTGCTAGAGAGCGCAATAGAGTCTACCTCCGAAGGCACGAGGGTAATAAAGAAAAAGTTGCTCGCGAAAAAAGACGACGCACTCTCGACGAATGGCAACAATCATGGGAACGTGAGCTAAAAGGAAAATGGACCGCGCGGCTCATTAAAGACTTGAGATCGTGGCTCAGTCGAACGCATGGTGAGACTGAATTCTACCTGACCTAGCTACTGAGTGATAGCTAGATAGAGTGATAGATACTGCACAAGATAGGTAAGTCACGGTCTCCAGATTGCATATTATTCATTGGTGTGGAGGATGACGCCTGTCATACTTTCTTTTCATGCAGAAGATGGGGCAAAGAGTGCGGTGATTTTGCCAAAAAAGTGGGAGAGCACCATCCAGATAGCCTAATCGAAGAGATGCTGAAAACATTTGACAAATGGAATCAAGTGGCACATTACGCTCGGGTAATCTTAGTAATGAAAAAAGGCATACTTGATCGGCTGGAGGCCTCGAGGGAAGAGGGTTTCCAACTAGCCCGGAGGCCTAGCCCGAAGTGATGTGTCAAACGGTTCCAGGCTAGGCGCTCCGGTTGACAGGGGAGGTGTTTAGTCGGTAATCCAGTAGGTCCACTGGGAGTTTCACACTCAGGACGTAAATAGCCTTCACCTCCCTACCCAAAATAAATGAATTATTTGGTTGTATGGTATAAATCCACTATTTGAAAAAAAAACCGCATGACAACAGTCATAACGACATCAATGACGCTTTGAAAACGTTCTGATGTCTTAAATATGTTGATTTTAATAACTTTATTCTCACATGATGCTATTCGGCCTCAGACAAAACATTAAATTCAAATTTTCAATCCATTCTCCATCATATAATGTTAATAGCTCGATCAGGGGAATGCAAACACATTTTATTGATGAAAATAAATAATTTATCCACTCTCATCAACTGCTGAATAATGACTTAAAATCAAAGAAATCACCATTTATTAACTTCTAAATCGAAAACTTATGATTATTGACTTAATCCGCAGCGGCATACCAAGCTATTATGCTTTTAATTTCATCATTTATGGTTGCGGGAATCGTCGGGATTCAAAGAAAACCTTCCATAAATATTGTAATCATCAAAATCATCAAATCTGATCTTTTTAAAAACACATTTCCATCGTGACTTTTATAACTCTATTGGAAATTTATTAATATAAATGGTTTGTGTTGTGATTCGGACCCGTTCTCATTTGGTACCCGCTAATGTATAGAATCGTCCTAGAGCAGGGTCATACAAAAGCTGATTCATTTCTCAATAAGCTGGAGTAGATAGATTTAACTGTTGTCCACGGTGACGGCGGGATTGGATTTTTTAATTCTTTAATAATTAGTGCGCTCGGAACTTTCTGCTTGGCCATGAGAAAAAATATCAATTAATGGTTACGATTCGTGATATTAAAAATCGCGGCTACTTTGAAATACGCCGTCAAATCAGTTCTGATTACTGTCTTATACCGAATTAAAGGCAAATGGTTACTTTAATGTAGACGAGATCAGGCCGAGACGCCAGTTAACAAATCCGAATCGAATCGAAGATCATAAACTTAATGGTAGTGATCTTTATCTCACTTAATAATGAAATTTAAATAAGTTCAGGTCTTTGAAATATTTCGCGTAGCGGAGTAGCCAATGGTATTTTGTGAATGTATGTCCTCGGCATATATGACCCCGTGCATTTCTTTCAACGTAACAAATTTCGTAAAATAGAACTATAGTTGTACTACATAGTAACATATAAAAGCACTAAAGGTTCACAGGACAATACCCAATGACATCATTTGAACGTCTTCTGTTGAAAAACATTTTTCGTTTTCGTCAAGTATAACAATGTGAATAACACGTGCAGAACATATATCTTACATACTCAACTAAATTTGATAATCTCAGTGTCGGTGGCGTAACTATAGGGTGGCAGGGGTGGCCAAATGCCACGGGCCCCCGACCAAAGAGGGCCCCGGCCCAAGAGGGCCCCAGCCCAAGAGGCCGTGAGCTCAGAAATAATTTTTTAACATTGTACCATTTGTACCTGAGTACTTGAAGAGTATTTTAAGTTAAGTTCTGCTTAAAATCCATTAAATTGAGACAACTAAAGACCATAATAAAATTTCAAATTAATCGTTAAGCATTTCAACACATCCTAAACAAAAAGATCTTGATCAATTTTACAACGCATCCATGGGTTTCTACATTTTATGTCGAAGTACGTTGGCAGAGTGGGTGAGCATTGACGATCGGGGAATTCCCTCATTTTGTTAACTAAGAAAACACTTTTTTCGTGGCGCTGCCCCTGGGGCGAGCTAGCAACACGATGTTAGGGGAATCTCGGATTTGCTATTTTTCTATGAGGGCTCTACTACCAATGAATTAAAATTAAAGGAAGAGCTATATGGCACACGTACACTGTACGTGAGCGTAGTAAAATCGAACGAAGGGGAACATGTAAGAAAAAGACAACGTTAATGAGAACAAAAGAGATGCAAGTGGCGCTTGCTGTCAACTAATGACAATTGTCAATTATTCAGCGTTCAGAGTAAAGTCTTCGTCGCGGCTTAATTAAATTGTTTTACGCATTAATTAGTGAAGTGATATTAGTGGACTAATTATAAAAACATTGTGAAGTTCAGAAAAGTGAAAAAGTATTAAAGTGGTGTCTGACAAACACGTATTGTAGAATATTTATCGTGTGAAATGAATTGTTGTGTTGCAGGTTGCCGAAAAAACTCGTCTCTTCTTCGTGAGAAGTCATTTTTCAGATAAAAATTGTATTAGTTATGCCCGCGGTTATTTAAGTTTTCGTGTGCATGCGTTTTATTTCTAATTTTGTAATCATACTCGTTTATATAATAAAATGAAATCGGTTGCAGTGATATTTGTTTATAATTCTCTACTATCTGTCAAAAGTATAGTCAGCTGTTATGAACAGAGTGGCTTTCGGTCAGTATCGACGGTGATTTACGGCAGTATAGGGGTAGGAATACTTATACTTATATTTACTTATAAATTTATTTATTGCTTTGACAAGAAATTTAACAAATTTGTTATTTAAGTACACATACTTCTTTTTATCAAGATATATTTATTTTTTCTATATTATTGTTTGTATTTATACCATTATATTTCATTTATATTAATATTTTTCTTTAATTTATGTTTTAGATTTCCGCAAGACGAGGAGTTGCGTGGGAAGTGGATCCTTGCTATAGGAAGATCCGGTTTTCTTCCCAGCAAGTACTCAGTAGTTTGCGCGGATCATTTTTTACCTACAGAAGTGCAACAAATCGGAACCCGCAATCATTTAACGCCAGAATCCGTTCCCTCTATCAATGTTGTAAGAACTGAAAACATTTATTTAATTACAGGCAGGAAATGTTTGGTTATTTTCAGGGAGAAAATAGTGTTGAAACTGGTACAAGTTATGAAACGGAACGGTTACCGGAAATTTCGCAGCTAAAATGTTAGTTTGTGTTTTGACAGTTTAAAAATTTATACTTAGCTAACCATTTATCTAATAGGGCAATGAACTGAGAACACTGAATTCAAAAGGCATGGAATATGGAGAGTTTTGTTTCACTGTCCAGGAAGGCGTTAGTATAAAGAATATTATAATCTACTTTAAATTTTACACTATCATTGCTTCCTTATTTTTTTATTTGAAGAAAATATACTAACATATTATAATTCCAGGGACAGTCTGCATCAAATGGTTTCCATGTATCAAACAATGTAGATACTGTTTGTAAAACGCAGTATAATATAAGTATTCAATTATTGATATGAATTTTAAAAGATATTATTACCTTATTTAGGAAGACGCAGAATTTGGTGCGGAAAACACAGATGCGGCTCTGCTATTTTCAAATGACAAACTAATACAAAATGTAGGCATTTATATACACGTTTGTAATAAAATATAAGCTATTATCCTGCTATTATGCATAGAAATACACTTGAAAATTATAATATGTAATATCACACATATATACGCAATATATATAATTGCGTATATATACATACATACACACCTATATATATGATCGGGTATATATTTATATATATATATACCCGATCATGTATACATACAATTACATACATATATAAAACATATTTATATATATACATATCTATATTATATACGGAGCGTCTTTTCATACTGTTCTTGTTTTATTAAAATTGAATACAAATGTTAATATAGCCCCTAATAAAAATTTTATTGATACCGTCAATGGACAAACCAACACTTTGGTTTATCTCACCAACACTAGTTGAATTTTACTACGCTAAAAGGGGTATATCGCTCTTCCTCTAGTATAAGTTCATTGTTTACTACTGACTGCGTACTCTTTATGGGATTGCTTTGACAATTGGTCATTTGTATCTTTGATTTTTTGTATTTGTTGTTTTATTGAATTTGCAAATGGTGGCAAAGTAAAGTTGATTGTGAAAGTTAGATACTAAAATGTCCAGTTCCAGAAAATATTTAAGAGGGAGCGAAAAACGAAAGAAAAAGAGGGAGACTGAAGAAAAAAATAAAAAGCTACCTAAAATTAGTGAGTATTTAAAGAATGATGACTTTAATAATGAATACTCGAGAGAACAGTGCTCCAAAAGTGAAGAATTGAACCTTACTAAAAGTATGGCAGAATTACCAGATGCAGCACCCAACACCAGTGTCTATCCAGATCCGGAACAACCATAACAAGGTACTAGCAAAAATCAAAGAGAATTATATTTTAGCGTGAACAACATTGTATCTTCGCCATATGCTACTGATAAAGGTAATTTTAATAAGCTAACTGATCAAGTG